>CALSFV010000025.1:0-652500 GCA_943737045.1 Parapristionchus giblindavisi | reverse complement strand
AAACTCTCTCGAATACAATGGTCTCTCCTTTGTCTTGCTTTGGAAGAAAAATGGCTTGGACCAGAATACTGTGGCCAGGGCCTAGAGTTTAGAGTTTTTGGCAGGACCTTTAAAATGGGAAACTATTATAGATGAGGCAAGGCTTTACAAACTAGAAATATCTGTTTTCTTTTCAATTTTGACTTTATATACATGGATAATTTGCAGGGAGGCGCAGATCAGAATTACCCCGTGATTGTTAGTCGCGTGGCTCCCGGAAGCTCCGCAGACAAGTGCTATCCTCGACTGAACGAGGGTGATCAGGTACGGCATCTGGCGCCAAAATTCAAATTCAAAATTTCTGGCGCCAATTTAAATTCGAACGCTTGCAGGTGCTGCTGATCAACGGTCGGGACGTGTCTGCATACTCGCACGACCAAGTCGTCGCGTTCATTCGATCGGCACGTAGTCTGCCGGGCGGTGGTGAACTGGCGCTCACCATCCGACCCAATGGTGAGGACGACGAATACTAATCCAAAGTCTAGTCGAATTTTCAATAGGACGACGAATACTAATCCAAAGTCTTGTTGAATTTTTTTATAGGGCGACGAATACTAATCCAAAGTCTAGTTGAATTTTCAATAGGGCGACAAATACTAAAAATTGTATCGTCACAATGTTTCGTAGTGTAGTTTTCCCGAACATTTTCGGAAAAATCAATAAAATGATATATTACAGTATACCGCCTCGGCGGGGAGGACGATGACACCTCAACGTCTGCCGCACTGCCTCCTCCCGCCGCGGATAGTGTGCCCGAGAGTGTGCCGAAGTGAGTCGACATTTCCAAATTCACAGCGCTGTTGAAATTTGTATAAGGCGAGCTTTCCTAATCGTGGTGTGCTTCTAGATCCGATCGATTGGCCCTCTCTCTTCGAATGATCGAGGATTCCCTCGCCAGCGGACGATGTCTCTCCCAATTTGAGGTACAGTAACCCTTTCTTTGGTGGTGCCGATGGTGCGCCAAGGCTTTGTGAGTTTTTTCTAAACTGTAAGATTGCAGGCCCTTCATCGCAAGAATTCCTTGCTGACGATGAATGACTGCATTTCGGCCGCTAATATAGGAAAGAACCGATATCGGTAAGATTTTGCTTCTATGAAACATATCCAAGCTAATTTCTAACTCTCCGCTCTGGCAATTCTCTCTCGATTTCTTTACTCACGAGAGAGTATTTCCAAAGCGGACATTAAAATTTCCTTGGGATTTGCCTTTAACTCTCTATCATTTATCTGACTCATTTATCCGACAATATTCCATAGTTTTGTTCAAAAGTATAGAGAACTCTCTCTGTTCAGCACACACTCTCTCTCGACTATTTTTCCTTATTTTTTGTGACTTTTGATCACCACATTATTATACCTGACCTGTTGTGATTACAGTGACGTGTGTCCGTATGACGCCACTCGAGTTCATCTGCTCAATTCGACTTCCGGCGATTACATCAATGCATCATACGTCAACATGGACATTCCGGCCTCGGGCATCGTCAATCGATATATCGCCTGTCAAGGTACGGTAGTTTTTCCCTGATTCAGGGGATACAGTACATTACATGATTCTTACGGTAGTGTAGTTTTACCTAATTCTTGATGCAATTCAACGAGAGGCACCTTATCCTGTTCGAAAACGGAAATTCCCAGATCCAAGATATTCGCGCCAAAATTCAAATTTAAATATTTTGTTGATGTGCAGGTCCGCTGGCGCACACGACGCCCGACTTCTGGCAGATGGTGTGGGAGCAGCTTTGCACGACGATTGTAATGCTGACCACTACGGTGGAGCGGGGGCGTGTCAAGTGCCACCAATACTGGCCAAGGTGATCCATTTATTGATTGATTAGTGAATTATTGATTTTTTGATCAGCAATTGTACTGTTCCTTTTGTATTTAAGCAAATTGTTAAGTATTCCAGAGAGACCGTACTTATTGAATATCGATTGACATTTTCAGATTAAACGAGACCGCTGAATACGGTAAGAACGGACACCTTGTGCTCAAGTGCATCAAGGAACGCGAGACTGCACAGTGTGCCTACCGAGAATTCTCGTTGCGCGATCGTAATGTAAGCATATTTTTTCGAATTCAAATTTCCCGCAAAAAAACTTGTTCGCAGTCCATGTAGAAAATTTGACAGAAACTGAAATTTGCAAAAATTTGGCGGCTTTTTAAATTTGATTTTTTAGACTGGCGAGGAGCGTCGAGTGACGCAGATGCAATACACGGCTTGGCCCGATCATGGTGTGCCCGACGATCCATCACAGTTCATTGATTTCGTGTCTGAGGTTCGCGCGCTTTTCAAATTTCAATATTTCATAATAAAAGATTTTTAAACACTCTAAATTTTAATTTTTTTCAGGTACGACGAGCGCGTGCTGGCAGCTTCGATCCGATTGTTGTGCACTGTTCCGCTGGTGAGAAATTTTGAATTTATTTTTCGCGCCTAAATATAAATTTCAAATATGAATTGATGTGCAGGTATCGGTCGGACGGGAGTGTTGATTCTTATGGAGACTGCGTCATGTCTGGTGGAGGCTAACGAGCCCGTCTATCCGATAGATATCGTGAGAACGATGAGAGACCAGAGGGCCATGCTGATTCAAACATCGGTAAGCATCTTTCTGATGGGTTTTACTCATCTTTCTGACGGATCTTTCTGTTATTTATTACATTCTTCTCGAAACAGAAAACAAAATCACATTCTTTTCTAGATAAACGAAAAATAAGTGAAAATTGATTAGATAATTGAAAAATTCTAGAGGCTACTGAAACATGAGAAAATTCTCTTAATGTTTAAAATTATTTTTGTACTTTCAGGGTCAATTCACATTCGTTTGCGAGTCCATTCTTCGAGCCTTTAACGACGGAGTGATTCGACCGCTTGCTGAGTACAGTACCGGCACTGCCAAGCGGTAGTCGGAAACGACGTTTCCGAAATCTCGCCTCCAAGAACGCACCACAGTACTGTAGCTGACACACCAAGGCATTCTGATACCGGTTTTCTCTCCGACCCCTTGTTCGCCGTCTCTTGCCTTATCCTTAAAACAATTCTGATTAGTCCAGTAACTGTGCCAATTCGATCATTTTTGTTGTTTATTTTCATGAAAGTCTATTTGTGTATTAATCTGTGATATAGTGAAATAAGTAGAAAGCTCTCACCCATTCTTTCTCCAATTTTGGCATTTACTATCGTATTCTCGTGAAAATGTTTTCGCTGCGTAGCCGATACTGAGTATCATTCAGTTTCAACTCTTTCTCCCCATTCATCCTCTCTCACGTTGCTGGTATAGATTTTCGATTGTTTCATTCGTGCGTGGTGTGTGTCGCGATCGACGTTTCCGAAACATAACCGACAAAGCGCACCACGTCCACACAAAATAGTCACATTCATCGTTTGTCCACATTTGCTTTCATGTGTATTAATATTACTGCTGTCCATATAACAAAGATAATACCATAAATTTAATTAATAATTCGGATTGGCGGTATCGATGCAACAATGAAAACATTTGTTTAAAGATGGAGAACCTCGAGTCTTTTCCGTAACAGGTTCGTGTAGAATGATAGAGACAAATCAATTTGTTATGGAACGAATTATAATGCGTACAGAGTAGTGAAAGATAATTTTCTAGTTTAACAGGAGTGACCGCTATTAGCATGGGAAAATGTTACTTTATTCAGAATTTGTTGATCTTTCACCGGGAATATGTCAAGATAGCTAAGATTAGATAAGATAGGAAAATAAGATAGGAAGTTAAGAAAGGAAGATAAGACAGGAAGATAAGATAAGAAGATATATAAGATAGGAAAATTTTGGTCGTTTTGCCATTTCCAAAGATGTTTTGATCATGTAAGAGTGAAAGTTACTTTCGTACTTCGGTCAATGTGGCCGCAGTAAGACTTTACATTTCGACATGAACTGAAATGTATGCCATTCCAAAATTTTTTGCTCGTTCGAATGGTATGTGTATTATATGCAAGATAAGTATCGTTGACAATTTAGTATCTCATTAAGTGTTTTGTTCCAAAAATGCACAGAGTACTGAAAGATAATTTTCTAATTCGACCGGAGTGACCGCTATTAGCATGGAAAAATTATATTTTATTCAGAATTTGTTGCTCTTTCACCGGGTATTTGACATGCTAGCTGTTGTTGCCATTTTTCTATTTTATAAGTTGTTTTGATCATGCAAGAGTGAAAGTTACTTTCGTACTTCGGTCAATGTGGCCGCAGTAAGAGATTACATTTCGACGTGAACTGAAGTGACTGCCATTCAGAATTTTTTTGATCATTCAAATGGTATATAGCAGGATATGTATCGTTGATAATTTGATATGTTATAATTGTTTTGTTCCAAAAATGCACAGAGTACTGAAAGATAATTTTCTAGTTCAACCTGAGTGACCGCTATTATCATGGAAAAATGTTATTTTATTTAGAATTTGTTGCTCTTTCACCGGGTATTTGACATGGTAGCTGTTGTTGCCATTTTCCTATTTTATAAGTTGTTTTGATCATGCAAGAGTGAAAGTTACTTTCCTACTTCGGTCAATGTGGCCGCATTAAGAGATTGCATTTAGGCATGAACTGAAGTGTCGGATATTCAGAATTTTTTGATCATTCAAATGGTATGTAGCAGGATATGTATCGTTGATAATTTGATATGTTATAATTGTTTTTTTTCAAAAATGCACAGAGTACTGAAAGATAATTTTCTAGTTCAACCGGAGTGACCGCTATTAGCATGGAAAAATGTTATTTTATTTAGAATTTGTTGCTCTTTGACCGGGTATATGTCACGATAGCTATTGTTGTCACTTTACCATTTGCAAAGTTGTTTTGATCATGTAAGAGTGAAAGTTACTTTCGTACTTCGGTCAATGTGGCCGCAGAAATAAATTTCATCTTCTTCTGATCAGGTATTGAAGACGTTCTTCCTAATGAAAGCCGCTACACTTGATCCTTTTCGAATACTGAATCATGAAACAGAATTCAGTATATATATCGCTCATAAAACTCATATATTACTTCTTCCTAACATCAATAATATAACATTTATGTATCAGAGTAAAGTACTTTAAAATTTCCTGTCTAGTCTTCCATTCTATCCACTTTATCACTGCCCACATTAGAGTTTATCTTGAACCGATCACGCCCACAATATGGCCATAGACCGTTCCTTCATTTTCTCTTAAACTTCCGCTTGACGTTCCAGTTATAAGTTCACATTGACTCTCATATCTTGAGTTCTGTGTGTGCATTGAGCTGTTTTAACATGATATGATCCACTTTAACCATGACCTTTTTTTGTTTTTCAACTAAAACATTTCGTTCAGTTTCGTCTGTACTACGGCGATTCGAACACAATGATAGTCTTGATCTTCGCTGCGATTGTGGTGATGATCGTCATAGAATATATGTAAGTCATCGTCTCTGAACATAACTTTCAAGACAATGAACTAACAATAAATTACTTAAAATAATGTTTTAAGTTCAGAAATCGCAAGAAATTGTTTGCTCTCCGTGATCAACTTGGCCTGGATGGTCCGATACCTCATCTCTTCTTCGGGAACATGAGCACTTTCTTTGATGTTATCAAAGAGGTAATGTTCCCTTCACCCCACCAATTAGTCCGATAGAGAATTAATATATAATATTTATACGTATTCATGAATAAACAGTGAAACGTGTGATAGAAAAAAAAGAAAAAAAAAATTTTGGTAGTGTCCATAGCATATGGCAAAGTAGGTCCGAAGCGAGATTAGGCCCTCCAGACTGAATTGGCATAGAATTGTCACTAGCCTAAAAGTGATCTCCTACATAACTTCGTGCGCCTTGAATAACGGCATCTAGCTTTACGTTTTACATTTCATTGTTCATTTTTACGGTAAGTGAATACTTTGGATAATTCCAGAAGGGTATACAAGCAACTGGAAGCATCTACCCTTCGCTGAGGAAGAAATATGGCGATACCTACGGGTACGGCGCTTGAATAATTACAGTAATCCATCTTTTCATCGCAGGTTGTATTTCGGATCATATCTCGAAATAGTCACTACCGACCCGGAAATAATCAAAGAAGTTTTCATTTCACAGTTCGGCAACTTTGTAGCCAGAAAGGTTATGACCAAACTCATCAAAAACGAAAAAATATTGATTTTTTTTCTTCCAGAAAGTAGCAATGAATATGGTCTATCCCATACTTGATGGACTTCTTCAAGTAGATCACGAGGGTTCAAAAGGTTAGCGTCAATCGATAATCTTAATTAGTCAATCGATAATCTTGATCAGTCAATAAATAATCTTAATCAATCAATCAATAATATTAACAAGTAATATCAGGTGCTGGATGGAAAGAACAAAGAACAGTCATATCTAATATTTTCTCCTCCGGAAAGATGAAGAAGGTGATTTCTCACCAAAAGCTAATTTGAAACTCTCTGATGCTCTCTCGCAGAAAAGAAAAACGAGAGAGTGCGGCCGGAGAGGAGAGCCTCAAATTAGCTCGGTTGTGCGTTTGATAATATCAATCATTTTTAGATGCATTGCATGTTTCATGATCAATTGGAAGATTTAATTGAAGAAATGAGGAAGAAATCAAGAGTTAATGGAGGATGCTTAGATATCTACGGGTGAGAGAGACTTCAATACTCGGTTCCAAAATAAAGAAGCGAAAAGATAACACAAACCTGTTCTGAAGAACTCTCTAAGACGAACAGACACTAGGGGGTTCGTCTAGGTTTTTTTGCACTAACTCGTGATAAAATGGGGTGGCAGTGTTGAAGATTTATCACTCTATTAAACCGTCTGGGCCAGTTTATAGTGCGATGGGAGTGATTTACAACTCCATATTAAAGATCAGAAAGGCCAAACGAAAGAAACGGGAAGATAAGATATCGTGGTCTGTAAAGGCACACCCCGAGTTATATTTACCCTCTGCTCTCTCGTAGACAAATGAAGTGAGAGAGAATTGGCAGAGCGGGGAATCTCAAATATGAGTTATTCCCTGGAGAGTTTTGATTGGAGTACTGACAGGATATGTGAAATATACGTAAAGAGTTTATGTTTATTTTTCAAGGTAATTAATTTTTTTTTAATAATTTAAAAAAGGTAAGAATGAATAGTTTTTTTTAAATTAAAAATGAATATGATTGTTCCTAGTGAATATCAAGCGATGACGATGGATATGATAGCCCGTTGTGCTCTCGGACAGACTATCTCATGTATAAAGGTACATACAATGAGAACTGATATCCATAAACGATGACAAGCAGTTTGACGTGACGTCACAACCATAGGGAAGGCGTTTGCGAAAAATAAACTTGTCGCGTTTGACAGCAAACGGTTTGACACCGTTCATGGATAAGACCTCAGAGAAACAGATGACAGTAACATACCGTTCAATTATAGGATCGAAGCAACGACTTCTACATTTACGCACGTCGGTTCTTTACTAAGATATCCTACAGTAAATCGATTGTTTATCGTCTCTCTTGTACGTTTGAGCCACGTTTGTGTATCCCATATTTTCAGATCGGCTCGGAACATCCGTTTAAATGCTAAACTCTCCGCTCTGGCGTTCTTTATCTACGAGAAAGTATTGTCAGAGCGGGGATTAAAATTAGATCTAGATGGTCCTTAAATCCACGAATTTCAGTATTCTTTCCCCTCCTGAAGTTCCTCCGGCCATACACAGATTTCGGCAAAGCTGAGCGAGTTCTGCTCGAACAACTGTCATATATTATCAAGCAAAGACAAGCACAGCGTGCCGCGGGACAGGTTTTAAATGACTGTTACATTTACTATCCTTGATTTGTTTTCAGATCCGGAGTCTGCCTGACATTATTGATTTGATCCTTATCGAGAATGACAAGCGGTTGGAAAGCGGAGTGAGTTTTTTTTGTCATGGACCAGTTACAGTACAGCTCGGTCGAGTCTTTAAAGGCACACCATGCTAATTTTACTCTCCGCATTGACAATGCTATCTCGTGGACAAAGAAAGCGAGAGAGTGTGGCCAGAGTTTCAACATTGCTTGTGGTGTCGCTTTAAAACGTGCTGCGATCAGCGGTTCTTATTTGGTGCTGTATATAACATGAACTTAAACTACCTGTCTTTTTTTCAAAACGAGATAACTTTCTTTGTTTTCAAGCCACAGGCTCTAAATTCATAGGGGACGTTGTCAACCACCTAAAATAAGCCCGATATGTAGCGAACCAATAGCTCGATGTACGATTTTTTACAAGGAATACAAGAGTGATGTGTTGATGTAATTAAATCAGTTCACTGTTGTGCTAAAGACTCTATCGAGATTATTACTACTCATACTCATATTGATTAATGAAGTTTTCATAGTAACGAATTACTTCCATTCTTTGCTTTGAAAAATGGCTGAAACATATTCCATACCGTATAAGAAATCTTTAGCAGAATGTTTAACAGCCCTATAACATCATAGCATCTAAGATGTTTGAGATTAATGATCTTTGATCTTTGATCTTTACCAGAATGATCCTCTCCATCATGACGTCATAGTCTCCAATGCATGGGCACTGTTTCTTGCTGGATACGAAACGACCTCTACTGCCCTGGGCTACGCATCACATCTACTGGCTACCAACCCTGAGGTGAATTATTATAGAATTACAATAGTTTTTCATACATCACGTTATGTGGTGTTAAAATCTTGTAAAAGTAGATGGAAAAGTGAAAAGTAGTGTTAATTTTGTGATTGGAAAAGTAGTTGAAAAAGTAGCATTGCTTCGTAATTCATAAACTTTTACAATAAAAACCCTTCACGCGAGTGTTGTATTGCTACTTTTTCAACTACTTTTACAATCACAAAATTAACACTACTTTTCACTTTTCCATCTACTTTTCCAGGAATTTAACATCACGTAATTTCGAACTTATAAAAGGACAAGAGGTTTTTCAGAATGTTTTAATGCATATATCTTTGTAGTGTTCGGACAATCTCAATTCTATAATATAACGTTTCAAAGTTCGAGAACAATTTAAAAAGAGATTCAGGCGCAAGAAACGCTGTATGACGAAATCTTCTCCACATTTGGTAAAGATGAACCAATCGATTACGAAAGGGTCATGAAACTACCGTATCTCGTCAGTTTCTAATCGATATAATTGCAATTTTACAATTTTTAAGCATGCAGTTTTCTGTGAGACTGTCCGAATTCGACCTCCTGTGATTACTTTCACCGGAAGACGCTGTATCAAGTAATTGTTTGAGTAAAATGATTTTAGTTAATGCAATTTATTTAAGGGAGACCGTAATCGGAGGTAGAATTCGTGTGCCCGTTGGTGTTAGTGTTGTTACTCCTGTTCATGCTATGATGTGGAATGAAGAATATTATGACGAACCGGACAAGTTTATTCCTGAACGGTAGCTTACTCTACCAAAAAATACAATACTTGAAGATACTTGAAGCATAGGGGATGGGATGGTTGACTCTGTGACTGATTACTCATGGTGTGCTGAGGTCCAAGTTAAGGGGAATTTTGAAAACCTTTTCGTTCATCTTCTTCTGATCAGCAATTGAAGCTTATCTTATACGTGTAAATATAAAGGAAACAACCATGCTATAATTAAATGAAATGTTGATGTCATTATCCGCACTGCTGTAGGGCAGGCTTCACGAACCTCTTTACAATAGTGGATGTGATCGAAAATATTTCAGTTTCCTCGATCAGAAGCCTTCATGGTGCCCTACATACATGCCATTCGGAATTGGTCCCAGGAATTGTGTCGGAGCGCGTTTTGCAGAAATGGAATTCAAGACAGTTCTTGCTGAAGTTACACGACAATTCGTGACTATGGTCGATCCTGCTCATGTAAGGATACATTTCATGATTATTATATCATATGAGATTATTGTTATTTTAAATATTACTGAAAATGTCAAAGCATTTCTTTTGTGAAATATTCAATAGTTTAATTTATTTTAATTTGTACATCAAAAAGATATGGCAGCATTTCGAACAAAAATTCGATGTGAGCGTGTGAGATGAAAAACAGAGTTGTTATAGTCTAACAAAAACATGTCATATTCTTTCATTTCAGACTAAATTAGACACGATGACTTCAAACGTTCTTCTGTCTCCTCTAAACAATGAAGTATTCGTCAAACTGGTCGAGCGGAATAATTGAACATCTATCTCTCAAGTATAAATCAGTATTATATTCAATCTTGCCTGATTTATTTCGCAAACCATGTACTCACCAAATCATGTAGCCTTTGTATAGAAGTGAAAACTCATTTCCGAATCTGTAGTTTATGCATATTCAATGACATCTTAATTGTACATGTAATGTTGTTCATAGATTTTAATATTAATTGATTTCCTTAATAAAGAGTAATAACGTACATAAATATTGTAAATTTTAAACTCTCCACTACGGTAAAACTCTCTCACTTTTCGTCAGAAATAATATTCAAACGCATCGGAAATAAATGGCGCGAATGAGTATACAAAAAATTTATACACGCGCCTCATCTTGACGAGTGTGCAAAACTCAAAGACTCTACTGTACCTCTATCCAAATTTTCAACCGGATTGTTTTCTGCGAACTAACTATGAGAACACTCCTTTGCTATCGTCGTATTGAGAATGAGAGAGAAGGGTCGTTATGTCTGCTTTAAATATTTTTTTCGAATAATTATTCAGACCTGAGGATTCTCCGTTAGTCGAATTTATTCTTCTAAAGACAAACTCCAAGCTAATATACTCTCCGCTCTGACAACACTGTCTCGTAGACAAAGAAAGCGAGAGAGCGAAGCCAGAGCGGAGCCTTTAAATTAAATGTCAATGATCGTGATCGAAATGTCACTTCACGGCGTGAATGATATCATTATCAGAAGAAGCAACAACGAAGAAACGTCCTATGATTCCATTTTGGTTCATCCTTGTAATATGTTCGACCGGATTCGCAAGTCAACTGCTTTCCGAAATAAAAGAGGTGAGCGCTCTTTGCCAGCAGTATCTGTAATTATAAATGAACCTTGAAAACCGTATTTCGATATACACAGGTGATGTCACAAGCGTAGGAGCAGGTGTTTGTCAAAAGTCAATCCCCACCCCCTACGCTTATGACGCCACAATCGTTTTGTCAACTCTCAAAGATGCGTTCCCGGAGTGTCTATATCAGGGCTGGGACAGAAAATTATTTTTTTCTGAAATCAGAAAACAGAAATTTCTGTTTTTAAAAAGCAGAAAAAAACAGAAAATTTAGAAAAAAAAGAAAATGTCATAAAATCATTGATTTGCCTTCTTTTCTTAATGTTTTATTATGTTGGTTGCCACACCAATTTCACATACATTTTTATCTAGACACCACTGGAAAGCACCAAATTGTAACACTATAGAATCGAAACGATACCAGCTTCATTTGACTACATACAACACCGAGATATTATAGAATTACAAAAGTTTTGCATACATCGCGCAAATGCCGAATATAGTAAGCTTCTCCACCGTTGAGAAAAACGCACTCCAAAATTTTCGCCTAATTTCGGGAGGTTTTTCCGAACGTTTTGTAAATGCATATAATTTTGTTATTGCTGAAAGCCCAATTAAATGACGAGAAGACGCCATAAAAATCGATGAAATAAGAGAAAATGGTATGTTGCGCGAAGAAGTGGGCGGAGTCTGAGTATTGCGCGGCAAATAGCGGAATTTGTATTGTTCGGACAGTTTTAATTCTGTAATACCAAAGTCCGATTATGAATATTTCGGCCGTATATACACAGAAATTAAATGTGACCGAGTAGGAATAGTTTGCGAACGATTTTCCGGTATTCTGGTAAATGCGTACCTGTATGTGGCAAATAGCTGGTTTTTTAACTAATATTTACCAGAATTTGGGCAAATCGTGTACACAATTAGGAAAAGATGGAAAATATGATGCCATATTTGGGCCAATTTACTCTCTTTGTGCAGTATTTGAAAAAAAAGCTTCATAAATGCAACATTAAATGAGTTTTTTTCCTTTTCTTTCAAACTATTTCAAAAAATAATATTCTCTGAAAATTTTCTGTTGTAAAAATATATTTATGAAATTTTAATGGCTCAGGCGAAATTAGCTCATTCCTTATTGCCGTATGCCATCAACGTGGTTAAAGATGGAGACCCACGAGTTTTTTCGTAATAAGACTGTTCGGATAGTATGATAGAGATTCATCACACGAATCGAAAGACATATCTGATATTGATTCCCGATATGTTTAAAGCTCACTATGAGCATTGAAAGTACATCTTTCAAGGCATGTAGAGAGTGCTCATCGAATTTGCATACTTTCTTTCTCACTTTCTCATTGTCCCTTACGCCAATTACCATATAATATAAGCAATAGCCAGCATGCTTATCGTGGCAGGAGTCAGTCATGCCCACTCATGGGTCTCCTTCTTTAATGGCATAAAATGTTCACTGATATGTAGTTGTTCGTTCCTCACAAAAAAATTGGACTCACAGAAAAAAAACTACCTGAGACTAAACCTATATATATATATATATATATATATATATATATATATATATATATATATATATATATATATATATATATATATATATATATATATATATATATATATATATATATATATATATACAGTGTAGCCTAAAAGTCATGGGACACTTTTTGGTTTTGTTCCGATTTCTTTCATACCCGCAGCAAATGTTATGCTGAGGTGTACTCCGTAGTAGCGAGTAAAGATCAAAATGCAAAGATCAAAGATCAAAGTTTAGCAATAATGTAAAAACATTTGTGAACATCTCTAACATGCATTGGTACTTTAAAACTAAGAGATTTCATCAATAGATGCTCAGGGGCAAGAGCAGTAAGAGAGAAAGCGCAAGAGTGCGCACGAGTAGAGCTAAGCATAACTTTTGCTGCGGGTCTGAAAGGAATCGTAACTAAACCAAAATAAGGGAAATTAATATATGACATATTGCAAAGCTGCTTGCGCAGGAACCATAATTTTAGAAGTCCCGCCCTCTGAACGGTAGGGTCTCAAAATCGGTCCTCCCCCAAAAAATTATTTTATGCCCTTAGGCCAATGACGAGCTATGACTACCATAATCTGGGGATAAACATTACTCGATACTAGCATCATTTCAGCACTTAGAACGGGTTGTTAGCACATCTAAAAGCTGAATTATACAGCTTGGGGGGGGGTCAAAGTTGCGACCCTGCTACAGCTTGAAATCGGAATCGGAGCCATTTCGGATTGGGTGACTATGAAGCCCTAGTGGGGGTCTCCACTCTCACAATGTTTCAGAAGAACAGAACCTTTCACTAAAGAAATGTAAATTTTCAAAAAAAGTGTATTTCGATAGCGTCATCACACGCATCAGTGAACTAATTTAATTATACCAACACGTCATAGTAATATTCCCTGATAAATTCTGTACATTGACTGAAAAGATCAACTTGATTTCTTTTCTGGATCAAAAGTTATAAAAAAATGAAAAAGTGTCCCATGACTTTTAGGCTACACTGTATATATATATATATATATATATATATATATATATATATATATATATATATATATATATATATATAATTGATTATGATTTTGTTCTTCATCGTTACATTTGCATTACGTGCCTACGCTGTGACCTCCTCCGCGGCGCCTTTGTCGTTACGACGGAGGTTACGGCGTAGACATTTAAAGGCACACCCCAAGCTAATTTTACTCTCCGCATTGGCAATACTCTCTAGTAGACAAAGAAAGCGAGAGAGCGTTGCCAGAGCGGAGAGTTTCAAATTAGCTTGGGGTGTCGCTTTAAAGCAAATGTAACGATGCATTCGCATTCAGAGGGACCTTTTTTCATATATAATATTTTAAAATCAGAGTTTCCAGGGGATTTTTTTTCACTTTTCAGAAGTTTCCGGTGAATATGGAAAAATATAATATCCTCGATGGGCCAATGAAAATTCCTGCATTTCTTACGGAAATCAAAGCTTGGGGCGAGAAATGGAACAGAACAGTAAGTTTAATTCCATAGAATTTATTTATTCAATCTATTTTGCGATTACAATATAATAGAAGTGCTTAATTTGCAGGAGGATGCCGATATCTACTATGAAACAGCCGAAATATATTGCAAAACGGTCGGTTATGACTTCAAATTATTTTTTCTAAGACATTTCGAATATATCCGCTCTGACGAAATTTGTTTTAGCTTTTGTAAAGATTAACTCTAAATTGGCTTTAGAAAGTTTCCTTTAAAGACTGAACCCGAATTAATTTAAAACTTTCCGCTTTGTTCACATTCTCTCACAGAGAGTATCGAAATCATCCCGGGGTGTGCCTTTAAAGTGTTTCATTTAAAGGGCCAGAAATATTTCAATCGTGGAGTCGTCCTTGTGAAAGGATCATTGAGAGATATGAAGAAATTGAAAGAAATCGATTCAAATACTTCATTTTCATTAATGAATCAACTGGAGCTCAGAGAAGGTATCTTTCTCGTGCTTTCATACAAAGGATGGAAATACAAATGATCGAATAGGCTTCTTTCGTTTTCCATAATGGTCGCATTTATATTATTGAAGATCTATTCAAACAACCCTCTGGAGAACTTACTGTGTTTTCTGAGATTGTTCCATATTTCGAACGACTGTAAGTTTTCCAAATATTTATTCAAATTCCATCACAGTAAGTTCTTATAATTTAGAGTCAGGGAGGGTATTGTGTAGGTACAGAAGGGGCGAGGAAATGTTCTTTGATTGCGAATTTCAGAGAACTGAAACCCCTACGTCAAGTTCTGGAGGATATTGATCATACTGATAACGTTAAACAAATGGTATGTTACCATGAAATACTTTGAGTGCCTTAAAGCCACACCCGAGCTAATCTTAAACTCCGTTCCGGCATTGGTCTCTCGCTTTCGTTGACTACGTGAGAGCGTTGTCAGCGAGAAAAGTAAAATTAGCTCTGGTGTGCCTAGAACGATGGCAGCAAGTAAACTCTGTAGCATGAAATTTTCTCCCTCCGGTCTGCCATTCTCAGAAAAAATAGGCCGAGATAGTGCCTAATATTATGAACCATTACTTGTTTGAAGAATCCATATAGAGGTATTTTCAGTTCGATATAAGGATGATATCTAAGAAAGCTTATCGTGAATATAATGAGCTTCGTGATAGGATTAATCCTTCCATGAGTATTGAGGACATTCGTCAAGCTCTAGAGTATTGGCACAAGCGAAATAGGAAGCCAATAGATCTAGAGAAGACTAGTGTGTACAAGAAGACGACACTTGCTATTGACCATGTAGTGAAAGTATGTATTCAAGTTAAAACGCACTGAGCTAATTAGAAGCTTACCACTCTGGCAATGCTCACTCGCTTTCTTTGTCGACGAGAGAGTGTGACTAGAGCGGAGAATAACATTAGCTTGCGTATGCCTTTAAACTTAGTAAAGTGAGAGATTGCGCTCACTTAACACTTAACACAGCATCCCTAGAGCAGAGGGATTTGGTTAAAGGAAGTATGCCAATTTAGACAAGGGATTTTTCTTACGCTCATGATGATAAGTAACATCGAATAAATCAACTTTTAAAAACTCAAAAAAATATACAAATATAAATAAAATGTTAAAAAATACGGTATGAATTTCTGGGTACGATATACTACGGGGAAATTCCATCCGATGGGTAAAAATTTTTCTACGGGACACGGCGCGAATTCAACGCACTCAGCGCACCACGCGATTTTCTTTCCATTTTCTCCTCATTTTTTAACGTTTATATCGTGTTTTGTTGCTTTACTCTTATTTATATTGTATGAATGTCTTTCCTTATCGTCCTGTCTTGTATCCTTGCCCCTTTGGTGCGCGTATTCTGCATAGTAAGCGTGTGTAATTTCATATTTACATTGATTTGTGCGCAAATTTACAATTCTTTATTTGCAATAGTTAAATGATATGCAACGAACAATAAACATGAGCAGTAGATTATCCTTTGACCCCTTTTTCATCCTATTTCGCGAAAGATTTCTTTTTTCTTAATCGGTAAGCTGGTTCAACAGGTGATTCCTTTTCTACTTCCATTCTTTCTTCGTCGCCCTTCTCCTCCTCATCATCCTCTTCTTCTTCCTTCTCTTCTACCTCCTCCTTGTTTTCCTCCTTTTCTTCCTGTTCCTCATTTTCCTCCTCTTCTAACCCACCCCCTCTTCCTCCTCCTAGTCGAGTAGAACGTTTTTGTTTCGAGAAAAACTAATCTAGGTATCACGTTCTTCTCGGTTTCTTCACTATATATTACTTTCCACTCCCCTTTAAATGTGATCTGGTTGTCACCTTTATAACCTCGAATTATCACGCCGTGAAACTTGAATATCAGCCGTCAGAATTGTTATCATAGTTCAGAAATGGAGTAATACAATGGACACAATTCTAACGCCTGACATTCAATTATCACGGCGTAACATTCGAGGGTATACAGGGGTTATTTGGCTAACAACTCTATGAACGGAATAACTATTTGTGAAACAATAATTAATGCTTTGTATTTGGAGTTACCCACACTGATTCTTCTTTCTCTCTGTCTTAGAATATAAAATGTCCATGTGCGAACTTATATGTGCCGATCTCGTATATTGCCTACATATTCTATATTCATTCACCTTTCTTCCAATAGTTTGATGTATTTCTATTATTTGTGTCTGATAAATATATGGGTTGAGATACTATCAGATTCAGGTAGATTCATATGCGAAAGTGGTTCGATTCCCATGGAGAGGGAGGACAACAACGACGACGTCGCTCGACGCTGATTGGACAACAAAGAGGGGTTGTCCGCGAGTTGTTTCTTATTGATTTTTCGTTTTTTGTATGATAAATATATATACTCCGGTATTTTTTGCTCGCGGGGCACACCGTTGAGAGGCCAAATCTCGCGGGGTACACCGCGAGGTGCACCACGGTGTGGAAGTGACGGCGTGCCTCGCGGGGTGGACATCAAATCTCGCGGGGCACACCGTCCCTCCTGCCTCGCGAGGCACGCCGTCGTCCGCCTCGCGGGGCTCCCCGTCTAGAGGCTGCAGCTCGCGAGGTACCCCGTCTAAGTGTTCTACCCCGCGGTGTACCTCGCGAGGTACACCACGGGATTGAACGGTGAGCCCCGCGAGTAAAAAATACCGGAGTATATTGTAACATCGTTATTATCTCATACACGGGTTCTGGCGAATAGGGGATGTGAGTGGAGTAGTATCAAGAGCAGGAGGGAAGAGGGCAGAGATGATATTGTTGTGGCCGGTGAGATCCTCGTCGAGGTCGATTCTGATATAATTCCAATGATTTATTGATTTCTGCTTATCTTTCTTTCTTCTTCTCTTTCATTTTCAGTGTTTATGGGTGATGATCTCACTGTATTGACACACAATACAAAATCGTCGACCTACTCATTTTGTAGCGGAGAAAATCATATAAGCGAGAAACCTGTGTATAATATGTTTATGCATGTTAGTTTCCACATTATTACTGTACTCGAAATCTCCGAAAAGATCGAAAATTAGAAAAGCAATGGAGAAAAAGAATGCGCCGCAGGCTGGACGACGAATTATGGTGTAGCGGCAGCACTAGTATGGTGCCGCGCGTGCGGTGCCACCTTACACCACGTTGCCCCGTACACCACCTACATCACAATAACTTTGACGATTGATTTTCAATTCATAGATTTTTTTAATTTTTTTAAATTTTCACCATTAATACCTAAACTGTCAAACAAGTCATATGAACCCAACTTGTCTAGCGTGTCATACTCCCTTTAAGGATCTTGGCTTCCTCATTCAGAAGACCCTAACTTTCTCTACCCACAGCAGGCAAACAGCTACAAAAGCGAAAACTGCATGCCACATAATCCTAAGAGCTCTGCGCACCAAAAATGCAACCACCCTAGTAAAAACTTATTCAATATATATAAGGCCCATACTTGAAAGTGCATCTACAGTTTTTAATCCAAACCAAAAAGGTGACAAAAAGATCTTAGAACGTGTACAGAATTATTTCATTAGACGAGTATTCAAGCGCTGTTTTAATGCAGCGTGGGATTCAATGCCGAAAGTTTCCCTTAGGAATAAACAACTAAATTTAGACACTCTTGAAAAGCGTAGAGAAGAAATAGATATCAAAGCTGCAATGAAATTTATCAGAGGTAAATATAGGATCTCAAATATGAAACCTCACTATTTTCGCCCTTATATCACCCATAATGGTCTCAATTTCAACAACCCAGTCTCACGATTTCATTACAGACATAATAGCTTCTTTCCTAGAGCGACAAGGCTCCTAGTGCAACCGAAAAACCGGATTACTTTCAGTTTCCCTGAGTAAAATTGACAAGAATAATATTTGCCTTATCCCATCTGCACATTGTACCTTCTTCAATGTTCACGTTTCATACACTCACAGAAAAATCCCTTGTCTATAAGGGAATTATTCCCTAGTAACGTCTCTCTACGGAATTCTTCCCTTATAGATAAGGGAATTCGTCCCCTATGAGGGAAGAATTCCGTAGAGAGACGTTACTAGGGAATTTTTTCTCTGTGTAGTTTTGTCATATGTCCATCATCAATCATTCGATATAATTTAATTTATTTATCTCTTCTGTACCGTGTTTTCTTGTAAAACGCATAAATATTATTATTATTATACGAGAAACAGTCTAAAAGGCAGTTTTCAGATATTCGCGAGAATGGAATCAAGTCTCAGTGAAATTGGGTCTCTCTTTCAAAAATTCTATGATATATGGAATAGCGGTCTAACTTCATACACCAAAAAACTTCGTCAAACCAAAGGTTAGTTACAACGCTTACAATTGTGCATGGACATCGAGATACGCGAACAACTGCATGTTTTGAAGAAAAAAAACACATTTTCTGCATCTTTTCTGCATCTTCATCCATTTTCTGCAGTTTATGACTTTATTGCCCTCAAAAGTGACATCCCCAAAATATCATGGGAAGGCTTATAAATATTAGCTATCGATTTGACTCGTTTTCAGTTCTTCTGAAGCGCTGTAATCTAACTTTCACTCCTTCGAAGCCGCAGACAATTTTGGACATAACCCCACGGTATAACGTTAAAAAATGAATTAACGAGCAAATGATAGATGAATCTTACAGGTCACATGAACCGTCGGAGTTTGGGAAAGCTGTGAGGATCTTTGAGCAATACATCGACGAGCATCCAATTGAAGGCGAAACTAATATAACTAGTTCGCTTTGACAAAATACCACGCAAGATCTAATCCATGATCAATGATTTTGCGAACGTGATAAAGCATTTTATAGTATTGTATGTAAGGACTATTCGCGAAGGAATGTTATAAGGGATGGAAATAGTGACTAAATAGATCTATAGATCTAGCAAAATTCGGTGGTTGATCAATTGCCTTCGTGAAGAACCAGAGATGGAATCCAGTACATCGCGCACGTGTGCCTTTGAAAACATTTGTTTTCGGATAATTTCAACGAAAGTGCAAACGTGATAAGATATTGTGTTGTAGTTTATTATATTATATTTATCGACATGCTCAGAGAATAATCTCGACAAAGATTGATATTGGTTTGAGTGTAGCATTTGGCATTTATTGTATACCTAAGACGTTTTCAGAGAACAGAACCTGTATTGAAAGAGCAAATAATGAATATACAAGTCATGCAAATGTACTCAATACTAATTAGAGGAACACTGTTTCGGCCATAGGTTCTAGACAGTGAACCTCTACTCAATGGGGTTGGCCATCTTCAGTAGAACCCCCATTGAGTTGGATATCAAAAAGTTTTTAGTGATAGTTGTAAAGCATGCAAAATCTCATTTCTATGGTTAGTAATAAATACAAATGAACGAAATAACGAAATATAAATAACATTAAAATAGCAAAAATAACACAACATTAATATGGCAAAAATAACGCAACATTAATAGTACAATAGCATAATATGAAAGCAATATTCTCTTATATGTTAGTAAATGTTTTCAATATTCATGCATATCAAAAGGTTGGCTATTCTAATAGGTATTAATTAACCCACGTATCCAATCGATTGATGCGTCCTCTCCGTCCAATCGATTGATGCGTCCTCTCCGTCCAAAGTAGAATATTGTCCAGTTGGAAGACTAGGAGCGAGAAGGAGTGACTGTCTGATTAGAGCGTAGACATGTGAGAGTGCTATTGATTGGGTAGATCACTTGGACTCGCAGTGTCAGTATTGATTGGCGGGGAAGTGGCATAGTTATGCGAGGCATCGATTACAAATATGGCTATTACTAGTTGCATATTTAATCGATATTGATGGATTAATATTTAGCGTTTTGAATAATCTCTTGTTTACCGAACAAATAGGGTAATCTATCGATATAAAATACTTAATCAAGGCTTGCATTCTATTGATGAAGTCTTTATATTCCAGACAGTTTCTATAAACCCTAATAGTTTCTCCATGTAAAGTATTCAATCCAATAGTGATAGGTGAGTTTGATTTATAGTGTGGATATCTTATTACGTTGAACTGATAGTCGTCTGTTTTGTTATAGAGAGAAGTTTTAATATGATTTCCATTGAATATTTCTATTTTCAGATCAAGGAATGCACAATTATTATCTTGTATATTAGTTCTTTCTAGTGATAGAGATTCATGATACATTTTTTCCGTCATTTTAATGAAGTCATTAACCTTCGTTGATATACAGGGTGATGTAAACAATAAATTTTGGCAAACTTGTGCTTTTTGCAGGTGTGTGACAACGGCAAACGATTGACAACTTTATCGGAGAACTTTGTTGTCAGACTTCAAAAAGTAAAACGATTGTAGTCAAAAGTATGAAATAAATAAATGTGGCAACAGATAGTGACTATTTTGTAGACAGACAAGAAAACTGAGGATGATACATGTCAGAACACGTTAGTTCAGCCTCTGTAATAGCGAGGCAACAATGAATGGCTAATCACGTTTTCCAACTTATAAAGAGGGCGAGGCGGATGCCAGGCGGGTTTGGTGGGCTGCATTAGAGAGGGTGTGCGTGCGAGATGGCATCAAATGATTCTCTCTGTCACACTCTCCGCCGCGTCACCAAACCCGTCTGAGGTGCGCCGCTTTGACTAATGAACTATCGTCTCATTATTATGAGGATGTGAAAATGCACCAAAAATGGAATGACTAGAGAAATGTGCTTCTTTCTATTCAGACAACAAAAAATATTCGTTTTGATGTCAATGAGAAGGCAAGAATCGATTGACATCAAAAAGAAGATTTTTTGTTGTCTGACTAGAAAGAAGCACATTTCTCTGGTCATGACTTGTATCATCCTCATTTTTCTTGTCTGTCAACAGTTCATTCATTAATTGCGACCACTAATATTTATTAGACACATTGACAACAATCTGTATTAAATTTGATGTCTGACTGCAATTGGGTGCGATAAAGTTGTCAATCCTTGTCACGCACCTGCAAAAAGCACAAGTTTGCCACAATTTATTGTTTACATCACCCTATATGGAATAGATCGTCGATATATCTATATGTTCTATTCAATGAATATGCTAATGCGTGACTATTTTTAATATTTTTGGATATATATATATATTGAAATTCCATTACTGCTAGGGTTAGATCGGCTATCTGGGGTGAAGCATTATTCCCTTGTGGTATACCTCTTTCTTGTTTGTAATATGTTCCACCGTAGAAAGCAAAGCTATTTTTCAAAATATAATCCAAAATAAGTTTAACGTCGTTTTTATGATATATAATACCTTTAGTTATACTATTAGTTTTATCATAACAAACATATGAACCTTGCACATTAATGAATTCTGAGTTATCATTTTTAAACATTTTATCAATGAGATAATATATTTTCTCTTTCACAACATTATGTGGTAGATTAGTAAATAGTGAAGCGAAGTCAGCACAAAATATTTTGTTATTTCCATTATTAATACTCTTTAGCCCATTTAGAACTTTAAAAGTATTTTGAACTGAGAAATACATGTTAATTCCACTGTGTCTGGATGTAACGCTACAGTATGATCTGAAGTGATTTTGTAAGAATTTCAAAATTTTTTGAAGTTGAATTGATACTGGTTTAAGACTGCTATTGTGTGCACCAGTTATAAACCTGAATTTAATTGGTGTTTTGTGCATCTTTGGTATTCCATAGATACGAGGTAGAGCGCATTCCATATTTCTAGTCAGTGACATGCTCAGTGTGAACTGTAAGTGATCTTTGATCTTTGATTCGCAATCAAGGTCTCCAACCTGTACATACGTTCTATCGTTACCGTTACATGTATTCATTTCTTGTTCCATCATGATTAGGTATAACTTTTTACAGGTGAATGCATAATTTCCAGATGCTTTGTCTACCATAGTAATTACGAAGTCATTTTTAAGATGTTTCAACTGGTTAGTGTATTTTGTTAAATCTTTTGCGTCTATATTAATATTCATTTTATTAAGCTTTACTCTTATTTTAGGAATAATTTCTTTAATGACTTTATCGGCAGTGTCACTGATTAAAGACGATGATTTTCTGTGTTTCTTTCCTATAGTTGATATAGTATTCTCTATAGATGTAGTGATATCGTCAATAACTTTATTAGCAGTAGTTGGTCTTTGTATTCGATATTTAGTACCTTTCATGAATATATTTGCTAGTTCCTTATTTTGTACGATACCAACGTTACCAGTACATACATGTCCATAATGTTTATCAATAAATCGGGGATATTGGAAACAAGAACAAGAAGAGGACAATATCCTATCTATATCATGTCTAGTTATGGTTTTGAGAAATTGACCGTAATTGCAAAATATTGATGATATTGGATTATCTAAAGAATATGAAAGTTGAATTCTCATTTTGTCGTATTCTGTAAGTGTTTTGAATGATTCTTTGACAATCGCTGAGTTCATAATCTTGCTCAATCCAATTTTCTCCATGAATTTTCCAAAAAATGGCAGTTTTACAATGACTCTGTTACCGGTATCACATTGACTTTCTTTTAAATTTCTCCAGTAGTGAGGACAAACTATACTGTATATTTTGTACTTCATCTCATGCGATAACTGGCTGAAGTCGTTAGTTCCTGTATAGGTCTCTATAATAGAAATAGTATGATGCGGTAGTTTTCTACTGTATATAAATAGTTCTCGTGTTTCAATAATCTCAATTTCGTTTAGGATTTCATTGATCGATTTTGTGCATTTATATTTTGACTTTCTTCGTTTTCTATTGTGTCTATTACCACGATTTTTCAATGTATCTTTAATGTCTAGTGCATAATATGGCTGTATTGTGTTATATTTTTCGCAGAAGAACGGAATAAGGGAGAGAAAGAATAAATTTAAATGACGTTGTGATCTATTAACGAATAATGAAAATGGTTGAATTATTGATCTCGTGCAGTATCAGAGGTGGAATCGATTATCGAATTTCCACTTAACGGCAATTTTAAACAACACTGATAATAGCAGGTAACGAATCTACAAATGAAATATGTGTGTCTTAATTAAAGGTTCGGTGGAATAAGAGCTGAAACTGAGATATCACATGCTTTCGAAATGATCGAATTTCCCACGATTTAGTTTATCGATTTCGCAGAAAAGAAAGCGACAGTTACAAATTAGCTCGGGGTGTCCACTTAAGCTTCGCTGCACAGTACAATATAGGTGAGAAGGGTCAGATTCAAAAATATATATCTACAATGCATTGCAACATGGAATAACTGGAGATCGCGGATGGCTGATATTGGTCCATTAATTTGCTAATCCATTCTCCTTCTTCTCTCTGAGTATTTGAGAAAGACGAGAATACAATTCTTTCATTTTCTCATTCTTCAGTAATCTGTTCGATTCGAGAGCCTCGAAGCGTTCCATCACTTCTTCCACTCCTTCCGAATATAAAATACTGCAATAGACAAAAGAATAAGGGCACACCAAGCTCATTTGAAACTCTCCGACCGGGCAATGCTCTCTCTATTTCTTTGTTTACGAGAGAGTGTTGCCAGAGCGGAGAGTTTCAAATTAGCTTGGGGGCTGGCTTGCCAAACCTCTAGGGGATGACTGCAAGAGACACTAGAATAATAAAAAGAGAACTAACTTTATGTAATCACAATCGTAGTAAGAGGTGGAAAGAGAAGCGATTGTTAATGAGTAGAGGGCGAACATTTGAACTCCGGGATAGTTAGTGTTAAATAGGAGATCAAATAATGGAATGAATGTACTGCAATAGATTATTAATTAATCAGGATCAAAGGTGCTAATTGCAATATACTACACAGGTCAAAATAGTAAAAAAATAGTGATAAATGCATTAACAATTACTATATTTTATCTTTATTTCATTTCCTATCAATGACGGACTCTTCACACTGAAAAAATTGTTAAAACACGACCACACCAGCTGTAATATACAGTACAAGACCTGCTGTTGTTATGTCAGCTGTAGCTTCATTTACCCTTTTTTCTTTGAGCGTTTATTGTTTGACTAAAATCTTTGACTCAACAACCGAAATCGCTTAAAGAGACGGAACTAAATCACTCCTATATTGCTTTTCCATTCATTGTTCATTTTTTAAACTGATGGATACACAAATAAAACAAATAAATAAAATACCGATAGACTCTTCTGTAGCAGTGTGGGCCTATGGAAAAATCTTCAACAGGCCAGTCATCCACATGTTTTTCCTGAAAGTTTTCAATGTTTTTCAAATGTAATCGAAAGATCAAAGATCAAAGATCAAAGATGACTGACCAAAAGAAGACCAATCATCTCTCGGGATGGCAGTAGATCGGAATGTAGCGGGGATGCAACCAAAAAGGACAGAATGCCTAGGACGAGATATTGCTTTCGACGAGTTATGATCGGAATTGTCGTGCGCATCTTTCTAAAGATTTATATTATATTATGTTTGTATTATTATTAACAATTTTTCTATTTATCTTTTCTATTGGTTTGGAAAAGGTGAAAAAATGAGAAACAGAATAGAGAACATGAAGATGCCCTTGTTGTGATTTGATCTTGTGAGGTGCCTTTTTGAAAATAATTTTGTTAAATCTTCCTTAGGTCCACTTACACGAAAAAATCGGAACAAATGATGTTGACAACGGCTTCTCGGTTCTCTGGCATCATCACAATTTTGTAAACTGTCAATAGAATCTGAAAATTCGGGAGAAAATATTTTTTTATATATTGAAAATTGGAAAAGTGGAAAAAGAGTAATTTAAAGGCGTCCTTAAAGTAGGGGAGCCGGGAGATTTAGCGCTATTATCATGAAGAACGTAGGACCAACGATGTGGCATCCTGTTCTCTAATAGATTCGAGAGGCTAAAAGCCCGTGTAGCTCGGTTCTTATTTAGCAGTCAGCGCTTGTCACCGCGGGATCGATTCACGTTTGCAATTTTTATAAATTTATCTTTCAAATTCGAATTATCATGCCTTCCCCGGGCTTATCCTTGGTGCAACAACGAGCTTTCAGCTCGGATTACGGTATTACGGGGCATCTACAATTTTAGAGAAACTTTTTTTTCTATTCAGACCTAGCCAGTTTAACTCGAGCGTCCCTTTTTTATTTGACATACCCGTGACAGGTGCGACAGCAAATACGTAAGTGTTAGGAGAAGCAATAATTATAATAGAAGGGCTTGGGGAATATTTATATAATAATAAATTACTCACCATTTCTTCCCATCTTGAACCATTCTGAACAGATGTTCAAGGCCCTTGTTCCGAACAAAATGGGAAGACGATTCAATCGATAAATCTGCAACAGTCACACAGGAATTTAAATATAACAAGATTCTTTTCTAAAAGTTGCAGTTTGGTTTAAAGGTGGAGGCCCGCGAATGTTCATGTAAATCTCTTGTATCTCGCTTGCGCGTGTCAAGTGATAAGCAAGAAAAGAGAGAGGCCACATGGCCACATCGTGCAGTGGTAACTCTTCGGACTAGATAGCGCATTGCTGCGGGTTCGAATCCTATTGCCGATTTTTCCTATTTCCAAAAAAAGGGCTTTTCCATGCGATTGCATGCATGATTCATTCATGATTCTAGCGATCAATAAATAGAATCAGCATAAAATAAATGGTATCCGATATGTAGAACATCTTTTGTGGCGCTTCTTCGGTTTCCGGCGTCCCCCTCCATTTGATCGAAAAGATAGAAATGGGGGGGGGGTATACAAAATAAATAATAAATGAATGAATAAAAACAGAAAATTACACAGCAGTTCGAAAAAAGCACAAGATGTATATTGATCGTAGCTCTCACGTGCTTCATTGAACACCAAGGTCATAAGTCTTTCATCAGTGAGGTACAATAATGCTGTGGGTTTGCTTCTGGCGATGTGTCCAACGTTATACATGATGGAATGTAAGCTGAACACAATCATGATTATAGTCTTTGAAATGGAGGGAAAGTTTTTTTTCCATTGTCCCGAAGAGTCTTCCGCGATACCCCGGAGCCATTCAGCCACATGCATTGCAAGAGAATAGAGCGATTACGAAGAGAGCAAACTTGCCCAAATATGGATATTCTAACTTTCCCTTCTTGATAATTCTTTATTTATTTCATCAAATATACATATGAGGCCGCTTGCGTATGACTCGACAAAGTGTCGACGCATTTAAAAAATCAAAATTTGGGGATCGGGGTTCTGAAGGATGCTGTTGACGATAGTCATGGTCTTTTTGCACCTAGCGTTGAAATCGCATTTTTAGAATTTTCTCGTCACCCAATCGTGCTAAAAATTGTAGATTATGCCCCCCCCCTCCCCCCAAGGGCAGAATTCGATGACAATTACGCCTGTCCAATTCATTTTTCCTGAAATAGTTTCATAAATTTTTAAAGTTCGTCAAAAGTGTTTTTTTGCTTTTTTTATATACAGTAGCAGCCAAAAGTCTTCGTCAAAAACTTTGCGGTTTCATAACTTTTGACTCAGATGAGCGATCGGGCTCATGTTTTGGCAGGATACTATAGTACTAGTGTGCATCATATCCTACTCCCGTTGTTATGATTCGTCGTCGTATTATTGTGTAGCGATCCTGGATCCCCTCTGTACTTACTCAGCAGTGATTATTTCCTCAGCGGGATTTTTGTGAGACTTGTTGTTAACAGCGTATAAATAACATTTACTGAGGAGTAGAATCCACTATACCATCCATTCGAGCTAATTCATTCCTGTGAGAAAATCGAAATTTCGACACCCCTGAAAATGGGGCGAAAATGAGATAACTCTGTGATCAGTGAAGCTGCAGGGTCCAAACTTGGCAGATATCATACCCCATGACTGATACAAAACTTGGCCGAGTATGAGCCCGATGGGTTGAATTTTGAGAAATTTCAAAATTTTATTTTTCTCATTTTTCGAGATGCAGGAAGTACCAGCTCAGGTCAATTTCTATTCTACTTAACAGCTATATGTCTTCTATATATAGTAGACGACATTTTACTAGTGTTTGATAAAATTTCGAGTTCTTCGAGAGAAGTTGTAATTGGAGAAATGAGAGAGGGACACAAACAAGAAAAATGGTTGGATACATAAATTACTATGCCACAACGGGGTAGGTAGCAAGTATAGTAGTGGACATCGAAAAAGTTAAGAAGAGCTACATATAGTTGATTTGATAGAATTACCAAACGATTTTGGATTAGGACATATAATCGAGCTATTGGGAAGAGAGTTCCAAACGTTTACAATACGGTTTGACAAGAAATGAGAGAAATGAGTGGATCTACAGGGGTGCTTACGAAGAATATAATTATGTCTACGCGAAATTCTAGAGGGTGATGATAAAAGAAAGGAGGGATTGTCTATACTAACTAGTCCATGCACTACTTTATAAGTGAAACTCAAGTCTATAAGGGTGCGTCTTTGCTCAAGGAGATCAAGGTTCAGGTGTGATAATCGATTGGAATAAGAGGTAAGAGTGAGACCACATTTAGCATATATACTACGAGTAAATGATCTTTGAACTTTCTCTATGAGGTCGATAAGATATTGTTCGCGAGGAGACCGCAAGCATACTCTAGTACAGGCCTAACATATAAGGAGAACATGCGAGCGTACAAGATAGGATTTTTTGAGGAGAAAATACGGTAGATGTATGAACATCTAGCTTTGGCTCTAGAGACTATGGATAGAATGTGAGATGAAAAGCAAAGAGTATTCCTGTAGTGAAGCAATTCACTGATCTTGTAGGTAACGCCAAGATCAGTGAATTGCTTCACTACAGGAAGGGGAGTGTTATTGATCAAGAAATCGATATCTGGATGACTAATTCCAATGCGCATAATGACTGTTTTGGAAAGTGAGATAGATAAACCCCATTGAGATGACCATATTTGCAATGCGGAAAGAGCTGTTTGGAGGGCGGATGTATCAGATATAGAGTATTTGACTACCTTATTTTCGAGAATATTAAATTTTAGTGCAGTCATTTTGCCGTTGAAGCGGTTGCAAGATTTGAGAGAGTGTGGTGGTGTAAGAGAGAAGAGAGACACAATCCGATCCACCCCTTTTCTGCTCTCTCGTATCGCCACACTCTTTCGCCCGTTGCGTCCACTCCAACGGCAAAAAGACTGCACTAAAAGTTGATAAAAAGCTAGTCAAATTGGTTGAAATTTTTTCTATGGAAACATGAAGCCATTCAGGTACTATCTATGGATCGCGGTAAAAACACTTCTGACTTTGAGAGAAATTCCAATTTTTAAATTTTCTGAAACTTTTTTCATGAAAAATGAATTGGACAGGCGTGATTGCCATAAAATTCTGCTCTTAGGGGCATAATCCACAAATTTTAGCAGGGGTGACGAGAAAATTCTAAAAATGCGATTTCAACGCGACGTCGTCTGGCCTAAACGGTGAATCTAGGTGCAAAATGAAGATGACCACCGTCATCAGCACCCTTGAGAACCCCGATCCCAAAATTTGGATTTTTTGACAGTGCCAGATTTCACATATTTCGGTCGAGTCTTACGCAAACCTCCTCATATATAATTAGTAAATCATAGGGGGAATTACACGCATATAAATAGGAAGACCCTGCGGAATGGTAATATTGGCATAAAGTGACTTACGTTCTGAATTTTGTATTCTCTAGTGTATGATTCAAGGCAATGGAACATAATCGTTCGATATCAAATGAGCATCGTTCCCGGAGATTGGTTCTTAGTAGTGAGCAATTCTGTTTAAAGATATGATATATTGATGGAAAGCCATGGAACAATTATCATTAATTGAATTAATCAGAATTAATTGAATCAGTAACCATTTCCAGTGTACTTGTTATTCCGTGGCCTTCAGCAATGTTCAGACAACGCTCAAAGCATAAGTAGAACGGTTTGGTACTGCCCAGCAGACTGAGCTGCTTGTTCCTGCACGATTATAGATTAGGGTTAAAGAAACGAAAACGGAATTCGAGATTTTCGTTTCGAGGGGAAGATTTGCATAAATTCCGGAACGAAAATGAAAATGATTTTCTCGTCTCCCAATCGTGCTAAAAATTGTAGATTATGCAATTTTTAGCACAAAAAATATGCGTATTGCCCCAATCAATAAGCTCACTCATCAGCATACAATAAATAGTCTTCGGTAGGTAGAATGACTTTAGCCGCTTCTCTGTCTTCACAATTTATTCACGAAAATATTCGAGGGACTCCACTTTTCATGCCTTGATAGGGAGTAATGATATATACACCCATAAAAAGGCGAATAAATCATGATGTTAGCGCACTTACTTAAAGATTCTACAGTATACTACAGCATACCAATTTTGCTCCGCAGCGTTAACTGTTAATTGTTTCACTTGTATCCTACATTAGTGTCTTAGGAAAACACACCCCCACTTTAAAGTGATAATACCTCATCAAGACCGCTAAAAATGATTTCAAAAATCTTGTTTGCCAATTTGTTGTCACAATTTGCCACAAATGTTTCACTTTTTTCATTTTGTCGGTGATTTGTTTAAATTTATTTATTTATTTTTTGTTGAAAATTTAAAAAAAAATTAGATTTCGAAATTTTTGAAATGGGCAAAAAATTCAAATAAAATCAAAAAAAATCCCAGCCCTGATCGGGATACCGGTAGCTTTTTCTACCTGGAACCCGGTAAAGCTATCATGAACGATGCTCGTAGGAAATTTACCGGGTTCCTGGTAGGAAAAAATACCATAGTCCGTCATCATCATGCTCACTCAATTTCTTTCACCAGAGCCCTATTATGATTCGTTTCGCTTATTATAATAGTAAACATTCGTTCGCGCGAGTCACTCAAAAACTGTGTACGGAAGGAGTTTATAGGGAGAGTTTCCCATAAATATATTGATTGAAATTCCGAAAATGTTCGAAAGTGAAATTTTGTCCCACCACGAATTAACGATCTATAATACTGTAGTTTAAAGAACGCGCGATTGATTTCCACGCTGGAGCTTGGCCGAAGCATCGATATGTGATGCAAATCGCATATTGATGCAGTGTATGCAAATCGAACTTTGATTTACGTAGGGAATATCTGTGCTGCCTCTTAATATCTATGCAAATGTGTCGCATCTCGGACAGACATATCACTTTCCAACAAGGGACTAATTTTTCTACATGGACAAGTGTTCTAGGGCGCGCTCTTTCGCCGTTCCTCAAGGGCTCGAATACCATATCGTATCATAATACCGTTTTTTAAAATATTTATTTTTGTCTGTCCACAAGAGCCTCGAGGAGATTTGAGAAATTTTTAAAAAAATTGATTTTGAATTTTTTGAAATGGTCAAAAAATTCATAAAATTAAAGAAATCAAAATCAAAAAATCCCAGCCCTGTCAGACCTTGAGAATTGGCCGCTCACTTGAAGTTGTTTTAAATTGCGCTTCAAGTCAGTGACGTATTTTAAAGATGGAGACCATCGAGATTTTTCGTAATGAGACTGTTCGGGTGGAATGATAGAGATTTATCACACGAACCGAACGACATTTTTCATATGGTGTGATGACAGGGATGTGCGGAAAAAGATTTTCGAAAAAAATTCAAAAAGCGAAAAATTTTCGAATTTCAAATTCGAAAAATTCGAAAAATTCGAAAAATATTCTATATCACGTTTTATTCTCTTTAAAAAAATTGTTTAATATCGATATGATGAAAACGCAAGAATTGCAACTGTGTGATTCTTAATTGAAGCCGCTTTCATGAAAAAATATTTTTGCTCAACAAAAATTGTAATTTTTGTTTCAAAATGTTCAAAAATTTTTTAAAAAATGTCACTAATAATGATTAATTTTTGAAATTTTGTGCCTTTTTATGTAAAAGCATTTCTCGAATTTTTCGAATTTTTCTCGAAAAATTTTTCGTCGAAAAAGTTTTTCGAGAAAGAATCGAAAAATCGAAAAAATCGAAAAATCGAAAAAGAAAAATTCACATCCCTGCTTGATGATATGCTTGAAGCTTGTTTTGCGCATTGAAAGTACATTTTTTACGGAAAAAAGAGTGCCTGTGCTTACGACTTGACTCTCTCACTTTCCCATTGTTCCTCACGCTAATTTCCATGCAAAATTAACATTCTCGTTTTTTAATCGTTGCGGGAGTCAGTCATGCCAACTCAAGGGTCTCCTTCTTTAAAGGGAGAGTGACCTCTCTCAATGGCCTCTTCATTCTCTGTTCTCTAACAACAACAAAAGAGCATAGACCGTTGAAGAGACCGTTGACAAAGGTGTCAGCCCCGTTAAGTAGACTTTAAATTTTGAAGTACGAGAGTAGAAGCTTACGAATTAAACCTTGTAATGAAAAAAATGACATGGTCTAAGACAGTACGATTACGTGGTTGCCTCATTACATCCAGGCATGCTTCAAAGCAGGCATTAACTTTCGATGGATCGATAAATTCACCTCCACTAGTCTGTAATACTATTATTATTATTATTATTATTATTATTATTATTATTATTATTATTATTATTATTATTATAATTATTATTATTATTATTATTATTATTATTATTATTATTATTATTATTATTATTATTATTATTATTATTATTATTATTATTATTATTATTATTATTATTAGTGTTGTTTCTTGGTTATGCCGTAGTCTATGAAGAGTTGGGTCATATAGCTTTATCGGTCAGACGCGTTTCGGGTGTTTTAACCCATCATCAGTGACATTACCTACAAATAACAGACATTGGGAATAGACAAGAGTGAAAACACGAGAATCAGAATATACTCGGAAAGTGACAAACGGCGGCAAATAATGACAATGGAGTGAAAAGATGAGAGAGAGAGTGGGTGTTATGTTAGAGACAGTGAGAGAAGAGATAATGGGGTGAGGTCATCAGTGAGTTCATAGCGGGCATTGATAGGTGGTTTAGTGGTCTCAATGTGAAGGGCCTCGGCTACTTTCCGTCTGACTACATTGGGTTCGATGCAGATGACGGTACCAGACAAACGAATGGGTTGAGCATTGTGACAATCAATGGAATGGCGAGCAAATGGCTTGGTTGAATTAGAGGCAGTGAGGGGATATCTACCACTACGGTAATGTTCTACTGCACGTGCATGGAGGGGTCGGCCTGAATGGCCAATGTAGAAATCGGGGCACAATGAACATTCTAAGCGATAAACAACTCCTATAGACTGACAGATTCCTACTCGATTGAATGGACAGAAACAACATCGATCACCGAGGACACAAAACGAGTATATATGACCCAACTCTTCATAGACTACGGCATAACCAAGAAACAACACTAACATACTATCCAAAACATGAAGATAACACAGTATACCATCTTTAATCGATTATTATTATTATTATTATTATTATTATTATTAAAATATATCACCCCGATTAGACGGTATATTGCTTCGCGGATTACATCATCGGGTTTGTATTGTTTAATGCAAGAATTGACGGCATTCAAGCAGGTTGATGCACTCCAATAGTTACAGATCTGAATACTCTCCTTTATCCAAGGATATATCAAAACATCATCGCGTTCGAGCTGCGTTCCTAAAAGGCAGATTGAGAAAAAAACTGTAACCTCACTAACCTATCAGACACACTGTCTGCAGCTTGTCGTGTCTTTCCATAATGAGCTTCATATGCTCAATGCCAATCGAACTCTTGTACATACATACATCGGAAATGTCGATGCATGCGAGTTTAGGCCATGGCGACGCTTTTTCCTTGAGCATTCTCTCACAAATTATTGAGGTTAAATTGATTCTGAAACCACAATCATCTCTTTTGCTTTTCGAATGTCTACACTGGACACTTATTCTGCAAACAGCACTAGGTCGGATGAAAACCATATTTTTCTATTCATTAGCGCTTGGCTCTCATTTGTTATTTATCGGTTCTCATCTGACTTACAACTTGTTAGTGCCCTAAAACATGAGCATACCCATAGTTTGTGGCCTTTCCAATATCAAGCTCTCTAAGATTTTTTAGACAGGATAAAGTGTCTGTTAAGTCTTCTAAATTCATGCTCAATTTAAGCCCGTAAAGTCGAAGTTTCAACAACTGCTTGGCATGACTGAGACAAGATATGCTACAAAGTAGAGGACACGAAGAGACGTCGAGTTGAAGAAGTTGAGGAAGTCCCTGTAAAATTTGAAATTTTCGAAATTATCTAATCGTAATTAATGTGTTGGTTTGTGCTACAAGCCAAGGAATTCTTCTCTCATATGAATCCATAGAAATTATACTGTCAACGCAAGACCCAAATTTTTTTTCGTTTGCTTCCTTTTTCGCTTTTTTTTTCAGTCTCACTTTTCTTTTTTTATTTCATTTTGTTATTTTTTGCACTCTTGATTTAAAATAAAATCCCAGTCAAAGTTATAAAAGGTGTGAGAAATCATCATTATCTCCAAAAACTCGCCGATCCAAGACAGATCGTAAAAAAGCAAACCTTTAGTATATCATAAAGCATTCCCACAGTTAAATCCGCTGTACGTTGTATAACAAGAGTGTCCAATGTTGTAAATAAATAAATCTAAACGAAATTCAATTTGATATTTCATTTCATTCTTTTTCATTCCAAACAACTTTTTCGGAATAGTGGTGTTGTCACCAGCCGATAAAGTTTGATATATAAATTTAGAATTTTGATATAAAAAAATATCAAATACATACATTAGAAAGAAAAAAAATACATACATTAGAAAGAAAGCTTTTTGGTATTTCCTCGAATCCAATTAGTTCAAGTTGATTAAGTGTATAACATTCACTCAACGATTCAGGAATAAAAGACGCGTCTGAATGAACCGAAAAATGTATAAATAAATAAATCGATTATTATTAAACAAAGGGAACTAGGAGATTTGTGGAAAGCTATTATCATGAAGAACGTGGATTCGGCTCTAATTGGTACCAACCGAATAGATTGGTCCCATGAAAATAGGTTGGTCCGTGGAAAATAGATTGGTCTGTAGAAAGTAGATTGGTCCCATCAAAATAGATTGTTCCCAATAGAAATAGATAGGCCCGTAGTTGGCGCAGCACCCGTCATCTGATTCTGATAATACGGATGACGATGATGACTCAGATGACAACGCTGCATCTTCGCCTGCTCTTCCTGCCAATCCACTGCGAAGCCCCACTCGAAAGCTTCAACTCGTTACGCACCCGGCTCCTGCAACCCACTGTCACCCGAGCGAAACCCGAAACAATCTGAGAGAAACCCGATGCAACTCGAACGAAACCCACTGCTACACGGATAAAATCCTGTCGCGCCGCTAACGCTGGATCAAAACGTGATGATCGTGGAAGTCCTCACTGATATTTCATTCCTCGCGTACCATTTCTTTAGTTATATTTTTGTCTCCGATTTCGATAAAAGTCGGTCAGTGGGTGTGGTTGAAGGCCTAGCCACTTGATTTCGATAAAAATTGCTGACTATCGATTTTTTGTGATCTACCCTGAATAACTCGGTGACAACCCATTTTCGAGTTATTCGAGGAAAACCTCACACCGATTTTATCGGCTCTTTCATGCCGAGAGACAACGGTGACACCATCTCCGCGTGAAGATTCAGCGGAATAGGGGAAGGAAGGGATGAAAGTGAAGGGACTGAAGTGAATGGACAGTTCCATCCCATGGCACAGTCATGGAGGGAAGCGGTAGAGCTATGGACTGATGGAGGAGGACGATAAGAAGATTGGAGAAGAGCCCCACTACTGGTATTTCAAAACTTAAAGTTTACTTAAAATCCATCACTGACTTGAAGTTTACTCTAAGTCTACTTCATGTGAGTGACGTCACATTTTCACTTTAAGTAGACTTGCGCTTCACTTGAAGTAGACTTACAAGTCTACTTAAAGTGAAAGTGTAAGTAGACTTCAAGTTTTGAAATACCAGAGCACTACTGCTCCCTGCTTCCCTACGTCTGTCTGTAAGTCTGTCTGTATGTGTCCGTCACACTTTTCAAATTTTCCCTATAAAACACTTCAGGATCGTTCAATCCCATCATATCTTTTTGCGTATCGATCTACCCAATAGAAAAACAAATATATCCAAAGCCATTTATTAAAATCTCATGGCTAAATGGTAAAATTCTCGACCTTAAAATCAACGACTTCTCAAATTTCGATGATTCGAATCGTTTCATGTCCATTCTCTTTTCACTCAAGGCTGTATCAGTAAAAAGCAAGTGGGTTAGAAATATGCCACAAAAGAAAACTTTACCCGCTTAGAACTAAATCGCGCCCTACTAGTTTTTTTGGAAAAGTAGTATTAATTTTAAGGGAAGTCTGATCTATCGTTTTGCGCGGCTAGTTTAGTCACGTTGCTGAGGTCCCATGCAAGGGGATCTTCTATAATGAAAAATTCCTCTAATCAATATAGGTATCTATGAACGTTGGCAAATCGTTTGCCGGAAAACGTGACGTCACAACCATAGGCGGAGGCGCATGCCAGAGATTCTCTCCCTACGCTTGTGACGTCACGTTTGCCGGTAAACGATTTACGAACGTTGATGATGCGGCCTCAGCTATTTAATACATTTTTCCAGAATATGAGCCGCTGCACTTGATCCTTTTCAAATAACTAATCGTGAAACAGAATTTATTGAAAAGTAGATAGACATACCAACGAAGTTCGCGCTCGATAATTCGTCAGCAATTATATCCTGATAGGGCCACTCGTTATCCTTGTATGCACCTAAATGTGTACCTTTTAATCATTGTTTTAATTATGAATATAAATAAATGAATTTAATTTAAAATAAATTAATTTAAATTAAATGAAAAAATTTAATTCTGCTAAAAAAACTATCGCTACCTCTCAGCTTTCCATATAAGATCAATTTCTTCAGTCGATGTTGGAGAATGGTTGATATTGAATCGTAGTCTGATTCGGTGAGTCTAATCTCGGCCTGTAATTTGTGCTACGAACTTAAATGGATAAACGTAAACTAAATGACATCCTTGCGTAAGCCAGTCCTCTGTTAAGGACTCGGGTATTTATCATTTTGAAGATCATAGATATTATATCATTGAAATAAATTTGTTGTGGTTGCCACCTCAGGCCGTATCCATGGATCGGTGGGCAAACTGTTTGCCTGCAATCATGACGTCACTGGTGTAGGAGGAGGCGTTCGCAAAAATTCCTCCGCCTACGTTTATGACGTCATGTTTGCCGCAACAATTTCCTTTATACCTATACTGAATCGGTTACTTCTGTTTTTGGAATTTTGTCAAGCTTTTCATGTCTGACACAGCGCTTCGAATCTATCATGGTGCGACAGAGAATTCAGTAGACCGAAAAAGAGAGTTAGTATGATAAAGAAAACGAGCGCAGACGATTAGAGTATAAGATATTGCGGCATACCGTAATTTATTGACATTTAAAAAAAATTTCAATGTGAAGGATACCTCGGTAATAGAAAATCTCTTCGTATCAAGTAATGATAGGGAAGAGTTTAGACGACATTTCCAATTCAAACTTCGAACTACACCATTTGAAATGGAAATCGGTAGCGGTGAGTCAAATGTAGGCATTCGTTTGGTTATTATAAGATCAGCAAACCGATCTATTGCTATCTCCTCAAGGCTCTTGTGGATATACATCTGCAATTAAGAATTTTTTATAAATTAGTTGAACTCCCAGTTTTTGGGAGACTCTCACGAAAGAATGCTTACTATTGAGCAAATATTTTTTCTTGCCATGAAACCGGTAAATTTCCTATCAGGCTATGGCTTAGGATCCAGGGAAAGAGGGCCGGGCGTGATGGTTAAATTAATATTATTAATAGATGTACAAGAATAAGTATGCGTGCACTTTAAATATATTTTTTAATTAAATAAGTTAACAAGCAATGTGCCCTATGGTGTTTCGGCCGCTACATCTACCATTCTCCTAGTAGGAAAAATACCAGGGGAAAGTTATCATCGCGTCATGCGAAAGGGGAATGATGAGGGAAAAAAGGAAAAACTGAGATGGGATATATTTTTATGCTATGGTTATCGGTGTCAATTGTAATTATGAAATGACAGAGAGAAAATAAAAAAAACATTTGAAAAACCAAAGAAAATTGCTTACTTTTGCATAAGGGAAGCTCAAATAGAAAAAAAAGTGCAAAATGGAACTATGGTTATGAAACTATGGGAAGTGGTGTTTTGAAATTATTTTCTCTGTGTGAAGTGATTCATAATTAGGAATGCTATCCATGCAGGTAAATATAAACGTAAGCTCCTTGATATTATACTTTTTGAACGAATTTCGATTGTAGAAAGATATTGGTACGGTAGAAAAGATGTTCTAAAATAAAAAATATAATAATAATAATTTATCGATTCTTGAACAAGAGAACGTAACCATATTCGGTAGATAATGGAAGAGAAAAATTAAAAATGGGTAGTGTTAGATAGTTTTAATTGTAAAAAACGATAATAAATCGAAGACAAGATCATGGTCCTAATGTCTATCACTCAACTTTTGGAAAATAAAGCTTGCAAAGGTCATAGAGACTCAACTCATTGCCAGAAAGCCTATACGTTGACCTGGCTCTCTCCTTCTCCCCCTTCACTGTCTCATTCTCGCTCTCGCCTCTACTTCTCCCTCTCCCTCTGCCAGTCCGTACTCCTACCGTACTCACAGAGAAATATTCTTGCGAGCTCTACAATGATAACTTAAACATAGTGAATAATTGATGCCGTGATGAATTACATAAAATGCGATGCCATAATTAACAAAAATGAGACTAGTGCCAGCTTAAATTGAATATCGATATTTATTAAGGACGAACACGAGGTTGAGTTATAAGGGAGCATTATTATTAATTTTACTATTATTTTTATTATTCTATTATTATTGGAGGCCATTAAAGATGGAGGGCCTTGAATGTCTATGCAAATGCGTAACTTATCGGATATTCAAAGGATAAGTGATATGCAAGAATTTATCATGGACATTCGTCTATCCCTTGGTGTTGTGGCAAACGTGCTGCCTAGTTAGCGTAACGTTGCGGGTTCGAAACCTATTGCCGAACTTTCCCATTTTCAAAATTTCGCGCTTTTGCCTGCACAACCATTCGTGAAATGCCCTCTTCATTGCGCACACCATTCTCTGTTCTCTAACAACGAGAGAGCATAGACCTTAGAAGAGACCGTTGATAGAGGTCACTCTCCCTTTAACCTCTTCTATGGTGGACGTATAACGTCACGCATTTCAAATAGCCGACAATATATAAGTCCATCGAATACGGAAATTACGAAAAGAGTTGTCAAATAATTATTTATTACCAATTGAAGCAAAAATGTTATGGAAAACAGTGATTGGCTGGTTGTTCGTTTCGAAATTCCAAAAAAATTTTTTCACTTTAGAAGGAAAGCCTCAAATCAGCAAGAATGAATTGTACTGTTTTCGTTCTTGCTAGTTGGGAGCATAGCTCGTCTTCCTTTCCCTAGCGTCCACCGAAGTTGGGAACTTTAACTGAAATTCAAATTTTAATGAAGACTTTCTCACACGACTGTTTAAAGGGAACAAATAGATGATGTATGGATGGATGGTGGGTAAATATTCGATTAATAATATTTTTTTTAAATAAACTCACTTGTGGGAAGAAGATTCTGCCCATTCTTAGCTTTCTGAATATTTTCAACCAATTTTTTGATCAGAGAATTGGTGGGAGGTGCACGACGTACGTTTTTATCTATAATATTAAATTAAGTTTGCATTTTTAAAGATTTTTTAGTTTTTTTTTTAAAGTTTTTTTTTCATAGCTTTTCACAGTTTTTTCCAGATTTTTCAGACCTGCGGAGACCTCTCTATTTCGTTTACGCAATTATGAGACCATCTGTAATTGTTACAACTCACTTGTGAAAGAATTCACAGCATTAGTGATTTGTCCAGGAGTGAGTGAAGGCCCGTTGCTCTTGATCGTGGGTCCGTTCTTGGGTCCTTTGACAGGCCGAACCGCGATCGACACAGCCGCTACCAACACCACCAATATCAGCAGACTTCGATTCATCTGGAAACTATTTACACTTTAAAATTAATAATATTTTTGTGAGTATACTCAAACGAAGGATACTATATTCGGTTGAAGCTTGCTTTTATACACCAAAACTCCCTTATTTATGGTAGTCACTGTTCATAACCCAGATTCGACAACGATAGATTGTGATCGTTTGTTCGCATAAGATCTTCAAGGCGAGAAGTGTATATAGATTGCTCTAGGCTGGTTCATTGGACTAGATTCAATCGAGAACGAAATGGACAAATACTTGTTTATCCATCATATAGGTAATGTGGGGAAGAGTGATCTCACATACTGGCCATAGTAGAGACAGAGGAGTATCTGCAATTCACACTAATTATCGCAGCTATCTAGCTGCGGTTTTCATCGATTCATGACTCAAATGATCTTCCATGTAGAGCTGTAATGTTTGAGTCGTCCGAAAACTACTTGTTTCTGATTCAACAGTTGAGAATTTTAATTTTGACCGAATCATAAGCTGCTTTCAACATTTCGTAGGGGACCATGCATTGATATCATCACGATTTTCGTCACATGAAAAATTAACAATCTTGATATTTTCACCGGTTTAGCTAATTATTCATCGGAATCATCGTCAATGGAATCATCGGGCCAACTTTTTGAGACAAGAATGAAGCCAACCACATCATAACCTTCTCTTGATTAATGTGTTTAAATGCATTACCAGTAAACATTTGTCCAAAACATCAGCCAGATATGACATTTTAGAGACAACACTTTTTGAGACAAGAATGAAGCCAAAAAATGTATTGAGTTTCTTTTATAACAATTGTATTTCTGTCTAGATATTTATCAATAAAACTTTTATCAATGACTCATTTCAACAAATGACAAAGACTTATCTACAACCCGTTGAATCACTAGTATCACAAATATCGATTAACAAAAATCAATAATCAATAATCAGTTTCTTCAATCAGCAATGATGATGGCATCCGTGGTAGTACACTGGTTGACAGCTCGGCTGAAAATTCTGGGGTCAGAGATCAAAGATCAAAGAACATCTCGTCCGTGTTCAAAGAGCACTCACTTGATAGACAACAGGAGGAGCGACGTAGGCTGGCGCAACGTAGGGCGCAACGTAGGGTGCGGCGACATAAGGAGCTGCTACCACGTGGGCTGGGGCAACCTGGAATATTGTAACATTATGAAATATTTAGCATTCCAGCTTGAAGACACACAGATCTATTCTAACAATAAGTGAGTGGATCAACAGCAAGGAATGATGAATTTTATCAAGTCAAAGTCATTAATTTTAAATATAATTGAATAATATTAAAAATATAAGATATATCGGATATTGAATCAATAAATGCTCACGTATGCAGTGTGGCAATGGTGATGATGATGGTAAGGCCACATTATCGATTGATTGGTAGTTCAAGAAGTGACGATATGAAAGAGAGCTGTGAAGCGTTCTCAAACTGATGGTTATACGCTTTATGTAGGGCGAGTGACTCAGATGATAAGAGTAGTGGGCCTCGTGAGAGGGGAGTGGAGATAAGGAGAGGGAGAGAGGGAGAGATTCTGGAGGAGAGGGAGAGAGAGAGGGACAGAGGGAGATAGAGGGAGGATGAGAGGGGAATGGAGAGAAGATGAAATAGATCAACGTCAGAATTGATGGTGCGTTTTACAAAAGCAAACATGACTCAGAATCAGGCATAAATCTCTGTCTACTATCAATCCATATTAGGGTGGGACATTTAAGGAATACCCCATGCCAATTTTACCCTCCGCATTGGCAATACTCTACCGTAAACAAAGAAAGAGAGAGAGAGTATTGCCAGAGCGGAGAGTTTCAAATTAGCTTGGGGCGTGGCTTTAAAGGTGGACTCGCGCAAATATGTCCCTGAACAAGTGTGAAGATGGAACATTAGCAAAAGATATTCACTATGCCGTACTCTATTTACTGTGCACTAACAAGGGAATGTTTAAAACTCACCGTGGAGTTATGCTTAGTGGCATATACAAACTATAATACATGGAACCGGTATGAAAACGGGAGGTCAGGGCTGTGCGAAAAAAATATTTCAAAAAACTTCGAAAAATGAAAATTTTTCAAATTTGCTTTCGAAAAATTCGAAAAATTCGAATAAAAAACAATCTCTTCCCTATCGAAAATATCCATTCGCTAAATTCAATAAAATGGAAATCTAAGAATTGCAACTGTGTGATTCTTAATTGAAGCTGCGAACATGATAAAATGTACATATTTTACTCAAGCGAATTCGTAATTGTTGTCTCTAAATTTGAAATTTTTGCTAAAATGTCATAAATTTTTGAAATTTTGAGTCTTTTTAGGTAAAAACATTTTTTCGAATTTTTTTTGAAAAATTTTTCGTAGAAAATGTTTTTCGCGAAAACCTGAAAAACGAAAAAATACGAAAAAAAAACGAAAAACGAAAAACGTACAGCCCTGGTCTCCGCAGGTCATGGGCTGAGAAAAGTTGATTTCCATCCTTGAAAATGCAAACTTATTTTAATATTATAGATAAAAACGTTCGTCGTGCACCTCCGACCAATTCTCTGATCAAGAAATTGGTTGAAAATATTCAGAAAGCTAAGAATGGACAGAATCTTCTTCCCACAAGTGAGTTTTATGTTTTTCTTTTTTTTCATTATTAATCGATTTATTACCCAAGATCCATCTATACATTATCTCTTTTTGCTCTTTATCCAGTCGTTTGAGAAAGTCTTCATTAAAATTTGAATTTCAGTTAAAGTTCCCAACTTCGGTGGGCGCTAGAGAAACGAAGACGAGCTATGCTCCCAGCTATCAAGAACGAAAGCAGTTAAATACATCCTTGCTGATTTGAGAATTGCCTCCGAAAGGGGGATTTCGAAACAAACAAAAAGACTTTCACTGTTTTCCATAACATTTTTGCTTCTATTTGTAATAAATAATTATTTGATATATCCCGTTAGTAATTTCTGTATTTGATTGACTTATTGTCGATTATTTTAAATGCGTGATGTTATGCGCCCATTATAGAAGAGGTTAATGGCCCTATTATAATAGAGTAATAAAAATAATAATAAAACTAATAATAATGCACCCTTATGGATAAGAGGGCATTATTAATTTCATTATTAGTTTTATTATTCTATTGCCTTTTATTCTTCATTAAAGATGGAGACCCTTCAGTTGGTATGAATGCTCTCGCCACGATCAGCATGTCGAATATTGCTTATATTATATCACGGGTCTCCTGTAAAAGTGTATGAAAATAAAAACCTTTTTGCACAGAAAAAAATTATTTTCCTCTTTTTTTATTGATAGTTGTTAGACTTGCCTAACTGAGTGCGAAAACAACATTTTGAAATTTTGTTTTTCGTAATTTGCATAATTATGCAATTTTTTTACAGTCAACTTCAAATGAGTGTAACTCGCTTCGTTTTTGAGCAACCGTGCAAATTTTTTTTCATTCGGTTCCTAATGACCTCCTCTACAAATAACTCAACTAAGGATATGGTCGGAAATGTAGTTCTTCATGTGTTATTGTATGAAAACTGTTTTTTTGCATACAAAATGCAACGTTTCTCGAAATTTTTCTCTAAAGGATAAGAGTTTTATTGCAGATTCGGATTCCCCGTCCTGGAATTGAGGTATCCTGATATATCATTTAACCCAACTCTGTCCGCCCAATAGGGATACTGTATATCATCGTCCTGGACTTAGTGCAATTTTCTCTCAAATCACATTTTTCAAATCACAGTTGTAAATCAGCTCAAACTTATGCTAATGTACTCATTAGCATATTTAAACAATGTATCTCGACCAACCTGAAAAAATTGTCTTAGTGGTTCGAATTCTCAACAACAACAATTTGTCCAGGAGTCCAGGTCCAGGACGTCCAGGAAGTCCAGGACGATGATATACAGTATCCCTATTGGGCGGACAGAGTTGGGTTAAATGATATATCAGGATACCCCAATTCGAGGATGGGGAATCCGAATCTGCAATAAAACTCTTATCCTTTAGAGAAAAATTTCGAGAAACATCGCACTTTGAGAAAAAAATTTACACGGTTGCTCAAAAACGAAGCGAGTTACACTCTTTTGAAGTTGACTGTAAAAAAAATTGCATAATTATGCAAATTACGAAAAACAAAATTTCAAAATGTTGTTTTCGCACTCAGTTAGGCCAGTCTAACAACTATCAATAAAAAAAGAGGAAAATTATTTTTTTCTGTGCAATGGCTTCATACACTTTTACAGGAGATCCGTGATATGGTAATGGCGTAAGGGACAATGAGAAAATGAGAGAGCCAAGTATGCAAATTGGATGGATATCGGGAATCAATATCAGATATGTCTTTCGATTCGTTCAATGAATCTCTATCATTCTATCTGAACAGTCTTATTACGAAAAAAACTCGAGGGTCTCCATCTTTAAAATACGTCACTGATTTCTGACAAATATCGATATTCAATTTAAGCTGGCACTAGTCTCTTTTTTGTTAATTATGGCATCGCATTTTATGTAATTCATCACGGTATCAATTATTCACTATATTTAAGTTATCATTGTTAAGATTTGATTTGATTGTTAAGCTCGCAAGAAAATTTCTCGGTGAGTACGGTAGGAGTATAGAGTGGGAGAGGGAGAAGTAGAGGCGAGAGCGAGAATGAGACAGTGAAGGGGGAGATGGAGAGAGCCAGGTCAACGTATAGGCTTTCTGGCAATGAGAAGTTTGTGGGAGGGGCTAGGTAACAAGCCATCTCTACGACCTTTGCAAGCTTTATTTTCAAAAAGTAGAGTTATAGACATTAGGACCTTGGCCTTCGATTCGGTTTATTATAGTTTTTTACCATTAAACTATTTAACACTACCCATTTTAAAAATTTTTCCCTTCTATTTTCTCTGTTATTCTTGACAGAACATCTTTTCTACCGTACCAATATCTTTCTACAATCGAAAGTCCTTCAAAAAGTAAAATATCAAGGAGCTAACGTTTATCTTTACTTGCATGGATATCATTCTTAAAGGTGGAGACCCGCGAATGATCATGCAAATCTCTTATATCTCGCTTATGCAAGTGTCTAGTGATATGCATGAAGATAGGGAGACTACCCGTCGTTCCCTTAGCGTAGTGGTAAAACTTCTGACTAGAAAGCGCATGGTCACGGGTTCGAATCCTATTGCCGAACTTTCTTATTTTCATAAAAGCGCGCCTTTGCCTGAGTTTGATAGCATGATTCATTCATAATTCTAGCGATCAATATGCTGAATTAGCATAAAATAAATATTGTACGGTATGTAGAATAACTTTTGCTATCATTCTGTCTTCACAGTTTGTTCACGAAAATATTCGCAGGAGTCCACCTTTAATTATGTATCACTTCACGCAGAGAAAATAATTTGAAAAGACCACTTCTCCGTATAGACCGCCATATCCTCGGTTTGTTATATCCAACACTTCATAGCTTTTCTTCTTTCAGCAGTAGTTTCATTTTTCACTTTTTTCCCTTAGAGCGTCCCTTATGCAAAAGTAAGCAATTTGAATAAGCTTTTCTCTAATGTTTTAAAAAAAATTTCTCTGTCATTTCATCATTACAATTAATGAAAATTTTAATTCGCGCGGGAATTCAAATTAAGAGTTTCCGTCATCAATTAGCAGTTAAAATGGAAATTCAACTCGGATAGTCTGAATTTGAATTCCCGCACCTCTTAAAAAAATTCAAATTTCGTGTGTAAATTTTCGACTTTCCGGGTACATTTTTAACTGGTTGAAAGTCGCCTATTTCGGTTTTCCACTATGTTTAACAAACCATAAAACTGATAACCACAGCATGGAAGTATCCACAATCTCCGCTTCTATTTTCCCTCATCATTCCCTTTTCACATCACTCGATGATACCAGGAGAATGGTAGATGTAGTGGCCGAAACACCATAGGGCACATTGCTTGTTAACTTATTTAATTAAAAAAATATATTTAAAGTGCACGCACACTTATTCTTGCACATCTATTAATAATATTAATTTAAAGGTGGACTCCTGCGAATATTTTCGTGAACAAACTGTGAAGACAGAATGATAGCAAAAGTTATTCTACATACCGTACAATATTTATTTTATGCTAATTCAGCATATTGATCGCTAGAATTATGAATGAATCATGCTATCAAACTCAGGCAACGGCGCGCTTTTTGAAAATAAGAAAGTTCGGCAATAGGATTCGAACCCGCGACCATGCGCTTTCTAGTCAGAAGTTTTACCACTACGCTAAGGGAACGACGGGTAGTCTCCCTATCTTCATGCATATCACTAGACACTTGCATAAGCGAGATATAAGAGATTTGCATGATCATTCGCGGGTCTCCACCTTTAACCATCACCACCCAGGATCCTTAACCATACCCTGATAGGAAATTTACCGATTTTCTGGCTAGAAAAAATATATTTGCTCAATAGTAAGCATTCTTTCGCGAGAGTCTCCCAAAAACTGGGAGTTCAACTATAATAATTTATAAAAAAATCTTAATTGCAGATGTCTATCCACAAGAGCCTTGAGGAGATAGCAATAGATCGGTTTGCTGATCTTATAATAGCCAAACGAATGCCTACATTTGACTCACCGCTACCGATTTCCATTTCAAATGGTGTAGTTCGAAGTTTGAATTGGAAATGTCGTCTAAACTCTTCCCTATCATTACTTGATACAAAGAGATTTTCTATTACTGAGGTATCCTTCGCATTGAAATTTTGAAAAATATCAATAAATTACGGTATGCTGCAATATGTTATGGCTCGTTAAAAAATAGTGGAAAACCGAAATCGGCGACTTTCCACCCGTTAAAAAAGTACCCGGAAAGCCGAAAACGGAAACTCGAAATTTGAATTCGCGCGCGCAAAGAGGTGCGGGAATTCAAATTCCGACTTACCGACAGCGATTTTCCGCGGATTGCATTTTTTTAGCGAGCGGGAAGTTAAATTTCCATTTAAAATGCTAAAAATCGATGACGGAAAGTCGGAATTTGAATTCCCGCACCTCTTTGCGCGCGCGCGAATTCAAATTTCGTGTTTCCATTTTCGACTTTCCGGGTTCTTTTTTAACGGGTGGAAAGTCGCCGATTTCGATTTTCCACTATTTTTTAACGAGCAATTATACTCTCATCGTTTGCGCTCTTTCTTTTAATCGTACTAACTCTCTTTTTTTTCGGTCTCTGTTTTCTCGGTGTCGTTCATAACCGAAACCATAACCGAATCCATAACAGAATCCGTGACCGAATCCATAACCGAATCCATAACAGAGTCCGTGACCGAATCCATAACCGAGTCCTTAACAGAGGACTGGCTTACGCGAGGATGTCATTTAGTTTACGTTTATCCATTTAAGTTCGTAGCACAAATTACAGGCAGAGATTAGACTCACCGAATCAGACTACGATTCAATATCAACCATTCTCCAACATCGACTAAAGAAATTGATCTTATATGGAAAGTTGAGAGGTTGCGATCGTTTTTTAGCAGAATTTAAATTTTCCCTTTAGTTTAAATTTATTTATTTTAAATTAAATTCATTTATTTATATTCTTTTTTTTTAATCTTTGAAGGTTGAAATATCCATCTATTTACCACCCTCTCAATGTTCCATAAAGGTTAAAAGTTAAAAAATAGTTTATGATCAGACACCTTTTTTCATTGAATAAATCATAATTAAAAGGTACATATAAAACACTATCTGAGAGAATTCAACAACTCGGATATTTTTTGGTATCGATGAAAAATAGATTTTTCTGTTTTATGTATGATAATTACAGGCTCAATGAGTGAAGTTCACTGGCACTTGGAAATTCCTTCCAATTGAAAATTCGCTTCAGGAGATGACCACACAACGATTTGGCGCCTTTTCCTAAAAGGTTTATTTTGAATCCAATCGATGCGGGAGTGGACGCAATCGACTCCTTAGCCAATTCTAAGAAACTATTATCAAGGGGAGTTTTTCGATCAACGGTCAACGAAGGCTGGAATTTTGAATTTTCGAAAAAAATTTCACATTTAATTAATTTTCACTATTTTGCTACAACAACCCTACGTTTTTTTATTTGCTTAATCGATTCTAAATATCATGACACAGCTTCAGTTTAAAAATCATAATTTTTAAAAAATACGATTGCGGTGAATAAATCATTTTTATAATGAAGTCGTGAATTATGGTGTGGCACCTACAGTATCCCGAATCGATCAATTTAGAAATCTGGTAGTTTTAAACATATTTTACCGCTGTTACTGACATGACTAAGGTATACGACTACTCCTCGTCTTCGGAGTGCACCCGTGCCCAGGTGCTGATGTCGATGAAAATTGACAATTTTCGTAAATTGATCAATATTTCGTTGTTTGTGATCCAATATCGATAAAAATTGGATCACTATACCATATTATCATCTATGCAAACATACTAAAAAATAATGAGAATCGGTTGACTGCGAAGAAAGTTATTGTTGAAAAACCAAAATATTGTAGAATATTTGCCAGCACTGTACCGTGTAGGTGCACTCCGAAGACGAGGAGTAGTCGTATACCTTAGTCATGTCAGGAACAGCGGTAAAATATGTTTAAAACTACCAGATTTCTAAATTGATCGATTCGGGATACTGTAGGTGCCACACCATAATTCACGACTTCATTATAAAAATGATTTATTCACCGTAATCGTATTTTTAAAAAATTATGATTTTTAAACTGAAGCTGTGTTATGATATTTAGAAGCGATTAAGCAAATAAAAAAACGTAGGGTTGTTGTAGCAAAATAGTGAAAATTAATTAAATGTGAATTTTTTTTCGAAAATTCAAAATTCCAGCCTTCGTTGACCGTTGATCGAAAAACTCCCCTTGATAATAGTTTCTTAGAATTAGCTATGGAGTCGATTGCGTCCACTCCCGCATCGATTGGATTCAAAATAAACCTTTTAGGAAAAGGCGCCAAATCGTTGTGTGGTCACCTCTTGAAGCGAATTTTCAATTGGAAGGAATTTCCAAGTGCCAGTGAACTTCACTCATTGAGCCTGTAATTATCATACATAAAACAGAAAAATCCATTTTTCGTCGATACCGCACCTATGTCGATTTTCTAAGATAGTGTGTTATATATAGGTGTATACAAGGATAACGACTGGGCCTTCAAACAAGACATTGCTGACGAATTATCGAGCGCGAACTTCGTTGGTATGTCTATCTACTTTTCAATAAATTCTGTTTCACTATTAGTTATTCGAAAAGGATCAAGTGCAGCGGCTCATATTCTGGAAAAAAATGTATAAAATATCATCATCATCATTAAATCATCATTCAATCACCGTATCATCATTAAATCGTTTACCAGCAAACGTGACGTCACAAGCGTAGGGGGAGGATCTCTGGCATACGCCTCCGCCTACGCTTGTGACGTCACGTTTGCCGGCAAATGGTTTGCCAACGTTCATGGATACCTATACTGATCAGAGGTCGACGAGAACACCTTGTCCAAAAGAGAATGTACGAGAACGAGATAATTCGAAAGAAAACATTTGTTCTATTTGTTTGATAGATTCATTGCACAGGATCTGTCTCGCAAGGAGAAGATCACTGATTACTCTCATTTCATTAAGTGGTTTCATAGAGAGTGTGTTCAATCGATCATGATAGCAAGGAAAAGATGAATAAGAGGAAATATTGAAACATCGATAGGAGATGATACGAGTGAATAACTTTGGACTTACTCTAGTGCATTACAATCTTTTGAGGTGATAGGATACCAAAAGGATGAAGCGAAAGAGAGATGGAGTAGAATGTAAGTAGTATATGTAATATGTGACTAAGATTAAAGGGCAATTTACTGAAACAGCGTTGAATCAAAAGAGAACGGACATGAAAGGATTCGAACCTGTGAAATTTGAGAATGTTGTTGATTTTTGGGTCGGGAATTTTACCACTTAGCCATGAGATTTTACTAAATGGTTTTGGATATATTTGTTTTTCTATTGGGTAGATTGATATGCAAAAATATATGATGGGATTGAACGATCCTGAAGTGTTTTATATGGAAAATTTGAAAAGTGTGACGAACCCTCAAACAGACATACTTACAGACAGACGTAGGTACAACCAATAGTGGGGCTCTTCTCCAATCTTCTTATCGTCCTTCTCCATCAGTCCAAAGCTCTACCGCTTCCCTCCATGACTGTGCCATGGGATGGAACTGTCGATTCCCTTCAGTCCCTTCACTTTCATCCATTCTCCTATTCCGCTGAATCTTCACGCGGAGTTGGTGTCACCGTTGTCTCTCGGCATGAAACATCCGATGAAATCGGTGTGAGGTTTACCTCGAATAACTCGAAAATGATCTGAAAACTTTTTTCTGCAATAATACGGAAGGGTTCAAGAGACAATTTTCGAGAACAAGTCACCTTTTGGTAAAAAAATGTGTTTTTCACGTTTTTCACCCTGACGACTGAAGAAGCAGCGAACGGGTCATGAACAACGTTTTAGGAACGCATTAGAATGCGGTTCTAATGACACCTGCCAGCACGCTGTACGATGAAAATGAACCGAGTTATGATCATTTTAGGGTAGATGACAAAAAATCGATAATCTGCAATTTTTAAATGACTAGCCATACCCTCTATTAAAGTAAATAGCATTGGGTGGACAGAGATAAATGAACAACATACCGACTTTGTACGTGATCTGAAAACTTTTTTTCTTCAATAATACGGAAGGGTTGACCGACTTTCATCGAAATCGGAGAAAAAAATCCTAGTGACAGAATCCACGTTCTTCATGAAAATAGCGTTCCACAAATCTCCTAGTTCTCTTTGTTTAATAATAATCGATTTATTTATTTATTCATTTTTTTTCATTCAGACGCGTCCTTTTTTCCTGCATCGTTGAGTGAATGTTATACACTGCATCAACTTGAACTAATCGGATTCGAGAATATACCAAAAAGCTTTCTTTCTAATGTATGTATTTTTTTCTTTCTAATGTATGTATTTGATATTTTTATATAAAAATCCTAAATTTTTATATCAAACTTTATCGGCTGGCCACAACACCACTATTCAGCCGAGAAAGTTGCTTGAAATGAAATGAATGAAATGAGATATCAAATTGAAATTTGTTTAGATTGATTTATTTACAACAATGGACACTCTTGTTATACAGCGTACAGCGAATTTAACCGTGGAAATGCTCTATGATATACTAAAGGTCTGCAGTTTGCGATCTGTCTTGAATCTTTTTGGAGGTAATGATGATTTCTCACACCTATGATAACTTAGGCTGGCACATTATTTTAAATCAAGAGAGCCAAAAGAACAAAATTAAAGAAAAAAGAAAAGTGAGAGTGAAAAAAAGCGAAAAAAAAATGAAACAAACGAAGACCAACCAACTTGAGTATTGCGTTGACGGAACTTCTTCGGTTTCTGGCCACCCCCCCCCCCCCCCCAGAAATCGAAAAACCGAAAAAGTGCCCGAAGAAGTGCCATAATTTCTATGGATTCTTATGAAAGAAGAATTCCTTGGCTTGTAGCACAAATCAACTCATTAATTACGATTAAATAATTTCGAAAATTACCAATTTCCTTCAGGGACTTCCTCAACTTCTTCAGCTCGACGTCTCTTCTTGTCCTCTACTTTCTAACATATCTTGTCTCAGTCATGCCAAGCAGTTGTTGAAACTTCGACTTTACGGGCTTAAATTGAGCATGAATTTGGAAGACTTAACAGACACTTTATCCTGTCTAAAAAATCTTAGAGAGCTTGATATTGGAAAGGCCACAAACTATGGGTATGCTCATGTTTTAGGGCACTAACAAGTTGATGAGAACCGATGAATAGCAAATGAGAGACAAGCGCTTATGAATAGAACAATAAGGGTTTTCATCCGACCCAGTGTGTCCAGTGTTGACATTCGAAATGCAAAAGAGATGATTGTGCTTTCAGAATCAATTTAACCTCGATAATTTGTGAGAGATTGCTCAAGGAAAAAGCTTCGCCATGGCCTAAACTCGCATGCATCGACATTTCTGATGTTTGTAAGTACCGGAGTTCGATTGGTATTGAGCATATGAAGCTCATTATGGAAAGACACAACAAGCTGCAGACAGTGTGTTTGATAGGTTAGTGAAGTTATAGTTTTTTTCTCAATCTGCCTTTTAGGAACGCAGCTCGAACGGCAAGATGTTTTGATATATCCTTGGATAAAGGAGAGTGTTCAGATATGTAATTATTGGAGTGTTTCAACATGCTTGAATACCCTCAATTCTTGCATTAAACAATACAAACCCGATGATGAAACCCGCAATGCAATATACCGTCTAATCGGGGTGATATATTTTAATAATAATAATAATAATAATAATAATAATAATAATAATAATAATAATAATAATAATAATAATAATAATAATAATAATAATAATAATAATAATAATAATAATAATAATAATAATAATAATAATAATAATAATAATAATAATAATAATAATAATAATAATAATAATAATAATAATAATAATAATAATAATAATAATAATAATAATAATAATAATAATAATAATAATAATAATAATAATAATAATAATAATAATAATAATTAATAATAATAATAATAAAAATAATAATAATAATAATAATAATAATAATAATAATAATAATAATAATAATAATAATAATAATAATAATAATAATAATAATAATAATAATAATAATAATAATAACAATAATAATAATAATAATAATAACAATAATAATAATAATAATAATAATAATAATAATAATAATAATAATAATAATAATTAATAATAATAATAATAATAATAATAATAATAATAATAATAATAATAATAATAATAATAATAACAATAATAATAATAATAATAATAATAATAATAATAATAATAATAATAATTAATAATAATAATAATAATAATAATAATAATAATAATAATATTACAGAATAGTGAAGGTGAATTTAATGATCCATCGAAAGTTAATGCCTGCGTTGAAGCATGCCTGGATGTAATGAGGCAACCACGCAATCATACTGTCATAAGACCAGCCATGCGTTTCATTACATTGTTGAATTCGTAAGCTCCTACTCTCGTACTTCAAAATTTAAAATCTACTTAACGGGGCTGACACCTTTGTCAACGGTCTCTTCAACGGTCTGTGCTCTCTCGTTGTTAGAGAACAGAGAATGAAGAGGCCATTGAGAGAGGTCACTCTCCCTTTAAAGAAGAAGGCCCTTAAGTTGGCATGACTGATTAACACGGGGCAGAATGTTAATTTTCTATGGAAATTATCGTGAGGGACAATGGGAAAGTGAGAGAGTCAAGTTTGAAAATCGGACAGGCACTTTCTACTTGCCTTACGTTCTGCTTTCAATGCGCATAACAAGCTTCAAACATATTATCAAGCCATATGAAAAATGTCGTTGGGCTGGGATTTTTTGATTTTGATCTTTTAATATTTTTCAGCAAAAAATTCAAAATCAATTTTTTAAATCTTCTCAAATCTCCTCGGGATATGCGGAAAAAGATTTTCGAAAAAAAAATTCGAAAAACGAAAAAAGTTTCGAATTTTGATTACGAAAAAAGCGAAAATTTCGAAAACTATATATAAACAGTGTTTTCTCTTGCGAAAACACTAACGCGAAACATTTTACTATTGATATAATGGAAGCACAAGAATTGCAACTGTGCGATTCTTAATTGAAGCTGGTTACACGATAAAATATATATTTTGGTCATATGAAATTGTAATTGTTGATTACAATTTTATATTTTTTGTAAAAATGTCATAAATTTTTAAAAATTCAAGCTTTTTTGTGTTTAAGTTTTTTTTTGATTTTTCCGAATTATTTTCAAAAAAATGCACATCCCTTATTCGAACCCTTGAGGAACGACGAAAGAGCGCGCCCTAGAACACTTGTCCATTTAGAGAAGTTAGTTCCTTGTTGGAAAGTGATATGTCTGTCCAAGATGCGACACATTTGCATAGATGGGTTATATTAAGAGGCAGCACAGATATTCCCTACGTAAATCAAATTTCGATTTGCACACACTGCATCAATATGCGATTTGCATCACATATCGATGATTCGGAGATGCTCCAGCGTGGAAATCAACCGTGCGTTCGTTAAATTACAGTAGTATAGTTCGTCAATTCGTGGTGGGACAAAATTTCACTTTCGAACATTTTCGGAATTTCAATCAATATATTTATGGGAAACTCTCCCTTTAAACTCCTTCCGTACGCAGTTTTTGAGTGACTCGCGCCAACGAATGTTTACTAATAAGCGAATCGGATCATTATAGGGCTCTGGTGAAAGAAATTGATTGAGCATGATGATGACGGGCTATGGTATTTTTCCTACCAAGAACCCGGTAAATTTCCTACGAGCATCGTTCATGATAGCTTTACCGGGTTCCAGGTAGAAAATGCTACCGGTATCCCGATCAGGGCTGGGATTTTTTTTATTTTGATTTTTTTGAATTTTTGAATTTTTTGCCCATTTCAAAAATTCAAAATCTAAATTTTTTAAAATTTTTTAACAAAAAAATAAATAAATAAATTTAAACAAATCACCGTCAAAATTTTAAAAAAAGTTAAACATTTGTGGCAAATTGTGACAACAAATTGGCAAAACAAGATTTTTTTTAAAATCATTTTTAGCGGTCTTGATGAGGTATTATCACTTTAAAGTGGGGGTGTGTTTTCCTAAGACATTAATGTAGGATACAAGTGTAAAAATTAACAGTTAACGCTGCGGAGCAAAATTGGTATACTGTAGTATACTATAGAATCTTTCTGTAAGTGTGACAGCATCATGATTCATTTGCCTTATTATGGATATACATATCATTACTCCCTATCACTTCATTAAGAGACCGGCTCGGTAAGACTCGAGCATGGTCCGGACACTCGCGGGGAATTTCGATCTGGCCGTCAATACTTTCATCATAGACACATACCGGGGGGAGACCGATGAAAGTTATAGTGAAAATGCCCTTAGGCTCAAACCCGGCTCAAATATGCCACATTAATTAAAAAATTGAAAAATTCATAACTTTTCAATCGTGATAGCTAGGATTTTTATTTCTTTTTATTAGTGAATAACATGTCATGCACTCTTACAAACACTGCTGAACATTAATATCATATCGTTCTGAATTTGTTTTTTCGTGTCTGATTTTCATATTTTTCTTCTTCTATCCTCGTTGGACGGCTAGCCCCAGTATTGGAATAGTGCATATTGTAGCCCTGACGATTGTGTACATGGTGGTCACATTCCCTTGGCCAGCCAACATTTCGCAGGCATCGAGAATTGCAACAAAATGTGATATATGCGTAAATAGCAAAAATCGAAAATTAAATTTCTTGCAATTCGCAGGAGTAAGAGTTAGCTTCATAATGTCATTTTACTCGTAGTGATGTGCCTACATAGAAAAAATATACAAATAGACTCAGGCTACAAATTGAGAAAAATAATTATTTTATTTTTATTTTTTCAACTTCCACATTCAGTCGACCGCCAAGGCTAGTTGATTGATAGGGTGGCTAATGCATGTCCGTTTGGGAAAACAACTGTCACGTGAAGAATCGTCGTTTCACAAATCTAGAATTTATTTTTTAAATCATCAAACTTGATAATTTATATAAAACGGGTCAAACTAATTTGTCCGAGACGCAGAGCGAGTTTGGCCAAACAGACCATGCTTGACATGCATTATTGTTCGGAAATGGTAGCTTGAGTGCATTTTTGGAAAATCTCTATATTCCAGCAACATTCTTTCGAAAATATCCCATATTATAAATTTCTTTTAAAAATTTTATTTCTTTCGCATTTTTCATTCAATTCAATTCAATTCTTATAATTTCAATTTTTAATTACATATTCATTTTATTAATGTTATTTCTTTTTCGTATTGTATTGTACAAACTTCATATTTTACATCACAAATTTATCGCATTTATTATCACAATTCACTCAATTATGTAAAGAACATGGGGTTTGAGTGAGGAAATACAATCGTTTTGCAATCCGACGATCACTATGAACTCGGCACTCTTGGATATAACACGTCTTGATCTTCGTGATAACAACTGGAGAAGTATTGATTGCCAATTTTCTGCAAATGGAATTTTATTTAATTCTAAATTATGAAAACATACCACTCGCATGTGGTTGTTTGATCCGTTCTCTTACTCCCTTCCAGCTTTCCTAGATTACGAGATTTGAGAGTCTTAATTTTCGTAATACTGATCATTCTTCTCTCTCTCAGATGGAAGGGTGCGGTCGCTATTACGAGATTTGAGAGTCTTAATTTTCGTAATACTGATCATTCTTCTCTCTCAGAGGAAGAGGTGCGGTCGCTATTACGAGATTTGAGAGTCTTAATTTTCGTAATACTGATCATTCTTCTCTCTCAGAGGAAGAGGTGCGGTCGCTATTACGAGATTTGAGAGTCTTAATTTTCGTAATACTGATCATTCTTCTCTCTCAGAGGAAGAGGTGCGGTCGCTATTACGAGATTTCAGACTCAGGATTCTCGTAATGCAACGTATCGTAACGCAAAAAAAGGAAGAAAGAATCATACCTATCTCGTCTGTTCTTTTAGTTCCGGTTTGTGAATTTTCATGAATCACTCTCGTTTCTCCATTAATAATAGATTCCTTCATGTTATCAAGCCTAAAAGTGGGATAAAAATTTAATTGGAAGTCATCAAATGTCTTACTTGCGCTCAAAGATTTTGAAAATCCAGCAGAAACCCACATCATATATCTCTCTGCCTAGCCATTTCAAGGCATACTCTGTAATTGTAAATGATGAGGGAGAAGGCCGAAAATTACAAACCGTATTGCCCTGCTTTCTTCTTAGCACAGCAGTAGAAAAATACTTCTATCTTCGTAGTTGTCAGCACAAGATAATCATTCTTGTATTATTTCCAACATGAAACAATACCGATTGGCAGATGAAATCGACAAGGACAACTAACTTGTTAAAACCAACCGCCTAGCGAGATGAAACAGACGACAAATGGAATTACTCATTCCTGTTTCATTTTCTCTAAATTGCATAATTGGAGTCGGTCGGTGGCGTGAAATGGTGTGTTTGTTTTTTCTCTAGACGTATTTTTTATATTTTTCAGCTGCTGTGCTAAGATGCTAAGAAGAAAGCAGGGTAATACGGTTTGTAATTTTCGGCTTTCTCCCTCATCATTTACAATTACAGAGTATGCCTTCAAATGGCTAGGCAGAAAGATATATGATGTGGGTTTCTGCTGGATTTTCAAAATCTTTGAGCGCAAGTAAGACATTTGATGACTTCCAATTATATTTTTATCCCACTTTTAGGCTTGATAACATGAAGGAATCTATTATTAATAGAGAAACGGGAGTGATTCATGAAAATTCACAAATCGGACCTAAAAGAACAGACGACATAGGTATGATTCTTTCTTCCTTTTTTTGCGTTACGTTACGTTGCATTACGAGAATCCTGAGTCTGAAATCTCGTAATAGCGACCGCACCTCTTCCTCTGAGAGAGAAGAATGATCAGTATTACGAAAATTAAGACTCTCAAATCTCGTAATAGCGACCGCACCCTTCCATCTGAGAGAGAGAAGAATGATCAGTATTACGAAAATTAAGACTCTCAAATCTCGTAATAGCGACCGCACCCTTCCATCTGAGAGAGAGAAGAATGATCAGTATTACGAAAATTAAGACTCTCAAATCTCGTAATCTAGGAAAGCTGGAAGGGAGTAAGAGAACGGATCAAACAACTACATGCGAGTGGTATGTTTTCATATTTTAGAATTAAATAAAATACCATTTGCAGAAAATTGGCAATCAATACTTCTCCAGTTGTTATCACGAAGATCAAGACGTGTTATATCCAAGAGTGCCGAGTTCATAGTGATCGTCGGATTGCAAAACGATTGTATTTCCTCACTCAAACCCCATGTTCTTTACATAATTGAGTGAATTGTGATAATAAATGCGATAAATTTGTGATGTAAAATATGAAGTTTGTACAATACAATACGAAAAAGAAATAACATTAAGAAAGTGAATAATGATAAGAAAAATTAAAATCAGCTTCAAATTGCGAAGAAATACAAATAAAATTAAATTAAATAATAAGAAATAAAATGTGTTTTCTCGTTACATATAATTAGGGACATTTGCCTACTTTTTGAAATGATCGAAAAGTCTGTATATAAACGTTGGGCACGTATGAGTTTGGCCAAACTCGCTCTGCGTCTCGGACAAATTAGTTTGACCCGTTTTATATGATTCTTTCATATAAATCGGTTGGAAATGTTCGAACAGCAACCAAAGCTGTACCATTGTTATCAGTAGGAGTGTACTGTACTGCACTACCATAACCGTCAGGAATCACGAACTAACTTTTTTTTCAGTTGACCCATTATTTTCAACCATGACCCCGGGTTCATGGTTGAGAATGGCTGAGGTCGAAAAATTCATGATGATCCCAGACCAAATACTATGTGCTATTATATCAACAGTGAGCCAACTTTTATTTTTATGGATACATAACTCGAATTACCGTAATAGTAATGCACGCACCTGAATTTTCCAAGAATTTCACCACATTATTATAGGAAACGGTAGCTAGATTACGGTAATTCGAGCTACGGTATCCGTAAAAATAAAAGTTGGCCCACTGTTGATATAATGCCAAATTGTATTTGGCCTGGGTCCATCATGAATTTTTCGACCTCGGCTATTCTCAAAAATGAACCCGGGGTCATGGTTGAAAATCATGGGTCGACTGAAAAAAAGTTCGTTCGTGATTCCTGACGGTTACGGTAGTGCAGTACAGTACACTCCTACTGATAACAATGATACAGTTTTGGTTGCTGTTCGCCACCTTCCAACCGATTTATATGAAAGAAACATATAAATTATCAAGTTTGATGATTTAAATATTAAATTCTAGATCTGTGAAAAGACGATTCTTCACGTAACAGATGTTTTCCCAAACGGTCATGCATTAGCCACCGTCCACCCTATCAATCAACTAGCCTTGGCGGTCGACTGAATGTGGAAAAAATAAAAATAAAATAATAATTTTTCTCATTTTTTAAAAAATGTAGTCCGAGTCTAATTGTATATTTTTCTAATGTACGCGCAGCACTACGAGTAAAATGACATAATAAAGCTACCTCTTACTCTTGCGAATTTCAAGAAATTTAATTTTCGATTTTTGCAATTTACGCATATCTCACATTCTGTTGCAATTCTCGATGCCTGCGAAATGTTGGCTGGCCAAGGTAATGTGACCACCATGTACACAATCGTCAGGGCTACAATATGCACTATTCCATGCTGGGGCTAGCCGTCCAACGAGGATAGAAGAAGAAAAATATGAAAATCAGACACGAAAAAACATATTCAGAACGATATGATATTAATGTTCAGCAGTGTTTATAAGAGTGCATGACATGTTATTCACTAATAAAAAGAAATAAAAGTCCTAGCTATCACGATTGAAAAGTTATGAATTTTTCAAATTTTTAATTAATGTGACATATTTGAGCCGGGTTTGAGCCTAAGGGCATTTCCACTATAACTTTCATCGGTCTCCCTCCGGTATGTGTCTATGATGAAAGTATTGAGGGCCAGATCGAAATTCCTCGCGAATGTCCGGCAGGGGGTAAAAAGTCTTACCGAGCCGGTCTCTTAAAAGTGGAGCCCCTCGAATATTTTCGTGAGCAAATTGTGAAGACAGAGAAGCGGCTAAAGTCATTCTATCTACCGTAGACTACTTATTGTATGCTGAGTCAGCTTATTGATCGCTACAAACACCAATGAACCATCAGTCCAGTGCAGAGAAAAGACCTCTTTTTTAAATTGAGGAAAAAATAAGTTTCGAACTTGCAAGAAAGTGCTAAGACTCCGAACGTTTGCCACTGCGCTACGGGATAGTTAAAATGGTTTCGCTACCTTATGTCATATCACTTTTCATTCGCAAATGATAGATGTGAGTTATTCGCAAGAACGGGTCTTCATCTTTAATTATATTCCACACTGGTATACGGTAGAAAATCCTATACCACAGTACAATTTTTTTTACCATGGGCCATCTCTCAACCGATTTATTATCCGGATTTATGATCTGTTGCCGATTCGATTCCCCCTCTTTATTTTCTTGCGCTGATCTGATTGGAACGCTTAAAATTCAAATGTTAAATTTAATTGCAGCTCAATTATTTAAACGCTTATCTCTGTCCACAATCTCGCCAAGGGCAGACAGTTTTGTGTACACATTTTAAGATAAAGTAAGGTGAGATAAGATTTTTAGTATTTTTGATTCGCATAAAACACCCAGAGGTAATTTTAATCGCAGCATCTCGAAGACAAAGAAAGCGAGAGTGTGTGGCCAGAGCGGAGTGTTTCAAGATAGTGTCACTTTAATGATCTATAATAGGGTTGTCCGTTCGGAAAACGAAACGCACTCGAAACTCACGTATATCTTTCCACGTGACTTTTGATACTTAATTCATTCGGAAAAGTAATTGATTGCCTCTCATTCCGGAATTAATGCAAATTTAATTAAATTAACTCCATTGTTCTTAAGAGGGGAGGGAAAGGGGGAGAAAGGAAGGAAATGAGTTGAAACATATTTAAAATATCAGAATTGGCGAGCGAACTTCGACAATACACCGATCAGTTTGGTCCATGAAACAAACAATGATATTTATACGGAAAGGATACAGAAAGATATCAATTTAGTCTCATTCCGGAAAAATCTCATTTTTTCTCTCGCTCGTTCCGGAATTTATGCAAATCTTCCCCTCGAAACGAAAATCTCGATTTCCATTTTCGTTTCTTTAACCCTAATCTATAATCGTGCAGGTACAAGCATCTCAGTCTGCTGCAGAGTATCAAACCGTTCAACTTACACTTTGAGCGTTGTCTGAACATTGCTGAAGGCCACGGAATAACAAGTATACTGGAAATGGTTACTGATTCAATTAATACTGATTATCCCATGGCTTTCCATCAATATATCATATCTTTAAACAGAGCTGCGCACTACTAGAAACCAATCATCCGGAACTCTACTCATTTGATATCGATCGATTATGTTCCATCTTCTTGAATAATGCGCTGGAGCATGAAAAATTCAGGCTGTAAGTCACTTTATGCCAATATTACCATTGCCCATATTTGGGCAAGTTTGCTCTCTGAGTAATCGCTCGATTATCTTGTATTGCACACAGTGAATGCTTTATTCATCTTCTCCTGCATCAAAAGAATATATTGTATCTTCACATCTCGCAAGCGAAGGGCTAAAAAAAAACAAAAGTCAGGATGCTCCGAGCTCGCACGCCGCGAAGCACAAGAAGACTCTTCCGGACAGTTGCAAAATAAGTGGCAATTAGGAAAAGGCTCCCGTTAATTGGAGCAGACTGTAGTTTTTTAACTGCGCCGTTATTCTTACCAGAGAATTCTTATGATATAATATTTATATATTTCGAAACAGAATTTCAAGATCTTTTATATCAACTTGTTTTCGTTTCCCGGTCTCTTTAATTTCAACGACTATAATCATGATTGTGTTCAGCTTGCATTCTATCCTGCATGGAGGTGGACACATCCTGAGAAGCAAACCCAAAGCCTTATCGTACCTCACCGATGAAAGACTTATGACCTTGATAATAAATAAAGCACGTGAGGATCAACTGACAACTTGTGCCTTCTTCGAATTGCTGTGTAATTTTCTGTTTTTATTTATTTATTTGTTTGTTTTCCCAACACTTACAATTAAAATATGAATAATGAAGGGGGAACAGCAATATTATAGTGCTGATCTGTCGCTTTATGCAATCTTTATGCAATTGAATATTGATGATAAGGTCGAATGCGAGATTGAGTTTATTGAGTTGTATGAGGCTGTTGTCGAATAGTCGAATAAGGCCTGGCATAGGCGAAAATTTTGATACCCTCAAAAACTTATGTATAGGGTTATTGACCCCGCTGATGAAGATGGACATAGTCATTTTTGTCCCAATGGTCGATAACCTCACAAGTTTTGAGGGTAGAGCAAACTTTTTAGTGGGAAAAAATATTTAAATTCATGTGTGTTTATTGTAGATTTATCGGCTGAATCGTCCTTCCAATTTATTCGGAACAGGGGCCTTGAACTTCTGTTCAGAATAGTGCAAGATGAATCGATCACCCACCCATGGGATGAACTCGTGAGTAATTTATCATTGTATTATAGTTAAAGAAGGGGACGCTCGAGTTAAACTGGCTAGACAGTACTTAAAATAGAAAAAAAAAGTTTCTATATAATTGTAGCTTATCCGGAATAAAGTAAGCCGATCTGAAAGTTCGTTGTTGTACCAAAGAAAAACACATAGACGCATTTAAATTATTCTTTTTTCCACTTTTTCTAATTTTAAATATTTAAAAGAAATATTTTCGTTCGAATTTTCAGATTCTATTGACAGTTTACAAAATTGTGATAATGCCAGAGAACCGAGAAGCCCTTGTTAACATAATTTCTCCCGATTTTATCATGTCAGTCGACCTAAGGAAGTTTTTTCAAAATTATTTTCAAAATATCTTACTTTACTTTTCTACTTTTACTCGTACTTTTAAATTATTCTTAAAGGTGGTGTCCCACGAATATTTTCGTGAACACACTGTGAAGACAGAAAGGTCGCAAAAGTTATTCTACATACAGTACACTATTTATTTTATGATGATTCACCATATTTTTTTTATTTCCCGAGCCTCGTCTAAGAGAGGGACCATTGTGTCCTGGGATTGTCCCTTCCAACCATCGCATATCATCCGACTAAGTCCCCTATGCAAATCTATATCAGTCAGACATATTTTTGATATTCTTGAAACCTTATCTCTCGTTACCATCATTTGTCTCGTTTCGTGCATACGCACGATGATAAAAATATATAAATATTGAAAGATAAATGAACTATCAGGCAGGTGCAGGGAAGGGCGCGGTTTTTGAAAATTGACATAATTCGGCAATAGGTTTCGAACAGGGCTGGGATTTTTTGAAATTATTTTCAAAAAATTTTTTGATCAAAAAATTCAAAAAATGGCTCAAAAATTTTTTGAATTCAAGAAATGTTTGAAAAAATTCTTTACTCTGTTTAAAAGGATAAAAAGCAATTCATACACATCATTTTTGCCTGAAAAGTGGGTAAAACAGTCAATTACGCAATTGACCGAATTCTGAAACATAAAAAACATGATACAATATATTTTCACTTTTAAAAAATTCTACGTCAGTGCATTGGGCACACTAATCCACACTAAAACACTTAGAATCCTCTTCAGCAAGACCGTGAAAAATGATAAAAAAGGGAATCTTGTTAGGTTTTGTCAACTCTTGTCTCAATTTTCCACAAATGTTTCACTTTCTGTCGTTTTAGCGGTACTTTTTTACACTTAATTTTTTTTGATTTTTTGAGAAAAATTCAAAAAACTTTATTGATTTTGAATTTTTTGAAATGGTCAAAAAATTCAAAAAATTCAAAAAATCAAAATCAAAAATCCCAGCCCTGGTTTCGAACTTGCGTCAAACGGACAACGTTTGCCGCTGTGCTATGGGATCGATGCGTGATCGCTCTAACTCTTCGCATATCACTCGCACAAGAGGGGTGTAGTGATTTACATGAACATTCGCGGGCCACCACCTTTAAAGAATATTTTTCAATATATATATATATATAAGTATATATATATATATATATATATATATATATATATATATATATATATATATATATATATATATATATATATTTATTCACGTTTAGCGAACAATATAATGAGTGAGGTTAACGGCAAATTACTTAATCACAGTTGTCCTTTAGAAATTTGTACATGAGAAGTGAGATCCAAACTCGTCAAATGCAATATTTCATCGTGGGCATTCTGTCCTTTTTGATTGCAACCCCGCTACATTCCGAGCTACTGCAATCTCGACCGATGATTGTTCTTTTTTTGGTCAGTCATCTTTGATCTTTGATCTTTGATCATTCCAATACATTTGAAAAAAATACATTGAAATTTTTTAGGAAAAACATGTGGATGGTTGGCCCGTTGGAGAAATTCGTTCGCTTTGCATGACCGTACACTGCTCAAACAAAGTCTATCGGTATTTTATTTATTTATTTATTTGTTTATCCATCAGTTTTAAAAAAACACATAAATAATGGATGGAAAAGCAATGTCGGAGTGATTGTGTTCCTGCGCTTTAAGAGACCGGGTCTGTAATGCATCGTTACATTTGCCTTACGTGCCTACGCCGTAACCCCCTCCGCCGCGTCTCCCAGGCGGCGGAGGGGCTACGGCGTAGGCACGTAAGGCAAATGTAACGGTGTATCGTGTACTCTTTATATTGCATATGAAATGCTAGTGAAATTGTTACTATATTTATATACTATTTTGACCTGTGTAATATATTGCAATTAGCAGCTTTAATTATGATCAATTAATAATCTATTGCAGTACATTCATTCCATTATTTGATCTCCTATTTAACACTAACTATCCCGGAGTTCAAATGTTCGCCCTCTACTCACTAACAATCGCTTCTCTTTCCACGATTAAAAATTGTGATTACATAAAGTTAGTTCTCTTCTTCTTATTCTAGTGTCTCTTGCAGTCATCCTCACAAGTTTTGGCAAGCCAACCCCCAAGCAAATTTGAAACTCCTCTCTGGCAACACTCTCTCGTAAAAAATAAATCGAGAGAGATCGATCGGAGATTTTCAAATGAGCTTGATGTGTGCCTATTATCTTTTTCTCTTTTGCAGTATTTTATATTCGGAAGGAGTCGAAGAAGTGATGGAACGCTTCGAGGCTCTCGAATCGAACAGATTGCTGAAGAATGAGAAAATGAAAGAATTGTATTCTCGTTTTTCTCAAATACTCAAAGAGAAGAAGGAGAATTGACTAGCAAATTAATAAGCCAATATCAGCCATCCGCGCTCTCCAGTTATTCCATATTGCAATGCATTTGTAGTTATATATTTTATAAATCTGACCCTTCTCACCTATATAGTACTGTGCAACAAAGTTAAGTGGACACCACGAGCTAATTTGTAACTCACCGCTCTGTCGCTTTCTCGTCTACGAAATCGATAAATTAAATTTTGGAAATTCGATAGCATATATCAAAGCGATCCAACCGAACCTTTTCATGCCCATATTTATCACCGATTCTAATTTACGATGCACATCATTCAAGAAACTTATCTAATAGCGATGTGTTCGATGAAATTAATAAATTATTGTTTATCTATTGTTATTTACCTAAAACATTTCTCAACTATGTCCATGAATCCGCATAATAACTCATAATTACTCGTTCTTCGCGTACAGCAGTGAAAGTAATTTGCATTTAACGATAGATAAGAGATGGAGACCAACTTTCACTTGCATGTAAGCAAGATTTTTATCACTAATCATTTCTGGCACGATGCCAAGAAAACCCTCTCGTTGCCTCGTGTTCTCTGCTTTGATCAAAACATTTCGTGACTACTGCTGATGCATGCAATTTTATGCTGTGCAGGTGCATGGGATAAACTGCCTAACATGATAGGCAAGTTGGCAATGGATAATGTTTTGTTTCAATCAATAATGTTTCAATTCCGATACATAACAGATAAACCCGTTTATCATAAATATAAGAGGTATGCAAAATGTGCCAGATTCATCTAGAATCCGAAGTGATGGCCGTAATCGGGGCCGAAACCGTAATTACGATCCTCGACGGGGGCGGCTTGATAAGTGAGACAGTGCTGGGCCTGGTTTTCAATCTGAAAAATCGATATGAAAAACTGTTGCATTACTACTTACTGTATTCATTAACAAGTAAGTTAATTTTTAAGGTCAAGTTAAGTAACCATTGTTTTTTCCACTTCTATTATACAAAATAGTGAATAAATTAATATTATTATTAAAAATATAATAAATGTTGAAGCATACTCACGGAGTAAATGGTCTTTCTAACGGCTGGTGAGCCAAAAAGTGCGTTGGGAGGGGCCTGCTGAAATGGAATAAAATAAATATCAATTGCATTTACTAATCTCAACAGTTGCCTCCTCACTCAAGATATTTTATTTCATTTAAAACGAGTGATATTTGAAAAAAAAACTTTTCATTTAAGCTCATTGTCAGAATTTGTTTGGTAGGAAGAGAACGTTGTCAAAGTTTTCAATTTACAAATGAGAAGGTAAGTCAATAAGTCAATCTTACATTTCTTTCTACACAGCTAATGGAGCATGGAGGGCTTTCATAGTGAATTTCCTGAAAGGAAAATTACAGTAACCACAAATTATTGATTAGTTAGATTTTTTTAAATCGGTTTGAAACCTACTTGAGAGTTGGAGGGGCAACCGTGCATGATTGAACGAATACTGTAGTGGATACTGTAGCGTATCGTGAAGTGATCTTTATCGCCGCAATGACCACGCTTATATACGAAGGTCGTGACCACGGAAGATAAGGGGAGGCAAAAGAGCAAGCGGGTGTAAATTGTTTAGAAAGAGTATAATCTTTGTTAATGGCCGATATCGTTATGAGATAACATAGAATTAGTGTGTGATATGGCGATACTATCGAGAGAAGGGTTATGGTTCCTTAAACGACCTCCGAGGAATCCACCCTAGCGGTTAGAGCATAGAGAAATAGTGTGTGATATGGAGAGACCGAAGTCAGAGAACAGAGAAAAAGTTTGCGTTTTGGAGTGACCGTACGGACTTCAAACCCCTTTAACGTACGTGTAGAAATAGAATGTAGGCGGTGTAGCAGTAGTCAAACAATACTTGCTATCAAGCATATTTACGACGTAAACAATAGAATAAAAATAATAAGCGAAAGCTTGCTCAGCTTTTCCTTTCTTTATGGAGTTTGGTTCGAAACTTCACGTTTAATAAAAATGCCACATCTAATAAACTCAGCAAAAATGTGATCTTAAGTGAGGTTATTGGAGTCTGAAGAAGTAATAGGAAATTTGAACGTTCTAGACTGATTAGGATGTCTTTACTACCATTACCTCATCCATTTCGATTGAATATTTGTTACTTCAAATTTTTACCTGTCCGAAATTTAACTAAAATTATTCGTGATTGTTATGAACAATCCTGTGGTATAGAAATATAGAAATATAATGCATTTTCACTAAAATGGTATGTGACCGACGTGAAAAGCAAACGACATTTAGAGATAATTTATTTTTGAGTCTCTCATCAAGTACACATTATTATGTACATAGGCACACACACTGATTGCTTGTTGAACACCGGCTATTTCATCATGTGAAATAGAGGTTTAAAACGGCCCCGACACGTGAATAGCCTCGCCTGAACCCATGATTGAGCAGTCATAAAAAGTCATGTCAAACTTTGAACTTTGCACGTGTATCATAAAATGGGTTCGGTACAACACAACGTTTTGTTATCAGTGATAAGCCCGAGATAACCAGAAAATACGAAGGGAAAAAGTGAAAACGTAGCACTTACCGAACTAGGCTGTGCTAGGTTTCACTCGCAACTGATAGTAAGTGCCACTGATAATGATTGATAGTGGATGCAGACGACTTGGAGTAGACAGGATTATCGATATTGAAAAAAATATACAATTCACTTTCTCAATTCATAAAACGCTTCATGAATTGTGCGTGAATTATGCATTAGCTTTACTGTTTACGCATTGTTATAGACAGACAAATAGTGTGCGATATGAGAGATCGGGGAAAGGGATCGTCCCTTTAAAGGTGCAGTCCGAGCAATATTTTCGTGAACAAACTGTAAAGACAGAAAGATAGCAAAAGTTATTCTACATACCATACATTAATTATTTTATGCTAATTTAGCTTATTGATTGCAAGAATCATGAATGAATCCTTGCTTGATGTACAGGCAAAGGCGCGAAATTTTGAAAATAGGAAAGTTCAGCAATAGGTTTCGAACCCGCTTCGTTACGCTTGCTAGTGAGTACTGTTACCACTGCGCTACGGGATTGATGAATGGTCGTGCTAATTCCTTGCATATCACTTGTCCCTTGCATAATAGATATGCTATGCATTTGATTATTCATTCGCCAGCCTCCATCTATAAAGATACACCACGCACTAATTTTACTCTACGCTCTAGCAATGATCTCTCGCTTACTTTGTCCATAGAGCGATGCCAGAGTAGAGAGAAAAATTAGCTCGGGGTGTGACTTTCAGCCGCTTGATAAATCAAGGCTGATGCAATATTAATCTCAGTAAACCTCGCGTACTGTGTTCCAGCTGTACATGGACACAAAGTGATGAGAACCGTGACTGTTATTATTATATGAGTTTGCAATTACAAAGTTTGCAAATATAATGGCACAGAAAATAGGTAAAGTAATATGATAAGAATCGTTTATGGTCCATGAAATACGCAAAACATACTCCAAATGCAATCATTTTTCAGCAGTTAATTTGATCGTTTTGAACTATTTGTTCTCTGGAACATTAAATTCGCTTTTGAACATTATAAGTTTAATTAAATAAAAATAATTTTAATTAAATCACTTCTTCTCTCGTTAATTCGTGCGGTGCGGTCGTTTGCCGCACTCATGCGGAGACCAAAAAAGCTGCAAACGTAAGACCTTATCTTTGACCTATGATCCTTGATCTTTGATCTTCGATTTTTGATCTTTGATCTTTAATCTTCGGTATTTGATCTTTGATCTTTGATCTTTAAGACCAGAAGAGATCGCGATTACATACAAAAGAGGTGGGTCACTCGAGGATTTCGAGGAATTGCAATGGTATCCCGATCATGATGCCGACGGAGAGAGGGAAGAGTTCGGGAACAAGATACAAGTCTGCGAACTTTGTTCTTTGATCTTTGATCTTTGTTCTTTGATCTTTTTAGTACATGCTTACCATTATCGGGTTCAGTCTCGGTAACGGCGCTTTCTGGAAGTTTCCCCAATGTGTGTTCCGGTACGGAGGAGGTGAGCGGCATCTGACAAGATCAAAAGATCAAAGTTTAAAGATCACGCAATTGAGGTCTATTCGTGTTGAAGTATCTGGTGTGCATGATTTTTTTCGGCATTCCGGCACTTTACCTTGAGTTAATGATTGGACAGGTTTGGGTTGGCGAATTTTTTATGATGTTTTAGGGATGCCCCCAAATACGCTTGAATCTTACAATTAGGCGTTGTTACATTTTCAAAACGAGAGCACGTCCACGTGCGTTTTACCTAACTGAAAAACGCTAGTGAACGTGCGCCCGTTTTGAAAATGTAACACCGCCTTACTCTTGTGAAATGATGTGAAAGAGTGTTCACCACATGGAAGGTTTCAGATAGCGCAGGTTGGTCCAGCGCGCGCTTTTGGACTCTTCGTGCCGATGTTGCAAGGTAACCTTAAGGATATACCCCGATCTAATCCGACTCTCCGTCTTGGCCACACTCTCTCGCAGACTATTATTGTGAGATAGTGTTGCCAGAGCGGAGAGTTTTAAATTAACTTTAACTAGACATACAAACACAAACGATGTCTATGAGATAACATTCCACCCTCATGCACTAGATTATGTGTTCTGGAAACTAGCTATGTATTTATGAAAAGTTGAGTGCGGAGAGCAATAATCACCCTCCTCTCATAATGAAAATCGAATTCTGATCTTTGATCTCTGAATTGACGAATAAAAGGCTAGACAGAATTTTGCCTTATATTGGACCTCAACACGCAATCATTCTCTCACCAATGGTTTTCTGCTTGATAAAGGTCAGTGTTAAAAAAAACATTTTTGCAGGCGTAGGATGGTTGATATGTATCACAAGTTTTGTGCAAGCTGTAAACTACAACATACTCAACGCGTATTCACTGTACTATACACTAGATGTGAGTTCAAAGATCAAAGTTCAAAGATCAAAAGTCACGATTTTAGTCATTTTTCGACATGAATAGCCTCACGACTTGTGGCAATGAATGGAATTCGGAATGTATATTGATTAACAATTTTGCTGAAGTAGTCGGTCTAATTTGACTTTTCAGTCTGTTTCTCGCCAACGACTAATAAAGATGAATGTCACACCGAACCAACGAATGAGTTGGTCAGTATGGCAGTCTTATTGTTAGAAATCTCACTCTGTGGCCGTATGCAAGAACAACGGGAAAACCGTTTTCCTGGAGAATGTGACGTCATTAGCGTAGGCGGAGGATTTTTGTGGAAAACGGCTCCGCCTACGCTAATGACGTCACATTTTCCCGGAAAACTGTTCTTGCATACGGCCACTGGTTGATAACATCGTGATAATGCATATGCAAATCCGTTTTATTCATCATCAAAACATTTAAAACTCTTTCTTTTCGCTATCGATATTAGTCCCGTTTTGTCCATATACACGTTGATGAAATAAAAAAAAAGTAACACAATGGTATGCATTCGTCAGCTCAACGACACCTTGATCTACTTTCGAGGCAACTGTACTCCGTTTGAGAGCATTTCCCATCATCTAGAGCGGTTTACCGTCCCATCGGAAGAGTTCTTCAGGTTATCATTCTAATTATCTGCACACAAAATGTTTTCAAGAATTTCCCTGGGCATTTTTTGCCTCTCTACTTGTTGAGGCTACAAGTAATATAAAGGCAAACCCTTTTTTGCTCTCCGCTCTGGCGACATTCTCTGGTAGGCAAAGAAAGCGCGAGAGCGTTGCCAGAGCGGAGAGTTTACGTCTTTAAGACACCGGCTCAGTAAGATTCGAGGGTTGAGCCAGTGACCCCGGACATCGACCTCACCGATTTGGCCCAAAAATTTTTTATGGATGCCCCCATTGGCCCCCATCACAAAATGGGTATTCATTTCGGCTGGTTCCTTGAAACACAGATGTGGCGGGTTTTCGAAATTTGAAAACTCGATTTTCACCAGAAAAAAATGGAGCGACCTAGGACCAATGTTAGTGTCGATTAATTATAAGTATAAATAGACAACAAAAACTGGCTATACGACGGTCCGGAGATCCGATCGCAAACTGATTTTTTTACCTCCTCAAAACATTCTAAAATTATTTAAAATTTTAAAACAAAAAAGTGCAGTCCAATTTTTGCCTTATCTTATAGAGCAAAAAATTCCGCGTCGAATAAGGGAAAAAAATCAAAAATCGAAGGACCCGTCTTTTGAGATAAATGAACCTGAAGATGACCCGAAAATATTTTTGTTTTCAACCCCCCTCATGTTTGTACTCATATTGAAGAGCTCGTCGAGTAGAACAACTTTCATGTTGGAGGTTTTGTCTGAAACTCATGTACAAGAGAGTTACACACGTTTATCGGCTAATTTTGAGTGAAACGAAAATAAAATAATTTTAAAACAAAAAAGTGCAGTCCAATTTTTGCCTTATTTTATAGAGCACACAATTCCGCGTCGAATAAGGAAAAAAAATCTAAAATCGAAGGACCCGTCTTTTGAGATAAATGAACCTGAAGATGACCCGAAAATATTTTTGTTTTCAAAGCCCCTAATGTTTGTACTCATACTGAAGAGCTCGTCGAGTAGAACAACTTTCATGTTGAAGGTTTTGTTTGAAACTCATGTGCAAGAGAAATACATGAGTTTTATTCATTCGCACGGTTGTTCACACAATTTTGAGTAAAACGAAAGTAAAATATTTTTTGTGTACAAAGCGATTACGCCTATATTGTAGAACGCAAAAATCCATACTTACTTTATTGTTTCACGAAAAAAAATTGTAGACCCCCATGCTGAAAAAAATGGCCTGGAAATTAGTATTGAAAAAAAGTTGTCGAAACCTTGCCATGTTTATACTCATTTTAAAGTACTCGTCAAGTACATCATTTTTTAAGTTGGTCGTATTCTATGAAAGTCGTTTGTTCTCAAGATACAAGCGATAATAAAGATTTGGATCCAATAAATCTTAATTCATGTATTTCTCTTGTACATGAGTTTCAGACAAAATGTTCAACATGAAAGTTGTTCTACTCGACGAGCTCTTCAATATGAGTACAAACATGAGGGGGTTTGAAAACAAAAATATTTTCGGGTCATCTTCAGGTTCATTTATCTCAAAAGACGGGTCCTTCGATTTTTGATTTTTTTCCCTTATTCGACGCGGAATTTTTTGCTCTATAAGATAAGGCAAAAAATTGACTGCACTTTTTTGTTTTAAAATTTTAAATAATTTTAGAATTTTTTGAGGAGGTAAAAAAATCAGTTTGCGATCGGATCTCCGGACCGTCGTATAGCCAGTTTTTGTTGTCTATTTATATTTATAATTAATCGACACTAACATTGGTCCTAGGTCGCTCCATTTTTTTCTGGTGAAAATCGAGTTTTCAAATTTCGAAAACCCGCCACATCTGTGTTTCAAGGATCCAGCCGAAATGAATACCCATTTTGTGATGGGGGCCCATGGGGGTATCCATAAAAAAATTTTGGGCCAAATCGGTGAGGTCGATGTCCGGCACTTCCTGGAATCTTACTGAGCCGATGTCTTAACTGAAAATGTACACGTTAAACCATATCTTTAGCCATCACTTCGACGCAGAACTGTCGACGAAAAAAATTCCACCCTTTGAGTTTGGAAACTGGAAGGTCAGTTTATTGATCTCTGATCACTGATCTTTGCTCATTGATCTTTGATCTCTATAGACAGCCGTGTGCGTTCTCGCATGTTGGGTCATTGCCTGCGTCTGTCTAGCGCGAGGAATCCGCTTTCTCGGACGACTTCTGCTTCTGATAGTCACCCTTTCGTGGGTTTATCATTTATTTATATTTATTGTTGCCCATAACAACTAATTGCACTACATTTCAACTTCTTGGCATCTCGAGCTCCAGATTAGAATTGCTCAATGGCATTTACAATTAATAGAAAACTTACTGAATATTGTCATGATTAAATAATAGTGATAGATTCTTCGTGACTTTATCATTAGCATTCACAATATAAGAATCGTGATTGTTGTTCCGAAAATTGTTTTATTATTTATTACTAATTTTATTCCAGTTATATTCCAGTTTCATACTCACATTAGTTCTGTTCGTGCGCAACCTCATCGAAGTAAGACAATCCGGTATCGGCGTCGCCGAATTTTTCAAGTTTACGCAGTTCAGAACTAACTCAAAGGGAGGATTCATGATCTACATTGTACGTGGAACGATCTTTGGTCTTTGATCTCTGATCTCTTGATCTCTGATCTCTGTTTTCAGTCATGGATTAGGGCGATAAGTGAGTGTCGACGTTCGCTGAGTCTGGGCATGGGCGGAATGGTCTGCCTTTCGTCGTACAACAAACGAAGCAATGACGCTTTCAAGGTATATGAACGAATTTTGTAATTTTAGAGAAAGTACCATCCAAAATTGAAATTTTGTCGTTAGTTTTTTGTTGCCATCGCTTATAACGCATGATTGGAACAATCCGACTGTGAATCCGACTCCCTGAATTTACGAAAAAAACTAAATTTTGTATAATAAAAATGTTTATTCTGTGGCATTCAAAAATCGAAAAGAAGATCGTGCGAAATGAAGAGAGTTTTAATTTCTTTTTTTAGTTTCGAAACTTTTGAAAAGAGTATTTCCAGGACGCTTGCATCATCGCTGGGGTGATCAGCTTCTGCACTATCATCTTCACTCTGGCAGTATTCGTGGGCGAAGGATCCATTATAAACAAGTTTCCCCATATGACCTGGGCTGAGACCAAGTTTCCCAGTAAGTTAAAGACACACCTGGGTTAATTTTCCACTCCGGCAACGATCGGAGAGTTTCAAATTAGTTCAGGTCAATTTGAAAAGTTCGTCGTTAGAATCTTGGTTATCTTGTCACTTTCCCTAACTTGGCATGTGCACTCTTTTAGCGTTGTGTTTATATTTTTTCTCCAATTTTCAAATGCAATGACTCTTCCGCAGACATAATTAATAGCTGAAAAAGATCTTAAAATAATTGTGAGCGTGCCTTGTATTTACTAGAATAATTTTTTTAAAAAAAGTAAAACGTTCGTTTAGCGTATACCCTATACTTCTCTCACTATCCCGAAGTACTCGCTCAATTTGCTCTTTCTGCTTTCTGGTCTACATCGTTGTTTTTCATGCTGTTCTCCGTTGGAATGACAACATTATTTGGTTCGGTTCAGATTTTTGAAATTTGAAATCTTTGAATTTACTAATTTTTCACAGCGAAATTTGATAAAATATATTTAGCGTGCGACTAAAGAATTAATGAATATTTGCATAATATGTTTAAGGATTCCTGTACAAACGAAAATTACAGGACAATTAGAAGTATCGATTTCTGGATTGACCGATATGTTTTCCCTCTGTAAAAAGCATCGAAGTCTGACAGTCGCTGCTATATGCGCACTAGGAATGCTACTTTCTCTGCCATTGTGCACCAAGGTACATTTGTAATTATTTTATTTTATTAATGTTTAAGTTATAAACCGAATTAATTTGAAACTCCGTACACGTTATCTCGTCTTTGTCCACGAGAGAGCATTGCGCGAGAGCGGAGAGTGAAATTAGCCTTTAATGAATCCTTTCATCGAAACATTTATGATAAAATGATAAAATGTTTAAAATATCAACAGATGGGCCATGTGTTATTTCGCCGAATCGATCGTTCATTACTTCTCATTTACTTCAATTCTATCATGATTTTGCAAGTGATCGTCGTTGCGATCTACGGTAAATAAATAAATTTAATGTAAATGTTTTCAAATTAGGCACTAATAAACATCTCTGTGACTAAATGTTCCGGCAAATCTCCAAAAAAAAATTCTTTGTTGTAATGCTTCTTATTTTTCTCTAATCCTTGTGAAAATATTTCTTCTGCATTTTAGGGCCACGAAACTTCTATCGCGACATCAACGTCTCGTTAGCGCGTTCGGTCAACGCTTTTGGAAAGGTTGATATTTGATCTCTGTTCTCTAATCTCTGATCTCTAATCATTGATCTTTGATCTTTGATCTTTGATTGTATTCAGTGGGTCAGTCCGTATGGTGTGCTCGTCCGAATTTGCCAATTCATTGTCCTGCCGTTGACTGTGACAATAATTTTAATAAACACACTAGTAAGCTGTGAGCGTGAAAATTGTGAAAAAAATAGTCGAGATTATTGAAGGCACGCTATTGGGCATCAAGCGAATTCTTCATTCCAAACGTCACAATTGGCTGGCAAGTGCGATTCTTGATCCTTGTTCATTAATCTTTGATCTTTGATCTCTGATCTAACTCATTTCAGATAGTCCTATCCATCCTCGCATTCATTCACTATCCTTTCATTATTATAGCCGGCATTTTCGCTGTCAAAAGAGCGAAATTTATGGGCCAGGTAAAAAAATAGAAAATTAACCATGGATTGTAGACAAGATAGAGATTAACTTTTTCAAAACCGACGTCGATTAGCGGTAGACGAGGTATGAGCAAGTCTGCATTAATTCAATAGCTACCGAATTAAAATAAATTCAACTAATAGTATATTACCCACATTGAAGTCTGATTTACATTTTTTTTAAATTCAGGGTTGGCGAGGCGCTCTGAAACCTGGCATTGAACATCCAAGTCTGCGGTATAAGGTGATTCTTTGATTAATTGTAGAAATATCAAAGATCAAAGATCAAATATCGCAGGTACCTAGTCCGGTCGGACGCATATTTGGTTTGAATCCGATCGAGGTGGTGAAGCCGGAGCTGCCTACTCTCCCGAAGTCACCACAAACGATGTCAATTACGACCTAAAACCCAACTCCATTCACAATCGTGGCTTATGAATCGAATAAACAGATCTCTTGTTTTGATGTTGGAAAACCCGGCAAAAAGTACCGCAGCGAGCAGGGTTCGAACCTACGCGGGCAATGCCCATTAGATTTCAAGTCTAACTCCTTAACCACTCGGACATCGCTGCTTGTTGAGCTGACTGTTTGCTCTGGTTGTTCATTCAATAGCACATTCAATTCTCTAGGGCGACTTGCGATGAAAATTATTCATTTAATTTTGGTAATATCATTTCGTCAATCATCTGTGTGACTTGCATCAACATCGTCGGCAATTTCAAGTGCAATAATTTATGTACAAACAGCCAATCAATAATCTCATCAACAAATATAGTCCTTAATATAATAAACAATAGAATCAATCTCTATACTCCATTTCTGTATCGATCTTGGGCGAGAGCCTCCATGAGAGCATTCAAGATCTCATTTGAATCGGGACGGAATGCCTCCTCTCCAGCCTCCAGTGATGTCTGAATTTTATGACCCAATGTTTACATGTTTTTTAGGTAAAAAAAGGTAAAGGTACAACCCGTTATTCAAGGCACACGAAGTCCAGCGGGTGATCGCTGCTAGTCCGGCGATCTTTCAAGGCTTTTAGGCTTTTAGGTTTTTTGAACAATACAAATATTTATTTATTTATTTTATATTTGTTTGTTTATTTATTTATTTATATATTACATACCCGTCGCGATGATTCGTGGCCTGTCGAGAACGAATCTTCCGATATATCCGATGGCAGTGTTATACTGGGAATGTCGAAGTCTAGTCGGTCTCGATTACTACTTGTTTGGTGGCGAAGGCGGATAGAACTAGCCTGAATGATACAAATGTACAAATCTCTTATGCGAAAACAACCGCATATCATTGATACTCTCAACAACAAAAAAAGAATCTCTCGAGCCTTGATATTATACAATTGCTTTTCGCCATTTAAAAAAAAACTTGGTCAAGAATTTAAAAAAATTATTTTCAATCCCATGCCTGCTTGATACAAACACCGAAGACTATGGCTGTACAGTCAGAAAACAGTGTGTGTTGAAATACTCAAGCAATTCTTCCAATTAGCAAGTTAATTTTCGAAATAAAAAAATGTATAATAAAAGTATAAAATCTTACTGATGTTGATCCTAGACTAGGCGCAGGGCGATTTACTGGCACCTAAAATTAGACAAAATTAATTGCTATTGCGCAGTTGCATTTTCTTTTCAAGAATTTGTACATCGCCCCGCAATTCATCTTGATTCTCGGAAAATCGATTTAAATTACGTCCAAACTTACACTAAAAATCTATATTAACATCATCATGACAAGAATCACTAAGCTATGCATGTTAAACTTACACTAGTAGTGACGGGCGGCAGCGCTTGCTGCGAGAATCTTGCCGAGTGTTCGGCGATCATTGACGAGGTGAACAGTGGAACCGATCGTATGCGGTCCTCTCGGAACACTTGCGATTGGTCAAAGTAGACGGGCGGAAGGACGCCGAAGGGCGCAGGGCCTGGCGTCGGATCAGGAGGGGCACGATGGCGAACCGTGGCTGAAGGTCAATCAATTATGTAGACACTGTGACTTGTGACATACCCTATCTAGATACACACAGAGCAAAAAGTGTTATCCGCGGAGTATAAGCAGTAGTATAAAATATAGCACAATTTTGTGCTCAAAAAGCTCATTAGATAATATTTTTTTCTCTGTGTGTATTAAATCGAATTGCATGTCAATTTTCAAAAGAGATTTTAGAGCATCAACAATTGAAATCAATAATTTCCCAGAAACCATACATGGTTGTTGCACAATCTCATGATCAGGTAGAACGGGGGTGAAATTGTGTTCTGTCAGTCGACGAGTAGTTGTGAAGTTCAATGACGACGTGTCTTCCGCAGTTGGCTTCTTGAACACGTTGCAGTATCTATATTATTGATTAGCTTATAGTCCTTACTTACTTAACAATCATAAAAAATGTAGGTGGATTTACAATTAGTGAGAATGGATTGGATCCTACAAGGGACAGCCTACTCATCATCAGGGAGGACGATAGGACATAGTTGCTCTGACTGCTTACTTCACAAGGATTAGGAAAGTTCCTCCTATTATTAGACCAACGAGAAGAATAACACCGAGGACGATCAGAACGATCTCCCACCATGATAGAGGACCACTGGTACCTGTATCCTGGAAAAAAATCTTTCAAAAAGCACGATAAAACAAAACAGCATGATTATTTTCATAACAGTAAGCCGTGAAATTGCACTGAATCATGCTAAATATTAGGTTCTACCTGATCACTATAGTTATTTTTGACCCATTTCATTGATCTAATTTTTTCTATATTTTTCAAATACATTTTTAATACAGTGACCATATGGGTTTACAAGAAATCTCAAGGGTCTCGTTCTTCAAAGGTACATACCACGCAAATTTTACTGTCAGCTCTGACAACATTCTCTCGCAGACATAGGAAGCGAGAGCATTTCCAGAGCGGAGAGCTTTAAATTAGCTCGGGGTTTTCAGTAAATATTAAAGTCATCTCACCCCTTGGTCATCGTCCACGCATTTGTATCTCCCTGTCGTTTTGGGGTCAGGAACGCATCTGAATGAAGTGGCATTAGAGCGAATAATTTTGATTGAACTAGTCAATGACAGAAACTAGGCAATTGTTGCAAATCAATTCAAAACGATTCACTTTCTATTAGAGCCGCAAGTGTTACTATCGGGTAGACACTCAGATGGATTGTCACATATGGGATACAATTGGATGTCGGGTCCTGTGCAAGCAATGCACTCCGTCGAGTTGGGAATGGGCTGAAAAAGCATTTATTTTTTTCATCAAATATAATGAGAAGGAGTGATATTGTAATGCATGTATAAGGGCAGAAAAGTTATGTATTGTATTGAGCGTATAAAAATCACTTGTTTTATTTGTAGAAGAGACTTTCTTGTTTTACATGGTTCAGAAACTATGCCGATCTCTTTTATATATCATATAGCGCGCGGCGAAGGTTAGCCGGGTTAGAGAGAGGCAGCGGAGAGACTATCGAGAGGCGGGGCGAGATCTAGCCTTTGAGCGACTTCCGTTCTTTAACGCACAGTGTCATTTTCTTATGCAAGTACATTTTATACGCACAATATCCACAGATTTGTTTTTTAAAAAGCAGTTCTTTAAGGGAGCTACGTAGTACTTATCAGGAATATCTTAAAAGAAATTGGAAGAAAAGAACAATCTTTCATTGAATGTAACTATTACAAAAAAAGAACATTATTCGCGAATTTCAAATTATTTATAACCATACCTGTCGGGATCCCTGGGGACAAACTGTGCAGTAATCGCTAATCTTGAACGTATCAGGGTCCAGATCTCCCGATGGCGTCTTTGATACGTACGTGTCGATTGGGCAATATAACAGCGAGCATGAGGATGATTTGGTAGAGCTGAGAGAATTTCTTACATCTTACACCGAATCTATCTTACAACTAATCTGTCTTATATCTGGCTTATTAGCACCAAGAAATCATAGCACTTCATGCAATATTATTGGTCAATAACGAAAATCTATGAGGAGAGAAGATACCAAATAATTCATCTTACCCTTCTCCAGGAGTTGTCAGTCCATCCTTACACTGTGTACACCTGCCTGCTGTGGCTGTCGTCTGAAATTTGTCATTTAATAGAAAAATCTTTATGCTGTTTAAAATTAAAATATAATTGTTGATAGATTAGTTGAAAGCAAGTGGAGTACGCATAAATACGATACTAAATGATGCTCTGCCAAAAGATGCCAAAGGTAGCAAAGGTGATTGAGTCATGGAATTTTTTTCAATAAATGTACCAGGTTAATTTGAAACTATTCGCTTTGATCCACAATATTATTGATGCCCAACCAACCTTGTACTCTCCTCGCTTGCAGTTCGTGCACACCTCGTTCACCATTTCTTGTCCTATTGTGCACGGCCAATAGCAATCATCACTGCTTGTGCAGCCCTGCAATTTCTAACAACAATTTCGAATTTTTAAATGCGCAATGCAGTCCATTTATGAGTTAAATTGAATTCTGGGCCTCATAATAAAGGTGGATAAAGGTCCCGCGAACATTTTGTATACTTTATTTTATATTTTCCATTTTGAATATTTACGAAAAAAAATTTTGTGAAAAATAAGAAAATGGATGGGTGGATGTTGATGATTTTGTGAAAATGGTTGAAATCAGCCATGCCTCTCTTGGCGTTATCATTTGATCGGCACAATAAGTGCACTTGTCCCTAGCTCCTTCCTTGTCCGAATACGAATTCTTCGGGCACAAAGAACAGTCCATCATCGCTCCTTTGCCATCCCATTTGGTGGGGTCCATGAAGTAGCCGGGCGCGCAGTTGGCTGCAATCAAACTTTCCAAACGATTCACTATAGATGTTCAAGTATAGGTTTGCATGCACTTTAAATGTATTTTTTAAATGAACAAGTTAGATAATTATATATTTTTGTTCAATGTTTGATTTTACAACGACAAAATAAGACTACCATAGCAATCCGATTCCTTAGTGCTCCCCTTTTGTCCTCCAGTGGTACTGTTACCAGGACACGGCGTGCACTGTGTTTGCGAACTTTGGCTCTAAAAAAGATCATTGCAATTATCAGTGCTGTAATCTAAACATTACAGTATTTTCTCCCTCTTTTTGGTATGTATAATACAGAGAATATCGTTATTTTATCTTGTCCAAGAAACGATAGATCATTATTCTTATAATTAATTAATTAATTAATTTTCATCAGCAGCTTCATGTAATAAACTTCTTCCTTTGTAACAAGAAAGCATTGTAAAATTGAATGAAGTCTCTTTAGTTTCCGACATTTCATTTCGTTCCATAATATGTACCTGGTAAGTATCAACATCACACTGAATTTGTTCATCAGTCGCTGACGCGTAGTAGTTTCCAGGAGGGACCTCAGCTGTAAAAATAGTTTTTTTTTTAAATAATAAAGTTTAATTTATTTTACCATTTATATTTTTAAGCTCTGAGCTCTAACTGAAATTTGGAGCTCAAATGGACCCTCGATTTATGATGAAGCTCTCACCACAATAGATATTATTGTCGATATCGACTCTCAGAGGGTAGGCTGCATCGTCGCAGAAGAAGGCACTTTGCATGGAGACATCGCCGAATTCCGGAAGAGCGTCAAGAGCCGACAGGACATCGCTGTCCAAACCCCTGTCGCTTGAACTGCAAAACATATTTTTAATTTATACTTTGAAAAGAAAGCGTTGTTAGTTGACAATTTTCAGATCGTATGAGATATTATGTGCATAATGTGGCCCGGTGATGTTTCAGGGTAGAATATTTTTAATGATGCAAGTACTTACTCAACATTAATCGTGAACACAATTTCCATTGTTGGATCATCCGGATTCTCAGCGTCCATTTGGATTAGTTCAGCTCCAGATCCTTTATCGCATTCTGGAACGTCCACGCATCCTTCCGTCTTGGTGCAAATGTCTCCCAGCACGCTGGGAAAATAGAAATACAGTACAGACCGGTATAGTTAAACTCATCATAAATTTTCATTTTCACCTTGATTCTCTAGTTTCTAATACTATCGAAATTGCCTTTTGATTACTTTTTAGCAGGAATGGATTGTGCTTAAAATTTAGTTAATATCACTGACACTCACGGTTAAGAATTTGAGATTCGTAAAATATTCGTAAGCAGAGGAAATTAATTTAAAAAATCGCCGCAGCAGGACTCATGCACAAAACTTTCTCGTAATATTTTGAACACATATATGTCTTAGATTTAAAATGTACCTGTTAATAACCCTGATGATCTCATTTCGTTCAGATTCGCAGTCGAATTGTGCAGGATCATATGTCACCGCTCCTTCCATCTGTTAAATTTTTTGTCAAATAAATTGTCAGATAAGAACATGAAAAGACTGTATTCATGATTTTCTCTGCATGCATCAGCGTGCGTTCAAAATTATAAAGTAAAATAAAAAGCGACCACGAAGCCAATCCACATTCACCCAATATTCTAAGAAATATTAACATTTAGAAATACTCGCAAAGAGTTTATTTCCTCACATGTAAAAACAGAATTCTCTTATTATAATTGATGCAGCTGTTCTTCGTAAAGAAATATTTTAGGGGATTTTTTTTAAAATTTGCATCTCTGTGTACCTTCTGGGTCGGATCGGTGACGTTTCCACACGATGGAAGAGTCATCGATGGAGAATAGTGAGAGCGTCGCCACTGACCCTGAATAATTGATGATCATGACATTTATTTGGTCATATTTGGCTATGTCGTGCAACATAGCCAAAGGATATTGAAATAACAACGAATTCCGTGGTTGTATTATTGGCCTGCTACTATTTACTCAAACAAGCTTGGTCCAGTGTAGAGGACCATTGCCGAAACATTGAATACTTTTACATTATACATAGTATTTTTCTTAAGAAAATCTAACACAACAGATTTTTAGTCTACCCCCTTGTCTCTTTCATTATGATTGAAATATAACACAAAATACGTGCCATGTAATCGCAAGTGTAGAACATTGGTCCTTGAAGCGGGTATCGCGGGTCATTACATTGTACAGCGTAGCTCATGTTACCACCGGAATTACCATCGTATGTGAATACTTGAACTCTGAAAAGGAGATCTGACAATCGCACACACACACGAAACTCTCCGCTCTGACCACGCTCTCTCGCTTTCTACGTCACAGCATCGTCAGAGAGGAGAGATTCAAATTAATTCGGGTGTGTCTTTACATTAAGTTTGCCAATATTTTTATAATTTTTTTAAAAAAATAATAAAATGTCTCACGATTTTCCATCTTGTGGAGGCTCCGGTGGCGTGCAAGCATTGCTGGCGGCATAGATGTCGAACTCGCAAGTAGCAGTATTGCCAAACGTGTCGGTAGCAGTGTACACCACGTGGTATTCACCCCTGTAAGAACTCATCAGTATGCTTCAGCTAATACAAAACATGAATGTTTCATCTTTTTTGTCCACTAGTGCTAAATTTAATTTATCTACGCCCGTGGCGCAACGAGATATGTGATAATTTAAAGGAAAGTGTAGTGTAGCTTGAAAATACTAAATACAGTAACTACCAATATTAGTAAGCAACTCTACCATGTGAACACATCTCCACTCCTGTAGTTCGAAACAACGGTCGTAAGTCCGGAATCATCGACGAACAGTGGAGTCTCCCACTCGATGAGAATCGGTTTGGACGACACAGTCTGAATGTTCCCGGGACAAGAAGAGACGATTGGAGGGGTTTTATCTGAAGCAAAGGCGTTTATAAGTTAGGACGTGTTGTTAAAATCTTTAATTTTGATAACTCATTAACGCAGTTTTACATTTCTTCATTTATCATACATCAGTAAAGATGTTTCAGCAAGCAAATTTACCGAATTAAAAATAAGAAATCTACACACGGGGAAAATAAACGGAGACAATGTACAAATGGAAATGGGGGAAAGGTGAAGATGGTTCTAACCTTTCCGTCCAGTGCATCCACTTGAACCTGGGAAGCAGTTGCTATTCTCACATAGACCGGGAGTGTTAAGTGAAGAACGAGGAGCCGCTGTGATTATCGTTGACCAGCTCAGTACGGCATCTGAAACCAGACGACAACATAAAAGCTTCAGCTTTCGCAGATATTTTGCGTGCGTGGTTTTTTTGCTTACAGTGATATTTTCGACAAAATTTCTAGTTCCTCTGAAGTTTGTATTCCATGTGTGAACTAATATCAAGGCTCTATTGGACTCACTGTTATCAATGGTCCGATAAATCTGCGAGCAGTTGTAGGTATACGTGGCTATCTGGACCGAGTTGAGGGCGGAGTCGTACATCTGAAAAAGAAGAATTAATTTCACAAGAATCAAAGGATTTTTGATTTCCACTAACCACATTTGGAACATATTATCAATATGACACTCATTCTGACAATCATTAGGACAAACATTTATTTTTAGAGATATTCACTAACCGCTAGGTGACTGATGTCGCCAATGAAGGGTTCCTCATTATCCAAAGGAGCTGGTGCTATCGTGAGATCTTGGGTTGATGAACTCAAATGTCCATTGTTGGTCGGCGAATCTGGAATAGAAAACGACCAAATCAGTAATTGTGTGCTGCATTTGCCCGATAACGAAGGAAATGTATACATACATCTACTCTGCAGAATGTAAATTTCAAGCGGGATTTAGGCTTAAATGCCATATGAATGTTACAAAAATATACAATATTTACAACTCTGTCAAGTTTGAAGTTTCCGTGGTTACGGCGGAGGAGCGTAAGGGAAATGTAACAGTCCCACATGTTTCACAATCGTATTAACATAACTCTCGTGCGCTAGTTTTGAGAACGTTCAAAGAAGAAGCACTATGTATACGGACAAGACCTTTTGAAAATGCAATCATCTGTTTGCATTTCGATCTTACCCAGAGCTACTCCATTCAGATATCCGGTGTATGTTCGATACACGTCGCTTGTTATGCAAATCTGAAATTTGTTTCACTGTCAAAATATAACTCGATTTGACATACCGTTTGCCAAAAGAGAGGACGGAAGTTGAGTGTGCCAAGCGATATTCCACTGATTGTCAATTCCGTCGTAGTAGCTCGTAGGTCACCACTTCAAAGATTTTCAATTAAGCGAAATTAATCTGACAAAGTAAAAAAACAGATTGTATGGATGAACAATTCGAAATTTTGTCCAGGCAAAAGTTGTTGTTTTGAAACAGGTAGGTTCTGGAACGTTCAGGTAGGTTCTGGAACGTTCTGATTCTGAGTTAAAAATATGAAAAATATAAGTTAGTGTACCTGGCGGTTCTGAGAACGAAGATAGGTTGACTCTGAGTCGGTCTTCTTGAGGTTCGAACCCATGTGCATATTGTGAATGCAGAGTTTGTGCTAAAACAGATTTTTTTAATTCCAGAAACCCGCAATAGACAATAGACTCGGCACAATAGGAATATTCCGACTAAATTTTACTCTCCGCTCTATAGAGCTATAGCAGCACTCTCTCGTTGACAAAAAAACGAGAGAGCATTGCCAGAGCGGATAGTGTCAAATTAGCCTTTCTTTATCTAGAGCAATGGTATGACTCCAAATCCACTCACATGACTTTGAAAGGTGGAAGTACAACGGACGGCGAGAGATGGATGTTGTATGATTTCGATGGTTCTGCTGGAAATTAACAGAATTACTGGACTTTTCAGTGAATTTTAAGCTCGTGATGTCACTGACCAGTCTGGCATTGTGCACCACTATAGCTGATGGGGCAGAGGCAGAACGGCCTGGAGTTAATGAGCGAGCAAGTTCCTCCGTTTGCGCAATAATTAAGGCAGAGATCCTGAAATTTGAACTACTAGAACGCGAATAAGCTCTAAGCGGGCTTACTTTGCGGCATAGTTCAAACCCACTTGCTCATGCTGATGCTCATGCTCAGTGAGAAGGAGAGAGAGAGAGATAGAGGGAGAGAGGGAGAAGAGAGGGAGAGAAGGAGAAAGAGGAAGAAGGAGAGAGAGGGAGAAGGGGTAGCGAGAGGGAGAGGGAGAAGGAAGAATGGTGAATCGCTTATAATTAAGTAAAGAATTCGGCAAAAGGCAAAAGGTAAAGGTACAGCCCGTTATTAAAGGCACACGAAGTCCTGCGGGTGATCACTGCATCATCACTGCTGATAGACCAGTGATGATTCAAGTTTTTCTACCAATTCAGTCCGAAAGTTATTCGGATAAAGCAATAAAATGAGTCATTTTTTGACAAAAAAATGTTTACGGTTGCTGTGGAACATTCGTGCAAATTGGTGCAGAAAGTAAGCAAATGAGAATGAATAAGAAAGGACATAAACCTGTGCCATTTGAGAAGTTGGCGATTTTAAGATCGGGAATTTCACCTATCAACCATGTGTATTTGTTAAATGTTTTTGTAATGTGCAATGTTGCTCTTGGGAAATAAGAATATGTAAAAAGAATCGAGAAGATTGGACTATTTTGAAGTGTTTTATAACGTTGAAAAGTGTGACAGACACACAAACAGACAGACGTGCCTTATCATTTTATAGAACTAAGTGATAATTTTGGAAATGACGTCATAAGAGTTATGCTTTGTAATAAATTGTACGGTAAAGCACTCATTCAAGGCATACTCCGAGACTAACTCCTCCCTGGCAATGCTCTCAAAATTTTGATTTTTCGATGAGAGTGTTGCCAGAGCGGAGAGCAAACTTAGTTCGGGTTGTGTCTTTAAAGGCAGACCCCAAGCTAATTTTACTCTCCGAATTGACAGTACTCTCTCATAGGCAAAGAAAACGGGAGAGTGTGGCCAGATCGGAGAGTTTCCAATTAGCTTGGGGTGTCCCTTTAATAATAAGGCGTTTTTGAAAATGTCAATTGGTTCCGATTCTGAAATCGTAAATGTTAAATAAATAATATAATAAAATAAAAAATTTGTTAAATTTCGTAAAACGCTAACCTGATCGGCATCATCACAGAATTCACCGTGAAACCCGTGCGCACACTCACAAACCGATTGTTTACACGTCCCACCGTGGTGGCAGTAACTGTCGTTCGCGCAGCCGATATAAGCTTCGCAAGCTTGACCAGTGTAGCCTGCAAGGATGTTTATAGGCAGTGTAACCTCTCTCAATGGTCTCCACATTGTGCACACTATTTCTGTGTTCCATAACAACGAGAGAGCATTGCGCGTCAAAGAGACCATTGCGAGAGGTTACGCTCCCTTTATCATAAAATAAATTGTGTCTGATTGATACCCTAGTCAGTGCTGGGTCAGATCGTTGAAACATAGTTGTTACAGGTTGATAAATGACTGACGCAAGTTTTTTCTCTACTTTACTATTCCTACTGCTTTAACAAAAATATGCGTTCATCATCATTCTACCTTACTTATTTATTCTGTACAGTGTTTTTGCAAATGCATAAATTATTTTAGTAGTGAAATTGCATACCTTCGCTACATAAGCAGACATAGCCAAATGATGATTCCTTGCACGTTCCGAAAGAAGTACATGGATTATGATTGCAGTAGGTTATCTTCGATTCGCATCTGAATCAGTGGCCGTATGCAAAAACCGTTTCCGGGAAAATGTGACTTCATTTGCGTAGGCGGTGGCGTTTTCCAAAAATCCTCCGCCTACGCTAATGACGTCACATTTTCCCGGAAAACGATTTTCCCGTTGTTCTTGCATACGGCCTCAGAAAATAATTATTCTACATTCCATGAAACCCAAGTAGGCTCAGAAAAAAAGAAACAATGAATTCATTCAGTGGCTTCACATCGTGTCAGTGATTTATTATTATTTACTTTGTAAGGCGGTGTTACATTTTTCGAAACGTGCGCACGCCGTAACGACGGAGTCGCGGTGGAGGGGGTTACGGCGTGCGCCCGTTTTGAAAATGTAACACCGCCTAAGAAATTCCAGAGCATTACCGTGATCCCGCCCATCCTGACTGGCAGACACACGACTTGGATTCCGTTACGTTATCCTTGTCGTAGACACAAATGTCGTCTCTCGAGTTGCATCCACAAAACTCGTATGGAATATCCTCTGGTAGATTCGTACAATGTTCACCTGAAGGATATTATGGAGTAGATTGTATGATTGAGCAGAGCACCATTTTGTAAGAATAATTTCACAGATATACAGATATACCTTCACAGTTACAGTGGTTGTTGAAAATTTGGCAGCATGACACAATAGTACGATTTTTTGCATCATGGTGTGCTTTGGCGGTCTGCCCTCGATCACTTTTACGTACTCTACCTTTTTCGCTCTACCTTACTTTCTGTCAAAAAGACCGCTCTCAAACCCTATGCAACGAATCACGTTGTGTAAGGATATCTCTTCACACACGTCAAAAACACAGCTATCTGATCGGCTTATTAGCGAAATTTCCTTTTCGTATATCTCGGGAAATCTAAATTTCAAAAATTGATGTTACCCTAGATCTATTGAATATGGTCAAAGCACCATCTTCAGAAAAGTTGTGGTTCATGAGTTACAAGATGGGCGACGTTTCCTAATTTCTCAATCAGATCGATGTGAGAGATAAATCAATAATAGCATTACCATTCCACGGAAGCATGCACTCGCACGTCCCATCCTCCCCCTGATCGATCGAGTTGAAACATCCGACGTTCAACTTCTGAACAACATCAAATTTCATTTAAAAAAATGGACATCTTTCAGTTCAAACTTACGACAAAAAATGTTTGAATTGCTGGGGTTAGATATAATAATTTATTTATTTCGATTTGGGCATGAGGGGTTATATTACCAAAACATTTGAACAATGCGAACCTCTTCACATCGATCCCCAGTGTATCCTTCGACGCAGAGACACGAAGCTACTCCAGGGCTAACGCTGGTACAAGTTCCACCATTGGCACAGTAATTTGAGATTTGCGAGCAAACGTCGATTGATACGGTGCAGTCTGATCCGGTGAATCCTGCAAATTTGCCAGTTTTTTTTTTTATTTCAAACTATTGAAAGGGGTTACAACAATGAGCGAGCTTCAAGGGCATTATGATTATCAATAATATATGCCATCGCACTCTTTCCTAACTTCAAGTTTGGCCATTGCACAGTTTTAGATTATAGTATTAATATTTAGAATAGACTAATGAATCTCAACCTTCTTGGCAGATGCATTTGTCCGTAGTCCCATCGTCGACGCAAGTTCCTCCGTTCTCACAGGGATTCGTGGAGCACAATGAAGCGAGCGAGAGATCACAAAACTCGCCCATGTATCCGGACGCTGAATGGTGGAATGAACCCATGCAAAAATACGTTTAAGTGAAATTTTAAAAATTTTGAAAACCGCCGTAGAAGGCACTATGTCGAATTAGATCCGATGAATCATAACCGACAGAATGATAACCATTTGCATATGAGGGACAAGAGCTAATGAGTGGACATTGTATGCAAATGGTCATCATCCGGTCGGTTATTATTCATCGGTTCTCATTCGACCTAGTGCCCCGTAGAATGCCACTGTAAAATAAACATTTTTTTGAAAATTAAAAAAAACAGTTGGGATACAATTGAGCTTCCTGTTCCCCGCCAATGTATCATTTAGTCCCTCAAATCCTTAATCGAATTGAGAACTCAGTACAAGAGAAACAAAATGGATTTACAGATAAGAACGTTGAGACATTTTTAATTTGTGCACAAACTGCATTAGAATTTAGTACACTAATGAAAAGATGTTTGTCGGCAACTTTTCCAACAGTTCTTACAATGGGACTTGATCGATTTTCGTTCTTAAAGTTAAAATATTTATCCTGAAAAATAATACCTACCACAAGTGCAGGCATAGGAGTAGTCACCACTTCCTGGGTACGGATAACTTTCGCATCTATGGGGATAGGGACATCGTCCACCACAAGCATCGTCTTGTTGACCGTTTAGAGGACACGTGTAAAAATCCGTCGAACAACCACAGTCTCTGAAAAGTTAAAACAACAACTAACACGCATCTCACAAGTGTGGGCACATGCAAATATGGACACACCTTAATGCGACTGTTAAAGGCACACTCGAGCTATTGAGCTTATAACAATCACTTGTTTTATTTGTAAAAGAGACTTTCTTGTTCTGCATGATTCAGAAACTATGCCGATATCTTTTATATATCATATAGCGCGCGGCGAAGGTCAACCGGGTTAGAGAGAGGCAGTGGAGAGACAATCGAGAGGCGGGGCGAGATGTAGAAGGCTACATCTCACCCGCCTCTCGATTGAGCCTTCCGTTCGTTAGCACCGTTTGTCATTTTCTTATGCAAGTACATTTTATACGCACAATAATTTAGCTCTCAGCTCGGGAAATGCTCTCGTAGACAAATAAAACGAGAGTGGTAATTTGAAACTCTCCGCTCTGGCCACACTCTCTTGTCTGAGCGGAGAGTTTCAAATTAGCTCGGGAAAAAATAAAATGATATTTGGATGACTAACGCTAGTCTGAGGAAAGAATCAATATCTGCCCGATTCATCGTTCCCTTTTCTCCCGAGCAACTGACGACGTTGTAGTCTTGCACCTGACAGAATTCACCGGCAAAGCCTGCAGTTTGAATAAATATTGATTAGTTACTATCATAGTTACTAACGGTTATCAGGCACATAGCGTTTCTCTAACTCAGGGAGCACGCATTGAAAATTTGGGCAAAATGAGAAAAAAATCACGATAGGTCTCTTCCCACTCTCCTTGTATTCTCTCTCTATTTTTCAACATGACCGCCACTGTACGCATTATGTCGTCTATAATTCTTTATTACGTGATGACACTTACCAGCTTTGCATACACACTTATGCGTGACGCCGTCCATGGTACAGTGGGAAGTCGATTCCATAATGCATCCCACACTGGCGCAGTCTCCGTTGCCACCACTAAGTCCCAATACCGAGTTGCATCTTGTGTTGAAGTAGTATAGAGGACCTTCGTCATTGAGTACCTGAGAAAGCATAATTCTATTAGAAATATGGCACTTAAAGGTTCACCACAAGCTAATTTGAATCTCCCCGCTCTAGCCACACTCTCTCGCATTCTTCATCTTCGAGAGAGTATTGCCAACGCAGGGAGTAAAGTGAGCCTATGGTGTGCTTTAAAGGTGGAGACCCGCGAATAATCATGCAAATCTCTTACATCTCGCTTATGCAAGTGTCTAGTGATATGCAAGAAGATAGGGAGACTACCCATCGTTCCCTTAGCGTAGTGGTAAAACTTCTGACTAGAAAGCGCATGGTCGCGGGTTCGAATCCTATTGCCGAACTTTCCTATTCTCAAAAAGCTCGCCTTTGCCTGAGTTTGATAGCATGATTCTTTCATAATTCTAGCGATCAATAAGCTGAATTAGCATAAAATAAATAGTGTAAGGTATGTAGAATACCCCCCCCCCCCCATCCCCATCCACCTCTCTTTTAATAATTTTTATTCTCTCACATATTTTTTTCTTGCACTCGAACATTCTGTACTTGTTGAAACACCTTTGCGGTGTACGATAAATAAATAAATAAATATAATAACTTTTGCTATCATTCTGTCGTCACAGTTTGTTCACGAAAATATTCGCGGGAGTCCACCTTTAAAGAATACTACAAGTGAGTTTATTTATGCGATATGTGTCCACACGTTGTTCACACAGAGAAATAAGTGTTTTTTCACGGAGCATAAGACATGAAAAGTGTTATATTTAACACTTTTCGAGCTCAAAAAGTGTCAAATAGAGCACTTCTCAGGTTTTAAGCTTCGTTAAGGCCAGTTTCTGCAAGAGACTCATTTGAGTTTGGGATTGACTTTTCATAACAGAGCACTAGAAGGGGGGTTATCCAGATAACACTTATTTCTCTGTGCGTTATACCTGTATCGTAAGCGCACCCTCTTCGTCACAATACAACTCGAGCGTACTCCACGTGTCAACCGCACCATTGACCATCCATGTATCACTCTGTGTAGTAGTACTGTGTCCGATCACGTTCACCCGATAGGCACCCTTGGATGTCTGAGGTGCGGTGAATTGCAGACGGGTTTGGCCTGAAGTGTGCTCGAATAGCTAATGTAATCATTTAATACACCAATAAAGTGCTGGCCAATATTCTTACATATTTTGGATTTTCAGCCATAACTTTCTTCGTAGTCAATCGTTTCTCTTCATTTTTCGTATGTTTGTATAGATGATACTGTGATATAGTGATCTAATTTTTATATAAATATGCAATAACAAAACAACTCACCCGTAAAACCATGTGCTCGTATTGAATAAATGTTTACATTGAAATGGGGTATTCATGGTTTATGATTTCACAGTTTTCATGAAATTTCACGATATGTTTGTGAAATTTCACTACATTTAAAATGTCTTAAATGTTTTTTTCCGCTCACCAGTAGTTAAAACGTCCACCCGCTGTGAAGTGATAGTGTCGATCAAAGCGAAGTCGACTACATTCATCGATTGAACTCTAACACTGTACTCCAATCCATCCAGTTTCGATGTTTTGAATGATATCATGAAGTTATTCGAGTCGATTATCGCTGAATGCAAAAAAAACATTTGGGTGTATGCTAAAGGAGGAAAATACCGTCAGTCGGTGATCTGCCACTCTTTCTACTATCAAAAGCGGACTTCTGGCAAACTACGGGATGGAGTGTCGAACAATCCTCAGCCGTCCTGAAACAATTACTTTCCGCTTCAATGAACGATGACTTTTTCGATGTATTATCATTATTATCATTAAACACTTTTTATCAAGAGTTAAGCTTGAATCTGTATTATTGTAAAAAGGTGTCTCATTTCTATATTGAGTCATCCTTCATCTTCTTATGATTATGATTTACAAAATAAAATAATTTGAAAAAAGCCTTTGGCCAACAGAATCAGCATAGAAAAATCTTTCACCAGTATCCTTGATTCTCCCCTGTGCATGTGAAGTATGCGCATCTCTTCGTCGGATCCGTCGGAGTAACAGATTTCCACTTATCTGCGATATAAGGTACGGCCACTCCGAGATAGTGGAATCGCCAGATGTTATCGACGTCCATGTACAGAGGAAGCCACGGAGTGAGGCTCATAAGATCATCTAGAATAAATCAACGATTATTGGGTGTTTTCTCAAAATAACAACATCAGGGTAAATGCGCGGTGAATTAATTCTCCATACGAAACATTTATGTTGTACAGGTTTAACTGATCCTCAAAAAGCTAGATTCGTCGTGCAATCCTATCATAGCTGCGCTTTTTCTCATAAGGTAACCATGGTCGCTTATAGGATTCACAATTGTATAATAGTATTGCACAGAGTTTCACAGAGCGTTAGTCAGAGACCGTATGCATGACCGTTGGCAAACGTTTGCCGAGTAAAATGGTGTCACATGAGTTACAATAGTAGTGGGAAATATGCAAACGTTACCGCCTATACTTGTGACGTCACAATTCTCGGCAAACTGTTTGCCAACACTTATGGATACGACATCACAGCAAAATGAAAAAAATGGGCTCGAGCAAAATGAGCTCGAACCTGCGTTGCACGTAGAGAAATCGGCAATGTTCGCATTAAGATCTCCGCAGAATGTCGAGGCGTCGCTCCAGATTCGTCCAACTAGGTCCATCTTATAGCAGTTACCATCGGTCCAAGTAAGATTCCAGTCGGTGGAGCATTCTGAAAAGAATATTCTTAGAAAACGTTTATATATTGACCGTATAAATTAAATTTGGATAATAAAATGATAAACATGTTGCAAATTCCAAAATAACGGTAAAAAAAGGAACACTGGGAGCTAAATATATCGCCTGCACTCTCTTCCTCTCGAGTATCGCTCCACTAACTCACACCTAACCCGTCTGACCTTCGCCGAACTGATAAGAGAGAGTGTTCATGTTTCTGAACAATTTCAATGCAAGGAAATGTTATTGTATTTAAATTGATATACAACAAATAAATATGATGCTTCTACGACGATGGCAAATAAAAATATTGAAGAGTTTAGTCATTGTCATTCATTTTTTTCGAATTATTTTTTATATCTTTCTTTCACTGTTGTTGTTGATGTAATAAAAATAAAAAAAACAACTTACTATCATAGAAATATGCGAGCTCTGCATCGATACTACCACCAGCGGCCGTTTCGTAACCGTTGCCTGAGTAATCATCGTTTAACGGCAAACCACAAGCTAATTTTACCCACCGCATTTTCAAGACTCTCTAGTGGACAAATGAACGAGGGAGTGTGGGAGCGGAGAGTTTCAAATTATATCGGGGTGTCACTTATGATAGATATGGTGTTTATGTGGGGACGTAGTTCAATCTAGGTTCAAAAAACCAAAACTAACCGCTACTGTCTGAAATGAAGAAGGTCGGATCATCCGAGCTTGAGGAGTATACCAAAATGGTTTGTGCTGCGTCGTCAAGATATATAGAGCCTCCATCGTAGAATTGAGTGAATTGCACGTAGTTTAATTGAACGATGGAACTCTTGTAGAGTTTGGGAACGATGGACATGAGAGTAGAGGAAGGCTGACGATTCATGAAGTAGCCACCCGTTGATTGGGCCAGAGATTTCAGAACAGCATAGGATTCCTGAATAGAATATTTACACCTCGACCTGTACATGGTAAAGAACCATAGTTAATATGCTCACAATCAGCGCTATTTGCATTTGAACACGTTCCATCCAAGATTTTCAAAAACATAAAAGTTTATATAAGGGTTTCAAAACCTTACATTAAATTAATATTATTAATAGATGTACAAGAATAAGTGTGCATGCACTTTAAATATAAATTTTTTGATTAAATAAGTTAAAGGGAGCGTTACCTCGCTCAATGGTCTCTTCATTGCGCACACTATTTTTCTGTTGACTAACAACGAGAGAGCATTGCGCGTCGATGAGATCATTGAGAGAGGTTACGCTCCCTTTAACTAGCAATGTGGCCTATGGTGTTTCGGCCGCTACGTCTCATAAAAGGCACATATTGATCTAATTTTATTCTATTTGATCTGGTAGTGCTCTTTCGCATTCTTTGTCTACGAGAACGCGTTGCCGGAGAGGAGAGTAAAATATATTCAGGGTGTACCTTCATCATAGACATAAGTGAAAAAATGATAAAAAAATTCTGGACGAATTATGCAGTGATCTGTAGTGCGTGATCTATAAACTTCCTAGTTTTATCGGCTTCAGCTGTACATGATCTGTGCATATCGGAACGATTTATTGTATCTTTTGTTGCAAAAAACATCTAAACGTTTCAACAAAAATTTTTTTTTTACTTTACAGTGTCTAGTTAGCCTAAATTAAATGATATTGAAGAAAAATTTTTGGATGGCAGTCTCCCTTTAAAGGGATTGGTTCCCACGCAGCATGTTAACTATATTCTCTCTGTTTACATCGGTGGTTAATAATTATGAGAAAAATACATGTAACTTTCTATCGTCTCATTTAACGACCACAAAAACCGAATCTTCTCCGGTTTGGTGTGGAGAAAGCGAATAAATGCAATTATACGCGATTTCGGTCTGCCACTGAGCCCAATCCGAAATCGCGTATAAGCGACGGAAGTCCATCTCTCCTCTTCCCTCTATTATTAATGTGATCATGAAAAAATATATTTGATGGAATACGTAAATAAATAAATAAATGAATAAATAAATAAATAAATCAATAAATAAATAAATGCAATTACCAACGGCTGCGATCCGATGTTATAGTCTACGTTGACCATAATGTTATGAGTTATGTAGTATGTCGTCACCGTATCCGTTTCACTCGATGTATCAGGTGGAGTGGCCTTAACAATAAGATGAATTAGTATAATTATATCCATTTCAAAGGTGTAAAGTTTTTACGAGATATGGCATGCCCGAGCTAATTTGAAACTCTGCGCCCTGACCACACTCTCGCTTTATTTGTTGGCGAGAGAGCGTAGCCAGAGCGGAGAGACAAATTATCTCGGTTGTGCGTGAGATAACACACCTGGAACAGATTCACGATGGTTCTGTACGGCGGAGGAAAACCGATCAGCACGTTTAGCGCATAAAACGTATTGACGAGGGGAAAATCATACGAGGGAGCAGGCAAATTCTTCAAGTCATTCATTAGACCGTCGAGTAGCTCCCATGGCTGGCTCATGTACGCCAGTACTACAATTTTCATTATTAGTCAATTATATTTTAATAGCTAGTAAGATTTGTCATATTTCGGGACAGTATCTTGGCAAACCTTTACCCGAAAATTATACAAAATATTAATTATTATATTTTATAATTAAAAATTATTAAATTATTATTATAAATTATTAAAATTATCACATTATACGGAAAATTTTTTGATAAACCCCACAAATGATTTGTCCTTTTCTGTTCATCAAAGTTTAATTTATTGGTACCTCCGGTTCCATCGAAGACAATAAGTATGACGTTTCGTACAAATTTGCCATCATAATAGGAAGAATCTCTGACGAAACCGTTGATATTGGCCAAAATTCCATCATCGCCATATACCTATGAAAGTTTGCGTTGTTTTAGAATAATTTCATTTACAATGCTGTTCAATATTGTGTGATATTGTGGGTTGTTTTCGTCATAACGCATATTTTCAAACGCTAAACAAAAGGCATGATCTAATATGCCTTGAGAGCGTTGCCAGAACCGAGAGGTAAACCAAGTTAACACCCCAAGTTAATTTTACTCTCCGCATTGGCAATCCTCTCTCGTAGACAAAGAGCGCGAGAGAGTGTGGCCAGAGCGGAGAGTTTCAAATTAGCTTGGGGTGTCGCTTTAAATTAGCTCTGGATGTACCCTTATTTGTTCTGTGAAAAGACTAAGAAAAAGCAAATATCAAATGATGGGATACTTAAACTGGGAAACAGAGTTCAAAGATCACCGACAAACAAATAGTATGCGGTGTTCGTCCATTCTATCACGAACGCGACGTCCACTGCGTCATCAGTTGGATATACGGTAGAGGTTATCACTGAAATATTCCTGCATTTAAAGCGACACCCCAAGCTAATTTGAAACTCTCCGTTCTGGCCACGCTCTCTCGCTCTCTTTGTCTGCGAGAGAGTATTGCCAATGCGGATAGTAAAATTAGCGTGAGGTGTGATTTTATGTACTTACGATTCTCTAGTTTTTGCTAAAGTTTCTATTTTATTTTGCGCACGTAAATGCCCAATTAGTACGATTGTTTGGTTCTCAAAAAAGCATTTCGGATATTGTTTTTTTAAACGTAGCGGCCTAAACACTTTAAGGCATTATTAGCTAAAAAAATACATTTAAAATACATGCCACAGTATTCTGGTCCAAGCCATTTTTCTTCCAAAGCAAGACAAAGGAGAGACCATTGTATTCGAGAGAGTTTGTATGTTGAGCGGTCGTTCTTGCTTTGAAAGTCATGAGAACGCTGTGATGCAATCCTATGCTAGTGCATCTATTAATATTATTATTTTTAAAGAAGGCCTTACACGTATCGCATAGAATGCCAGTGAATCCGGGATTGCACGATACACAATTCATATTCTCATCCACAACGCCTTGGTCGCATTTACGTGAGCAGTCATCGCCGAAATAGCCCGTCCCGCACCTGCAGCGAACGACGGAGTTCACTACGGTGAGCTCGCCATTGACGCAAACTGGAACAATTTAATATCTTTAAAGCCACACCCCAAGCTAATTTGAGACTCTCCGCTCTAAAATTCTCTCTCTCTTTCTTTATCTACGAGAGAGCGTTGCCAGACCGGATAGTATAATTATCATGGGGTATTCCTTTAATGTTATTTTATTTCATAAATTCTTGTAAGTCACAATTGCATAAGAAGAGTGAACACACGAGTGAAAGTGGAATGAGAGCTTTCATCTCTCACTATCAGCTTCACCCACCGATCAGTTTCACAGATTCTTTTTTTTTAAAAGTTGCATTAAATAGTTTAATTAAAATTTGCAAACCTAGGAAAATGTACAAAACTTGCATGCATATTAAAGTTGAAATTAAATAATGTTATACAAAGTAAATTAATAATTTAATGTTTCCATATGGTGTTTCGGCTGCTACGCCTAGAGACCATTAACCTTCGGGTCTAAAAAAATAAAGAAGTAGTAATTACTTGCTGGAGGCGCGGATCCCAGCCACTGGCCCTGTCCATTGCAGAGTATACGCATCGGATAGTTGGGAAATGACGGATACGTCACGAGAGCATTCTCGAATGGTTCGTATTCCGTTTTGTCGAAGATGAGATTCGAGTACGGAAAGCAAACTTCTGCAATCGTTTATTTTCGTTTGCACTGATTTTGAGATGGCGATAGTGGATTTTCAATAAAGAAAGAAGTCATATCAATGTTTTTTTTAAATTCCTCTGTCTTTAGGCCTGTAATTTGTTATGAATATATATTTGATGGACTAAAGAATTTTTTTAATGTAAAAAATGGGTTTTCAGATGAAAAAAAATATACAGTCCCGCACGATCGCCCTCCCTAAAGGCGGGCCGCCGCGACATGATTCATGTCGCCTCATGTCGCATCCTTCTAAAATACTTTTAAAATATTTCATTAGCTGTGGTCATTGCATCATCAGATAAGATAAATATCACCGTTGAAATGAATAAAATAGGTTAACTCTGGACAGAGTTATTGAAGGATCATGCCTGACGGGGTGCTGACCTTGCGAAAACGATTTTCTAGCAAATGTTTTTTAGAACGGTTTTTTCTCGTATTGGAAGTATTGTATTTGGAAGTATCGTAATTATTTCGCAAAATACACGAGAAAATACAAAAGAAAATCCGCAGAAAGCGTCCAAAAACTTGTTCGTGAGAAAATCGATTTCGCAGGGTCAATGAAAAGTGCGGGAAATTCAAATTTGCAGGGATTACGGTAGAAAAATCAGCCATGATCCTTCAATAACTCTGTCCAGAGTTATTTAACCTATTTTATTCGTTTCAATGGTGATCCTAATCTTATCTGATGATGCAATGATTACAACTAATGATATGTTTTAAAAGTCTTTTAGAACGACATGAGGCGACATGAATCATGTCGCGGCGGCCCGCCTTTAGGGAGGGCGATCGTGCGGGACTGTATATCTAGAGCCACATTTTCTCGAGGATCTTTTTTGTGAGGACAAATTTAGAGCGAATATCTTACTGTCAGTGAGGAGATCGGACCAGGTTCCATCAGGCAGACATTCTAGTACGTAGTTCACTTCAATGTGACCATCGTCTCTTTGATAGTTGCAGAACACATCGTACTTGCCTGGAAATGCACCGAGCTAGTTTTAGCCTGTACAAAAAATAACTAGTAAATAAATTTTAAAAAATACAACTCACCAAGCCTGTATCGTTCATTAAGCGAACTAGACGATTGCGTCATCCTACAGTTGCTCGGCAGACTCATTCTACCATCACAACGAATTGCTGGAAATGGTCAAATTACAATGGTGTTGATTTTTTTCATTTTCAAAGAACATCACCGTATAGAAAATTTTTATCCTGAATCAATCGAAATTTCCTAGCTATGTAAGGGAAAAAATTTAAATAAGCAGGAAATAAAAACAAAATATGGATTGAAGACAAACTTGCGCATCCACCGCGTACGGTATCATATTGTCCGTCGGGTATGAACGCGGGCTGTTTGGAAGTACCACAATCACCGAATGGATACAGACACTTATCAGTCGAACACATACATGTGTAGTCGTCCTTGAAAAATTCATTATTTTAAAAATGGTATTTATTTATTTCTCTTCAACTTTCTACACTCTCTTTTTGTTAGAGAACAGAGAAATAGTGTGCGTAATGAAGAGGTAACGCTCCCTTTAATTAATAATGTAGCGGATAATTTGTTCAGATGCTCCTTGCACATCCGGCCTTCCTGGTATCAATTTTAAATATATATATAAATAAATGCAAATGTTTGTATTTACTTATTAATCGCGCATGAAATAAGCGAATTATTTTAAAGGTTGCTAAAAAGGAAGATTTATAAAATATGAAAACATACAGTAATCTCGTCGTACGAGCACGTTCCACCTCCCGTACAGTCACCCTTTCCATCCGTGCACGGGTTTGGCGCTGAAAGTGTAAGAGCTCTTTTTACATCAGGTGTCAAAATCAATGTCAATGCCAAATGTCAAATGTCAATGTCAAAGGGAGAGTGACCTCTCGCAATGCGCACACTATCTCTCTATTCTCTAACAACGAGAGAGAGTAGACCATTGAAGAGGCCGTTGACAAATGCCCCTTGAAAGTGAAACCCCAAGAAAAATCGTAAGAGGTGTGATAGTTTTTCGTTCAACTTATCACCGTAAAGAAATAGTGTACGGTATCTCGAAGAGAAAATTTTCGCGGATCTGGACTTTAAAGATAGTGTAATTTTTTTTCATTTCACAGATCATTATTGTAAATAATACTTTCTTTGGAAGTTCTTTCTGAAGAGATCGTTGCAAAACCGGCTAATTTCAAAGCTAATTTGAAACTCTTCTCTCTGACAATACTCTCTCGCTATCTTTATTAAAGGTGGACTCCCGCGAATATTTTCGTGAACAAACTGTGACGACAGAAAGTTGGCAAAAGTTATTCTACACACCGTAGCCTATTTATTTCATGCAAATTCAGCTTATTGATCGCTAGAATCATGAATGAATCATGCACACAATCGCAGGGAAAGGCGCGAAAGTTTGAAAATAGGAAGGATCGGCAATAGGATTCGGACCCGCGGCCATGCGCTTTGTAGTCCCGAACAGTTCACTAAGGGTAGATATGGGCTCACTCACTTTTCTTGCATATCACTTGACACTTGCGCAAGCGATATACAAGAGATTTACATGAACATCCACCTTTAACGAGGGAATCTATCGAAAGTTTCAAATTAGCTCGGGGTTGTTGTCTCAAATGGTATATCTAAAATGAATGACTCACTCGTACAAACTCCATCTACTCTATCGTATCCGGCGTCACAATGGCAGTAAGGAAGAACAAATGACGATGAAGTGATCAATTGACCGCCATCGCCACAGTAACCAGACGGCACGGCCTCTTAATAATAATATTTTATTCATTACAAGAACAACTTATAATATTGAATAATTGATAAGTAGCAAGGAACTAACAATTAATTATTACATATCGAATAAATAACGACACTATTTTTCTTAAAGATACAGTGATGCACGTTAGATTTGCGAAATGCATCGCGCGGCATAACGCCCCATAACGCGAGGCGTTGTTCACATTGAATAAAGAATTAAAAATTGTGTTTAATTAGCGATCGCTTAGCTGTCTGATTATGAGAGGCTAAAATACACCATAGTAACCAAACTTTTGTTGAGTTTGAATAGTTCGTTTACCAAAATTATTAAAATTATCAAACTGTTAAAAAAATTGAATTTACTCTTTGAGCGAGAATATTATCTAAATTTTCAAAATTTCGAAAAATGTTAAATTTTGGAATTAAAAAAAAATTCACATTGTGCGTATAAAGTGTACTTGCATAAGAAAATGACAAACGGTGCTAACGAACGGAAGTCACAATCGAGAGGCGGGCGAGATGTAGCCTTCTACATCTCGCCCCGCCGCTCGATTGTCTCTCCGCTGCCTCTCTCTAACCCGGCTGACCTTCGCCGCGCGTTACTATTTCGTATTTTAGCCTTCGAAACAGCTAGTCTACTTACGTTACGTCACAGAATTGTAAGCGATCGCAAATATTGTTTCCCTAGCGGATATTCTTATTCTTAGCATTAATCATTTTTCAACTGTTAAAGACCTGTCTAATTTGAGGCTCTTCGCTCTTGTCTCGCGCTTTATTTATCTATCAAAAAAACGTTGCCAGAGCGGACAGTCTCAAAATAGCTCGGGCATGAAAAAAAATCTTACTTGGTTTGCACTCTGGAATTTGATCGGGCATCAATGAAGGTGTACACGTTGTATACGGACTATAAGCTTCGAAACCCTGAAAAAACAATTGAAATAAAAGCAAGCCATAATAATAATTCGTTTTAGAGGAAAAAAGCTGTAATGATAGTTTTCATGATTTTATACGAAACGATATAACATTATTTAAAAATATACGCTGGAAATATCTCCCCGCGGGGCACACTGCAGCTGGCCCCGCAGAGTGCCCGACAGAAGGACCCGCAGGGAGAAATTTTCAGAGTATATAAATACGTACCTCATCACATTCATAATGCATCACATATGTGACATCTGTCCAGATATTCGTGTAATGGCCGAATTGGAATTGTGGAGAGATACAGCGTCTTACTAAATATTACAGGCGGGAATAAGAAACAGAAGATTGTCGCTCTGGTGTTTTCAAACTAGTAGTTTACTTATATTTCCAACTAGCCGTACACTTGCAAGTCTACGGGTAGTTAAACGTAAGTTTACTAGAAGTGGTGTATAATACGGTAATGCATTTCGTCAAATGTTCTTTCACTTGTAGTAAACTAGCAGTAAACTACTAGTCTTTGACGAAACGTAAGTAAACTACTTGTTTGGAAATACCAGAGCGGGTATGAAATTTAGGATAAACCCACGTTCTTTATTCATAGTGACCCATTGTCCTCTATCGCACACGGAGAGTATCACGAAGTCGGGATCCACCAGTCCTTTAAGAATAAATATTTAATTATTATCAGTTGAGTCCCCTCCTAGCAGACTTTGGAAAGTCAGGAGCGGTATTTCCACCTTGTCAAGCAGGCCGAATGGACGAGCAACGTAAAGTTTTCGTGGGTTATTTGATTATTCTAATCAAGTTTCATATGCTGCCGTTTTCTTGAATAGAGATCAATTCTCTCAGAGACGAAAGGATAAATCTTGTGGATAAGAAGATTCCCCCTGTTTTGGCCCCTTCTGCATTTAATGTGCTGATAAGATAAAGTATTACTAAAAAAAACAAAAATGTGAATGTGTGTTTTTTGTTTTTTTTAAGTACGGAAAAACATGCCCACTTTTGAGTATAATTATTCGGAATTAGGATTTTGCTTTTTCTTTAGTGGTCGTAAGTTCTGTGTGTTTCAAGAACGGAACAGATAGTTTTCATTATACAGGAAGGTCGAGTTTTGTACTTGCTCACGCTGTGGCATCACGCATCGAATATGAATATTTTTCGATTTTCAAAATCATAATCATGAGATACCGTGATAAAAAGTTCCTGAATGGCGAAAGAAAATGAGGATCAATTGCTATTATAAATGAGAAAAATAATTGTTGTGGGTGAGCTGTACTGTATATTCCCTCTGGTTACGTGATACGAAGATTAAGAAAAGTAAACTAGAAATCCCAACTTGTATATGGAACTGAAGTTGAATCACGTTGGCCTTGGAATCCAGTGTCCGATGTGTAATAATTGTCTGGTACACATACATTTACTGCAATTATAAAATTAATTAAGTGAAAACAATTAGCAAAGAAAAAACGAGAGTTAGTGGATTGCAGAAGATCCTCATGTCTCACAAAACTATCAAAATGTAGAAAAAAATTCCATTTTTCCTAAATGAGAAAAATAAAATCGAACTAACCATTGCATTCAATAGAAGGAATCCATTTTCCGTTAGTGCAGTTGGAATTCTGCCAATTGTCCGGAATATATCCTGAAGATATATATATATTTTTAAATTAATAGAGTTACGACAAAGAGGTTCATGAAAGGAATTACCGAAATGAAAACACACCCCCAAATTATTTTTTTTAATTTGTATTTATTGTTCAAGGGTATTTCAAGTACAAAAAATGTGAAATTGCACAACAGGAATATTAAAACGTAGCTTTTACAGTTCTTTTCGTTTCTTTCTATTGTATCTGCCCGACTATCAATGATTTCACTTTTAATTTGACTAGGGCATTGCAAGAAAAGGTTATTTATCTTTATAAGACGTGTATTGTACCTGTATTGCACCTCCACGTAATCGATCCTCCCTCAGTAAACTTGTCCGTGCTCAGCACTTCGATATGCGAAAGGTTCTCAAATATTAAAAATATGCTATTAAAAGTACACAGGGCTAAGTTGACTCTCGCTGTCTATAGAAAGCGAGAGAGTATGACCATAGTGTGGAGCTGCCAATTTGGTTGGAGTGTTCCTTTAAAGCTCATGAATGTACTAACTAGTGACAATGTCACCGCTTTTAGCCGCTTTCGGGATTTTTTTAACCTCAAAACAGTTGTACACCTCAGCAAGTCTTTTGGACGGTCGAATTTTGGTCAACACAAAAACCGAATTTATAAAATAGATTACCTGTGGTAAATAACACCAATCTTCTACAGGTGCAGCTCTCACTTTTCGTGATTTTACTTTTCCTGCTGTGACCATTGTAGTCGCTGTTATTTCTGTCGTCGTATCAGCTTCTGGTTTTGTGGACGCTGTGGTCAGTGTTTCCGTTGTGGTTTCTGTCGTCGTATCAGCTTCTGGTTTTGTGGACGCTGTGGTCAGTGTTTCCGTTGTGGTTTCTGTCGTCGTATCAGCTTCTGGTTTTGTGGACGCTGTGGTCATCGTTTCTATTGTGGTTTCTGTCGTCGTATCAGCTTCTGGTTTTGTGGACGCTGTGGTCAGTGTTTCCGTTGTGGTTTCTGTCGTCGTATCAGCTTCTGGTTTTGTGGACGCTGTGGTCAGTGTTTCCGTTGTGGTTTCTGTCGTCGTATCAGCTTCTGGTTTTGTGGACGCTGTGGTCAGTGTTTCCGTTGTGGTTTCTGTCGTCGTATCAGCTTCTGGTTTTGTGGACGCTGATGTTATTGTTTCCGTTGTGGATCTTATCGACGTATCAGATACTAATTCTGCCGTAGTCACTCTGGTTAGTGTTCTCACTTCAGTTGTAGATTCAGTAGACAATTCTGTACTTGCTTCAATAAATGAATTCGGTGTTTTATGAGTGGACTGTGTCGCATTTGGCCATGGCTTTCCAGTTGTGGTCGTAGTGGGTGCTGTGGTCCTGATTGAAGTAGGCGTCGCTGGTGCAGCAGTGGAAACTGTTGCAGTATCCTCATCACTACCATCGACGCAATCCTCAAAACCGTCGTTAACAGCAGTTCGAGGTATGCATCTTGTGTTATCACGACAGCGGAATTCGTCTGAAAAAGAAATTACTAAAATTTAATAACATATTTTTAAAATTTTTTTAGACTACAATCTTAATGTAAAAAAAATTAAATTGACGTCTATACCCTTTTCAAGATACAATGAGATTAATTAATTTAATTAAGTGAAGGGGTATGACCACGGCGTGAGGGTTGCAGTTCCTTTGATACTTTGAATAATGTAATACTTGATATGAATAAATTGAATTGAGTTGAATTGATACTTTGCATATACTCACCATATTTGCAAGGAAACGTCTGGCAAATGGTCGGTAGTTGATCGGTACAATTCATTGGAGTCCAACCACGAGCTGATTCGTTACGCCCACTCAAATCTGAATCGAACGAAATCCATTTAGGGCATATCCGAGGCATTTAAAATCCCCCCCCCCCCCCCCCCTCAATGCTCTCCGGCTTTCATTGTCTACAACAAAGCGTTGCCAGAGTAGTTAGTAAAATTAGCTCGAAGTGTGCCGTTAAGAGGCCGGATCTGAGAAAAGTGACTACTCCCCGGACATTGCGCCAAGAATTTCGATATAGGCCCCCATACACATAGGGCCTGGAGGGTCTTTGACCTTGTTCACAAAAATGATGACGTCACCGCTTGTATTGCTCAATGCGGCGCAAAAGCGCCGGGTTCGTCGAAAATCTCGAAAATTCGTAATTTCTCAACCGAATGAGCTAGAACCAAAATTCTTTTTTGCAGTATGTTAGGCATGCCCAGAGTGCACCCCAGCACCATTGGGATTGAAATTTGCGCAACTCTGACATCGACTTTTTGAATGAGACTTTCACATTTTGCGATTTCTTTGTATCTGAGATTTAGTTCCGAGCATAATTTTCTTTATGGGGTGGTACCTCACTGCCATGGGCATCATGCCCACTCATGGCCATTATTGGATTCCGGGTCAATCTGAACGAAAAAGTGCCTTGAATGATCATCGCTCGGTTCCAGGTCGTCTTTTCCCGGCACTTTCCACTGACTCTCTAACGTAATCTAGCCAAATGTAGATCATATTGTATTATTGAGACATCTAACGAATATTTATCACCATCGGAGTTGAATCCGCGACAATGATTTTTTCGAACCATGACCCTGGGGGTTCATGGTCTAGAATTCATTCATGACCATGAACCCCGGGTCATGGTCAGAAATGGACCGAAAAAGTCAGGATGGAGAATCTTCAAGTACTGTGCACCAATATGAAGAACACTTCCCCAACACTATATTGAAACACAACATACAATATGCTGACAAACGCGGAGCCGAGTGCAGCGATGTCAATGCCTCATCTGGCTTATTTTCATTTCTGCTCATTTTTTTGAGTATCTCGTTTTCTTTTTTCCTTTTTTTTTGTTATTGGTCCCAACTCTTTATTCCTCTTGTATGCATAGTCCCCCTGTTCTTACCTTACAGATCAGAATTGCACGGCATTCCCCCCATTGATCCTATAAGGAATTTTAATGAAATAGATGACAAATGATATTGTTACGCCCTCCTTAGAATATACACCAATACAGTAGTACAGTATTATCTATATAGGAACAGAAACCAGGTACAGGTATCGCAAGCTAATGTTTTTTTCTATTATATATTCTTTGTTAAAAAACCAGTTCTCGATTCCACCACTGATGGAATACGGTACTTTCTGATATAATATATCACTGGGATTCTATAGCATACATTGGCGCCTAGTACTTGAAGATTCTCCATCCTGACTTTTTCGGTCCATTTCTGACCATGACCCGGGGTTCATGGTCATGAATGAATTCTAGACCATAAACCCCGGGTCATGGTTCGAAAAAATCATTGTCGCGGATTCAACTCCGATGGTGATAAATATTCGTTAGATGTCTCAATAATACAATATGATCTACATTTGGCTAGATTACGTTAGAGAGTCAGTGGAAAGTGCCGGGAAAGGCCGACCTGGAACCGAGCGATGATCATTCAAGGCACTTTTTCGTTCAGATTGAGCCGGAATCCGATAATGGCCATGGGTGGGCATGATGCCCATGGCAGTGAGGTACCACCCCATAAAGAAAATTATGCTCGGAACTAAATCTCAGATACAAAGAAATCGCAAAATGTGAAAGTCTCATTCAAAAAGTCGATGTCAGAGTTGGGCAAATTTCAATCCCAATGGTGCTGTGGTGCACTCTGGGCATGCCTAACATACTGCAAAAAGAATTTTGGTTCTAGCTCATTCGGTTGAGAAATTACGGCGGTGACGTCATCATTTTTGTGAACAAGGTCAAAGACCCTCCAGGCCCTATGTGTATGGGGGCCTATATCGAAATTCTTGGCGCAATGTCCGGGGAGGGGGCAAAATGGTAAATTTTCTCAGATCCGGCCTCTTAAATAGTGAATTCCAATAAACTCAAATCATAATCAACTTATTTTTTAAGTAATTAATTAATTCAAAATCTGCAACCTACCAATGGCAACGCACAAATTCGTCCCGAGCGTGGTTGGTTGATCATCTGACCATGAGGGATTATAGATTGAATAGGAGAGGATACCGTCCGTCAATACGGAGGAATCGGAGGGCCTGATGTGCTCGTGATTATTATTGGTATGACTCTGTTAAAACACATTTATCAATAGTAGGATGTGCATGGTTGGCCACTCATGACTTCTTGCTTGTCTCATTGTCAGAAAAATTGATCCGATTATCTTTCAAATATGCTTTGTCAATTTTCTTATCCATGATTCAATTCGGTTCAGCAATCTTCCAAAAAGTGCAATTATATCTAGTTTTTGCAAAGTGATGTTATAGCTTGTTTGTGCATATTATTTAAGTTTGCGAAAACGTACTTGATAGATGTCCAGAAAAGGCCTTCATCGTGGACCTCCACGGGTAAAGACAGCAATTGAAGCCATGATGTTTGGGAGAGTGGAGTGGAGAAAGAATATCTACAAAAGTCTATTATCGTTCATGTTATTTTTCTCAAAATTTGTCTTATTGTTAGTTATGGTTATGTAGTTCAAAAGTTAAAGAAACATGGGAACAGAAGGGGATGTTGACAATTTTAACACTCTCCATATGTACTATTACATTCCATTCCCTTTACGGCGACGTTTGACCACCACACAAGCCATTATCAATGAAAGCGATCTACATATTCTTGTTACTTATCGTGTTGAGGAAGCACATACTTTGCTTGATTGCATATTCCACCGGCACTGAACCACGAGGTTCTGTTGGTTGTTAGATGAATGCACATGCCTCCCGCCAGCATCCAGTTAAAGGGTGAAGAATCTGAAAATATTTTCCATATCGAATATTTATTTAAAATATTTACTATTTTTTCGCTATGATAATATCGATTAATGGATTGCATGAATTTGAAAATGCCGGAAAAGTAGGTCTGTGCAATTTTACCGCAATATTCAAAAAAATCTCATAAGGCTACTTCAGCAAGGAAAATCGGTAGAGTCAGAAGACTGGGGGCCAAACTATCGTTTAACATTTAAAACACAAACCATCTTCGTTGAGAGAATCGCAAGTGTACTGCAGGCTACCAGCTGTCCAAGAGTAATCGTAGTCTGCACTTTTCACCAAAGGAATAAACAACAAGCACGATATGAGCAAGGGAAGATGCATTGTCACCTCATCGAATCCCTTTAACTGTAATTTGTAATTTATTTAAATCATTTTGCATAAATAGACGGGGTCGGAAAACATCAGTAACATGTTTTTGAATAAATATAATCATAGAAGAAATAAATAAATAAATCATTTTACAATATAAAACAAGAGCACTGTGAGGACGGTGGAAGTGGGAAAATGCGATTGTTCTCGAAGATTTTATTGCGAAAAGCAAAACAAAACCATCAGAAGATACGGAATATTTCGTCATTTTAATTTAATTTTTAATTTATCACACTTTTCGCCCTTCTTGCGCTTACTTTAATGAGATGCGAACAGACACATTAATCAAGAAAATTATGGAATGTCTGCGCTTTATTGACATTGCAGGGAACAAGGAAAATAAGCGGAATCATATCGCTACCCACCGCATATTTGATCTAGATAAGGTATTTAAACGTTTAAAAAAATTAATAAGAGGAAGAAGTACTGACTAAGAAACAAATCAAGGAAACCTCTGATCAGATTGCGCGGGGAGACAAAGACGCTTCTCTCCGTATCTCTAACTCTCCATGTCTCCTTCTATCTATCTATCACTAACACTCTATCGCTGTGTTTCTAACTCCATATCAATAGCCTTCTATCTCTACTTCTCTCTAGGCTTCTACCTCTCAATCTGATCTATCTCACTATATTTCAAACTCTTTATCGCTCACTACATATCTGGCTCACTATTTCCATCTCTCTCTCACAGTTTCACTCTTAATCATCGCTTTATCAGTCATAGTACGGCATACAACAGAAGAAATGCAAAAGAAGGCATCGTAATAGTTTTTTCCCTGCAATTTCCGGGTTGAAGTGTGAACTTTTTAGAAGAATTGCAGTATTGTTGAATGAATGCTGGAGTAGAGATCATGAAATACCGTGTATTTTACGTTGATGCCCTTAAAAAGGATGATCGAGCGGGACTGTGATAAGGTAGCTTCTCACTTTACATTAGTGCTGTAGATACTCAAAAAGGTTAACATGTCTATGTTCAATTTCCTTTTGTCATCAATAGTTGCATTCACAACAATTCCGCATGGTGACAAATAAAGTCAGTTGGCGATTCGATAGTGTGTAGTTTCTGTTCATCATCATGTTGGGTCAACAAGGTGGAGTGCGAGGGAGTCACACGAGCTCATTTTTGTTCTTCCACCAAACCATCTCGACGCTATGAAATATACTTGTGAGACTTACAAGCTAGATATTTTGTACACTACGTTTTGAATACCAGAGTTGTCTAGCCAGGGTGTATTAACCACGCGAGATTTACTTCCTTTTGTTCTGTGTTTTGTGTCGATTCAAATATTAAATATTTCATCATCGTAAATTGTCTTTTCATCTGAGGTGGAATATTTTTTAGTTTTGATCTTTTGAAATTTTTGAGTAGAGTATTCTTTGCCCAATCTTATTTGCAAGAAAAATAAATTATATACAATTATATGTACAGTAGCAGCCAAAAGTCTTCGTCAAAAACTTTGCATTGTCATAACTTTTGACTCAGATGAGCGATCAGGCTCATGTTTTGGCAGGATACTATAGTACAAGTGTGCATCATATCCTACTCCCGTTGTTATGATTCGTCGTCGTACTATTGTGTAGTGATCCTGGAACCCCTCAGTACTTACTCAGCAGTGATTATTTCCTCAGCGGGATTTTTCTGAGACTTGTTGTTAACAGTGTATGAATAACATTTACTGAGGAGTAGAATCCGCTATACTATCCATTCGAGCTAATTCATTCCTGTGAGAAAATCGAAATTTTCGACACCCCTGAAAATGAGTTAAAATGTCATAACTCTGTGTTCAGTGAAGCTGCAGGGTCCAAACTTGGCAGAGGTCAGACCCCATGAGTGATACAAAACTTGGCCGAGTATGAGCCCGATCGGTTGAATTTTGAGAAATTTCAAAATTTTATTTTTCTCATTTTCGAGATGCAGGAAGTACCTGCTCAGGTCAATTTCTATTCAACTTAACAGTGATGACTTCTATGTATAGTAGACGAAATTTTACTAGCGTTTCATGAAATTTAGAGTTTTTCGAGAGAAGTTATAATTGGACAAATAAGGTAGAAAATTTCTTGGATTTTTCAACATTTTTTTTCAAAATTCGCAGAATTTGTCCGATAAGGCTCGGACTTTGCCATAACAATTATCATGATGATAGAAGATGATACCTATAATATAATGGCTATCGATGCTCTTTTAGTCCCACAAAAACTTGTTTTCATTTTTAAAACATCCTGAAAAAATAGTGTCCTAACTATTTTCGACCTCATTTATCCAATTACAACTTCTCTCGAAGAACTCGAAATTTTATCAAACACTAGTAAAATGTCGTCTACTATTTATAGAAGACATATATCTGTTAAGCCTCTGCCAAGTTTGGACCCTGTAGCTTCACTGATCACAGAGTTATGACATTTTAACTCATTTTCAGGGGTGTCGAAAATTTCGATTTTCTCACAGGAATGAATTAGCTCGAATGGATGGTATAGCGGATTCTACTCCTCAGTAAATGTTATTCATACACTGTTAACAACAAGTCTCAGAAAAATCCCGCTGAGGAAATAATCACTGCTGAGTAAGTACAGAGGGGTTCCAGGATCACTACACAATAGTACGACGACGAATCATAACAACGGGAGTAGGATATGATGCACACTAGTACTATAGTATCCTGCCAAAACATGAGCCTGATCGCTCATCTGAGTCAAAAGTTATGACAATGCAAAGTTTTTCACGAAGACTTTTGGCTGCTACTGTATGTAGATGTCAGTGACACTTTTTTAATTGCGTAAATTTTATAGCTGTTCTCCATGTATATCGTTTCGTTTTTAAAATGCATATATTTTCAGTCAAAATATTACAAAATGAGCGCCTCGAGGTCAACAGTGAAGATAACTGATGATATTTTCGAAGAGGGTGTGAAGGTTGTGAAAGAGTTGGAGAAGGGAAAATATAAAGTCAAGGAGATACAGGTACACGGGCCGTATCCACGGTGCTCTGCAAAAAATGTGACGTCACTTGAACACGGGATTGATCTTTGAAAAACGCCACCGCACAGTCTCTCGCAAGCAGTGAAAGAGTTTAGTCAGAGCGATGAGAGAATTTTTTCCAGAGTTGTGCTTTAATGTAGTGTTGCGAAACGAAAAAGGCGAGATAGTTTGTAAAACGACGAGAGTTTTTTTCCTGATTTTTTAATGTTTTTTTTTCAGTTTTGAACTCCTCAAAATTCATCTTTTCAGGGATCCATTGTGACATCTATCGATGCATTCAAATCTTCTCTGACTACTATTGACGTTTTCACAAATGATGAAATCGTTTTGAATGATATATTTACCGGTAAGATCTTGATCTTTAATCTTTGACTTTTCCAAATCAATCTAATTTTCGGACACAATCTTTGCAGATTCCCTTAAGTACCTGTTGATTCCCTGTTACATCGGTGTATTATCACGTCATAAGTTGCAATGTATCCCAGACAGAAAAGTCGACGATCTGAATCAAGCAAAGGTAGTACTGCATTCAATCAAATATTTATTGTAGCACCTACGCATTTACATTTTTTTATTCTGTTACATAATTTTTTTATTCTGGGTAGAGTAAGACCTAAAATGTTGTCAATGATCTACTGAAATTACGAATAATTTAGAATTTTTTCAGGAATATTTTCGAATATTTCTAACTAAGCTGAAGTCCACTGGTGTTATTGAATATGAATTGCCATGGGAGATAGAAGATGAAGAAGTGAAGAAGCGAATGAAAGAAGAAATCGAACGGTGAGAAATTCTTTGATTATTCACAGCAGTTTCTTCATTACTCGTGCCATTTTTCTGACTAACGAGTTTTCATTGTGAGCTCCACTTGATAATATCAGAAATATAATATTTAATTAAATTAATAATATTAAAATTGAATTAAATGAGAAAAAACAACGATGTTTCTTTATTTTTTCAAAGACAGTCATCACAAATTCAGGACAAAAGCGGGTCTGGAAGAAAAGATCAATAGCGGTGCAGATGAAGGAAACGTGACACGGAGTGAATCGGAGAAGGTTCGGTGGCTTTGTGTTACTGTATGCTGTTCCACAAATATCGATCCTTCTTTAGAGAGACTTCATGATTGCACAGCTGCAGTACCGAGGCTGCGAGTCGTATATTGAGTTGGACAAAATCGAACGTGAGTACGGTAGATGAAATACAGTACTCATTTAGACAATGACAAATAAAATACTGTATTCAGTTTGAATACTGTGGAGTATCGTACGCAATGTGTACAGTAGGTAATAGACACTAGACAACGGTACTATGGATTATTAAAGGCACACCACGAGCTGATATGAAAATCTCCGCTCTGGCAATGCTCAATCGCCTTCTTTGTATGCGAGAGAGCGTTGCCAGAACGGTGTGTAAAATTAGCTCGTGGTTTACCTCTAGCAGTAGTAATGATACATATTTTAAAAATATTAAAAAAAAATAAAATAAAAATATTGCAGAACGATTGATTCAATACAAAGAACTAAAGAAGAATCGCAAGCGTAAAAGATACGACAAGATGTTCTAATGATTTCATTGGCCGTTTATGTTCCTTCTTGTTTCGTTTTGATTTTGTCATATTTAAAATATATTTGCAATCAGTGATAAACTAAATTATATGATAAAAATTATTATCAATTTTTTTCATGATGTTTTGCGTACACCAGTTCAGTTCATGCGTCAGTTCATGTTGATCTGTAGATTTTTACATCGACCATAATGACCAAAGTACAGTTTGAATAATGAATATATCGAATATACTAGAACGAAATTGAAATAAAACGTCATATTGAACATGAAGTTAGCGAATAAATTGCATTAAAGGCGGGAAAATTGATTTTCACTTACACTAATCTCTGTTTATCGATAAAGATAAATCAATAAATAATAAAAGAAGATGAATAAATTATCCTACTAACTCGACCGAGCTGTACTGAATCTGCACAGAATATTGCGCAAAATACTTTTATTCTAACACTACGATGGTGAAGTTAAACTTTTATCATAGAGACTATTTAACATTTCTTTATCCTTTAAATGGAATTACACTGACACTATTTACCACAATTGTTGTAGAACGTTGACCGTTTTTGGACTGAAAAAGGTCAATTTAAAAAATATAGCGATGAATAATATAAACCTCTGACCGGCTGTATATCAAATATTGCTTGTACTCGTCGGTTAGTGATATAGTTATTATGGGATTGAATATAGGATATAAAGGAAAGATAAAGGCAATTAGCTAAATGATTATGAAATGTAATAGATAACAAATAATTGAATCTTACTTTCATAATTAGATTATTATATAATCCCAGTAATAGTGCGACGACGAATGAAGTGAATGGAAGGTAAAGAAATAATAAGGGATTTATTGTCTGCAAATTATTATTATCAAGCTCTTTTTTCTCTGCTCTGACAATGGTCTCTCGCTTTCTTTGTCTAACAGAGGGTGTTGCCAGAACTGAGAGTAAAATTTGTTTAGGGTAAAATTACATTTCGTTTTTAAATACATCTTTTTGGGAAACATATATCTAACCTGGGCGATAAGCATTCTCAGTGTTTTGAAATGAATTTTTCGTAAATTTGAACTCAGAGTGCTTGAATTAATAAATCGATCCATTCTGATTCCACAATATAACTATAAATCTTCAATATTTCATAATCTATCAAATATATAAAGAATACCATAATAAGCATGCACGAAAAAGAATATAGTCCTTGAAATATAAATGAAAATATCACAGTCCAATCGTCAAATATTCCCTGTTACATCAAACATTGTATACATATTATTATAATATTATTATTAATCATTATTAATATTATTTTTTTAAGTATTATATTCAATCTCACCTCTGTATTTACGCCAAATAGAAAAATATTAGAAAAGTTCATTTTTAATTGATCTCCTAGTTCATTTTGCACTTCATCTCGCAATTCGGGGACGTTTGACATGAATAAATTGACAGCTAATGATAGATTCAATAGTGCTGATCCCTGCAAATTCACATCCTCAAAACCTATTTCTTACATGTTCTGTCTCACAATAAAAAAAGTAGCGACAAGGAGAATTCCTCTTCTTGTTTCGAATAACCAAATGAATTTACGACTGAAATTAATGATAAAAGCAAGAATATACGTGTAATAATGAAGGAAATACCTGCATAACTTGATATATCTGAAGAAATAGGTAACGGTAGTGTAAATAGGAGTAGCTATTAGATATCCCCACCAAATATAGAATAATATCTGAATAGAACAGAATGAAATAGGGTTGAATAGAATGATAAGACCTTCATCATTGTGTGATCTTCATTCAGGAACGATAAACCAAAATTTACAATAGCTCCTTTTCGACAATACCAAAACTCAAAAGAAAGAAATTTGAGAATTCTTTTTTTGATTTTTAATTACCGGTGTTATCAGAAAATATGTAATGGATATGATGCAGTTATGTAGAATGTAAACGTACGTCAGATAGCTGAGAAAATGAGTTCATTCTTATCTTTATCGATAGTGGATTTATATATTAAACAAAAAATACCGATATGATCCTATCTTTGATGACTTCATACGAACAATATTTATCAGAAGAATATTGAGAAATAATGATATTATTAATGTAGACAATGCATAGGATGGATAGAGTTCAATGAAAGTGATCATGGAGTAGGAAAAGTATGTGATAAATGAAGTGATAAAACGAGAATAAGTGGAGACAATATACGATAATTACTGTTCTATTCACCTGTTTCCGTAGAATGCATTACGTGCAGTCTTTCCGTCAATATGAAAGACTTTCTCCGTGACAATGATAATGCGAACAGAGTGCGAACAAGAGTGGGATATAATGGAAATAAGAACAAGAGCATATAAATATATTTGGTATGAAGGACTCGTCATTCACTATACTTGCGCTCGTTCTCTTATTATTAGATATATTTTGTCTCATTGGACGACTAAGGTTAGCTTTATAAAATTCTCTTTAAAAAACACATAGGATTGTACTCTGTCACTCGAGATAGTGGTGGGGACTGGAGAAAGCTAGCTAAGGTATCTCACATATTTCTTTAATTTTTGTCTCATCATACAATTAGATGGAATCAATTCAATCAATACAGACAATGTGAGAGATCAACATTACGGTAGCCTTAGCAATTCAAAGATCAAAGATCAAAGTAATGAAAGATGCCTAAGATGAACTGGAACATAGGCATCTGTTTCTGTTCTAACCATTACTTTTCCATCTCTCATAGAAACTGGTTGTGCAAATACTATCTGAAATTATACATGAAGATCAAAGATCAAAGACCAAAGATCGACTTACTTGGTCTCTATATAATCGCAGTTTTTGATCAGCAATAAATACATTTTTTACAATCTTCATTGGTAGTTCACCTGATTTAACAGATGCCACACATCTGAATATTGATTGATTATAATAGATTATAATAGATATATTGAATATATTGATTATATTGATTTTACTGATTATATCGATTTTATTGATTTATTGATTATATTTATAGAATTCATGAAAGCATGGTTACGTTGAAGGGAAGGAATGAAGTACTTGTGATGCATCATCTATTTTGAATCCATGCAACCAATCTGGATCTCCATTATCTATGATGTGCATCTATAAATATAGATTTCGCAATCCGTAAAATCCCCTGGGATGGGATTTTACGGATTGCGAAACCGTAAATTTTACTTTTTTTTTGTTTTTAAGGGATCCGTAAATTTTTCACAGACATGTACTATCTCTTTTATATTGCTACGATATTGCACTGTCTTCAGTGAATTTCCGTTCCCATTATATCAAGTAGATGTTGCAGAAAATGATAACGAAAATGTGAAGAAAATACAATAAATGATATATTGTAAGTTGTAAACTTACTCTCTCTCCAAGTAGTAATGGATCTCCACTCAATGGAATATATTCATGTATTATTACATATGCACTTTTGCCTTTTGGCGATAAAAATGATAAAGTGCCTTTATGGTGTCTAGACGCAGCGGCTGAAACACACATTATTTGCTAACTTTTGCAGTTTAAAATTTTACATTTAATGTGCATGCAGACCTATACTTGTACTTTTATTAATATTATTAATTTAATTACATATTTATATATTTGTATATCGGATATGACACTCACTAGTTGATGTTGATGATGTTCTTGTATGCATTGATTGTAATCTATTATAATGATTATAATGATTAATAGGACCAGGCGAACAACTTCTTTCCCAATCTTCCATATCGCTACCACTTCCTACTGGACATCGATCGATTGTCTGCGTACGAGGCAATAGTCGACGTCCTCCAATCAATAATTGATCTTTGATCTTTAGATATACTTACGCATAGAAGATCTTGTATGTCCATTGGCAAGACGTGGAAGTTCTTCGCGATCAAGAGATAAAGACCTCATTTATTTAGGTAATGTAGGGGCTCTTCGATTTCCAGAAGAAGAAGATTGAACTCGAGGAAGTTGATATATTCAATGAATGAATGAATGAATGGAAGTTGATCAAAGTTTTCGAGAAAAGAATGAATAGAATGAGAAAAGTCAAGGGTTGTATTGAAAATAAATGAAGTAGAGAATAATTATATAGTGTAGAATGGGTGGAAATAGACTAGACTAATCGTTCTTGTCTACTACTGAATAGTAATAGTTCCTGTACTATTTGAATTCATAGGAGTTCCTGGAAAAAAGTGTGGAAAAGTTTGATATGTTAATGTGAAGTAGAAGGAGGAGAAAGGAATAGAAGAGTAGAAAAAAGGTGAAGTGGTTCAATAATATACAATGAAGATTGGTTTGATAAATAAGATTGGTGCAAACCCTGAATGAAGGTGATTTCGAAAAATTTGAAAGACTTGTGATATATTAATAGCTTGATGCCCATCCGGATGGAGCATATCTTATACTCAAAACAGTTAAACTATTTGAGTTTCAAATGAGAGTGGTTAATTTATTAACCAAAACAAGGCGAAGAGGGTCGCTATTCAAACCACGAATCAGTTAAAAACTACAATAGCTAGCTAAAAATGTCGAAATTTTTAGCTGAACATAATGTATTTTAGTAACGACTCATTGTCATATCTGTTCTTTATTGACCTTTCCCGAATTTAAGGCAATAAAAATATACGACGAAAATATACATATTCAAATGGCAAAGACAATATGAATGCAAATTATTCACTGAAATATGCATAAAATATTAAGAACTGCTTCGTGTGCTCAAAGGACTCTGGTATTTCAAAATTAGCAGTTTACTTAAATTAGTTCACTAACTAGAAGTTTACTACACGTAAAAGAACATTTGGCGAAATGCATTACAGTATTATACACCACATGCAAGTCTACTTTAAGTGGAAATGACAAGTATACTACCAGTTTTGGAATACCAGATCAGCAACAACATATTCGATTAAGTAAGTTCATCCACGCATGCAGCGCCCGTGATGAAGAATTGATTGTACGATGCAGTATCAGTTATCAACGACCATTGACCCATCGCACAGTAGATCTCGCGATCCTTGGGTTTGCTATTATAGATATAATTCGGATCTCCGCAAGTACGGGCACCAAGAAGTAGAACTCTGAAATCGGCTGTGTAGGTGTGCCTAATCATATTAGATAATAAATCTGTGAATTCTCTTGTGAGGTCAATTTGGGGGTTATAACAATGGTAGCTTGACAATTACTCGGTTCGATACGATATTTTTGAGCATTTATGGAAATGCCAGTAACATTTGCTGTCCATTTATACAAATATTTATCTAAAACGTGGGTCTTCGGGGTCCTCTTTGGGGACCTTTTTTTCTATCACTGGGTTGGACTCTCGCTTTCCTTCTTCCACTTATGTGAACAATTTTCTGATTTAGCCACATTGGGGGCCCTGCACTTTGTACTAACCCCACAGTGAGAATACCGGAGTTGATCAGATTAAACTCACGATAGCCATCTTGATGGAACTGTGCAAGGAGGCCCTGAATTAGTCCGATCAATAGCCGTGGGATTGGTATAGCCAGTCTGGGCAGCGATGACACGCAGTGCTTGGCACGGACAGATTGTTGCTAGAATGATCAATAATGTCGTATGCTTTATATTCATCTACTTTCGATATGTTATTTGGAAAATTTTTGTCAGAAGTAATACAAATAATTCTACGTATAAGGCTGGGGAGCGCGAACGCAACTGCCCGTTTTGAAGTAGTCATAAGTTCCTTGAAAGACGTAAAGCCATGAGCCGATGTCGGCATCCCATATTATTTGAGTGTTCACTTCGTTGTCGTACAGAACATGAGAACCATTGTGAAGAATTGCACTGGAATGATATAAGAGAATAGTTTCGATGAATTTTCATTCTCAATCACATGACATTTTGTATGGCTTTTGTATTTAAAAAAAAAACAATTTTTAAGTAATCGATAATGAAAAGAACTCACTCAAACACTACACGATTATCTCCAACAGGTCGTCTTCCACAAGCGGGAGTACCGGTGGTTGACGATGGGTCCATAGGCAGTCCTCCACAGTATCCAGATTCGTATGTAGCGTTGATGGCAATCGACGGTTTCTCTGTGGGGATCTACATGATTTTGGACAAAATAGCAATAGCGGAAAAAATGAATATTCTCGCGTTTGCCCTCTCTTACGTTCCTCTTTATTTTCATAACGTTTGCTATTTATGAGTGTCGTATGGCGTACAGAGACTTATCCCTTTTTTAGTTTATTTCAATTCAATTTATCATTTCAGGCATTAATGGCAGATGGCAGATGGGGGTGAGTCGGTGGTATTAATCGCGGCATTCCACCAGTTAACGCCAATTTTTTTGGCTGCGAATAAATACGTAGAATGATCTAACTATAAACGCTCCAGCTATACTCTCTCTATTGTGCTTGTCTACGTGAGAGTGGGGCCAGGGCAGAAGGACACAAACGATAGCTACGCTATAGCAAACTTGATATGTTTCGAAACCATTATCACGTCAGTCAATAGAAAGCAGGCATTAGGTTGATTCGAATGATGAATTCTATAGATATTTTAATGGCACCCACAGAAAAAAATCTCGTATCTATAAACGAAATCCTTTCCTTATAGATAAGGAAATTCTACCCGAATTAGGGAAGAATTCCTCAATGAAACGTTGCTAGGAAATTTTTCTCTGTTTATGACTCGCCTATTCCATCAAGAGAAGAGGACCAACAGTTGAATCCCCTCCTGGTAGACTTTGGAAAGTCAGGAGCGGTATATCCGTATTGTCAAGCAGGCCGTTTGGACGAGTAACGTCAAGTTTTCTTGGGTTATTTTACTATTCTAATCAACTTTCATATGCTGACGTTTTCTTGAATGTAGAAGAATTCTCTCAGAGACGAAAGGATAGATCTTGTGGATAAGAAGATTCCCCCTGTTTTGGCCCCCTCTTCATTTAATGTGCTGATAGGATAAATAATTGAATTGAAGTAATGACACCCAAAACATTATACGCAGACGGTATAAAATCATCATAAGGAATAATTGAAACATACTTGAACATCCACTTTCTGTCCTCACCAAGATATTTCTCGGTGGTGCACATTGAAAATTCATATTTGCATTTGCCCCGAGTATTGCACAACGATTAACGGTCGAATTGAATATGACGGCCTCACAAAAAAATATGATGATAATGTAGAGTTAGAAAGGCCTGAAAAGATTAGGGAATAAACAACGATTTTTTTCGCATCTTGGGGAGTGGCGTGGACGCTCTGGTATTTCAAAACTTGAAGTCAACAACCACTTGCACTTTAAATAGAATTGTAAGTCTACTTTATGTGAAACGTAAGTCTACTTAAAGTGTGACGTGACTACGTAAGTCTACTTAAAGTGAGACGCAAGTGTACGTAAAGTGAAAATGTGACTTCACTCACTTGAAGTAGACTTAAAGTAAACTTCAAGTCAGTGACGTATTTTAAGTAGACTTTAAGTTTTGAAATACCAGAGTACCCCTACACAAAAGTAGGAACCGCAACCCAAACAGCCAATCGAAGAGTAAAAAAAATTAAAACTTCTCACTCCTGTAAAATTCACACAAATCAATGCGCATCCAGGTTCGGTGGTCGTCATTTGACTCGATAAGAGGGCTCTTGAAGGAGATTCCATTGTCGGGATGAAACAAACTGGCGCAGCCTTCAATTATGGTCAACATCAGGGCTGTGTATTTTACGTTTTATTATTTTACGAATTTTACGATTTTTTTTTCGTAAAATTTTTTCGTCGTAAAATTTAACGAATAGTTAAAAATTTAACGAAACGAGAAAAAAATGGCAAAATACTGAAAATTGGTGAAATTATTTTGAGGAATCGTCGAAAAATAAAACTTTTGGGATATCCTGTAATATATATAAAAATTTTTAGGTGTAACTTATTGCTTATTGTTTGTCCATTTCATAAGAGAATCAATATGAGCATTTTTTAACGAAATTTTTACGAATTGTACGACTTTTACGAGAGAAAAAGTCGTGAAATTGCGTTTTACGAAAATTTTACGAAAACTATTTTACGCACAGCCCTGGTCAACATCTTATTTTATCACTCTCACTATCATTGATTTTACATACAGTCCCGCACGATCGCCCTCCCTAAAGGCGGGCCGCCGCGACATGATTCATGTCATAAAGTAGACTTACAATTCTATTTAAAGTGCAAGTGGTTGTTGACTTCAAGTTTTGAAATACCAGAGCGTCCACGCCACTCCCCAAGATGCGAAAAAAATCGTTGTTTATTCCCTAATCTTTTCAGGCCTTTCTAACTCTACATTATCATCATATTTTTTGTGAGGCCGTCATATTCAATTCGACCGTTAATCGTTGTGCAATACTCGGGGCAAATGCAAATATGAATTTTCAATGTGCACCACCGAGAAATATCTTGGTGAGGACAGAAAGTGGATGTTCAAGTATGTTTCAATTATTCCTTATGATGATTTTATACCGTCTGCGTATAATGTTTTGGGTGTCATTACTTCAATTCAATTATTTATCCTATCAGCACATTAAATGAAGAGGGGGCCAAAACAGGGGGAATCTTCTTATCCACAAGATCTATCCTTTCGTCTCTGAGAGAATTCTTCTACATTCAAGAAAACGTCAGCATATGAAAGTTGATTAGAATAGTAAAATAACCCAAGAAAACTTGACGTTACTCGTCCAAACGGCCTGCTTGACAATACGGATATACCGCTCCTGACTTTCCAAAGTCTACCAGGAGGGGATTCAACTGTTGGTCCTCTTCTCTTGATGGAATAGACGAGTCATAAACAGAGAAAAATTTCCTAGCAACGTTTCATTGAGGAATTCTTCCCTAATTCGGGTAGAATTTCCTTATCTATAAGGAAAGGATTTCGTTTATAGATACGAGATTTTTTTTCTGTGGGTGCCATTAAAATATCTATAGAATTCATCATAGCGTAGCTATCGTTTGTGTCCTTCTGCCCTGGCCCCACTCTCACGTAGACAAGCACAATAGAGAGAGTATAGCTGGAGCGTTTATAGTTAGATCATTCCACGTATTTATTCGCAGCCAAAAACATTGGCGTAAACTGGTGGAATGCATCCCGCGATTAATACCACCGACTCACCCCCATCTGAGCATTAATGCCTGATATGATAAATTGAATTGAAATAAACTAAAAAAGGGATAAGTCTCTGTACGCCATACGACACTCATAAATAGCAAACGTTATGAAAATAAAGAGGAACGTAAGAGAGGGCAAACGCGAGAATATTCATTTTTTTCCGCTATTGCTACTTTGTCCAAAATCATGTAGATCCCCACAGAGAAACCGTCGATTGCCGTCAACGCTACATACGAATCTGGATACTGTGGAGGACTGCCTATGGACCCATCGTCAACCACCGGTACTCCCTCTTGTGGAAGACGACCTGTTGGAGATAATCGTGTAGTGTTTGAGTGAGTTCTTTTCATTATCGATTACTTAAAAATTGTTATTTTTTTTAAATACAAAAGCCATACAAAATGTCATGTGATTGAGAATGAAAATTCATCGAAACTATTCTCTTGTATCATTTCAGTGCAATTCTTCACAACGGCTCTCATATTCTGTTCGAGAACGAAGTGAATACTCAAATGATTTGGGATGCCGACATTGGCTCATGGCTTTACGTCTTCCAAGGAACCTATCACTACTTCAAAACGGGCAGCTGCGTCCGCACACCCCAGCCTTGTACGTATCATTATTTATATTATTTGTGACATAAATTAGCATATCGAAGGCGAAGATGAAGATAAAGCATAAGAAATTATTGATTCATTCTAGCAACAATCTGTCCGTGCCAATCATTGCGTGTCATCGCTGCCCAGACTGGCTATACCAATCCCACTGCTATTGATCGGACTAATGCAATGCCTCCTTGCATAGCTCCCTCAAGATGGCTATCGTGAGTTCAATCTGATCAACTCCGGTATTCCCACTCTGTGGTATGTAATATTTGAAGTGTCCCAAGGTGGTTAAATCAGAAAATGGGTCACATAAGTGGAAGAAATAGAGCTAGAGGGCTGTCAAAAAGGAGCTCAAAATATGCCACTTTTTAGTAAATATTTTCTTGAGATGCTGCAAAGGACGTACTGCTATTTCCAAAAATAAGCACTAGTTAGTTATGGCTTTGCTGCACATTTTTATTGGGACTTCTCGTTGTTGTTTAGTCAGACAAACTTTTGGAGATCCGCGAATGTTCATGCTAATCGACCATATCTCTCTTTTGCGAATGCCAAGTGGTTTGTGAGAAGTTTTCATCTATCCCATAGCGCAATGTTCTTACTCATTACACATTTCTTGAATTTTAAAAAAAAGTGCGGATATCCTAGCAAGGACTCAATCTTTAAACTTGACATACGAATATCTCTACTCAATGAATGAAAATTTCCACTCTGGAGAGAATCAGCTAAACCAAAGGAATTCAGTTGAGAAAAAATCGTCTGAGCTCCCAGATGAATTGACACCCCAAGCTAATTTGAAGCTCTCCGCTCTGCCCCATTCTCTCGCATTCTTTGTCTACGAGAGAGTATAACCAGAGCGGAAAGTCAAATTAGCTTCGAATATCTCTTTAAAATAGTGAGAAAAAAAACTTAAAAATACGATTTCAGGGCGCGTCTTCTTCGGGACGTTCCACACTATATCTTTAATAGCCAAGTGAAGGAGCGTGTGATCTACTGCGCTATGGGTCAATGGTCGTTGTTAACGGATACTACAGCCTCGTACGATCAATTCTTCATCTCTGGTGCGGCATGTGTGGATTATGATTAGAACTTTCTTCCCTATAACAGTTCTTCTCGATTTTCTTTAACTTGTCCACGAATCGACAGGATGTTTTCTCTATTAGACTTTCCTGCACCAATGGTAATAAAAATATTTGGGAAGTTATGCATATGCAAAGACAATATCAAGACAAACAATTTACCAAAATATTCATAAAATAATAAAGATAAGAACTGTTTCATGTGCTCAAAGGAATCATATACATATTAGATTATTTAGTTTTCATAATTATCTTTACACAGTCGTCTATTCTGTACCTATGTCCGTCCCTTGCTCGAGTACTGTAGTGAACTTTGGTCCCCGTCGTCCTCGTCATTGCAACTGCATGTTGAATCTGTCCTTAAAACTTATTCCAGAATCGTTCTTCGTAGATGTGGTATCCCGTACATCGACTATCCTCACAGGCTGTCCCTTCTCGACCTTCAATCCCTCTCAACCCGTAGAGACATCATTGATCTGACCACAACCTTTAAGATCATTAACGGTTTTATCGATATCGACCCCCGCAAAATGTTCATTTTCTCCAATTCACTCCACAGAAACCGTGGACACCCCCAAAAGCTACTCTTTCATAGGATTTCCAGTCGTAGATTTAGATGTTTTTTGTCAAATAGAGTAGTTAATAAATGGAATACTCTTGATTTATCTATTGTAAATTCGCCCAACCCCGCAGTTTTTCGTAATAGTATCACAGCTGTGATCTAGATATCGCAGCATTTTCGTCGTTCTTCATATTTTATTCGATATTTATTATTTACAGAATATTTGTTACTTTCTCTTGCTCAAGAATCGATAAAATATTATTATTATTATTATTATTATAATGATAATCTTTTCCTATATTGGCGTCTTCCTAGTTAATTCATGTTCTTGTTCGAATTTCGTTTATCTACCTATCTCCTTCTGTTGCTATATCTGCCTTTCCATATCAATCTTGTTATTTGATGATGATATTGCAAAGCTGCCTGCGGAGAAATCTCAAACTCTGTCCTTCCAAAAAAAAATGTTTTTCATCCCCAGAGGGCGAAGGAAGAGCTGTGACTACTATAATCTATCGAAAAAAGGTACTTCGATTGCGTCATCACCACGCAACAGTAAACTAATTTAATTAAACCAATACGTCATTGTTATATTCCTTGATAAATTCTGTGCATTGATTCAAAAGATCAGCTTGATTGCTTTTCTGAATCAAAAGTTAACTGTCTCTCTCCTAATTTCTATCTCCTAATTTCTGGCTCAATGGTTCTTCTTTCTTTCGTAAAAATATAAAGATGTTTGGGTGTGTTAGAGTTCGCATCGGTGTCCATGCCCGCGAAGTTAAATGGGCGGAGCTAAAATCGGTATGTTTATGTAGGGTTCATTAGAAAGGGGTGGAGCTATGCATCGGTATGTAAATAAGGGATTAAGTGAGTATAAATATGTAGATCGTGAACTAGAAGATCAATTTTCAAGCTGATCTTTTGAGTCAATGCACAGAATTTATCAAAGAATATAACAATGACGTATTGGTGTAATTAAATTACGTCATTGCTGTGCAGTTATGGCGGAATTAAAGTACCTTATTTGAAAATTTATATTTCTTAAGTGAAATGTCATGTTCTTCTGAAACATAATGAGAGTGGAGGCATCTATTAGAGCTGCACAGGCAAAAAATCCGAATTGCTCTGACTCCGATTTCAAGCTGTAGCGGTGTTGCGAATTTGAGCACCAAAATTGAAATTCAGCTTCTAGATGTGCTAAGGACCCGTTCTAAGGGCCAAAATGATGCTAGTGGCAAGTGGTGTCTGTCCACAGATAATACTTATCATTCAATTGTGCATGCGCGAAACTATTGTATCTAAAAGAAAATAAGAAGTGTAATTCAACAACTAATAAATACCATAGAAAGCCGTAATTTTCGACAATTGTTTGAAAAATTTTGGACAAAGATCAAAATACATAGATCAAAGATCAAAGATTCAAGGTACAATATAACATTTCACACATACTGTGATATATTCTCTGGATACTGTACAAAATCTACCATAATCTGCTCCTGTAAATTGTTCAACTCCTTTTAAGATACTGCAGCCCTCCGTGATCGGTTGCTTATCAACCTCTTGTCCGAACTGATTGGACGACTCATACATTCTGGATCAGATGTTCATGGAAGCTGAAGCTCACTTTTCATTGTTTACTCTATCAAGTTTGATCTTTGACCGCTTTCCATAATTTTTCAAGCAATTGGCGAACAATTTACGATAGTTTTTCTTAAGCGCTGAATTTCCTTTTAATAGAAGATACATAGATTATTCGAAAATGTATAGTATCCCTTCAGGAATTACCACGCGAGACTTTATTGGAAGCTTTGAATGCGGTAGAACCGATTGCAGTCAAGTAATCAATATTGCGCACATGTGCAATTCCATGTGAAAATAATCCAAATCCATTCAATGTGAAAGCAAGGAACAGAGATGAAAAGGTGATAGATTACGTTAGTTATGAAGGATAAATATGATCATGATCCATAGTCCTAAACTATTAGTTCGAACAAGGGACGTCTCATTAGACAGACAGACATGTATTTTAAGAGACATGTTCCCTAAGACTTGATCATATTCGACCACCCCCGGACACGTGCGCTAGCAATGAGAACTGGGGGTCCATACTTGGGTGTTAGGAGTGTCACCGGCCCTTATTACACAAAACAGCTGAAATTTCCTGTTTGTGCCCTCAGGCTATTAAAAAAAATAATTTTAGTAAAAAACGTTAAAAAAATCATAATTTTTCAAATTGTTGAGATGAACTCTAAATATCATTTGCGATGCGTCTAGGGTGCACAGAGGTTGCTAATACACTGTTAGCATCGAATGTGCGTTGATTCCTAAACCACTTTTTTGACTCAAAATTTTGGTTTTTTCGGACAAATTATCGCAAGATTTCCGACCAGGTATTGTAGCCTAAGCAATTCTGAATTGATTTCACTTAAAACCGGGTTCTTCCCGTTAGACCATCTTGCCGAAATTTTCGTTCGAATTTCCGTAATCGATGGTTTTCCCGAACAAATGTATTTTCCAAACGTATTTTCCAAACGATTGGTGCGGAATTGTGCTCTACATAAAGTTTCGAGGTGAGACCAGTAAAATGACACAAGAAGAATCAATTTGAAAATTTCGATTTTCATGACCCGGGGGTCATGGTCTGAAAATTTCAAAATTTCTCAAGTTTGAAATGTTTTAATTTATGTGGCTTATTGTGAAGTACTAATGATGCGAATAATATTCAACCAATGCTCAATGGCTGATCTATATTTTCAACCATTTTTTCGAGAATATTCATTCTGATTGCGTGCGAAAAATCAGAATTGTGCTTGAATCAGTTTCCAACTTACTTTCTGTAACATTCTGTCATAGTACTTTACAATGTACATAATCAATATGAAAATCGTTCAATTTCGAAAATTCTTTTTTTTTGCCATGACCCCGGGGTCATGGAAATCGATTTTTCAAAAGTGAGCCGAATACCGGGATTTCAGTTCTACTATGTTTACTCATCGTGAAACTTCACATTGTCATTGTCATTTGCTCATTGTCACAGCATTCGAGTCGAAAAACTGCAATATTTCAGAAATTTTCCGTGAAAGTAGGCACTCAAATTGAATTTTTTGAATTTTCGAAATTAAACGATTTGCATATTGATAATGTACATTGCAAAGTACTTTGAGAGAATGTTACAGAAAGCAAGTTGGAAACTTATTCAAACGCAATTCCGATTTTTCGCATTCATTTAGAAAGAAAAATTTCGAAAAAAATGGTTGAAAATATAGATCAGCCATTGAGCATTGATTGAATATTATTCACATCATTAGTACTTCACAATAAGCCACATAAATGAAAACATTTCAAACTTGAGAAATTTTGAAATTTTCAGACCATGACCCCCGGGTCATGAAAATCGAAATTTTCAAATTGATCCAAGTGATGGGCTTCTTGTGTCATTTTACTGGTCTCACCTCGAAACTTTATGTAGAGCACAATTCCGCACCATTCGTTTGGAAAATACGTTTGGAAAATACATTTGTTCGGGAAAACCATCGATGACGGAAATTCGAACGAAAATTTCGGCAAGATGGTCTAACGGGAAGAACCCGGTTTTAAGTGAAATCAATGCAGAATTGCTTAGGCTACAATACCTGGTCGGAAATCTTTGCAGCAATCTATAACAAGGGTTAATTTGTCCGAAAAAACCAAAATTTTGAGTCAAAAAAGTGGTTTAGGAATCAACGCACATTCGATGCTAACAGTGTATTAGCAACCTCTGTGCACCCTAGACGCATCGCAAATGATATTTATACTTCATCTCAACAATTTGAAAAATTATGATTTTTTAACGTTTTTTTATTAAAATTGTTTTTTTTAAATAGCCTGAGGGCACAAACAGGAAATTTCTGCTGTTTTGTGTAATAAGGGACGGTGACACTCCTAACACCCAAGTATGGACCCCCAGTTCCCATTGCTAGCGCACGTGTCCGGGGGGTGGTCGAGTCTTAACGGCCATCTCTCTTAAAGATTACAATGTTAGCAGAATAAATGCAAGAGATGCGGAAATGGACGATAGATACAACAGGGTCGTCACGACTTATTTACTCTCTCACCGAAAAACAAGCTGTATGTGGATGGATAAACAAATTAGTCGATGTATACTGTAGACGTCGTATACTGTAATCGACGGATACTCTAGTCACGGATACTGTAGTCGAGGGATATTGTAGTCACCGTATACTGTAGTCTACGTATACTATACCGGTGCATTGTGTGCCGGAGTTAGTGAAAAATTGCCTACAGTACATCACCCATTGTGAAAGTGGAAAGATCATCTGAAACCTCTCAGTATTGATTTTTGAAAAGGTTGATCTTTGATCTTTAGACATGTATGAGCACAAATGTTGTTTCAAATAAAGGATGTCCGTGTTAGATCAGTGATAGAACGGTCACACGATAAGAGGAGATCGATGGGCAGAGTCGCAGAGGGTGATCGCGCGCGCACAACCCCATATGCAACCACTCTTCACAAGGGTGAAGGGCGGGAATAACTATACGAATTGAGTGAACAAAAATTTTAAAATTAATTAATTTTTAATATTTATAATTTTCGTATAATAGAAACTGCTCTCGTAGAATCAAATTCCAACTTTTCAAACATTAGTGTAAATCCAAACAATTATTAAACTTTATTTCGAACAGATTAGTTAATTCTTGTCTTAATTTAACCATATAATTAGTCCAAATCTCAAAAGGTATTCCTCAATACATTCAAGGTGCGTGTCACAATCGCTCGGAATGGAGAGATCTCATGAAAACCCAGCTTCGAAACACCCATTAACTATCTGATAAAGTTGTTTAATTGACAATGTCAATGTCAATTCCAATGTAAAATGTTTTCGTAATTGCAAGATTTCTCATACGACTATGTCTTTTGTTAATTTAACAATATTACCTCGTTCTTGTATTGTATTTTATGTGTCCCCTAATGCATTCATGCTGTATTTCTTTGTCATATTTTAAAAAAGTAATTAGTATTATTTAAGAAAAATTCATTAGTCTTTAATCTTCTCATTATTGTTTTTTTTTTCAGGTAAAGACTTCGAAGAAGTAGTTTTGGCCGTCCAATCCCGTGAATGGATTCATTGATTAAAAGCGATCCACTTCTATCGAATAACCAGATCCTCCTAAAGATGCTAGAGATTGATCTTTGATCCATGAATATGATGATCTTTGATCTTTTACAGGATAAAGCGGTCATTAAATGGTCATTGGTTCCAATGCAGGAGAGTGATCCAAAAGCTCCATTTGCAGTACCTCTGAAAGCTGTAGTGAATGGAGAAGAAAAAGAGGTAGTGGAAGCACCAAACGAATAAATTATTCCATCGAAACAAATGTTAAATGAATTAAACGAGAAGATGTAAACTGTAGATGCTTGACGTAAGACCGAAGAAGTAGAAATATAGTGGCATCTATCACGTATGCTTCGCCCTCCATCCACTTTCTCTTTAAAATACTCTATCTAGTATTTACTATTTTATCATCTTACCGTAATGGTCATTTATCGTGCCTGCACGAGAAAACATTGAAACTCATCGAAAGTAAATTGAATACAAACAGCCTTTTAGACTATTATAATACCTTTAATGAATAAAGTTAGTTCACGATTCATATGGACATCCGATGAGAGATTGTCACAAACTTGGTCTTACAATTAGCGTAAATAATGGGATCGGAAATTATTCAAGGAAAAAGATGGCAAAAAGAGTTTCGTATAATCTAGACTGAATATCCAATGCAAATCATTGGCGGGGATTCGAACTTTTATGCCGACCAACCGGTTGGATTGACTGTCCGACCTCTTACCCACTAGACCATGGGTCCCTATTTAGTGTAATATCAAATGGTCTACATACCGTCAAAACGAAAAAAAGTGAAACATTTGTCAAATAATTTGACAAAATTTGACAAAAGTTCACAAGATTCCCATTTTTAGCATTTTTCATGATCTTGATGAAGTATTATCTCAGATTTGTTTTGTAGATGTGTTTGCCAAATCCAGATAAGCACGACAAAAGTGAAAAAAATAATCAGGAGCGTTGCGGAGCATAATTGGTATACTGTAGCATACTGTAGAATCTTACTGTAAAACTGCTGCCATCGCGCTTTTTTCGTCTAATCATAGATATATCTAACATTACCTGACTTCCTATAGCGAATGTGCACTTTTTGGATCATTTCATAGATCAGGCTGCAAAACGGGTATACTGTAGAAAATCATACCGTATACCAGTTTCACAAAACAGCGTTCACAGTGGTTCATTTAAAATTTTTTTCTTCATAGGTCAATTAGGTAAGCCCAGTCATGCTCAAATACCCTATTGTCTATTAAAAAACTAGTAACCGCGTTTAGATATCATGATTCAAAATTTTCAAAATCTTGTGAACTTTTGTCAAATTTTGTCAAATTATTTGACAAATGTTTCACTTTTTTTCGTTTTGACGGTATACTCACGCACTTCCCTACTTATATGCCGATGCATAGCTCCGCCCCTTTCGAGTGGACCCAACATAAATACCGATTCTTGTTCCGCCCATTTTACTTCGCGGGCTTGGACACCGATTTCAAACATTAACATCCCCAAAATCTTTATTCTTCCTGAAAAAAGAGCTCCGCTAGAAGAGTGGATGAGGGCAGAAGCGAGCGTAGTCCTCGCATTTCATTCGACGACCATCGAGAATCCATCCATGAAGACGATATAGTTGATCAAGATATGTAATCAACGATGATCACATAAATAATCCTGTGTTACAAGTTTTACAATTACAATCTTGTTAGTCAACGATCTTTTCTGTTCATACACTTTAGAGATAAAAAAGGAGACAATAGTTTTTCTCTCTCTTGACTTTCAGAATCACAGCGTATTCTAAATAATCCATTCTTTCGAAACGAAAAATATTTAAAGGACCCCCAAGCTAATTTGAAATGCTCTCCCGCAGAGAAAGAAAGTGAGCGAATGTGGTAAGAGCGGAGAGTTTCAAATTAGCTCGAGACGTTACTTTAACACTCTTTTTACGCGCTCTCTCGTCGTTTTATGATCTTTTCATCGACACTTGAACAAAAGACAAGATAATAGTAAAGTAATTCAAGGGAAAATCGAACCCGGAGCATACATGGTATATTTGGCCTGACATCGAAGCCTCGTCACTGATGAGGACATCACGGAAGATTGGCGTGGCGTCTCACTGCCGCAGAACTTCGACGAACTTCTTCAGTCGTTGGCCGGTCCATATAGATCATAGTCGACCTGAAGAATGACAAAATATCATCGATTCAACGTTGACTCCTTGTTCTCTGCCAACAAAACATGAGTGAGCGATGAAGAGAACAATTATAAAGATCTTCAAGATCAAAGATCAAAGATCAATCACTCTCGGATCAAAAATCACAAAAAGAGTCTTCGAAAGAAAAAAAAGAAAAAGAAATCGCTACCTACCAGCGAAGATGAGAAGCTGTTGATCTGAAGGGATTCCTACAGCAAGAGATTGAGGATGAACTCCTTTTGGATGTTGTCATCTACGAGTGGTTTTTCCTGGAAAAACAGAAAATTGATGGGAATAAAAGATAATCAATTGAAAAGTGGAAATGCGATCTAAGGGGAGAGACGAGCAACCACAATGTAAAGATCATGGATCAACTTCAAAAATAGGGAGTAATGTGAAATACTGGTACGGGAGATAACGGATGAGACAGGAATGAGAAGACGCAGTAAATCATAATTAGATGATCATATGCAAATTGGAGTGCGGAGGTGAACAACAACGACGAAATGGAAATGTGAAGACAAAGAGGCCTATGGTATATAGTTGTATATAGAGAGAGGTAGAGAGGGAGAGGCAGAGGCAAAGGTAGAGAGGGATGTAAATAGATAAAAAGAGACGAAAAGTTGTAGTGAAACGACGTGTCTAAAAACAGTGAAAAGAGAAGGAGAGAAGTGATGTTGGGAGGGAAGGAAGGGACCAATCAATGATTATTGATTGATTGAGAGATAGACTGGGAACCCTAGAGAAGAAGATGAAGAAGGGAATCGTTATAGAAATGTGAAGTTAGACAAAGTGAGGTCAAAGGTCTCTCGTATTGCATGTAGAGAGAGGTAGGGATAGAGAGGTAGAGGTAGAGAGGGAGAGGTAGAGAGGTAGAGGTAGAGAGGGAGAGGTAGAGAGGGAGAGGGAGAGGTAGAGAGGGAGAGGTAGAGAGGGAGAGGTAGAGAGGGAGAGGTAGAGAGGTAGAGGTAGAGAGGTAGAGGGAGAGGTAGAGGTAGAGAGGTGGAGGTAGAGAGGTAGAGGGAGAGGTAGAGGTAGAGAGGTGGAGGTAGAGAGGTAGATGTAGAGAGGTAGATGTAGAGAGGTAGAGGTAGAGAGGTGGAGGTAGAGAGGTAGATGTAGAGAGGTAGAGGTAGAGAGGTAGATGTAGAGAGGTAGAGGTAGAGAGGTAGAGGCAGAGAGGGAGAAGCAGAGAGAGAGAGAGAGAGAGAGAGAGGCAACGCTTTCTCGAAGACAAAGAAAGCGAGAGAGTGTGGTCTGAGCGGAGAGATTCAAATGAGCTCGGGATGTGCCTATAAAACTGATAAAATATTTTTAAAAAAGTAATTATGTAAATATCTAAAAAATAAACAACGTGTAATGAAGCGGGGTAATAAAACGAGGATAGTATAAAACGGAGAAAAGGAGTGAAAAGAGGAGATGGGAAGGAAGGAAGGGACCAATCGATGACTATTGATTGACTGGGAGATAGACAGGGAAGGGCGAGTGATCTACTCTACTGACCTTGTGAGAGAAGAAGAGCAAGAGGGAAATACAAGGAACAAGGGTCTTTCTTGAGTAGGCAGAATGTAACTTTTGTCATTGCAGTTCGAATATGTCAATGGCGATAAATTAGAACACATTTTGCACTCACAGAAGCTAATGTTATCGACTACAGTATCCGTCGATTATAGTATCCATCGACTACAGTATCCATCGACTACAGTATCCATCGACTACAGTATCCGTCGATTATAGTATCCATCGACTACAGTATCCATCGACTACAGTATCCATCGACTACAGTATCCGTCGATTATAGTATCCATCGACTACAGTATCCGTCGATTATAGTATCCATCGACTACAGTATCCATCGACTACAGTATCCGTCGATTACAGTATACGTCGACTACAATATACGTCGTCTAATTTCTTTATCCACCCACATATTGCTCGTATTTCGGTGACTAAGTAAACAAGTCGTGACGGTTTTCCATTACGAATCTGTCCGCTTTCAAATTGTAACAGTCATAACTATCATAAATATGACCAACCCTTTGACCTAGCGTAATCTATCGTAACCCTACAGCTTCCAATTTCTTATATGCATAATATGTTCATGTTCCAATCTGAAAAAAAAATCATGATCTTTGATCTTTTGTCTCTGCATGTATCACTCGCATACTATCCAGGATTGAAAAAAAACAATGTATTTATAATATTATAAAATAATCTAGTTAAAAATTTATTTAAATATGAAATCCAAATTTAATTGAATACTATTTTATATCTCTCGTCGTACAACGTAAAAAGCGGCGGAACAGAGTGGTCCGTGCAAAGAAAATTTCGTGAAATAGTGAATTCAGGGTCTGAAAATCGTGAAATTTTAGTTAACTCGTGAAAGAGCATTAACCAATTTTAGCATTTAAATATTCCAGAAAAAAGTTAAAAAGCAATTTTTATTTTCTAGTAATCAATATATTTATTTATTTATTCCATCAAATATATATGTTGATAATCACGTTAATGACAGTTCTCCATGATGATCTGATGATCTCCTAATTAATTGTATTGATTGATTCTATCATGGCCATGTTGAAAACTTTATTTGCTTAGTTATTCTACAATAAACGTAGAATCTTTTGAAATGTGTTTCACTCTCCTCATATAAATGATCCCATTAACAATTCATCGCTCGAGTTGAATTTTGTCGATGTATAATACATTTATCTAGAGACCAAGTGATGCGAGCTCAGATGTGTATGGCGTTCCGTTTCTTGATCGTTGCATCGCTAAGAAAGTTGGCGTCGATTGTTTTGTAGAGTGAATGGCTCCATCTCGTAATGGTAATGGTAACGGCGAATAACTTAATAATTATTCGTGTATAATAATTACATCACGTTATATATATATTTATATTTTATTTTATATTTTAATATATTTTTCAGATTTTTTTTTCGGTAAGAACACGTCGATCTGGGCTCTAAATAGCACGGGAACTGCTCGGTAAGCAGACGAAGGAAGCGTGTCTGGAGTTGAACGCATCCGATGATAGGTTAGCGCACATGCTTATCAGTCTCGTTACAATACTCTTCCGAGCTGCCCTACCATATAACGGTTTCCTTACAGTATTGTTCTGTAGCTGCCCTACCGTATAACTGTTTCCCTACAGTATTGTTCTGTAGCTGCCCTACCGTATAACTGTTTCCCTACAGTATTGTTCTGTAGCTGCCCTACCGTATAACTGTTTCCCTACAGTATTGTTCTGTAGCTGCCCTACCGTATAACTGTTTCCCTACAGTATTGTTCTGTAGCTGCCCTACCGTATAACTGTTTCCCTACAGTATTGTTCTGTAGCTGCCCTACCGTATAACTGTTTCCCTACAGTATTGTTCTGTAGCTGCCCTACCGTATAACTGTTTCCCTACAGTATTGTTCTGTAGCTGCCCTACCGTATAACTGTTTCCCTACAGTATTGTTCTGTAGCTGCCCTACCGTATAACTATTTCCCTACAGTACTGTTCTGTAGCTGCCCTACCGTATAACTGTTTCCCTACAGTACTGTTCTGTAGCTGCCCTACCGTATAACTGTTTCCCTACAGTATTGTTCTGTAGCTGCCCTACCGTATAACTGTTTCCCTACAGTATTGTTCTGTAGCTGCCCTACCGTATAACTGTTTCCCTACAGTATTGTTCTGTAGCTGCCCTACCGTATAACTGTTTCCCTACAGTATTGTTCTGTAGCTGCCCTACCGTATAACTGTTTCCCTACAGTATTGTTCTGTAGCTGCCCTACCGTATAACTGTTTCCCTACAGTATTGTTCTGTAGCTGCCCTACCGTATAACTGTTTCCCTACAGTATTGTTCTGTAGCTGCCCTACCGTATAACTGTTTCCCTACAGTATTGTTCTGTAGCTGCCCTACCGTATAACTGTTTCCCTACAGTATTGTTCTGTAGCTGCCCTACCGTATAACTGTTTCCCTACAGTACTGTTCTGTAGCTGCCCTACCGTATCTGTTCATGTTGTCTTTCTCACGCTGCCTTTCAAGTGCATGGAGAGATTAGAATTGACACCGCTCAACATTAACGGAACTTCTGAATCTAGATTAATCGATTACATCAACTCATATTTTATGGAAAAATTCGTTGAATGACCGCCGTTGTAATTGACACGATGTGTCTTACCCATTTCTGCTTTACCACCTCTATCTATCGGAGTGGTTCGCAATAAGATCAAGTCATTCGCCCAGACCAAAGTGACACTCCCAACTAATCGGACGAAGATGATCATTCTTGACGAGGTAATCGATATTTCATTTATCTGGGAGATCAGGATTATTGATTGATGTTATTCGGAAATTCATCTAATGAACATTTGTAAAGGTGTTATTCATATTCGAGTTGCATCAAACAAACAAAAAATTAGTTTAGTTGTTTTGTTTAGTTTATTTAATTCATTTATTAAGTTTATTATTTAATTATTTAGTTTTGTTTTAATTTCAGGCAGATTCGATGACCGAAGGTGCGCAGCAGGCTCTTCGTCGCACGATGGAAATCTACTCGAAGACCACACGATTCGCTCTCGCTTGCAATCAATCCGAGAAGATCATTGGTAAGGATTATTGATTTTTTAATTATCGATTACTGTATTAATAGCTCAATTTATTGCAGTTTACTGTAGCAACTTCTAATTATCGATTGATTTTCAGAGCCTATTCAGTCTCGTTGTGCGATCATTCGTTATCTTCGACTGACAGACGCAGAGATGCTGGCACGACTTCAGGAGGTATACGGTAGACATGGATATCGATTGATATTGATTGATTAGTTCAAGTGTATTAAAGGTGGACTCCCGCGAATATTTTCGTGAACAAACTGTGAAGACAGAAAGTTAGCAAAAGTTATTCTACATACCGTACACTATGTATTTCTTTTATGCTAATTCAGCTTATTGATAATTAGAATCATGCGTGAATCTTGGGGGGCAGGCAATATTATATTCCTTTTGTCACCAACCATATGTTGAAAGTATGTTATCGTACGTGTAAAAATAGTTGTATCATGAACGGTGTGAATGGATCTGAACGGATCAGGCCGATCAAACGGGATTGTGAGCGAGAAGGCCATTTTCGTTATTTTTCTTTCTTTTCATTGTTTTTCTTTCCTTCGAATCTACTGCATTGAAAGAAATCACGCCAAAATATTGCCATTTAGCAAAAATCATTGCTTCACAAATGAATAAATGGGTCAATTTTGGTTCATTGGCGCAATTTATTCCTCGCGAAAATGATGATTTTTGTTAAATGGCAATATTTTGGCCTAATGTATTACAATATAGTAGATTCGAAGAAAACAAAAACAATGAAAAGAAAGAAAAATAACGAAAATGGCCGGCTCGTTCACAATCCCGTTTGATCGGCCTGATCCGTTCAGATCCATTCACACCGTTCATGATACAACTATTTTTACATGTACGATACAAGCTATGAAAATTGGCCACATTTGGGATTTTTTTTGAAACCCTGGCCGCATTTTGAAAATCTCATAGTTATTCAACCAGTGTTTCTTATTAACTTATACTTGGGCATTGTAGAGTCATTGTAACTTACGATAAATCGATATGGTGTATTGTATTTAGTGATTGATATTGATCAATAATCGATTGGTAGGTGTGCGACGAGCCTCATCCTCGTCTCATGATTGACATGTTCAAGAATTGCGTGTCGGGCAAGGTGCGTGCCGCGAGTGAGGTTAGTTAGACATTTTAATGATTGATTTTGACAATTTATTTATTGATTTTACTAATTCTTATTCACGTTTTTTTTTCTTTTTTGCTGCTTTCGATATCGATTTTTGCTTTCTATAGGCCTTAATGCCTTATGAAGAAGATTCCCCCTGTTTTGGCCCTCTCTGCATTTAATGTGCTGATAGATAAAGTTATTATTATTATTATTATTACTATTATTAATGCTCTTACACAACATTCCTCGTACATTACTTTTATGCATTTTGAACATTTTTTTGGATATTTTAACTTAAATTTATCATACACTTTCTAGAAAGAATTAACTTGTATAGCAAACAATTACAGATTCTTTATGATAAACGTATTTATTTCAATTTCGTTTTTTCCCCGGAAATCCATAATATTGATTTTTAAACTCAATTTGAGGGAAACTACAAACGTCTATCCTTTTGTTCGATTCCGTGTTGTTGGAAGTCAAAGCGACGTAAACAACGAAAGGTGCTTAGAAACAAGAAGAAGAGTATGATTGTCCTTGTCTGAAGCTAGTAGTATTGAGCGAATATCTTCTACCGATCAATCGATTCACCAAATTTATTCATTCATTCTGAACCGTATTTCTTGTAAACGCTTAAATTATTATTATTATTATTTTATAGATGCCAATCGCTCATTTGATCATATTGCTTCATTTATTCTCTGCGGTGAGATTCGATCATTGGAACCGATAAGATATCAATAAATACTTATCGTTTCTTGCAATTTACAGGAAATACATATACAGTCCCGCACGATCGCCCTCCCTAAAGGCGGGCCGCCGCGACATGATTCATGTTGCCTCATGTCGCATCCTTCTAAAAGACTTTTAAAACATACCATTAGTTGTAATCATTGCATCAACAGATACAGTGGTGGCCAGAAGGATATCATATTTTGGTTTTTTGAGCATAACTTTTCTTGCAGTTAACCGATCACTTTGAAATTTTTATATAGTGTGCTCAAACATGTTTCACAATGTATACCGAGGCATGGGGCCGGTTTTTCAATTTTAACGGCTTCCAGGCTACAGTATTTCAAAATGACCGTACAGCTCATTTTGAGGAAGATACTTTTCCTATAATTTGTAAATGCCGTTTTTTTCTCGTTTTTTTACGAATATATTTTAAAAAATCAATTAAACAAATTTATTAACAATATTCAACAGGTTAACTATCAAAATAATTTATTAAATCACTGACAAAGTGGATAGCTCACGTGGGTGATGTCTGGGCAACAATTCAGGTTCAAATCGATTATTAAACAGATTAACTTAACAAATATTAATTTAGTACTTAGTTTCCATGCTTCTGACTGATCCAACGACGTGCGGCGAGGAGAAGCGTACGACAGCCGTTGCAATCATGATCCCATAGATTCGCTGCAGTGGACATAGTCCGAGTTCCTGTGCACCATGATGCTTCTGCCTCCGTGATTCACTGTGGGGACGTGCTTCTGGACTTCATCTCAAACCCTGTCTGGTCTACGGACGTCAACCCATTCGTCCGAGCCAAAGAGATTGAACGTGGACTAGTCCGACCAGACGACCTTTCGCTAGTCTGCGACTGTCATTTTGAAATGAGTGCCTTTGCCTACTTCAGACGATTCCCACTGTACAAAAATACAAGAAATATATATAAAAAAATAACAAGAAACAAGCAAAAATGATGAAAAAAGTTGGTACTTTTGAAATTCACAATATGCCTACGATATGAATATTAATATCTAATAAATGTAAACAGTATCGATGAATGACTATAGTAGCATGCGTAAGCACTTTTTAAACGGGGAAAAATTATTTAAAACAACGAAAATACGTCGCAACTTCAAGTACTCAAAATGAGGCATGTGGTCATTTTGGGATACTGTAGCCTGGATGCCGTCTAAATTGAAAAACCGGCCCCATGTCTCGGTATACTATACTTAGCGAAACATGTTTGAGCACACTATATAAAAATTTCAAGGTGATCGGATAACAACAAGAAAAGTTATGCTCAAAAAACCAAAATATGATATCCTTCTGGCCACCACTGTAAGATTAGGATCACCGTTGAAACGAATAAAATTGGTTAACTCTGGAGAGAGTTATTGAAGGATCATGGTTGATTTTGCTACCGTAATCCCTGCAAATTTGAATCTCCCGCACTTTTCATTGACCCTGCGAAATCGATTTTCTCACGAACAAGTTTTTGGACGCTTTCTGCGGATTTTCTTTTGTATTTTCTCGTGTATTTTGCGAAATAATTACAATACTTCCAAATACAATACTTCCAATACGAGAAAAAACCGTTCTAAAACACATTTGCTAGAAAATCGTTTTCGCAAGGTCGGCACCCCGTCAGGCATGATCCTTCAATAACTCTGTCCAGAGTTAACCTATTTTATTCGTTTCAACGGTGATATTTATCTTATCTGATGATGCAATGACCACAGCTAATGAAATACTTTAAAAGTATTTTAGAAGGATGCGACATGAGGCGACATGAATCATGTCGCGGCGGCCCGCCTTTAGGGAGGGCGATCGTGCGGGACTGTATGTAAAATCAATGATAGTGAGAGTGATAAAATAAGATGTTGACCAGGGCTGTGCGTAAAATAGTTTTCGTAAAATTTTCGTAAAACGCAATTTCACGACTTTTTCTCTCGTAAAAGTCGTAAAATTCGTAAAAATTTCGTTAAAAAATTTTACGTCAAAATTTTAAGAAATTGTCCGAAATATATTTATAACAGAAGATAGCAAACTCGTGAATGTTCATATTGATTCTCTTATGAAATGGACAAACAATAAGCAATAAGTTACACCTAAAATTTTTATATACAGTGGTACACGTAAGCCTTTTCAACAGGCTCCACGCGGCATAGCGCCGCACCACGCCCCACCACGCCTGTGGTTTTTCTCGATGAATAAAGAGTTAAAAATTATGTTTATAGTAGCGATCGCTTACCTGTTTGGGAGGCTAAAATATGCCATAGTAACCAAAATTTTTGGTTGTGTCTGAATAGTTTTTCCAAAATTCGTACTTTTGTAATTTCGAAAATTTAAATATTCCCGCGCAAAAGCAACGCGCGGTAAACGCGCGGCGTGAGCGGGAATTCAAGCATATTTTAGCATCCAAAACAGATAAGCGATCGCTACTATAAACATAATTTTTAACTCTTTATTCATCGAGAAAAACCCCAGGCGTGGTGGGGCGTGGTGCGGCGCTATGCCGCGTGGAGCCTGTTGAAAAGGCTTACGTGCACCACTGTATAATACAGGATATCCCAAAAGTTTTATTTTTCGACGATTCTTCAAAATAATTTCACCAATTTTCAGTATTTTGCCATTTTTTTTCTCGTTTCGTTAAATTTTTAACTATTCGTTAAATTTTACGACGAAAAAATTTTACGAAAAAAAAATCGTAAAATTCGTAAAATAATAAAACGTAAAATACACAGCCCTGATGTTGACCATAATTGAAGGCTGCGCCAGTTTGTTTCATCCCGACAATGGAATCTCCTTCAAGAGCCCTCTTATCGAGTCAAATGACAACCACCGAACCTGGATGCGCATTGATTTGTGTGAATTTTACTGGAGTGAGAAGTTTTAATTTTTTTTACTCTTCGATTGGCTGTTTGGGTTGCGGTTCCTACTTTTGTGTAGGGGTACTCTGGTATTTCAAAACTTAAAGTCTACTTAAAATAGGTCACTGACTTGAAGTTTACTTTAAGTCTACTTCAAGTGAGTGAAGTCACATTTTCACTTTACGTACACTTGCGTCTCACTTTAAGTAGACTTACGTAGTCACGTCACACTTTAAGTAGACTTACGTTTCACATAAAGTAGACTTACAATTCTATTTAAAGTGCAAGTGGTTGTTGACTTCAAGAAGTTTTGAAATACCAGAGCGTCCACGCCACTCCCCAAGATGCGAAAAAAATCGTTGTTTATTCCCTAATCTTTTCAGGCCTTTCTAACTCTACATTATCATCATATTTTCAGTGTGAGGCAGTTATATTCAATTCGACCGTTAATCGTTGTGCAATACTCGGGGCAAATACAAATATGAATTTTCAATGTGCACCACCGAGAAAAATCTTGGTGAGGACAGAAAGTGGATGTTCAAGTATGTTTCAATTATTCCTTATGATGATTTTATACCGTCTGCGTATAATGTTTTGGGTGTCATTACTTCAATTCAATTATTTATCCTATCAGCACATTAAATGCAGAGGGGGCCAAAACAGGGGGAATCTTCTTATCCACAAGATCTATCCTTTCGTCTCTGAGAGAATTCTTCTCCATTCAAGAAAACGTCAGCATATGAAAGTTGATTAGAATAGTAAAATAACCCAAGAAAACTTGACGTTACTCGTCCAAACGGCCTGCTTGACAATACGGATATACCGCTCCTGACTTTCCAAAGTCTACCAGGAGGGGATTCAACTGTTGGTCCTCTTCTCTTGATGGAATAGGCGAGTCATAAACAGAGAAAAATTTCCTAGCAAAGTTTCATTGAGGAATTCTTCCCTAATTCGGGTAGAATTTCCTTATCTATAAGGAAAGGATTTCGTTTATAGATACGAGATTTTTTCTGTGGGTGCCATTAAAATATCTATAGAATTCATCATTCGAATCAACCTAATGCCTGCTTTCTATTGACTGACGTGATAATGGTTTCGAAACATATCAAGTTTGCTATAGCGTAGCTATCGTTTGTGTCCTTCTGCCCTGGCCCCACTCTCACGTAGACAAGCACAATAGAGAGAGTATAGCTGGAGCGTTTATAGTTAGATCATTCTACGTATTTATTCGCAGCCAAAAAAATTGGCGTTAACTGGTGGAATGCCGCGATTAATACCACCGACTCACCCCCATCTGCCATCTGCCATTAATGCCTGAAATGATAAATTGAATTGAAATAAACTAAAAAAGGGATAAGTCTCTGTACGCCATACGACACTCATAAATAGCAAACGTTATGAAAATAAAGAGGAACGTAAGAGAGGGCAAACGCGAGAATATTCATTTTTTCCGCTATTGCTATTTTGTCCAAAATCATGTAGATCCCCACAGAGAAACCGTCGATTGCCATCAACGCTACATACGAATCTGGATACTGTGGAGGACTGCCTATGGACCCATCGTCAACCACCGGTACTCCCGCTTGTGGAAGACGACCTGTTGGAGATAATCGTGTAGTGTTTGAGTGAGTTCTTTTCATTATCGATTACTTAAAAATTGTTTTTTTTTAAATACAAAAGCCATACAAAATGTCATGTGATTGAGAATGAAAATTCATCCAAACTATTCTCTTATAAGAGATGTAAATATCATTTCAGTGCAATTCTTCACAATGGTTCTCATGTTCTGTACGACAACGAAGTGAACACTCAAATAATATGGGATGCCGACATCGGCTCATGGCTTTACGTCTTTCAAGGAACTTATCACTACTTCAAAACGGGCAGTTGCGTTCGGACTCCCCAGCCTTGTACGTAGAATTATTTGTATTACTTCTGACATAAATTTTCCAAATAACATATCGAAAGTAGATGAATATAGATAAAGCATACGACATTATTGATCATTCTAGCAACAATCTGTCCGTGCCAAGAACTGCGTGTCATAGCTGCCCAGACTGGCTATACCAATCCCACTGCTATTGATCGGACTAATGGCGCACTAAAAAATAGTGGAAAACGGAAAATGGCGACTTTTCAGGGTCTAAAAATGTACACTGGAAACCGAAAATGGAAACTCGAAATTTGAATTCGCGGGCGCGAAAAAGGTGCGGCAATTCAAATTCTGATCGCAAATTTCAATTTTCAGCATTTAGAAGTATTGGAACTTGAATACCTACGTAATATCCTTCTTAAAACCGCAGAAAATCGCATTTAGAAGGTCAGAATTTGAATTCCCGCACCTTTTTCCGCGCCCGCGAATTCAAATTTTCGGTTTTCCGGTGTACTTTTTTAGACCCTGGAAAGTCGCCATTTTCCGTTTTCCACTATTTTTTAGTGCGCCATAATTCAGCGCCTCCTTGCACAGGGCCCTCAAGATGGCTATCGTAAGTTCAATCTTTATTTTATTATTTATCACATGCTCACGCATGAACGATACAGTCGAAAAATAATATTATAATTAATCAATATACAATCTGATGAACTACTACTTTTATAGCCCACAGTGGCTTGAGTGGGGTATGTTCAGCAACGTGCAAATCTCTGGCCCCAGAATTTGAATCTCTATAACTTTCTTCGCCCTTGGCCGAAATAGACGGAACATAATTTCGGTCACTATGGAGAATGATTACGGGTCAATAACACAGTTGTTTCATATCAACTTCGATCGGATTTTGAACCAAGTGTTTAATAAGCACATTTACTGAAAGTATCCTTAGTTTTGTTCTACTAATAATCGAACCATACAAATTTTCTTTACTATATAAAAAAACCGGCTGTCGATCGGCCAACTACGAAGCAAGTTATAGCGATTCAAACTTTGGGCCATACTTTTGTACTTTTCTTGTGGATTTCTTATGCACCGTTACATTTGCCTTACGCGTCTACGCCGTAACCCCCTCGGCCGCGTGTCCGATGCGGCGGAGGGGGTTACTGCGTAGACACGTAAGGCAAATGTAACCGTGCATAAGGAAAGGTATCCGCAAAATACAGGAGAATACCTCAACTTTGTAATGTCTTTGCTTATTGAGAATCAAATTGTAATTTTCTCGATATCAGTAGTAATACAAACCTTAGACTTTTTAGCTATAGTCTTTAGCCTTGAATAAAACTTCCCACTCCTAAGAATCGGCTAACAAGAATAATTATTTTTAAAAAAATCATCTTAACACGTTCCACAGATATTGAATGAAGTGAATTCAGGGTGCAACTTCAGCGAGCCCGTACAAGCGGAGTACCGAACTATATCTATAACAGCAAACCCAAGGATCGCGAGATCTACTGTGCTATGGGACAATGGTCGTTGATAACGGATATTGCAGCCACGTACAATCAATTTTTCATCACGGGCGCTACTTAATCGAATATGTTGTTGCTGATCTGGTATGTCAAAACTGGTAGTATACTTGTCATTTCCACTTAAAGTAGACTTGCATGTGGTGTATAATACTGTAATGCATTTCGCCAAATGTTCTTTCACGTGTAGTAAACTTCTAGTTAGTGAACTAATTTAAGTAAACTGCTAATTTTGAAATACCAGAGTCCTTTGAGCACACGAAGCAGTTCTTAATATTTTATGCATATTTCAGTGAATAATTTGCCTTCATATTGTCTTTGCCATTTGAATATGTATAATTTTGTCATATTTTTATTACCATAAATGCGGGAAAGAGAACACATCTGACAATGAGTCGTTACTAAAATACATTATGTTCAGCTAAAAATTTCGACATTTTTAGCTAGCTATTATAGTTTTTAACTGATTCGTGGTTTGAATAGCGACCCTTTTCACGTTAGTTCAGCCTCTGGAGCAGCGGGGCAACAATGAACCATCTCTGGATGGAAGTCCCACAAAAACGATTAAATATAAAGAGGGCGCGGCGGATGCCAGACGGGTTTGGTGGGATGCATTAGAGAGAATGTGCGTGCGCGATGGCATCCAATGATTCTCTCTGTCGCACTCTCCGCCGCGCTACCAAACCTGTCTGAGGTGCGCCGCTCTGACTAATGAACTATGGTCTGTTTATTGTAAAAACACGCCAAAGCGCACACCACAGTTTTGGTAAAGTCACCTCGGTATCTCTGTTGCCCCGCTATTGTTTATTCCCTAATCGTTTCTCTTTCGCATTTTGAACTAACGTGTTTTCGCCTTGACTTTTTGTTCTCTTATTTGACGCGTTAACTGTTTTGTGGATAAGTATGCTGCATCTGGATCGGCATCCGGCAATTGTTCTTAAAGGTGGTGTCCGAGCAATATTTTCGTGAACTAACTGTGGAGACAGAAAGATAGCAAAAGTTATTCTGCAAACCTTAGTAGCTAATTTAGCTTATTGATCGCTAGAATCACGAATGAATCCATGCTTGATGTACAGGCAAAGGCGCGAAATTTTGAAAATAGGAAAGTTCAGCAATAGGTTTCGAACCCGCGACGTTACGCTTACTAGTTACCACTTTTACCACTGCGCTATGGGATTGATGAATGGAAGTGCTAATTTCTTGCATATCACTTCTCCCTTGCATAATACAGTCGCGCCGGAAAGTCAGTGCCAACTTTTTTGTTTTTGTTATATTTTGTGAACCAAGCGTGGTATCGGGGCGCTCTCGCGAGTTCTTATGGGAAATTTATCGGAGAATCCGACCCTGATATTGCGGTCTCATGACAATTTCTCATTGTTGCGTAATGATGACGCAATCGAAGTCCACTTTTTTGAAAAATCATAACTCCGAGGAAAAATTTTTTCCAGCCTACCGTTCTTCTATAAGTTTGAGATCTACGCGTCGGCTACTCCGAAAAAATTTTTTAGGTTGCTGCGATTTTTTTAAGCCGCGGCGGCCATGCTGCAAAATGGCGGCTGCAAACTCATATCTCAGCTCCCAGACAAGCTAGAGACTCGTTCTTGGGCTCAAAATGATCCTTATGATGTCCCAAATAATCCCTGAAAAAGTGGTCTTGATCGGACCATAATTGCCTTGGGGGGGCGATCATTTCGGCAACGATCATTTCGGCAACGGATCATAAATCTGTTGGAAGATGGAAGATAGTTTAGGACTATGGATCATGATCATATTTATCCCTCATAACTAACGTAATCTATCATCTTTTCATCTCTCCCTCGTCTCTTTTCTCCAAGATGCGATAAATATATTATTAACTCAGTTCCTTGCTTTCACATTGAATGGATTTGGATTATTTTCACATGGAATTGCACAAGTGCGCAATATTATTATTGATTACTTGACTGCAATCGGTTCTCCCGCATTCAAAGCTTCCAATAAAGTTTCGCGTGGTAATTCCTGAAGGGATACTATACATTTTCGAATATTCTATGTATCTTCTATTAAAAGGAAATTCAGCACTTAAGAAAAACTGTCGTAAATTGTTCGCCAATTATTTGAAAAATTGTGGAAAACGGTCAAAGATCAAACTTGATAGAGTAAACAATGAAAAGTGAGCTTCAGCTTCCATGAACATCTGATCCAGAATGTATGAGTCGTCCAATCAGTTCGGACAAGAGGTTGATAAGCAACCGATCACGGAGGGCTGCAGTATCTTAAAAGGAGTTGAACAATTTACAGGAGCAGATTATTGTAGATTTTGTACAGTATCCAGAGAATATATCACAGTATGTGTGAAATGTTATATTGTAGCTTGAATCTTTGATCTTTGATCTATGTATTTTGATCTTTGTCCAAAATTTTTCAAACAATTGTCGAAAATTACGGCTTTCTATGGTATTTATTAGTTGTTGAATTTCACTTCTTATTTTCTTTTAGATACAATAGTTTCGCGCATGCACAATTGAATGATAAGTATTATCTGTGGACAGACACCACTTGCCACTAGCATCATTTTGGCCCTTAGAACGGGTCCTTAGCGCATCTAGAAGCTGAATTTCAATTTTGGTGCTCAAATTCGCAACACCGCTACAGCTTGAAATCGGAGTCAGAGCAATTCGGATTTTTTGCTTGTGCAGCTCTAATAGATGCCTCCACTCTCATTATGTTTCAGAAGAACATGACATTTCACTTAAGAAATATAAATTTTCAAATAAGGTACGTTAATTGTGTCATAACTGCACAGCAATGACGTAATTTAATTACACCAATACGTCATTGTTATATTCTTTGATAAATTCTGTGCATTGACTCAAAAGATCAGCTTGAAAATTGATCTTCTAGTTCACGATCTACATAGGTATACTCACTTAATCCCTCATTTACATACCGATGCATTGCTCCGCCCCTTTCTAATGAACCCTACATAAACATACCGATTTTAGCTCCGCCCATTTAACTTCGCGGGCATGGACACCGATGCGAACTCTAACACACCCAAACATCTTTATATTTTTACGAAAGAAAGAAGAACCATTGAGCCAGAAATTAGGAGATAGAAATTAGGAGAGAGACAGTTAACTTTTGATTCAGAAAAGCAATCAAGCTGATCTTTTGAATCAATGCACAGAATTTATCAAGGAATATAACAATGACGTATTGGTTTAATTAAATTAGTTTACTGTTGCGTGGTGATGACGCAATCGAAGTACCTTTTTTCGATAGATTATAGTAGTCACAGCTCTTCCTTCGCCCTCTGGGGATGAAAAACATTTTTTTTGGAAGGACAGAGTTTGAGATTTCTCCGCAGGCAGCTTTGCAATATCATCATCAAATAACAAGATTGATATGGAAAGGCAGATATAGCAACAGAAGGAGATAGGTAGATAAACGAAATTCGAACAAGAACATGAATTAACTAGGAAGACGCCAATATAGGAAAAGATTATCATTATAATAATAATAATAATAATAATATTTTATCGATTCTTGAGCAAGAGAAAGTAACAAATATTCTGTAAATAATAAATATCGAATAAAATATGAAGAACGACGAAAATGCTGCGATATCTAGATCACAGCTGTGATACTATTACGAAAAACTGCGGGGTTGGGCGAATTTACAATAGATAAATCAAGAGTATTCCATTTATTAACTACTCTATTTGACAAAAAACATCTAAATCTACGACTGGAAATCCTATGAAAGAGTAGCTTTTGGGGGTGTCCACGGTTTCTGTGGAGTGAATTGGAGAAAATGAACATTTTGCGGGGGTCGATATCGATAAAACCGTTAATGATCTTAAAGGTTGTGGTCAGATCAATGATGTCTCTACGGGTTGAGAGGGATTGAAGGTCGAGAAGGGACAGCCTGTGAGGATAGTCGATGTACGGGATACCACATCTACGAAGAACGATTCTGGAATAAGTTTTAAGGACAGATTCAACATGCAGTTGCAATGACGAGGACGACGGGGACCAAAGTTCACTACAGTACTCGAGCAAGGGACGGACATAGGTACAGAATAGACGACTGTGTAAAGATAATTATGAAAACTAAATAATCTAATATGTATATGATTCCTTTGAGCACATGAAACAGTTCTTATCTTTATTATTTTATGAATATTTTGGTAAATTGTTTGTCTTGATATTGTCTTTGCATATGCATAACTTCCCAAATATTTTTATTACCATTGGTGCAGGAAAGTCTAATAGAGAAAACATCCTGTCGATTCGTGGACAAGTTAAAGAAAATCGAGAAGAACTGTTATAGGGAAGAAAGTTCTAATCATAATCCACACATGCCGCACCAGAGATGAAGAATTGATCGTACGAGGCTGTAGTATCCGTTAACAACGACCATTGACCCATAGCGCAGTAGATCACACGCTCCTTCACTTGGCTATTAAAGATATAGTGTGGAACGTCCCGAAGAAGACGCGCCCTGAAATCGTATTTTTAAGTTTTTTTTCTCACTATTTTAAAGAGATATTCGAAGCTAATTTGACTTTCCGCTCTGGTTATACTCTCTCGTAGACAAAGAATGCGAGAGAATGGGGCAGAGCGGAGAGCTTCAAATTAGCTTGGGGTGTCAATTCATCTGGGAGCTCAGACGATTTTTTCTCAACTGAATTCCTTTGGTTTAGCTGATTCTCTCCAGAGTGGAAATTTTCATTCATTGAGTAGAGATATTCGTATGTCAAGTTTAAAGATTGAGTCCTTGCTAGGATATCCGCACTTTTTTTTAAAATTCAAGAAATGTGTAATGAGTAAGAACATTGCGCTATGGGATAGATGAAAACTTCTCACAAACCACTTGGCATTCGCAAAAGAGAGATATGGTCGATTAGCATGAACATTCGCGGATCTCCAAAAGTTTGTCTGACTAAACAACAACGAGAAGTCCCAATAAAAATGTGCAGCAAAGCCATAACTAACTAGTGCTTATTTTTGGAAATAGCAGTACGTCCTTTGCAGCATCTCAAGAAAATATTTACTAAAAAGTGGCATATTTTGAGCTCCTTTTTGACAGCCCTCTAGCTCTATTTCTTCCACTTATGTGACCCATTTTCTGATTTAACCACCTTGGGACACTTCAAATATTACATACCACAGAGTGGGAATACCGGAGTTGATCAGATTGAACTCACGATAGCCATCTTGAGGGAGCTATGCAAGGAGGCATTGCATTAGTCCGATCAATAGCAGTGGGATTGGTATAGCCAGTCTGGGCAGCGATGACACGCAATGATTGGCACGGACAGATTGTTGCTAGAATGAATCAATAATTTCTTATGCTTTATCTTCATCTTCGCCTTCGATATGCTAATTTATGTCACAAATAATATAAATAATGATACGTACAAGGCTGGGGAGTGCGGACGCAGCTGCCCGTTTTGAAGTAGTGATAGGTTCCTTGGAAGACGTAAAGCCATGAGCCAATGTCGGCATCCCAAATCATTTGAGTATTCACTTCGTTCTCGAACAGAATATGAGAGCCGTTGTGAAGAATTGCACTGAAATGATACAAGAGAATAGTTTCGATGAATTTTCATTCTCAATCACATGACATTTTGTATGGCTTTTGTATTTAAAAAAATAACAATTTTTAAGTAATCGATAATGAAAAGAACTCACTCAAACACTACACGATTATCTCCAACAGGTCGTCTTCCACAAGAGGGAGTACCGGTGGTTGACGATGGGTCCATAGGCAGTCCTCCACAGTATCCAGATTCGTATGTAGCGTTGACGGCAATCGACGGTTTCTCTGTGGGCATGAGCAAAATTCTGTACAAAGATAGCACAAACAGAAGGAATAAAATATTCTCGCATTTGCTCGCTCTTACAAACTTCTTTCTTTTTGTATATTTTATCTTATCAAGAACAGAGACTTTCGTTTCTCTGGCAGTGAATAACGAAGAATTATGAGAAATATGTGAATGTATACACTCGAGCTATACTCTCACTTTGTTTGTCACCGGGAGAGTTGGGTAAGAGCGGAGGGATACAAGCTAAACATTGACTTATTGGCAAACTACTAGTGGTCTATAACTCTACTCTTGCAAACTCTTCAGATCAGTCTTACGAGAGTCAATTGAAAATAAATGGGTATTGAGATGATATAAATCATTATTAAATAAAACTTGTAATTGCACCAATAGAAAAAAATTCCTTATCTGTAAAGGAATTATTCCCTAGGCACGTTTCTTCACGGAATTCTTCCGTTTTAGATAAAGGAATCCTACACTTCAAGGGTAGAATGCAAAAATGTAACGCTTTTTTTATATGTTTATCACCTCTAATTGTAAAATATTTTATGCAGACGGTACCATTTTAACATGTTAAAGAAAAGTTGAAACATACGTGGACACTTTCTGTCCTGACCAAGATATTTGTCGGCGGTCCACATTTATAATTCATATTTGCATTTGCCCCGAGTATTGCACAACGATTAACGGTCGAATTGAATATAACCGCCTCACACTGAAAAATATGAAATTGTGGAGTTAGTAAGATCTGAAAAGAATATGGAATATAGAAAATTTTGAGTTTTGAGTGTGTTAACAGAAATATTATTTGAGAAAAATCAAAATTGAGCGATCTTTATGATTCGGAGAGTACTAGTCCAGGCTGAAAAGTAGAACATACAAGTAGAAAGTAGAAAGTAGAACATAAAGCTGTAGTGAATGGAGAAGAAAAAGAGGCGGTGGAAGCACCAAACGAATAAATTATTCCATCGAAACAAATGTTAAATGAATTAAACGAGAAGATGTAAACTATAGATGCTTGACTTAAGACCGAAGAAGTAAAAATATAGTGGCATCTATCACGTATGCTTCGCCCTCCATCCACTTTCTCTTTAAAATACTCTATCTAGTATTTACTATTTTAACATCTTACCGTAATCGTCATTTATCGTGCCTGCACGAGAAAACATTGAAACTCATCGAAAATAAATTGAATACAAACAGCCTTTTAGACTATTATAATACCTTTAATGAATAAAGTTAGTTCACGATTCATATGGACATCCGATGAGGGATTGTCACAAACTTGGTGTTACAATTAGCGTAAATAATTAGACTATTATAATACCTTTAATGATAAAGTTAGTTCACGATTCATATGGAAATCCTATGGGAGATTGTCACAAACTTGGTGTTACAATTAGCGTAAATAATTAGACTATTATAATACCTTTAATGATAAAGTTAGTTCACGATTCATATGGAAATCCTATGGGAGATTGTCACAAACTTGGTGTTACAATTAGCGTAAATAATTAGACTATTATAATACCTTTAATGATAAAGTTAGTTCACGATTCATATGGAAATCCTATGGGAGATTGTCACAAACTTGGTCTTACAATTAGCGTGGTGGGATCGGAAATTATTCAAGGAAAAAGATGGCAAAAAGAGTTTTGTATAATCTAGACTGAATATCCAATGCAAATCATCGGCGGGGATTCGAACTTTTATGCCGACCAACCGGTTGGATTGATTGTCCGGCCTCTTATCCACTAGACCATGGGTACCTATTGAGAGTAATATCAAATGGTCTACATATACTCACCCACTTCCCTACTTATATGCCGATGTATAGCTCCGCCCCTTTCGTGTGGACCCAACTTAAATACCGATTCTTGTTCCGCCCATTTTACTTCGCGGGCTTGGACACCGATTTCAAACATTAACATCCCCAAAATCTTTATTCTTCCTGAAAAAAGAGCTCCGCTAGAATAATAATAATATATATTTATTTCCTTATGCGTTACATTAAAACAGATGAAAGAAATTTGATAGATGGAGAATAAATAAATTAATAAGGGAATGCTTATAGCTGCAATAACTAGATCACAGCATTGGGGGGTTGGGAGGGGGTATGGAAATTTTATTGGGTTTTAAAGGGGGAACTCAACCATGACACCATGATCCCTCTCTTTGACGATTAGTCGGTGCAATATGGTACAAGTGAACAAGTGATTGCAATGTGGCATAATTAGAGTGTGCGAGGATGCTTGTGCTGCACGGAGGCTTATAACCGGGTGGAGGAGGCTGTGATAAAGATCGTCATTGAGAAAGTCGAGGACCAAGGTTCGGAAGGGAGTTCATGAAGACAATTACTAAGGTGTAATGGTAGGACCTACTGAGAATGAGATGTGAAAGAATAAATAAATAAAAAGCAACGAAATAAGATAACTAATAACTAGCGAAGAGTGGGGCGTAGAGAGATAGGGAGAGAGTACAAAGAGGGAGAGATGAGAAGAAGAGAAGAGAAAAGTGCAAAAAATAAACAAAAAAGGATCTCTCACAAGTTTTTTTTTAAATTCATGTTTTATATATAAAGGCTTACAAAAATTATGTTAAAAGTGCACTCTCGCTTGAGCTGAAAAACTGTGATGCTGTAGGTCTCGTGTATCGTGTCTTGTTGTCTTGTTGGTCTTAATGGTCTTGAGGCAGATTTAAAGTGTAGTCGTGATAACTGAAAAACTGAAGAGATTAGCAAAGTCTTATAGAAATATATTTATTTAAAATGATTCACGAATTTGTCTACTGAATGATAATGAGCTGTTGTTTGAAACCAAACTATTCTCGAGTGAGTTCCATTTGTTTACTACTCTATTAGTCAAAAAGTTTGAAAAGCGATTTGAGTGGCAACTATGAGGATTGAGTTTTAAATTGTGGCCTCGTGAAATATTGAAGAGTGGATGAGGGCAGACCACTCTCGGATCAATCACTCTCGGATCAAAAATCACAAAAAGAGTCTTCGAAAGCAGAAATCGCTACCTAACAGCGAAGATGAGAAGCTGTTGATCTGAAGGGATTCCTGCAGCAAGAGATTGAGGGTGAACTCCTTTTGGATGTTGTCATCTACGAGTGGTTTTCCCTGGAAAAAATAGAAAATTGATGGGACTGAAAGATAATCAATCGAAAAGTGGAAATGCGATCTAAGGGGAGAGAAGAGCAACCACTATGTAAAGATCATGGATCAATTTCAAAAATAGGGAGTAATGTGAAATACTGGTACGGGAGATAACGGATGAGACAGGAATGAGAAGACGCAGTAAATCATAATTAGATGATCATATGCAAATTGGAGTGCGGAGGTGAACAACAACGACGAAAATGGAAATGTGAAGACAAAGAGGCCTATGGTATATAGTTGTATGTAGAGAGAGGTAGAGAGGGAGAGGCAGAGGCAAAGGTGGAGATGTAAAGGTAGAGAGGGGTGTAAATAGGTAAAAAAAGACGAAAAGTTGTAGTGAAACGACGTGTCTAAAAACAGTGAAAAGAGAAGGAGAGAAGTGATGATGGGAAGGAAGGAAGGGACCAATCGATGATTATTGATTGACTGGGAGATAGACAGGGAAGGGCGAGTGATCTACCCTACTGACCTTGTGAGAGAAGAAGAGCAAGAGGGAAATACAAGGAACAAGGATCTTTCTTGAGTAGGCAGAATGTAACTTTTGTCATTGCAGTTCGAATTTGTCAATGGCGATAAATTAGAACACATTTTGCACTCACAGAAGCTAATGTTATCGACTACAGTATCCGTCGACTACAGTAACCGTCGACTACAGTATCCGTCGACTACAGTATCCGTCGACTATAGTATACGTCGTCTACAGTATACGTCGTCTACAGTATACATCGCGATGCATCGACTACTTTGTTTATCCATCCACATACTGCTCGTATTTCGGTGATTAAGTAAATAAGTCTTAACGACGATTGAAACAACACTTGTGCTCACTAAAGATCAGACGTCTAAAGATCAAACATCAACCTTTTCAAAAATCAATACTGCGACGTTGTGTGACACCAAAGGACCAAAGGTAAGAAACGAAGATCGATTATTCGAAAACATACAGTATCCCTTCAGGAATTACACACGAGACTTCTTTTGAAGCCATGAACGTGGGAGAAATCGTCAATTAATCAATAATAATAATAAATAATCAATATTTATAAAATTTTGCTCACATCTCAATCTAAGCAGACACATTTTTGAAGTCTTTTCTTTTCTCTCGTTTCCTGCATATTCACGTTGATAAAATATATAATAATATATATAACGCACATACTTACACTGGAAGTCGTTGTTGATTGGCTCATTCATTCAATTTGAAAAACAAAGAACAGAGATCAAAAGATGATGATAGATTACGGTAGATATGAGGGTAAAAAAATGGTCACGATCAATAATACTACTCTATTAGTTCGAACAAGGGACGTCGCATTAGACAGATATGTATTGTGAAGATATGAAGACTTACAACTTGAGCAGAATAAAAGTAAGAGATACGGTAATGGTAGTACACTAAATGACGACACAATAGGTACAACAGGGTGGGATACGGTAGATCATCGAATGGAACACGGTAGACAAAAAAAGATTACGGTAAATCATTTTACGAAGTTAAGACAAAATATACTGTAGTCTACTCTGGCAGGATATACGATGGATTGGGATACGGTAGATGGTGGGGGTTACGGTAGCTGATTACTGTTGATCATTGAGTTGTACGAGGGTGGTGAGTCCCTCGACAATACGCGTGTGACACAGACCAATCTCGCGAAGATATTCCATCTTCAGATACTCGGGTATCTACAACGAAAGAACGGATTAGGGTAGGTTTAAATCCCTTTCTAAAAGAAATCGATATCGACAAGATTACGGTAAGCTAAGATTTCACTGGAAGCGATCGATATCTAGAAGGTTACGGTAGACAAAATAGAATAATCGATAAATGAATAACCTCATTGCAGGTCTTGCACACTCTGAACATGGTAGTGATAATGTCCTCGGGAGAATAGCCCAGACGACGTGTGTGAATTGTCTGTAAAAACATTCATTATTCAATTCTGATCATTTAATTTTTCGAATTACGAAGCTCTATCTAGTCCATCAATTATTCATAAGGCATTTAGGCCTATGGAAAGCAAAAATCGATATCGAAAGCAGCAAAAAAGAAAAAAACGTGAATAAGAACTAGTAAAATCAATCAAAAAAATGTCAAAATCAATCAATAAAATGTCTAACTAACCTCACTCGCGGCACGCACCTTGCCCGACACGCAATTCTTGAACATGTCAATCATGAGACGAGGATGAGGCTCGTCGCACACCTACCAAACGATTATTGATCAATATCAATCACTAAATACAATACACCATATCGATTTATCGTAAGTTACAATGACTTTACAATGCCCAAGTATAAGTTAATAAGAAACACTGGTCGAATAACTATGAGATTTTCAAAATGCGGCCAGGGTTTCAAAAAAATCCCAAATGTGGCCAATTTTCATAGCTTGTATCGTACATGTAAAAATAGTTGTATCATGAACGGTGTGAATGGATCTGAACGGATCAGGCCGATCAAACGGGATTGTGAGCGAGCCGGCCATTTTCGTTATTTTTCTTTCTTTTCATTGTTTTTGTTTTCTTCGAATCTACTATATTGAAATACATTAGGCCAAAATATTGCCATTTAACAAAAATCATCATTTTCGCGAGGAATAAATTGCGCCAATGAACCAAAATTGCCGCATTTATTCATTTGTGAAGCAATGATTTTTGCTAAATGGCAATATTTTGGCGTGATTTCTTTCAATGCAGTAGATTCGAAGGAAAGAAAAACAATGAAAAGAAAGAAAAATAACGAAAATGGCCTTCTCGCTCACAATCCCGTTTGATCGGCCTGATCCGTTCAGATCCATTCACACCGTTCATGATACAACTATTTTTACACGTACGATAACATACTTTCAACATATGGTTGGTGACAAAAGGAATATAATATTGCCTGCCCCCCAAGATTCACGCATGATTCTAATTATCAATAAGCTGAATTAGCATAAAAGAAATACATAGTGTACGGTATGTAGAATAACTTTTGCTAACTTTCTGTCTTCACAGTTTGTTCACGAAAATATTCGCGGGAGTCCACCTTTAATACACTTGAACTAATCAATCAATATCAATCGATATCCATGTCTACAGTATACCTCCTGAAGTCGTGCCAGCATCTCTGCGTCTGTCAGTCGAAGATAACGAATGATCGCACAACGAGACTGAATAGGCTCTGAAAATCAATCGATAATTAGAAGTTGCTACAGTAAACTGCAATAAATTGAGCTATTAATACAGTAATCGATAATTAAAAAATCAATAATCCTTACCAATGATCTCGAATTGATTGCAAGCGAGAGCGAATCGTGTGGTCTTCGAGTAGATTTCCATCGTGCGACGAAGAGCCTGCTGCGCACCTTCGGTCATCGAATCAGCCTAAAATTAAAAAAAAAAACTAAATAAATAAATAATAAACTTATTAAATGAATTAAATAAACTAAACAAAACAACTAAACAAATTTTTTGTTTGTTTGATGCAACTCGAATATGAATAACACCTTTACAAATGTTCATTAGATGAATTTCCGAATAACATCAATCAATAATCCTGATCTCCCAGATAAATGAAATATCGATTACCTCGTCAAGAATGATCATCTTCGTCCGATTAGTTGGGAGTGTCACTTTGGTCTGGGCGAATGACTTGATCTTATTGCGAACCACTTCGATAGATAGAGGTGGTAAAGCAGAAATGGGTAAGACACATCGTTTCAATTACAACGGCGGTCATTCAACGAATTTTTCCATAAAATATGAGTTGATGTAATCGATTAATCTAGATTCAGAAGTTCCGTTAATGTTGAGCGGTGTCAATTCTAATCTCTCCATGCACTTGAAAGGCAGCGTGAGAAAGACAACATGAACAGATACGGTAGGGCAGCTACAGAACAGTACTGTAGGGAAACAGTTATACGGTAGGGCAGCTACAGAACAATACTGTAGGGAAACAGTTATACGGTAGGGCAGCTACAGAACAATACTGTAGGGAAACAGTTATACGGTAGGGCAGCTACAGAACAATACTGTAGGGAAACAGTTATACGGTAGGGCAGCTACAGAACAATACTGTAGGGAAACAGTTATACGGTAGGGCAGCTACAGAACAATACTGTAGGGAAACAGTTATACGGTAGGGCAGCTACAGAACAATACTGTAGGGAAACAGTTATACGGTAGGGCAGCTACAGAACAATACTGTAGGGAAACAGTTATACGGTAGGGCAGCTACAGAACAGTACTGTAGGTAAACAGTTATACGGTAGGGCAGCTACAGAACAATACTGTAGGGAAACAGTTATACGGTAGGGCAGCTACAGAACAGTACTGTAGGGAAACAGTTATACGGTAGGGCAGCTACAGAACAGTACTGTAGGGAAATAGTTATACGGTAGGGCAGCTACAGAACAATACTGTAGGGAAACAGTTATACGGTAGGGCAGCTACAGAACAATACTGTAGGGAAACAGTTATACGGTAGGGCAGCTACAGAACAATACTGTAGGGAAACAGTTATACGGTAGGGCAGCTACAGAACAATACTGTAGGGAAACAGTTATACGGTAGGGCAGCTACAGAACAATACTGTAGGGAAACAGTTATACGGTAGGGCAGCTACAGAACAATACTGTAGGGAAACAGTTATACGGTAGGGCAGCTACAGAACAATACTGTAGGGAAACAGTTATACGGTAGGGCAGCTACAGAACAATACTGTAGGGAAACAGTTATACGGTAGGGCAGCTACAGAACAGTACTGTAGGGAAACAGTTATACGGTAGGGCAGCTACAGAACAATACTGTAAGGAAACCGTTATATGGTAGGGCAGCTACAGAACAGTACTGTAGGGAAACAGTTATACGGTAGGGCAGCTACAGAACAATACTGTAGGGAAACAGTTATACGGTAGGGCAGCTCGGAAGAGTATTGTAACGAGACTGATAAGCATGTGCGCTAACCTATCATCGGATGCGTTCAACTCCAGACACGCTTCCTTCGTCTGCTTACCGAGCAGTTCCCGTGCTATTTAGAGCCCAGATCGACGTGTTCTTACCGAAAAAAAAATCTGAAAAATATATTAAAATATAAAATAAAATATAAATATATATATAACGTGATGTAATTATTATACACGAATAATTATTAAGTTATTCGCCGTTACCATTACCATTACGAGATGGAGCCATTCACTCTACAAAACAATCGACGCCAACTTTCTTAGCGATGCAACGATCAAGAAACGGAACGCTATACACATCTGAGCTCGCATCACTTGGTCTCTAGATAAATGTATTATACATCGGCAAAATTCAACTCGAGCGATGAATTGTTAATGGGATCATTTATATGAGGAGAGTGAAACACATTTCAAAAGATTCTACGTTTATTGTAGAATAACTAAGCAAATAAAGTTTTCAACATGGCCATGATAGAATCAATCAATACAATTAATTAGGAGATCATCAGATCATCATGGAGAACTGTCATTAACGTGATTATCAACATATATATTTGATGGAATAAATAAATAAATATATTGATTACTAGAAAATAAAAATTGCTTTTTAACTTTTTTCTGGAATATTTAAATGCTAAAATTGGTTAATGCTCTTTCACGAGTAGCACTAAAATTTCACGATTTTCAGACCCTGAATTCACTATTTCACGAAATTTTCTTTGCACGGACCACTCTGTTCCGCCGCTTTTTACGTTATACGACGAGAGATATAAAATAGTATTCAATTAAATTTGGATTTCATATTTAAATAAATTTTTAACTAGATTATTTTATAATATTATAAATACATTGTTTTTTTTTTTCAATCCTGGATAGTATGCGAGTGATACATGCAGAGACAAAAGATCAAAGATCATGTTTTTTTTTTCAGATTGGAACATGAACATATTATGCATATAAGAAATTGGAAGCTGTAGGGTTACGATAGATTACGCTAGGTCAAAGGGTTGGTCATATTTATGATAGCTATGACTGTTACAATTTGAAAGCGGACAGATTCGTAATGGAAAAATGTCACGACTTGTTTACTTAGTCACCGAAATACGAGCAATATGTGGGTGGATAAAGAAATTAGACGACGTATATTGTAGTCGACTGATACTGTAATCGACGGATACTGTAGTCGACTGATACTGTAATCGACGGATACTGTAGTCGAGTGATACTATAATCGACGGATACTGTAGTCACGTATACTGTAGTCGACGGATACTGTAGTCGATAACATTAGCTTCTGTGAGTGCAAAATGTGTTATAATTTATCGCCATTGACATATTCGAACTGCAATGACAAAAGTTACATTCTGCCTACTCAAGAAAGACCCTTGTTCCTTCTATTTCCCTCTTGCTCTTCTTCTCTCACAAGGTCAGTAGAGTAGATCACTCGCCCTTCCCTGTCTATCTCCCAGTCAATCAATAATCATCGATTGGTCCCTTCCTTCCTTCCCATCTCCTCTTTTCACTCCTTTTCTCCGTTTTATACTATCCTCGTTTTACATATTTACATATTTACTTTCTTTTGCGCAAGTCTATATTTTATCAGCTTTAAAGGCACATCCCGAGCTCATTTGAATCTCTCCGCTAAGACCACACTCTCTCGCTTTCTTTGTCTTCGAGAGAGCGTTGCCTCTCTCCCTCTCTGCTTCTCCCTCTCTACCTCTACCTCTCTACCTCTACCTCTCTACCTCTACCTCTCTACCTCTACCTCTCTACCTCTACCTCTCTACCTCTACCTCTCTACCTCTACCTCTCTACCTCTACCTCTCTACCTCTACCTCTCTACCTCTATCTCTCTACCTCTACCTCTCTACCTCTCCCTCTCTACCTCTACCTCTCTACCTCTACCTCTCTACCTCTCTCTCTCTCTACCTCTCCCTCTCTACCTCTGCCTCTCTACCTCTATCTCTCTACCTCTACCTCTCTACCTCTCCCTCTCTACCTCTACCTCTCTACCTCTACCTCTCTACCTCTACCTCTCTACCTCTACCTCTCTACCTCTCTCTCTCTACCTCTCCCTCTCTACCTCCACCTCTCTACCTCTACCTCTCTACCTCTCCCTCTCTACCTCTCCCTCTCTACCTCTCCCTCTCTACCTCTCCCTCTCTACCTCTCCCTCTCTACCTCTCCCTCTACCTCTCCCTCTCTACATCTACCTCTCTACCTCTACCTCTCTCTACATGCATATCGAGAGACCTTTGACCTCACTTTGTCTAACTTCACATTTCTATAACGATTCCCTTCTTCATCTTCTTCTCTAGGGTAGATCACTATCCCTTCCCTGTCTATCTCTTAATCAATCAATAATCATTGATTGGTCCCTTCCTTCCTTCCCAACATCACTTCTCTCCTTCTCTTTTCACTGTTTTTAGACACGTCGTTTCACTACAACTTTTCGTCTTTTTTTATCTATTTACATCCCTCTCTACCTTTGCATCTCCACCTTTGCCTCTGCCTCTCCCTCTCTACCTCTATCTACATACAACTATATACCATAATCCTCTTTGTCTTCACATTTCCATTTTCGTCGTTGTTGTTCACCTCCGCACTCCAATTTGCATATGATCATCTAATTATGATTTACTACCTCTTCTCATTCCTGTCTCATCCGTTATCTCCCGTACCAGTATTTCACATTACTCCCTATTTTTGAAGTTGATCCATGATCTTTACATAGTGGTTGCTCGTCTCTCCCCTTAGATCGCATTTCCACTTTTCAATTGATTATCTTCTATTCCCATCAATTTTCTGTTTTTTTTTTCAGGGAAAGCCTCTTGAAGATGAACCGACGGAAACATCCAGAAGGAGTCTACCGTATCTCTTACTCCGCCTGAGAAGGAATGCAGATCTTTGGTCAGGACGTAGACGGATAAGGCCATCTATCGAAGCCAAGATTCAGCACAAGGAATCCCTTAAGATCAGCAACGTCTCATCTTCTCTGGTAGGTAGTGATTTCTGCTTTCGAAGACTCTTTTCGTGACTTTTGATCCGAGAATGATAGATCTTTGATCTTGAACATCTTTTTCATTGTTCTCTTCATCGTTCAAGCGCCTTGTTGGCAGAAACCAATTAGTCAAATCGTTGAATCGATGCTATTTTGTCATTTCAGGTCGTCTATATGGATCGACCAACGGCTGAAGAAGATCGTCCAAGTTCTCAATCTTCCGTGAAGTCCTCACCAATCCCGAAACTTCAAACTCAGGTCAACTGTACCATGTACGCTCCCTCGTCAGGTTCGATTTCCCCTTGAATTACTTTACTATTATCTTGTCTTTTGTTCAAGTGTCGATGAAAAGATCATAAAACGACGAGAGAGCGCGTAAAAAGAGTGTTAAAGTAACGTCTCGAGCTAATTTGAAACTCTCCGCTCTTACCACATTCGCTCACTTTCTTTGTCTGCGGGAGAGCATTTCAAATTAGCTTAGGGTGTGCATTTAAATATTTTTCGTTTCGAAAGAATGGATTATTTAGAATACGCTGTGATTGTGAAAGTCAAGAGAGAGAAAAACTATTGTCTCCTTTTTTTACCTCTAAAGTGCATGAAAAGAAAAGATCGTTGACTAACAAGATTGTAATTGTAAGACTTGTAAGGCAGGATTATTTGTGTGATCATCGTTGATTACATATCTTGATCAACTATATCGTCTTCATGGATGGAGTCTCGATGGTCGTCGAATGAAGTGCCAGGACTCCGCTCGCGTCTGCCCTCATCCACTCTTCTAGCGGAGCTCTTTTTTCAGGAAGAATAAAGATTTTGGGGATGTTAATGTTTGAAATCGGTGTCCAAGCCGGCGAAGTAAAATGGGCGGAACAAGAATCGGTATTTAAGTTGGGTCTACCCGAAAGGGGCGGAGCTATGCATCGGCATATAAGTAGGGAAGTGCGTGAGTATATGTAGACCATTTGATATTACTCTCAATAGGGACCCATGGTCTAGTGGATAAGAGGTCGGACAGTCAATCCAACCGGTTGGTCGGCATAAAAGTTCGAATCCCCGCCAATGATTTGCATTGGATATTCAGTCTAGATTATACAAAACTCTTTTTGCCATCTTTTTCCTTGAATAATTTCCGATCCCACTACGCTAATTGTAAGACCAAGTTTGTGACAATCTCTCATCTCACTTCCATATGAATCGTGAACTAACTTTATCATTAAAGGTATTATAATAGTCTAAAAGGCTGTTTTCATTCAAAGTACTTTCGATGAGTTTCAATGTTTTCTCGTGCAGGCACTGAAACAGTACATAAATAAATCGATAAATGACCATTACGGTAAGATGTTAAAACAGCAAATACTAGATAGAGTATTTTAAAGAGAAAGTGGATGGAGGGCGAAGCATACGTGATAGATGCCACTACATTTCTAATTCTTCGGTCTTACGTCAAGCATCTACAGTTTACATCTTCTCGTTTAATCCATTTAACATTTGTTTCGATGGAATAATTTATTCGTTTGGTGCTTCCACTGCCTCTTTTTCTTCTCCATTCACTACAGCTTTCAGAGGTACTGCAAATGGAGCTTTTGGATCACTCTCCTGCATTGGAACCAATGACCATTTAATGACCGCTTTATCCTGTAAAAGATCAAAGATCATCATATTCATGGATCAAAGATCAATCTCTAGCATCTTTAGGAGGATCTGGTTATTCGATAGAAGTGGATCGCTTTTAATCAATGAATCCATTCACGGGATTGCACGGCCAAAACTACTTCTGCGAAGTCTTTACCTGAGAAAAAAACAATAATGAGAAGATTAAAGACTAAAGAATTTTTTAAATAATACTAATTACTTTTAAAAATATGACAAAGAAATACAGCATGAATACATTAGGGGACACATAAAATACAATACAAGAACGAGGTGATATTGTTAAATTAACAAAAGACATAGTCGTATGAGAAATCATGCAATTACGAAAACATTTTACATTGGAATTGAGATTGACATTGTCAATGAAACAACTTTATCAGCTAGTTAATGGGTGTTTCGAAGCTGGGTTTTCATGAGATCTCTCCATTCCGAGCGATTGTGACACGCACCTTGAATGTATTGAGGAACACCTTTTGAGATTTGGACTAATTATGGTTAAATTAAGACAAGAATTAACTAATCTGTTCGAAATAAAGTTAAATAATTCTTTGGATTTACACGGATGTTTGAAAAGTTGGAATTTGATTCTACGAGAGTAGTTTCTATTATACGAAAAATATAAATATTAAAAATTAATTAATTTAAAAATTTTTGTTCACTCAATTCGTATAGTTATCCCCGCCCTCTACCCGTGTGAAGAGTGGTTGCATATGGGGTTGTGCGCGCGCGATCACCCTCTGCGACTCTGCCCATCGATCTCCTCTTATCGTCTGGCCGTTCTATCACTGATCTAACACGGACATCCTTTATTTGAAACAACATTTGTGTTCACTTAAGATCAGATGTCTAAAAATCAAAGATCAACCTTTTCAAAAATCAATACTGCGAGGTTTCAGATGATCTTTCCACTTTCACAATGGGTGATGTACTGTAGGCCATTTTTCACTAACTCCGGCACACAATGCACCGGTATAGTATACGTAGACTACAGTATACGTTGAGTACAATATCCCTCGACTACAGTATCCGTGACTAGAGTATCTGTCGATTACAGTATACGACGTCTACAGTATACATCGACTAATTTGTTTTTCCATCCACATACAGCTTGTTTTTTCGGTGAGTGAGTAAATAAGTCGTGACGACCCTGTTGTATCTATCGTCCATTTCCGCATCTCTTGCATTTATTCTGCTAACATTGTAATCTTTAAAATACATGTCTGTCTGTCTAATGAGACGTCCCTTGTTCGAACTAATAGTTTAGGACTATGGATCATGATCATATTTATCCCTCATAACTAACGTAATCTATCATCTTTTCATCTCTCCCTCGTCTCTTTTCTCCAAGATGCGATAAATATATTATTAACTCAGTTCCTTGCTTTCACATTGAATGGATTTGGATTATTTTCACATGGAATTGCATATGTGCGCAATATTATTATTGATTACTTGACTGCAATCGGTTCTCCCGCATTCAAAGCTTCCAATAAAGTCTCGCGTGGTAATTCCTGAAGGGATACTATACATTTTCGAATAATCTATGTATCTTCTATTAAAAGGAAATTCAGCACTTAAGAAAAACTGTCGTAAATTGTTTGCCAATTGTTTGAAAAATTGTGGAAAACGGTCAAAGATCAAACTTGATAGAGTAAACAATGAAAAGTGAGCTTCAGCTTCCATGAACATCTGATCCAGAATGTATGAGTCTTCCAATCAGTTCGGACAAGAGGTTGACAAGCAACCGATCACGGAGGGCTGCAGTATCTTAAAAGGAGTTGAACAATTTACAGGAGCAGATTATGGTAGATTTTGTACAGTATCCAGAGAATATATCACAGTATGTGTGAAATGTTATATTGTAGCTTGAATCTTTGATCTTTGATCTATGTATTTTGATCTTTGTCCAAAATTTTTCAAACAATTGTCGAAAATTACGGCTTTCTATGGTATTTATTAGTTGTTGAATTTCACTTCTTCAATCAATCAATCAATTTATCAAATCAGGCAATATATGCTCAGATGAGGATGGGTCTATATTCATCATAGGTTGCATTCCACCAGTGTCTTCCAATAGCTCGAGTCAGATCGTCTCTCCAGCGTACGCGAGGTTTTCCACAAGGGCGGTTCCTGTTGTACGGCGTCCACACCGTAGTAGCACGACTCCACTGTTCCAACTTCATATTCCGGATCTTGAGGGCCCATTGAGCTTTTCGTTTTAAGCTTTCCTGTATCCAATCTCGTAGCTTGGTGGTCTCCCTTACACGTTCATTTCTCCAGCGATCTCGCAACGTAACTCCTATCATCTTCCGCTCACTTCTTATTTTCTTTTAAAAGAAGATACAATAGTTTCGCGCATGCACAATTGAATGATAAGTATTATCTGTGGACAGACACCACTTGCCACTAGCATCATTTTGGCCCTTAGAACGGGTCCTTAGCACATCTAGAAGCTGAATTTCAATTTTGGTGCTCAAATTCGCAACACCGCTACAGCTTGAAATCGGAGTCAGAGCAATTCGGATTTTTTGCCTGTGCAGCTCTAATAGATGCCTCCACTCTCATTATGTTTCAGAAGAACATGACATTTCACTTAAGAAATATAAATTTTCAAATAAGGTACGTTAATTGTGTCATAACTGCACAGCAATGACGTAATTTAATTACACCAATACGTCATTGTTATATTCTTTGATAAATTATGTGCATTGACTCAAAAGATCAGCTTGAAAATTGATCTTCTAATTCATGATCTACATAGGTATACTCACTTAATCCCTTATTTACATACCGATGCATAGCTCCGCCCCTTTCTAATGAACCCTACATAAACATTCGAAATAAAGTTTAATAATTGTTTGGATTTACACTGATATTTGAAAAGTTGGAATTTGATTCTACGAGAGTAGTTTCTATTATACGAAAATTATAAATATTAAAAATTAATTAATTTAAAATTTTTTGTTCACTCAATTCGTATAGTTATCCCCGCCCTCCACCCGAGTGAAGAGTGGTTGCATAATAGGTTCCTTGGAAGACGTAAAGCCATGAGCCAATGTCGGCATCCCAAATCATTTGAGTATTCACTTCGTTCTCGAACAGAATATGAGAGCCGTTGTGAAGAATTGCACTGAAATGATATAAGAGAATAGTTTGGATGAATTTTCATTCTCAATCACATGACATTTTGTATGGCTTTTGTATTTAAAAAAAATATATAAAAATTTTTAAGTAATCGATAATGAAAAGAACTCACTCAAACACTACACGATTATCTCCAACAGGTCGTCTTCCACAAGAGGGAGTACCGGTGGTTGACGATGGGTCCATAGGCAGTCCTCCACAGTATCCAGATTCGTATGTAGCGTTGACGGCAATCGACGGTTTCTCTGTGGGGATCTACATGATTTTGGACAAAGTAGCAATAGCGGAAAAAAATGAATATTCTCGCGTTTGCCCTCTCTTACGTTCCTCTTTATTTTCATAACGTTTGCTATTTATGAGTGTCGTATGGCGTACAGAGACTTATCCCTTTTTTAGTTTATTTCAATTCAATTTATCGTATCAGGCATTAATGCTCAGATGGGGGTGAGTCGGTGGTATTAATCGCGGGATGCATTCCACCAGTTTACGCCAATGTTTTTGGCTGCGAATAAATACGTGGAATGATCTAACTATAAACGCTCCAGCTATACTCTCTCTATTGTGCTTGTCTACGTGAGAGTGGGGCCAGGGCAGAAGGACACAAACGATAGCTACACTATAGCAAACTTGCTATGTTTCGAAACCATTATCACGTCAGTCAATAGAAAGCAGGCATTAGGTTGATTCGAATGATTAATTCTATAGATATTTTAATTGCACCCACAGAAGAAATCCCCTATCTATAAACGAAATCCTTTCCTTATAGATAAGGAAATTCTACCCGAATTAGAGAAGAATTCCTCAATGAAACGTTGCTAAGAAATTTTTCTCTGTTTATGACTCGCCTATTCCATCAAGAGAAGAGGACCAACAGGTGAATCCCCTCCTAGTAGACTTTGGAAAGTCAGGAGCGGTATATCCGTATCGTCAAGCAGGCCGTTTGGACGAGTAACGTCAAGTTTTCTTGGGTTATTTTACTATTCTAATCAACTTTCATATGCTGACGTTTTCTTGAATGGAGAAGAATTCTCTCAGAGACGAAAGGATAGATCTTGTGGATAAGAAGATTCCCCCTGTTTTGGCCCCCTCTGCATTTAATGTGCTGATAGGATAAATAATTGAATTGAAGTAATGACACCCAAAACATTATACGCAGACGGTATAAAATCATCATAAGGAATAATTGAAACATACGTGAACATCCACTTTCTGTCCTCACCAAAATATTTCTCGGTGGTGCACATTGAAAATTCATATTTGTATTCGCCCCTAATATTGCACAACGATTAACGGTAGAATTGAATATAACGGCCTCACACTGAAAAATATGATGATTATGTAGAGTTAGAAAGGCCTGAAAAGAAAAGGGCATAAATATGAATTTTGAGTGTTTTTAACAGTATTGTTTCTGATAAGTCAAAATTGAGCGATCTTTAAATTTCGGCGAGTACTATCCAATGCTGAAAACTAGAAAATGCAATCCAACAAGCAAATCGCAGATTTTTAAAAAAATTTATAACCGCTCACCCCTGTAAAATTTACACAAATCAATGCGCATCCAGGTTCGGTGGTCGTCATTTGACTCGATAAGAGGACTCTTGAAGGAGATTCCATAATCGGGATGAAACATACTGCCAAAACCTTCAATTGTGATAAATATCTTATTTTATCACTCTCACTATCAATGATTTTACATTTAGGTATGTCTGTAAATTGCAAGAAACGATAAGTATTTATTGTTTTCTTATAGGTTCTAAAGGAGCATACCTTTGAGAATAAATGAAGCAATATGATCAAATGAGCGATGGGCATCTACAATATAATAATAATAATAATTTAAGCGTTTACAAGAAATACGGTTCAGAATGAATGAATAAATTTTGTGAATCGACTGATCGGTAGAAGATATTCGCTCAATACTACTAGCTTCAGACAAGGACAATCATACTCTTCTTCTTGTTTCTAAGCACCTTTCGTTGTTTACGTCGCTTTGACTTAAAACAAAACGAAGTTGAACAAAGGAATAGACGTTTGTAGTATCCCTCCAATTGTGTTTGAAAAATCAATCAATATCAAAATATTATGGATTTCCGGAAAAAAACGAAATTGAAATAAATCCGTTTATCATAAAAAATCTGTAATTGTTTGCTATACAAGTTAATTCTTTCTAAAAAGTGTATGATAAATTTAAGTTAAAATATCCAAAAAAATGTTCAAAATGCATAAAAGTTATGTACGAGGAATGTTGTGTAAGAGCATTAATAATAGTAATAATAATAATAATAATAACTTTATCTATCAGCACATTAAATGCAGAGAGGGCCAAAACAGGGGGAATCTTCTTCATAAGGCATTAAGGCCTATAGAAAGCAAAAATCGATATCGAAAGCAGCAAAAAAGAAAAAAAACGTGAATAAGAATTAGTAAAATCAATAAATAAATTGTCAAAATCAATCATTAAAATGTCTAACTAACCTCACTCGCGGCACGCACCTTGCCCGACACGCAATTCTTGAACATGTCAATCATGAGACGAGGATGAGGCTCGTCGCACACCTACCAATCGATTATTGATCAATATCAATCACTAAATACAATACACCATATCGATTTATCGTAAGTTACAATGACTCTACAATGCCCAAGTATAAGTTAATAAGAAACACTGGTTGAATAACTATGAGATTTTCAAAATGCGGCCAGGGTTTCAAAAAAAATCCCAAATGTGGCCAATTTTCATAGCTTGTATCGTACATGTAAAAATAGTTGTATCATGAACGGTGTGAATGGATCTGAACGGATCAGGCCGATCAAACGGGATTGTGAGCGAGCCGGCCATTTTCGTTATTTTTCTTTCTTTTCATTGTTTTTGTTTTCTTCGAATCTACTATATTGAAATACATCAGGCCAAAATATTGCCATTTAACAAAAATCATCATTTTCGCGAGGAATAAATTGCGCCAATGAACCAAAATTGACCCATTTATTCATTTGTGAAGCAATGATTTTTGCTAAATGGCAATATTTTGGCGTGATTTCTTTCAATGCAGTAGATTCGAAGGAAAGAAAAACAATGAAAAGAAAGAAAAATAACGAAAATGGCCTTCTCGCTCACAATCCCGTTTGATCGGCCTGATCCGTTCAGATCCATTCACACCGTTCATGATACAACTATTTTTACACGTACGATAACATACTTTCAACATATGGTTGGTGACAAAAGGAATATAATATTGCCTGTCCCCCAAGATTCACGCATGATTCTAATTATCAATAAGCTTATGGCTCGTTAAAAAATAGTGGAAAACCGAAATCGGCGACTTTCCACCCGTTAAAAAAGTACCCGGAAAGTCGAAAATGGAAACTCGAAATTTGAATTCGCGCGCGCTCAAAGAGGTGCGGGAATTCAAATTCCGACTTTCCGTCACCAATTTTTAGCAGTAAAATGGAAATTCAACTTCCTTCTTGCTAAAAATGGAATCCGCGAAAATTCGCTGTCGGAATTTGAATTCCCGCACCTCTTTGCGAGCGCGCGAATTCAAATTTCGTGTTTCCATTTTCGACTTTCCGGGTACTTTTTTAACGGGTGGAAAGTCGCCGATTTCGATTTTCCACTATTTTTTAACGAGCCATAAATTAGCATAAAAGAAATACATAGTGTACGGTATGTAGAATAACTTTTGCTAACTTTCTGTCTTCACAGTTTGTTCACGAAAATATTCGCGGGAGTCCACCTTTAATACACTTGAACTAATCAATCAATATCAATCGATATCCATGTCTACCGTATACCTCCTGAAGTCGTGCCAGCATCTCTGCGTCTGTCAGTCGAAGATAACGAATGATCGCACAACGAGACTGAATAGGCTCTGAAAATCAATCGATAATTAGAAGTTGCTACAGTAAACTGCAATAAATTGAGCTATTAATACAGTAATCGATAATTAAAAAATCAATAATCCTTACCAATGATCTTCTCGGATTGATTGCAAGCGAGAGCGAATCGTGTGGTCTTCGAGTAGATTTCCATCGTGCGACGAAGAGCCTGCTGCGCACCTTCGGTCATCGAATCTGCCTGAAATTAAAACAAAACTAAATAATTAAATAATAAACTTAATAAATGAATTAAATAAACTAAACAAAACAACTAAACTAATTTTTTGTTTGTTTGATGCAACTCGAATATGAATAACACCTTTACAAATGTTCATTAGATGAATTTCCGAATAACATCAATCAATAATCCTGATCTCCCAGATAAATGAAATATCGATTACCTCGTCAAGAATGATCATCTTCGTCCGATTAGTTGGGAGTGTCACTTTGGTCTGGGCGAATGACTTGATCTTATTGCGAACCACTTCGATAGATAGAGGTGGTAAAGCAGAAATGGGTAAGACACATCGTTTCAATTACAACGGCGGTCATTCAACGAATTTTTCCATAAAATATGAGTTGATGTAATCGATTAATCTAGATTCAGAAGTTCCGTTAATGTTGAGCGGTGTCAATTCTAATCTCTCCATGCACTTGAAAGGCAGCGTGAGAAAGACAACATGAACAGATACGGTAGGGCAGCTACAGAACAGTACTGTAGGGAAACAGTTATACGGTAGGGCAGCTACAGAACAATACTGTAGGGAAACAGTTATACGGTAGGGCAGCTACAGAACAATACTGTAGGGAAACAGTTATACGGTAGGGCAGCTACAGAACAATACTGTAGGGAAACAGTTATACGGTAGGGCAGCTACAGAACAATACTGTAGGGAAACAGTTATACGGTAGGGCAGCTACAGAACAATACTGTAGGGAAACAGTTATACGGTAGGGCAGCTACAGAACAATACTGTAGGGAAACAGTTATACGGTAGGGCAGCTACAGAACAATACTGTAGGGAAACAGTTATACGGTAGGGCAGCTACAGAACAATACTGTAGGGAAACAGTTATACGGTAGGGCAGCTACAGAACAATACTGTAGGGAAACAGTTATACGGTAGGGCAGCTACAGAACAATACTGTAGGGAAACAGTTATACGGTAGGGCAGCTACAGAACAATACTGTAAGGAAACCGTTATATGGTAGGGCAGCTCGGAAGAGTATTGTAACGAGACTGATAAGCATGTGCGCTAACCTATCATCGGATGCGTTCAACTCCAGACACGCTTCCTTCGTCTGCTTACCGAGCAGTTCCCGTGCTATTTAGAGCCCAGATCGACGTGTTCTTACCGAAAAAAAAATCTGAAAAATATATTAAAATATAAAATAAAATATAAATATATATATAACGTGATGTAATTATTATACACGAATAATTATTAAGTTATTCGCCGTTACCATTACCATTACGAGATGGAGCCATTCACTCTACAAAACAATCGACGCCAACTTTCTTAGCGATACAACGATCAAGAAACGGAACGCCATACACATCTGAGCTCGCATCACTTGGTCTCTAGATAAATGTATTATACATCGACAAAATTCAACTCGAGCGATGAATTGTTAATGGGATCATTTATATGAGGAGAGTGAAACACATTTCAAAAGATTCTACGTTTATTGTAGAATAACTAAGCAAATAAAGTTTTCAACATGGCCATGATAGAATCAATCAATACAATTAATTAGGAGATCATCAGATCATCATGGAGAACTGTCATTAACGTGATTATCAACATATATATTTGATGGAATAAATAAATAAATATATTGATTACTAGAAAATAAAAATTGCTTTTTAACTTTTTTCTGGAATATTTAAATGCTAAAATTGGTTAATGCTCTTTCACGAGTTAACTAAAATTTCACGATTTTCAGACCCTGAATTCACTATTTCACGAAATTTTCTTTGCACGGACCACTCTGTTCCGCCGCTTTTTACGTTGTACGACGAGAGATATAAAATAGTATTCAATTAAATTTGGATTTCATATTTAAATAAATTTTTAACTAGATTATTTTATAATATTATAAATACATTGTTTTTTTTCAATCCTGGATAGTATGCGAGTGATACATGCAGAGACAAAAGATCAAAGATCATGATTTTTTTTTCAGATTGGAACATGAACATATTATGCATATAAGAAATTGGAAGCTGTAGGGTTACGATAGATTACGCTAGGTCAAAGGGTTGGTCATATTTATGATAGTTATGACTGTTACAATTTGAAAGCGGACAGATTCGTAATGGAAAACCGTCACGACTTGTTTACTTAGTCACCGAAATACGAGCAATATGTGGGTGGATAAAGAAATTAGACGACGTATATTGTAGTCGACGTATACTGTAATCGACGGATACTGTAGTCGATGGATACTGTAGTCGATGGATACTATAATCGACGGATACTGTAGTCGATGGATACTATAATCGACGGATACTGTAGTCGATGGATACTGTAGTCGATGGATACTGTAGTCGATGGATACTATAATCGACGGATACTGTAGTCGATGGATACTGTAGTCGATGGATACTGTAGTCGATGGATACTATAATCGACGGATACTGTAGTCGATAACATTAGCTTCTGTGAGTGCAAAATGTGTTCTAATTTATCGCCATTGACATATTCGAACTGCAATGACAAAAGTTACATTCTGCCTACTCAAGAAAGACCCTTGTTCCTTGTATTTCCCTCTTGCTCTTCTTCTCTCACAAGGTCAGTAGAGTAGATCACTCGCCCTTCCCTGTCTATCTCCCAGTCAATCAATAGTCATCGATTGGTCCCTTCCTTCCTTCCCATCTCCTCTTTTCACTCCTTTTCTCCGTTTTATACTATCCTCGTTTTATTACCCCGCTTCATTACACGTTGTTTATTTTTTAGATATTTACATAATTACTTTTTTTAAAATATTTTATCAGTTTTATAGGCACATCCCGAGCTCATTTGAATCTCTCCGCTCAGACCACACTCTCTCGCTTTCTTTGTCTTCGAGAAAGCGTTGCCTCTCTCTCTCTCTCTCTCTGCTTCTCCCTCTCTGCCTCTACCTCTCTACCTCTACCTCTCTACATCTACCTCTCTACCTCTAGCTCTCTACATCTACCTCTCTACCTCCACCTCTCTACCTCTACCTCTCTACATCTACCTCTCTACATCTACCTCTCTACCTCCACCTCTCTACCTCTACCTCTCCCTCTACCTCTCTACCTCCACCTCTCTACCTCTACCTCTCCCTCTACCTCTCTACCTCTACCTCTCTACCTCTCCCTCTCTACCTCTCCCTCTCTACCTCTCCCTCTCTACCTCTCCCTCTCTACCTCTCCCTCTCTACCTCTCCCTCTCTACCTCTACCTCTCTACCTCTCCCTCTCTACCTCTACCTCTCTATCCCTACCTCTCTCTACATGCAATACGAGAGACCTTTGACCTCACTTTGTCTAACTTCACATTTCTATAACGATTCCCTTCTTCATCTTCTTCTCTAGGGTTCCCAGTCTATCTCTCAATCAATCAATAATCATTGATTGGTCCCTTCCTTCCCTCCCAACATCACTTCTCTCCTTCTCTTTTCACTGTTTTTAGACACGTCGTTTCACTACAACTTTTCGTCTCTTTTTATCTATTTACATCCCTCTCTACCTTTGCCTCTGCCTCTCCCTCTCTACCTCTCTCTATATACAACTATATACCATAGGCCTCTTTGTCTTCACATTTCCATTTCGTCGTTGTTGTTCACCTCCGCACTCCAATTTGCATATGATCATCTAATTATGATTTACTGCGTCTTCTCATTCCTGTCTCATCCGTTATCTCCCGTACCAGTATTTCACATTACTCCCTATTTTTGAAGTTGATCCATGATCTTTACATTGTGGTTGCTCGTCTCTCCCCTTAGATCGCATTTCCACTTTTCAATTGATTATCTTTTATTCCCATCAATTTTCTGTTTTTCCAGGAAAAACCACTCGTAGATGACAACATCCAAAAGGAGTTCATCCTCAATCTCTTGCTGCAGGAATCCGTTCAGATCAACAGCTTCTCATCTTCGCTGGTAGGTAGCGATTTCTTTTTCTTTTTTTTCTTTCGAAGACTCTTTTTGTGATTTTTGATCCGAGAGTGATTGATCTTTGATCTTTGATCTTGAAGATCTTTATAATTGTTCTCTTCATCGCTATGGATACTGTAGTCGATGGATACTGTAGTCGATGGATACTATAATCGACGGATACTGTAGTCGATGGATACTGTAGTCGATGGATACTGTAGTCGATGGATACTATAATCGACGGATACTGTAGTCGATAACATTAGCTTCTGTGAGTGCAAAATGTGTTCTAATTTATCGCCATTGACATATTCGAACTGCAATGACAAAAGTTACATTCTGCCTACTCAAGAAAGACCCTTGTTCCTTGTATTTCCCTCTTGCTCTTCTTCTCTCAGAAGGTCAGTAGAGTAGATCACTCGCCCTTCCCTGTCTATCTCCCAGTCAATCAATAGTCATCGATTGGTCCCTTCCTTCCTTCCCATCTCCTCTTTTCACTCCTTTTCTCCGTTTTATACTATCCTCGTTTTATTACCCCGCTTCATTACACGTTGTTTATTTTTTAGATATTTACATAATTATTTTTTTTTAAATATTTTGTCAGTTTTATAGGCACATCCCGAGCTCATTTGAATCTCTCCGCTCAGACCACACTCTCTCGCTTTCTTTGTCTTCGAGAAAGCGTTGCCTCTCTCTCTCTCTCTCTCTCTCTGCTTCTCCCTCTCTGCCTCTACCTCTCTACCTCTACCTCTCTACATCTACCTCTCTACCTCTACCTCTCTACATCTACCTCTCTACCTCCACCTCTCTACCTCTACCTCTCTACATCTACCTCTCTACATCTACCTCTCTACCTCCACCTCTCTACCTCTACCTCTCCCTCTACCTCTCTACCTCCACCTCTCTACCTCTACCTCTCCCTCTACCTCTCTACCTCTACCTCTCTACCTCTCCCTCTCTACCTCTCCCTCTCTACCTCTCCCTCTCTACCTCTCCCTCTCTACCTCTCCCTCTCTACCTCTCCCTCTCTACCTCTACCTCTCTACCTCTCCCTCTCTACCTCTACCTCTCTATCCCTACCTCTCTCTACATGCAATACGAGAGACCTTTGACCTCACTTTGTCTAACTTCACATTTCTATAACGATTCCCTTCTTCATCTTCTTCTCTAGGGTTCCCAGTCTATCTCTCAATCAATCAATAATCATTGATTGGTCCCTTCCTTCCCTCCCAACATCACTTCTCTCCTTCTCTTTTCACTGTTTTTAGACACGTCGTTTCACTACAACTTTTCGTCTCTTTTTATCTATTTACATCCCTCTCTACCTCTCCCTCTCTACCTCTCCCTCTCTACCTCTACCTCTCTACCTCTCCCTCTCTACCTCTACCTCTCCCTCTACCTCTCTACCTCTACCTCTCCCTCTACCTCTCTACCTCTCCCTCTCTACCTTTACCTCTCCCTCTACCTCTCTACCTCTACCTCTACCTCTACCTCTCCCTCTACCTCTCCCTCTACCTCTCTACCTCTACCTCTCCCTATACCTCTCTACCTCTACCTCTCTTCCTCTACCTCTCTACCTCTACCTCTCTACCTCTATCTCTCTACCTCTACCTCTCTACCTCTCCCTCTCTACCTCTCCCTCTCTACCTCTACCTCTCCCTCTACCTCTCTACCTCTACCTCTCTACCTCTACCTCTACCTCTCCCTCTACCTCTTTACCCCTCCCTCTCTACCTCTCCCTCTCTACCTCTACCTCTCTACCTCTCCCTCTACCTCTCTACCTCTACCTCTACCTCTCCCTCTACCTCTCTACCTCTACCTCTCTACCTCCACCTCCCTACCTCTACCTCCCTACCTCTCCCTCTCTACCTCTCCCTCTCTACCTTTCCATCTCTACCTCTCTCTACATGCATATCGAGAGACCTTTGACCTCACTTTGTCTAACTTCACATTTCTATAACGATTCCCTTCTTCATCTTCTTCTCTCATTGTCAGTAAGATAGATCATTCTCCCTTCCCTGTCTATCTCTCAATCAATCAATAATCATTGATTGGTCCCTTCCTTCCTTCCCAACATCACTTCTCTCCTTCTCTTTTCACTGTTTTTAGACACGTCGTTTCACTACAACTTTTGGTCTCTTTTTATCTATTTACATCCCTCTCTACCTTTGCATCTCCACCTTTGCCTCTGCCTCTCCCTCTCTACCTCTATCTACATACAACTATATACCATAATCCTCTTTGTCTTCACATTTCCATTTCGTCGTTGTTGTTCACCTCCGCACTCCAATTTGCATATGATCATCTAATTATGATTTACTGCGTCTTCTCATTCCTGTCTCATCCGTTATCTCCCGTACCAGTATTTCACATTACTCCCTATTTTTGAAATTGATCCATGATCTTTACATAGTGGTTGCTCTTCTCTCCTCTTAGATCGCATTTCCACTTTTCAATTGATTATCTTTTATTCCCATCAATTTTCTGTTTTTTCCAGGGAAAACCACTCGTAGATGACAACATGCAAAAGGAGTTCACCCTCAATCTCTTGCTGTAGGAATCCCTTCAGATCAACAGCTTCTCATCTTCGCTGGTAGGTAGCGATTTCTTTTTCTTTTTTTCTTTCGAAGACTCTTTTTGTGATTTTTGATCCGAGAGTGATTGATCTTTGATCTTTGATCTTGAAGATCTTTATAATTGTTCTCTTCATCGCTCACTCATGTTTTGTTGGCAGAGAACAAGGAGTCAACGTTGAATCGATGATATTTTGTCATTCTTCAGGTCGACTATGATCTTTATGGACCGGCTAACGACTGAAGAAGTTCGTCGAAGTTCTGCGGCAGTGAGACGCCGCGCCAATCTTCCGTGATGTCCTCATCAGTGACGAGGTTTCGATGTCAGGCCAACTGTACCATGTACGCTCCAGGTTCGATTTTCCCTTGAATTACTTTACTATTATCTTGTCTTTTGTTCAAGTGTCGATGAAAAGATCATAAAACGACGAGAGAGCGCGTAAAAAGAGTGTTAAAGTAACGTCTCGAGCTAATTTGAAACTCTCCGCTCTTACCACATTCGCTCACTTTCTTTGTCTGCGGGAGAGCATTGCAAATTAGCTTGGGGTGTTCATTTAAATACTTTTCGTTTCGAAAGAATGGATTATTTAGAATACGCTGTGATTCTGAAAGTCAAGAGAGAGAAAAACTATTGTATGCTTTTTTACCTCTAAAGTGCATGAACAGAAAAGATCGTTGACTAACAAGATTGTTTTGTAAGACTTGTAAGGCAGGATTATTTGTGTGATCATCGTTGATTACATATCTTGATCAACTATATCGTCTTCATGGATGGAGTCTCGATGATCGTCGAATGAAATGCCAGGACTCCGCTCGCGTCTGCCCTCATCCACTCTTCTAGCGGAGCTCTTTTTTCAGGAAGAATAAAGATTTTGGGGATGTTAATGTTTGAAATCGGTGTCCAAGCCCGCGAAGTAAAATGGGCGGAACAAGAATCGGTATTTAAGTTGGGTCCACCCGAAAAGGGCGGAGCTATGCATCGGCATATAAGTAGGGAAGTGGGTGAGTATATGTAGACCATTTGATATTACTCTCAATAGGGACCCATGGTCTAGTGGGTAAGAGGTCGGACAGTCAATCCAACCGGTTGGTCGGCATAAAAGTTCGAATCCCCGCCAATGATTTGCATTGGATATTCAGTCTACATTATACGAAACTCTTTTTGCCATCTTTTTCCTTGAATAATTTCCGATTCCACTACGCTAATTGTAAGACCAAGTTTGTGACAATCTCCCATAGGATTTCCATATGAATCGTGAACTAACTTTATTCATTAAAGGTATTATAATAGTCTAAAAGGCTGTTTGTATTCAATGTACTTTCGATGAGTTTCAATGTTTTCTCGTGCAGGCACTGAAACAGTACATAAATAAATCGATAAATGACCATTACGGTAAGATGTTAAAACAGCAAATACTAGATAGAGTATTGTAAAGAGAAAGTGGATGGAGGGCGAAGCATACGTGATAGATGCCACTATATTTCTACTTCTTCGGTCTTACGTCAAGCATCTATAGTTTACATCTTCTCGTTTAATCCATTTAACATTTGTTTCGATGGAATAATTTATTCATTTGCTGCTTCCACTGCCTCTTTTTCTTCTCCATTCACTACAGCTAGCTTTCAGAGGTACTGCAAATGGAGCTTTTGGAACACTCTCCTGAATTGGAACCAATGACCATTTAATGACCGCTTTATCCTGTAAAAGATCAAAGATCATCATATTTATGGATCAAAGATCAATCTCTAGCATCTTTAGGAGGATCTGGTTATTCGATAGAAGTGGATCGCTTTTAATCAATGAATCCATTCACGGGATTGCATTGCCAAAACTACTTCTTCGAAGTCTTTACCTGAAAAAAAACAATAATGAGAAGATTAAAGACCAAAGAATTTTTTAAATAATACTAATTACTTTTTAAAATATGACAAAGAAATACAGCATGAATACATTAGGGGACACATAAAATACAATACAAGAACGAGGTGATATTGTTAAATTAACAAAAGACATAGCCGTATGAGAAATCATGCAATTACGAAAACATTTTACATTGGAATTGACATTGACATTGTTAATGAAACAACTTTATCAGATAGTTAATGGGTGTTTCGAAGCTGGGTTTTCATGAGATCTCTCCATTCCGAGCGATCGAGACACGCACCTTGAATGTATTGAGGAACACCTTTTGAGATTTGGACTAATTATGGTTAAATTAAGACAAGAATTAACTAATCTGTTCGAAATAAAGTTTAATAATTCTTTGGATTTACAATGATGTTTGAAAAGTTGGAATTTGATTCTACGAGAGTAGTTTCTATTATACGAAAATTATAAATATTAAAAATAAATAAATTAAAAAATTTTTGTTCACTCAATTCGTGTAGTTATCCCCGCCCTCCACATGTGTCAATAGTGGTTACGTATGGGGTTGTGCGCGCGCGATGACCCTCTGCGTCTCTGCCCATCGATCTCCTCTTATCGTCTGGCCGTTCTATCACTGATCTAACACGGACAGAGAATAGCATTCTTTATTTGAAACAACATTTGTGTTCACTTAAGATCAGATGTCTAAAGATCAAAGATCAACCTTTTCAAAAATCAATAGTGCGAGGTTTCAGATGATCATTCCACTTTCACAATGGGTGATGTACTGTAGGCAATTTTTCACTAACTCCGGCACAAAATGCACCGGTATAGTATACGTAGACTACAGTATACGTTGACTACAATATCCCTCGACTACAGTATCCGTGACTAGAGTATCCGTCGATTACAGTATACGACGTCTACAGTATACATCGACTAATTTGTTTATCCATCCACATACAGCTTGTTTTTCGGTGAGTGAGTAAATAAGTCGTGACGACCCTGTTGTATCTATCGTCCATTTCCGCATCTCTTGCATTTATTCTGCTAACATTGTAATCTTTAAAATACACGTCTGTCTGTCTAATGAGACGTCCCTTGTTCGAACTAATAGTTTAGGACTATGGATCATGATCATATTTATCCCTCATAACTAACGTAATCTATCATCTTTTCATCTCTGTTCCTTGCTTTCACATTGAATGGATTGCATATGTGCGCAATATTATTATTGATTACTTGACTGCAATCGGTTCTCCCGCATTCAAAGCTTCCAATAAAGTCTCGCGTGGTAATTCCTGAAGGGATACTATACATTTTCGAATAATCTATGTATCTTCTATTAAAAGGAAATTCAGCACTTAAGAAAAACTATCGTAAATTGTTCGCGAATTGTTTGAAAAATTGTGGAAAGCGGTCAAAGATCAAACTTGATAGAGTAAACAATGAAAAGTGAGCTTCAGCTTCCATGAACATCTGATCCAGAATGTATGAGTCGTCCAATCAGTTCGGACAAGAGGTTGATAAGCAACCGATCACGGAGGGCTGCAGTATCTTAAAAGGAGTTGAACAATTTACAGGGGTAGATTATGGTAGATTTTGTACATTATCCAGAGAATATATCACAGTATGTGTGAAATGTTACATTGTAGCTTGAATCTTTGATCTTTGATCTATGTATTTTGATCTTTGCCAAACATTTTTCAAACAATTGTCGAAAATAACGGCATTCTTTAGTATTTATTAGTTGTTGAATTTCACTTCTTTTTTTTAAAAAGAAGATACAATAGTTTCACGCATGCACAATTGAATGATAAGTAAAGACAATTTGCCTCTATGTCTCTAGAAATATATGTATATAGTATTGATTACAAGATAGGAAGTGATTCCATTTCAAGCCTATATCAGTGATAGAGTGGCCAGTTGAGCAGACGTGATCGATGGGCAGAGACGCAGAGAGTCATCGCGCGCGCACTGAACTCCATATACCACCACTATTGTGATGGGTGGAGGGAGGTGATAACTTCACTGAAAAAAAATTAAAATTAATTATTTTGATAAAATAAAAAAAGTAAATGACTCTAATAGTTCTGGCACAGATTTCGTATGAAAAAGTGGAAATATATGTTCCTAAAGATAATACTTATCATATACAAAATTACTGTTCCATTTTAAAATTATTTTTATTTGCTTATTAAATTCATAAAAAGAATCGATATGCGGCATAGGCCATTTCTTCCATTCTTCTGCCTTTTCTCTCTGCGGTTGGATTATTCTTTCTCCACTCTCGACTACACTCGTCATTTTCAGCCAGAGAAAAGGATTAACAGTTGAGTCCCCTCCTAGAAGACTTTGGAAAGTCAGGAGCGGTATTTCCGTCTCGTCAAGCAGGCCTATTGGACGAACAAGTTTTCGTGGGTTATTTGACTATCATAATCAAGTTTCATATGCCGACGTTTTTTGAATGGAGATGAATTCTCTCAGAGACGAAAGGATAAATCTTGTGGATAAGAAGATTCCCCCTGTTTTGGCCCTCTCTGCATTTAATGTGCTGATAGATAAAGTATTATTATTATTATTATTATTATTATTTTTATTATTATTATTATTATTATTATTATTATTAATGCTCTTACACAACATTCCTCGTACATAACTTTTATGAATTTTGAACATTTTTTTGGGTATTTTAACTTAAATTTATCATACACTTTCTAGAAAGAATTAACTTGTATAGCAAACAATTACAGATTCTTTATGATAAACGTATTTATTTCAATTTCGTTTTTTTCCCCGGAAATCCATAATATTGATTTTTAAACTCAATTTGAGGGAAACTACAAACGTCTATCCTTTTATTCCATTTCGTGTTGTTGGAAGTCAAAGCGACGTAAATAACGAAAGGTGCTTAGAAACAAGAAGAAGAGTGTGATTGTCCTTGTCTGAAGCTAGTAGTATTGACCTAATATCTTCTACCGATCAATCGATTCACCAAATTTATTCATTCATTCTGAACCGTATTTCTTGTAAACGCTTATATTATTATTATTATTATATTGTAGATGCCCATCGCTCATTTGATCATATTGCTTCATTTATTCTCAAAGGTATGCTCCTTTAGAATTTAATACTTATCGTTTCTTGCAATGTATAGGCATACTTAAAAGTAAAATAATTAGTAATGGGAGTGATACAATAAGATGTTTACCACAATTGAAGGCTCTGGCAGTATGTTTCATCCCGATTATGGAATCTCCTTCAAGAGTCCTCTTATCGAGTCAAATGACGACCACCGAACCTGGATGCGCATTGATTTGTGTAAATTTTGCAAGGGTGAGCGGTTATAAATTTTTTTTCAATCTGCGATTTGCTTGTTGGATTGCATTTTCTAGTTTTCAGCATTGGGTAGTACTCGCCGAAATTTAAAGATCGCTCAATTTTGACTTATCAGAAACAAAACTCTGTTAAAAACACTCAAAATTCATATTTATGCCCTTTTCTTTTCAGGCCTTTCTAACTCTACATAGTCATCATATTTTCAGTGTGAGGCCGTCATATTCAATTCTACCGTTAATCGTTGTGCAATACTCGGGTCAAATACAAATATGAATTTTCAATGTGCACCACCGAGAAATATCTTGGTGAGGACAGAAAGTGGATGTTCACGTATGTTTCAATTATTCCTTATGATGATTTTATACCGTCTGCGTATAATGTTTTGGGTGTCGTAACTTCAATTCAATTATTTATCCTATCAGCACATTAAATGCAGAGGGGGCCAAAACAGGGGGAATCTTCTTATCCACAAGATCTATCCTTTCGTCTCTGAGAGAATTCCTCTCCATTCAAGAAAACGTCAGCATATGAAACTTGATTAGAATAGTAAAAAAAACCACGAAAACTTGACGTTACTAGTCCAAACGTCCTGCTTGACCATACGGATATACCGCTCCTGACTTTCCAAAGTCTACTAGGAGGGGATTCAACTGTTGGTCCTCTTCTCTTGATGGAATAGGCGAGTCATAAACAGAGAAAAATTTCATAGCAACGTTTCATTGAGGAATTCTTCCTTAATTCGGGTAGAATTTCCTTATCTATAAGGAAAGGATTTCGTTTATAGATAGGGGATTTCTTCTGTGGGTGCAATTAAAATATCTATAGAATTAATCATTCGAATCAACCTAATGCCTGCTTTCTATTGACTGACGTGATAATGGTTTCGAAACATAGCAAGTTTGCTATAGTGTAGCTATCGTTTGTGTCCTTCTGCCCTGGCCCCACTCTCACGTAGACAAGCACAATAGAGAGAGTATAACTGGAGCGTTTATAGTTAGATCATTCCACGTATTTATTCGCAGCCAAAAAAATTGGCGTTAACTGGTGGAATGCATCCCGCGATTAATACCACCGACTCACCCCCATCTGACCACTAATGCCTGAAATGATTAATTGAATTGGAATAAACCAAAAAAAAGGATAAGTCTCTGTACGCCATACGGCACTCATAAATAGTAAAAGTTATGAAAATAAAGAGGAACGTAAAAGAGGGCAAACGCGAGAATATTCATTTTTTTCCGCTATTGCTACTTTGTCCAAAATCATGTAGATCCCCACAGAGAAACCGTCGATTGCCGTCAACGCTACATACGAATCTGGATACTGTGGAGGACTGCCTATGGACCCATCGTCAACCACCGGTACTCCCGCTTGTGGAAGACGACCTGTTGGAGATAATCGTGTAGTGTTTGAGTGAGTTCTTTTCATTATCGATTAATTAAAAATTGTTATATTTTTTTTAAATACAAAAGCCATACAGAATGGCATTTGATTGAGAATGAAAATTCATCGAAACTATTCTCTTATATCATTTCAGTGCAATTCTTCACAATGGTTCTCATATTCTTTACGACAACGAAGTGAACACTCAAATCGTATGGGATGCTGACATTGGCTCATGGCTTTTCGTCTTTCAAGGAACCTATCACTACTTCAAAACGGGCAGCTGCGTCCGCACTCCCCAGCCTTGTACGTAGAATTATTTGTATTACTTCTGACATAAATTTTCCAAATAACATATCGAAAGTAGATGAATATAAAGCATACGACATTATTGATTCATTCTAGCAACAATCTGTCCGTGCCAATCATTGCGTGTCATCGCTGCCCAGACTGGCTATACCAATCCCACTGCCATTGATCAAACTAATGAAACGCCTCCTTGCACTGTTCCCTCAAGATGGCTATCGTGAGTTTAATCTGATCAACTCCGGTATTCTCACTGTGTGGTTAGTACAAAGTGCAGGGCCCCCAATGTGGCTAAATCAGAAAATTGTTCACATAAGTGGAAGAAGGAAAGCGAGAGTCCAACCCAGTGATAGAAAAAAAGGTCTCCAAAGAGGACCCCAAAGACCCACGTTTTAGATAAATATTTGTATAAATGGACAGCAAATGTTACTGGCATTTCCATAAATGCTCAAAAATATCGTATCGAACCGAGTAATTGTCAAGTTACTATTGTTATAACCCCCAAGTTGACCTCACAAGAGAATTCACAGATTTATTATCTAATATGATTAGGCACACCTACACAGCCGATTTCAGAGTTCTGCTTCTTCGTGCCCGTACTAGCGGAGATCCGAATTATATCTATAATAGCAAACCCAAGGATCGCGAGATCTACTGTGCGATGGGTCAATGGTCGTTGATAACTGATACTGCGTCGTACAATCAATTCTTCATCACGGGCGCTGCATGCGTGGATGAACTTACTTAATCGAATATGTTGTTGCTGATCTGGTATTTCAAAACTGGTAGTATACTTGTCATTTCCACTTAAAGTAGACTTGCATGTGGTGTATAATACTGTAATGCATTTCGCCAAATGTTCTTTCACGTGTAGTAAACTTCTAGTTAGTGAACTAATTTAAGTAAACTGCTAATTTTGAAATACCAGAGTCCTTTGAGCACACGAAGCAGTTCTTAAAGATGGTGGCCCGCGAATGTTCAGATAAATCACTACACCCCTCTTGTGCGAATGACATGTGATATGCGAAGAGTTAGCGCAGCCTCTCATCTATCCCATAGCGCAGTGGTAAACGTTCAGACTCGTTACCAGTTCGAAACCTATTGCCGAATTTCCTCAATTTTCAAAAAGCGCGCCCTTCCCTGAACCGGGCCTGATGGTTTATTAATGTTTCTAGCGATCAATAGACTATATCAGCACAAAATAAATAGTGTACTGTACGTAGAATAATTTTTGCTACCTTTCTGTCTTCACAGTTTGTTCACGAAAATATTCGTGGGACACCACCTTTAATATTTTATGCATATTTCAGTGAATAATTTGCCTTCATATTGTCTTTGCCATTTGAATATGTATATTTTCGTCGTATATTTTTATTGCCTTAAATGCGGGAAAGGTCAATAAAGAACAGATATGACAATGAGTCGTTACTAAAATACATTATGTTCAGCTAAAAATTTCGACATTTTTAGCTAGCTATTATAGTTTTTAACTGATTCGTGGTTTGAATAGCGACCCTTTTCGCCTTGACCTTTTGTTCTCTTATTTGACGCGTTAACTCTTTTGTGGATAAGTATGCTGCATCTGGATCGGCATCCGGCAATTATTCTTAAAGATGGAGGTTCTCGAATGTAAATGCTAACGTTGTGATATGCAATATATATGCAATATAATATAATATATGATATGCAATATAATATATGATATGTAAAGGACAAGTGATATGCAAGAAATTAGCACGACCATTCATCAATCCCGTAGCGCAGTGGTAAAAGTTCTCACTAGTTAGCGTGACGTCGCGGGTTCGAAACCTATTGCAAAACACTCCAATGTTCAAAATTTCCCGCATTTGCCTGTTCAATCAAGGATGATTCATTCACGATTCTTGAGATCAATAAGCTGAATTAGCATAAAATAATTTATGTATGGTATGTAGAATAAGTTTTGCCATCTTTCTGTCTTCACAGTTTGTTTACGAAAATATTGCTCACCTTTATGACGGAGCGAATATTTCAAATTTTTCGAAATAATCTTCGGGCACGGTTTCCACCAATCTTACTTATCAAATCAATTTTCATCGTATAATCTTGAACCACTTCATCTTTTCCCCCTTCTATTCCTTTTCCTCTCCTTCTACCTCACATTAACATATCAAACTTTTCCACACTTTTTTTCCAGGAACTACTATGAATACAAATAGTACAGGAACTATTACTATTCAGTTGTAGGCGAGAACGATTAGTCTAGTCTATTTTCACCCATTCTCCACTATATAATTATTCTCTACTTCATTCACCCTTGACTTTTCTCATTCTATTCATTCGTTTTCTCGAAATCGTTGATCAACTTTACCCCCCCCCCTTCCATTCATTCATTCATTCATTCATTCATTGAATATATCAACTTCCTCGAGTTCAATCTTCTTCTTCTGGAAATCGAAGAGCCCCAACATTACCTAAATAAATGAGGTCTTTATCTCTTGATCGCGAAGAACCTCCACGTCTTGTCAATGGACATACAAGATCTTCTATGCGTAAGTATATCTAAAGATCAAAGATCAATTATTGATTGAAGGACGTCGTTTATTGCCTCGTACGCAGACAATCGATCGATGTTCAGTAGGAAGTGGTAGTGATATGTCAGATTGGGAAAGAAGTCGTTCACCTGGTCCTACTAATCATTATAATCGTTTACAATCAAAACATAAAAGAACATCTTCGTCTTCAGCTAGTGAGTATTTGATATACACATATATGCATTTCAATAAATAATATTAATAGATAGATGTACATGTATAGTTTTGCATGCAAATTAAATGCAAAAGTTTGAACTATAAAAGTTAGCTAGTAATGTGCCCTATGGTGTTTCGCTACGTCTAGAGACCATAATCTATATCATTTTTATCATGTCTGTTCTAGCAACAAGTACATCATATGTAATAACGCATCAATATATTCCATTGACCGGAGATCCATTACTACTTGGAGAAAGAGTAAGTTAACTATTTACTTATAATGTACCATGAATTACATTGCCTTCGCTTCCAATGCATTCTTATTATCATTTTCTGCAAAACCTACTTGATATAATGGGAAGAAATTGCACGAAGACAGAACAATATCGTAGAAATAATTTTACGGATCCGAAACTTATAAGAAACCTATTCAATAAAATATTTCCATATATTCATATTTATAGATGCAAATCATAGATAATGGAGATCCAGATTGGTTACATGGATTCAAAATCGATGATATAGCACAAATACTTCATTCCTTCCCTTCGACGTAGTTATTCTTTCATGAATTCTATTCATTTAATCAATAAAATCAATATAATGAATAAAATCAATCAATATTCAGATGTGTGGCATCTATGAAACCAGGTGAACAACCAATGAAGATTGCAAAGAATGTATTTGTTTCGGATCAAAAACTGAGGTTATATAGAGACCAAGTATGTTGATCTTTGGTCCTTGATCTTTGATCTTCATGTGTCATTTCAGATAGTATTTGCACAACAAGGTTCTATGAGAGATGGAAAAGTAATGGTTAGAACAGAAACAGATGCCTATGTTCCAGTTCATATTAATCAGCTTTCATTACTTTGATCTTTGAATTGCTTAGGTTACCCGCGAATGATCATGCAAATCTTTTACGTATCGCTTGTGCAAGTGTTTAGTGATGTGCAAGAAGATAGGGAGACTACTTATCGTTCCCTTAGCGTAGTGGTAAAGCTTCTGACTAGAAAGCGCATGGTCGCGGGTTCGAATCCTATTGCCGAACTTTCCTATTTTCAAAAAGCGCGCCTTTGCCTGAGTTTGCTAGCATGATTCATTCATGATTCGAGCGATCAATAAGCTGAATTAGCATAAAATATATAGTGTACGGTATGTAGAATAACTTTTGCTATCATTCTGTCTTCACAGTTTGATCACGATTCGCGGGAGTCCACTTTTAATGTTGATCTTTCACATAGTCTGCATTGATTGAATTGATTCCTCACTGACGGCAAAATAAAAATCTTAGTTAGCTTTCTCCAGTCCACGTCACTATCTCGAGTGACATAGTACAATCCAATGTGTTTTTTTTAAAGAGAATTTTGTAAAGCTAACCTTAGTCGTTCAATGAGACAAAATATCTCTAATAATAAGAGAACGAGCGCAAGCATAGTGAATGACGAGTCCTTCCTACCAAATATATTTATATGCGCATATTCTTATTTCCATTATATCCCACTCTTGTTCGCACTCTGTTCGCATTATCATTGTCACGGATAAAGTCTTTCCTATTGACGGAAAGACTGCACGTAATGCATTCTACGGAAACAGGTGAATAGAACAGTAATTATCGTATATTGTCTCCTCTTATTCTCGCTTTATCACTTCATTTACCACATACATACCATGATCACTTTCATTGAACTCTATCCTTCTTATGCATTGTCTACATTAATATTATCATTATTTCTCAATATTCTTCTGATAAATATAGTTCGTATGAAGTCATCAAAGATAGGATCATATCGGTATTTGTTTATTTATTATATAAATCCACTATCGATAAAGATAAGAATGAACTCATTTTCTCAGTTATCTGACGTACGTTTATATTCTACATAACTGCATCATATCCATTACATATTTTCTGATAACACCGGTATTTCAATAATCTAGAAATTCTCAAATTCTGAAACTTTGCCGTTAAGTTTTGGTATTGTCGAAAAGGAGCAATTGTAAATTTTGGTTTATCGTTCCTGAATGAAGATCACACAATGATGAAGGTCTTATCATTATATTTATCAGTATGTCATTCTCCTCTATTCAGATATTATTCTATATTTGGTGGGGATATTTAATAGCTACTCCTATTTACACTACTGCTACTTATTTCTTCAGATATATCAAATTATGCAGGTATCTCCTTCATTGTTATCTGTACATTCTTACCTTGATCATTAATTTCAGTCGTAAATTCATTTGGTTATTCGAAACAAGAAGCGGAATTCTCCTTGTCGCTACGTTTTTTATTGTGAGACAGAACATGTAAGAAATAGGTTTTGAGGATGTGAATTTTCAGGGATCGGCACTATTGAATCTATCATTGGCGGTAAATTTATTTATGTCAAATGTTCCCGAATTGCGAGATGAAGTACAAAATGAACTAGGAGATCAATTAAAAATGAACTTTTCTAATATTTTTCTATTTGGCGTAAATACAGAGGTGAGATTGAATATAATTCTTAAAAAAATAATATTAATAATGATTAATAATAATATTATAATAATATGTATACAATGTTTGATGTAACAGGGAATATTCGACGATTGGACCGTGATATTTTCATTTATATTTCAAGGACTATATTCATTTTCGTGCATGCTCATTATGGTATTCTTTATATATTTGATTTCTTAAGAAATATAATAAATTTTCAGTTATATTGTGTAGTTATGGCGAAATTAAAGTATCTTATTTGAAAATTTATATTTCTTAAGTGAAATTTCCTGTTCTTCTGAAACATAATGAGAGTGGAGGCATCTATTAGGGCTGCACAGGCAAAAAATCGGAATAGCTCTGACTCCGATTTCAAGCTGTAGCGGTGTTTCGAATTTGAGCCCCAAAACTGAAATTCAGCTTCTAGATGTGCTAACGACCCGTTCTAAGGGCTAAAATGATGCTAGTGGCAAGTGGTTATGGTAGTCATAGCTTATCCTTCACCCTCAGGGCATGAAAGATAATTTTTTGGAAGGTCTGATTTTGAGACCCTACAGTTCAGACGGAAGGTCACCTAAAATTATGGTTCTTAAGCAGGCAGCTTTTCAAAATATCATATATGTATTTCCATTATTTTGGTTTAGTTCAGATTCCTTTCAGACCCACAGCAAACGTTCTGCTGAGGGCCACTTTGTTGCAGCGCATAGTCTTAAACTTGATCTTTCTCTCTCACATATATCGTCCCTGCGCCTCTTATGATGAAATATCTCATTTTCAAAGCTGCTATATATTTTACAAGAGATATTCGCAAAAGTTTGTACTCTATTGCTGAATTTTGATCTTTGATTTTTGTATTATGATCTTTGATCTTTGTCCATATCTTCCGTAGATCTTTAATTACAGTTTTCCTTAGTTGTTGAATTTCTCTTGTTATTTTCTGTTAAAAGAGAATCTCACATTTAAATCTCACATTTAAAAACTTGAAGTGTTACTGTAGTTTTGATTACAAGCTGATTATACTATTGATTACAACATAGGAAGTGGTTCCGTTTCAGTGCTAGATCAGTGATAGATTTGCCAGATGATCAGATTTATCAACTTAATGTTAATACATTTTTGGTCGACAACAGTATTCTTTGGTTATATTTATCGACTTTTCCATGCGAAATCTGTGCCAGGAAAACTATTACAGTCATTTAGTTATAAATTTTAAATTCTTCCGTTAAATTTAATGTACAAACTGTCCGGCCCGATCACACTGTTTAAATGGCATATGCCGCATTTCGTTTTATGAACTTAATAAGCAAATAAAAATAATTTTAAAATGGAACAGTAATTTTGTATATGATAATTATTATCTTTAGAAACATATATTTCGACTTTTTCATACGAAATCTGTGCCAGGAGAACTATTAGAGTCATTTAACGTTTTTATTTTATAAAAATTATTAATCTTAAATTTTTTATGTTTTTTTTAGCGAAGTTACCCGTTTCAATAGTGGAGGTATATGGAGTTCAGCGCGCGCGCGATGACTCTTTGCGTCTCTGCTCATCGATCTCGTCTGCTCAACTGGCCACTCTATCACTGATCTAGCCTTGAAATGGAATCACTTCCTATCTTGTAATCAATACTATATACATATATTTCTAGAGACATAGAGGCAAATTGTCTTATCTTTGACCGTTGTCCACAATTTTTCAAACAATTGGCAAACAATTTACGATAGTTTCTTAAGTGCTGAATTTCCTTTTAATATGAGATACATAGATTATTCGAAAATGTATAGTATCCCTTCAGGAATTACCACGCGAGACTTTATTGGAAGCTTTGAATGCGGGAGGACCGATTGCAGTCAAGTAATCAATATTGCGCACTTGTGCAATTCCATGTGAAAATAATCCAAATCCATTCAATGTGAAAAGCAAGGAACAGAGATGAAAATATGATAGATTACGGTAGATATGAGGGATAAAGATGTTCATGATCAATAGTTTTAAACTATTATCACCTTTCACTTATTTCCTTCTTCTAGACAGTGAAGTCATTATCATCACATATTTATTTTTGATCATACTTATTTTCATGTGTCGTTGCATGCGTATGCATGTAGATAAAATATAATATATATATAACTATTAGTTCGAACAAAGGACGTCTCATTAGACAGACAGACATGTATTGTAAAGATTACAATGTTAGCAGAATAAATGCAAGAGATACGGAAATGGACGATAGATACAACAGGGACTTCGAACTTTTATGCCGACCAACCGGTTGGATTGACTGTCCGACCTCTTATCCACTAGACCATGGGTCCCTATTGAGAGTAATATCAAATGGTCTACATATACTCACGCTCTTCCCTACTTATATGCCGATGCATAGCTCCGCCCCTTTCGGGTAGACCCAACTTAAATACCGATTCTTGTTCCGCCCATTTTACTTCGCGGGCTTGGACACCGATTTCAAACATTAACATCCCCAAAATCTTTATTCTTCCTGAAAAAAGAGCTCCGCTAAAAGAGTAGATGAGGGCAGAAGCGACAGGAGTCGTGGCACTTCATTCGATGACCATCGAGAAGCCTTACTTTGAAGATGAAAAAAGTGCTTCAAGTGAAGACAGATAATCCTGACTAGCATATATTATCATTACATCAACGGTGATACCTTAGTCAACGATCTTTTCTGTTCATGCACTTTAGAGGTAAAAAAGCATACAATAGTTTTTCTCTCTCTTGACTTTCAGAATCACAGCGTATTCTAAATAATCCATTCTTTCGAAACGAAAAGTATTTAAATGAACACCCCAAGCTAATTTGCAATGCTCTCCCGCAGACAAAGAAAGTGAGCGAATGTGGTAAGAGCGGAGAGTTTCAAATTAGCTCGAGACGTTACTTTAACACTCTTTTTACGCGCTCTCTCGTCGTTTTATGATCTTTTCATCGACACTTGAACAAAAGACTAGATAATAGTAAAGTAATTCAAGGGGAAATCGAACCTGGAGCGTACATGGTACAGTTGGCCTGACATCGAAGCCTCGTCACTGATGAGGACATCATGGAAGATTGGCGCGGCGTCTCACTGCCGTAAAACTTGGACGAACTTCTACAGTAGGGATCCGCAAATGTGCATTCGTGCGCAATGATTTTCAAAATGAAAATGAAAGAAAAGTCGTGCGCACGACTTCATTATTATAATTAAGTATTCATTCGTGCAAATTAATGCATTCGACTCATTCTTATCATTTTGATTCATCAAATTGGTGACTGGTCTGTCATGTCTTAAAGACGTTGGAGTTATCTTTGGGAGAATTTTGTTTTGAAAGAAGGTAATGATATTTTTTTAAAAATATTTCGTTTTGTTTATTATGTCATTTGTCATTACTGTTAATTTTTAAACATTTCATATTGGTTTTGTAGTTCATCACATATGTGAGACATGCTTCTTGCAATTTCAGGAGATGAAGGTGCAACTTGCATTCACTCTGCAAATATAATTTCAAGGCCAAGAGGATCAACGTGTAATATGTCGAGACAGACACATGAAGAAGTTTCACTCTGATTTAAGTCCCAATGTAAGTAATCACTTAGAATAGGCATTGCTATTGCTCATTTAAGGTGGAGGCTAAGGCATTAGAGACTGCAATTGTTCACTTCATTGCCCAGAACTCACTTCCGATAAATGTCATTCGAAGTGAAACATTCAAAGAGATTATGTCATTGACAAACAAGAACGTGGCAATTGGCAAAGAACGTGGCAATCTAAGCAATTTGATGATGATCAAGATCCTGAAAACCTATTAGCTAGACTATGATTATTATAATTATACTTTCAGTTGTTGTTTTATTATCTTCTTTGTCGATGTTACTGTTGTTTCGAGTTTTATTTTTGTTAGTACAACTGCTTAATAAATGCCAAATGCACGAATGGGAACGAAAAAATGCGTCATAATTGTGCAGAATGACTTTTCATCATTTTCATTTCGTTCATGCTCGTACCGGCCGTGCATTGCACAAATGCGGATCCCTATTCTACAGTCGTTGGCCGGTCCATATAGATCATAGTCGATCTGAAGAATGACAAAATATCATCGATTCAACGTTGACTCCTTGTTCTCTGCCAACAAAACATGAGTGAGCGATGAAGAGAACAATTATAAAGATCTTCAAGATCAAAGATCAAAGATCAATCACTCTCGGATCAAAAATCACAAAAAGAGTCTTCGAAAGAAAAAAAAGAAAAAGAAATCGCTACCTACCAGCGAAGATGAGAAGCTGTTGATCTGAACGGATTCCTGCAGCAAGAGATTGAGGGTGAACTCCTTTTGGATGTTGTCATCTACGAGTGGTTTTTCCTGGAAAAGCAGAAAATTGATGGGAATAAAAGATAATCAATTGAAAAGTGGAAATGCGATCTAAGAGGAGAGAAGAGCAACCACTATGTAAAGATCATGGATCAACTTCAAAAATAGGAAGTAATGTGAAATACTGGTACGGGAGATAACGGATGATACAGGAATGGGAAAACGCAGTAAATCATAATTAGATGATCATATGCAAATTGGAGTGCGGAGGTGAACAACAACGACGAAATGGAAATGTGAAGACAAAGAGGCCTATGGTATATAGTTGTATGTAGAGAGAGGTAGAGAGGGAGAGGCAGAGGCAAAGGTGGAGATGCAAAGGTAGAGAGGGATGTAAATAGGTAAAAAGAGACGAAAAGTTGTAGTGAAACGATGTGTCTAAAAACAGTGAAAAGAGAAGGAGAGAAGTGATGTTGGGAAGGAAGGAAGGGACCAATCAATGATTATTGATTGATTGACAGATAGACAGGGAAGGGATAGTGATCTACCCTAGAGAAGAAGATGAAGTAGGGAATCGTTATAGAAATGTGAAGTTAGACAAAGTGAGGTCAAAGGTCTCTCGATATGCATGTAGAGAGAGGTAGAGGTAGAGAGGGAGAGGTAGAGAGGTAGAGGTAGAGAGGGAGAGGTAGAGAGGGAGAGGTAGAGAGGTAGAGGTAGAGAGGGAGAGGTAGAGAGGGAGAGGTAGAGAGGTAGAGGTAGAGAGGGAGAAGCAGAGAGAGAGAGAGAGGCAACGCTCTCTCGAAGACAAAGAAAGCGAGAGAGTGTGGTCTGAGCGGAGAGATTCAAATGAGCTCGGGATGTGCCTTTAAAGCTGATAAAATATAGACTTGCGCAAAAGTAAGTAAATATGTAAAAAAATAAACAACGTGTAATGAAGCGGGGTAGTAAAACGAGGATAGTATAAAACGGAGAAAAGGAGTGAAAAGAGGAGATGGGAAGGAAGGAAGGGACCAATCGATGATTATTGATTGACTGGGAGATAGACAGGGAAGGGCGAGTGATCTACTCTACTGACCTTGTAAGAGAAGAAAAGCAAGAGGGAAATAAAAGGAACAAGGGTCTTTCTTGAGTAGGCAGAATGTAACTTTACTCATTGCAGTTCGAATATTTCAATGGCGATAAATGAGATTAAAATTTGCACTCACAGAAGCTAATGTTATCGACTACGGTATCCGTCGATTATAGTATCAGTCGACTACAATATACGTCGTCTAATTTCTTTATCCACCCACATATTACTCGTATTTCGGTGACTAAGTAAACAAGTCGTGGCGGTTTTCCATTACGAATCTGTCCGCTTTCAAATTATAACAGTCATAACTATCATAAATATGACCAACCCTTTGACCTAGCGTAATCTACCGTAACCCTACAGCTTCCAATTTCTTATATGCATAATATGTTCATGAGTGTTCCAATCTGTGGTTAGAGGAGGATCAACTAATTACTTATAGTAGATAGAGATGGAATAGGTAAGTCTATTATGCGTAATGGGGCCTCACATTAGGGTTGATTGGAAAATGAATGGGATGGAACGGATGATCTTTGATCTTTAGGATATAACCCTATGATTTTTTAACTTTTGGGACTGAAAATCATGATCTTTGATCTTTTGTCTCTGCATGTATCACTCGCATACTATCCAGTATTGAAAAAAAAACAATGTATAATATTATAAAATAATATAGTTAAAAAGATATTTAAATATGAAAACCAAATTTAATTGAATACTATTTTATATCTCTCGTCGTACAACGTAAAAAGCGGCGGAACAGAGTGGTCCGTGCAAAGGAAATATCGTGAAATAGTGAATTCAGGGTCTGAAAATCGTGAAATTTTAGTGGAACTCGTGAAAGAGCATTAACCAATTTTAGCTTTTAAATATTCCAGAAAAAAATTAAAAAGCAATTTTTATTTTCTAGCAATCAATATATTTATTTATTTATTTATTCCATCAAATATATATGTTGATAATCACGTTAATGACAGAGCTCCATGAACACCATGATGATCTGATGATCTCCAAATTAATTGTATTGATTGATTCTATCATGACCATGTTGAAAACTTTATTTGTTTATTTATTCTCCAATAAACGTAGAATCTTTTGAAATGTGTTTCACCCTCCTCATATAAATGATCCCATTAACATTTCATCGTTTTGCGTTGGCGTGGCTGATGAATAACACATTTATCTAGAGACCAAGCGATGAGAGCTCAGATGTGTATGGAGATCCGTTTCTTGATCCTTGCATCGCTAAGAAAGTTGGCGTCGATTGTTTTGTAGAGTGAATGGCTCCATCGCGTAATGGTAATGGTAACGGCGAATAACTTAATAATTATTCGTGTATAATAATTACATCACGTTATATAGAAACGAATATATTTTTCAGAATTTTTTTTTCGGTAAGAACACGTCGATCTGGGCTCTAAATAGCACGGGAACTGCTCGGTAAGCAGACGAAGGAGGCCTGTCTGGAGTTGAACGCATCCGATGATAGATTAGCGCACATGCTTATTAGTCTCGTTACAATACTCTTCCGAGCTGCCCCACCATACAACGGTTTCCCTACAGTACTGTTCTGTAGCTGCCCCACCATACAACGGTTTCCCTACAGTACTGTTCTGTAGCTGCCCCACCATACAACGGTTTCCCTACAGTACTGTTCTGTAGCTGCCCTACCGTATAACTGTTTCCCTACAGTACTGTTCTGTAGCTGCCCTACCGTATAACTGTTTCCCTACAGTACTGTTCTGTAGCTGCCCTACCGTATAACTGTTTCCCTACAGTACTGTTCTGTAGCTGCCCTACCGTATAACTGTTTCCCTACAGTACTGTTCTGTAGCTGCCCTACCGTATAACTGTTTCCCTACAGTACTGTTCTGTAGCTGCCCTACCGTATAACTGTTTCCCTACAGTACTGTTCTGTAGCTGCCCTACCGTATAACTGTTTCCCTACAGTACTGTTCTGTAGCTGCCCTACCGTATCTGTTCATGTTGTTTTCTCACGCTGCTTTTCAAGTGCATGGAGAGATTAGAATTGACACCGCTCAACATTAACGGAACTTTTGAATCTAGATTTATCGATTACATCAACTCATATTTTATGGCAAAATTCGTTGAATGACCGCATATTTCGTTTATTTGGGAGATCAGGATTATTGATTGATGTTATTCGGAAATTTGTAAAGGTGTTATTCATATTCGTACTGTTCTGTAGCTGCCCTACCGTATAACTGTTTCCCTACAGTACTGTTCTGTAGCTGCCCTACCGTATAACTGTTTCCCTACAGTACTGTTCTGTAGCTGCCCTACCGTATAACTGTTTCCCTACGATTACATCAACTCATATTTATGGCAAAATTCGTTGAATGACCGCATATTTCGTTTATTTGGGAGATCAGGATTATTGATTGATGTTATTCGGAAATTTGTAAAGGTGTTATTCATATTCGTACTGTTCTGTAGCTGCCCTACCGTATAACTGTTTCCCTACAGTACTGTTCTGTAGCTGCCCTACCGTATAACTGTTTCCCTACAGTACTGTTCTGTAGCTGCCCTACCGTATAACTGTTTCCCTACAGTACTGTTCTGTAGCTGCCCTACCGTATCTGTTCATGTTGTTTTCTCACGCTGCTTTTCAAGTGCATGGAGAGATTAGAATTGACACCGCTCAACATTAACGGAACTTTTGAATCTAGATTTATCGATTACATCAACTCATATTTTATGGCAAAATTCGTTGAATGACCGCATATTTCGTTTATTTGGGAGATCAGGATTATTGATTGATGTTATTCGGAAATTTGTAAAGGTGTTATTCATATTCGTGTTGCATCAAACAAACAAAAAATTAGTTTAGTTGTTTTGTTTAGTTTATTTAATTCATGTATTTTTATTATTTAATTATTTAGTTTTTTTTTAACTTTCAGGCAGATTCGATGACCGAAGGTGCGCAGCAGGCTCTTCGTCGCACGATGGAAATCTACTCGAAGACCACACGATTCGCTCTCGCTTGCAATCAATCTGAGAAGATCATTGGTAAGGATTATTGATTTTTTAATTATCGATTACTGTATTAATAGCTCAATTTATTGCAGTTTACTGTAGTAACTTCTAATTATCGATTGATTTTCAGAGCCTATTCAGTCTCGTTGTGCGATCATTCGTTATCTTCGACTGACGGAGGCAGAGATGCTGGCACGACTTCAGGAGGTATACGGTAGACATGGATATCGATTGATATTGATTGATTAGTTCAAGTGTATTAAAGGTGGACTCCCGCGAATATTTTCGTGAACAAACTGTGAAGACAGAAAGTTAGCAAAAGATATTCTACATACCGTACACTACGTATTTCTTTTATGCTAATTCAGCTTATTGATAATTAGAATCATGCGTGAATCTTGGGGGACAGGCAATATCATATTCGTTTTGTCACCAACCATATGTTGAAAGTATGTTACAAGCTATGAAAATTGGCCACATTTGGGATTTTTTTGAAACCCTGACCGCATTTTGAAAATCTCATAGTTATTCGACCAGTGTTTCTTATTAACTTATACTTGGGCATTGTAGAGTCATTGTAACTTACGATAAATCGATATGGTGTATTGTATTTAGTGATTGATATTGATCAATAATTGTTTGGTAAACCTTCTAGATATCGATCGCTTTCAGTGAAATCTTAGCTTACCGTAATCTTGTCGATATCGATTGCTTATAGGAAGGGATTTAAACCTACCGTAATCCGTTCTTTCGTTGCAGATACCCGAGTATCTCAAAATGGAGTATCTCCAGAGATTGGTCTGTGTCACACGCGCATTGTCGAGGGACTCACCACCCTCGTTCAACTTTCCGGATTTACAGTTTTTTTTTACAGTTTAATGACCTTTATCAAGCACAGAACCATTGGGGAGGGAATGGTTGCCACTAAACGACAGATTAGTCTGGGCGTGCTGAGGACCCATACAAGGGGCATAATTCTCTTCATCTTCTTCATCCTCTGATCAGCAATTAAGACGTTCTTCAGAATCAAAGCCGCTACACTTGATCCTTTTCGAATAACAAATCATGAAACAGAATTGAGAAAAAATAGATAAAGATAACCCACGAAGTCCTCGCTCAATACTTCGTCAACAATTGCTTGATGATAGGCATACCACTCCAGACTTGCCTATAGGAGGGGATCCTTTTACGTTGTTGATGTTAATTCGGTAAGAGTAGAACAGACGAACGAGAGATGGACCGCTCACAACCGAGACAAACGCTAAGAATGATTAGTAGCCAGAATGTCCATAATCAATGATCAACAGTAATCAGCTACCGTAACCCCCACCATCTACCGTATCCCAATCCATCGTATATCCTGCCAGAGTAGACTACAGTATATTTTATCTTATTTTCGTAAAATGATCTACCGTAATCTTGGCGTGTCTACCGTGTTCCATTCGATGATCTACCGTATCCCACCCTGTTGTACCTATTGTGTCGTCATTTATTGTACTACCATTACCGTATCTCTTACTTTTATTCTGCTCAAGTTGTAAGTCTTCATATCTTCATGTCTGTCTGTCTAATGCGACGTCCCTTGTTCGAACTAATAGTGTAGTATTATTGATCGTGACCATGTTTTACCCTCATATCTACCGTAATCTATCATCATCTTTTGATCTCTGTTCTTTGTTTTTCAAATGGAATGAATGAGCCAATCAACAACGACTTCCAGTGTAAGTATGTGCGTTATATATATTATTATATATTTTATCAACGTGCATATGCAGGAAACGAGAGAAAAGAAAAGATTTCAAAAATGTGTCTGCTTAGATTGAGATGTGAGCAAAGTTTTATAAATATTTATTATTTATTATTATTATTGATTAATTGACGATTTCTCCCACGTTCACGGCTTCAAAAGAAGTCTCGTGTGTAATTCCTGAAGGGATACTGTATGTTTTCGAATAATCGATCTTCGTTTCTTACCTTTGGTCCTTTGGTGTCACACAACCTTGCAGTATTGATTTTTTGAAATGGTTGATGTTTGATCTTTAGACGTCTGATCTTTAGTGAGCACAAGTGTTGTTTCAATCGTCGTTAAGACTTATTTACTTAATCACCGAAATACGAGCAGTATGTGGATGGATAAACAAAGTAGTCGATGCATCGCGATACTGTAGACTGTATACTGTAGACGACGTATACTGTAGTCGACGGATACTGTAGTCGATAACATTAGCTTCTGTGAGTGCAAAATGTGTTCTAATTTATCGCCATTGACATATTCGAACTGCAATGACTAAAGTTACATTCTGCCTACTCAAGAAAGACCCTTGTTCCTTCTATTTCCCTCTTGCTCTTCTTCTCTCACAAGGTCAGTAGAGTAGATCACTCGCCCTTCCCTGTCTATCTCTCACTCAATCAATAATCATCGATTGGTCCCTTCCTTCCTTTCCAAAATCACTTCTTTCCTTTTTCACTCTTTCGTCGTTTTACTTTGTAACCTTTCGTTAATCGTTGTTTATTTACCATCAACATATTTACTTTTCCCCTTTTGCGCATGTCTATATCTTGAAAGCTTTAAAAGCACATCCCGAGCTCATTTGAATCTCTCCGCTCAGACCACACTCTCTCGCTTTCTTTGTCTTCGAGAGAGCGTTGCCTCTCTCTCTCTCTGCTTCTCCCTCTCTACCTCTACCTCTCTACCTCTCTACCTCTCCCTCTCTACCTCTACCTCTCTACCTCTACCTCTCTACCTCTACCTCTCTACCTCTCCCTCTCTACCTCTACCTCTCTACCTCTCTACCTCTCCCTCTCTACCTCTACCTCTCTACCTCTCTACCTCTCCCTCTCTACCTCTACCTCTCTACCTCTCACTCTCTACCTCTACCTCTCTACCTCTCCCTCTCTACCTCTACCTCTCTACCTCTCTACCTCTCCCTCTCTACCTCTACCTCTCTACCTCTCCCTCTCTACCTCTACCTCTCTACCTCTCCCTCTCTACCTCTCCATCTCTACCTCAACCTCTCTACCTCTACCTCTCTACCTCTACCTCTCTACCTCTCCCTCTCTACCTCTCACTCTCTACCTCTCACTCTCTACCTCTCCCTCTCTACCTCTACCTCTCTCTACATGCATATCGAGAGACCTTTGACCTCACTTTGTCTAACTTCACATTTCTATAACGATTCCCTTCTTCATCTTCTTCTCTCATTGTCAGTAAGATAGATCAATCTCCCTTCCCTGTCTATCTGTCAATCAATCAATAATCATTGATTGGTCCCTTCCTTCCTTCCCAACATCACTTCTCTCCTTCTCTTTTCACTGTTTTTAGACACGTCATTTCACTACAACTTTTCGTCTTTTTTTACCTATTTACATCCCTCTCTACCTTTGCCTCTGCATCTCCCTCTCTACCTCTCTCAACATACAACTATAATCCTCTTTGTCTTCACATTTCCATTTCGTCGTTGTTGTTCACCTCCGCACTCCAATTTGCATATGATCATCTAATTATGATTTACTGCGTCTTCTCATTCCTGTCTCATCCGTTATCTCCCGTACCAGTATTTCACATTACTCCCTATTTTTGAAGTTGATCCATGATCTTTACATTGTGGTTGCTCGTCTCTCCCCTTAGATCGCATTTCCACTTTTCTATTGATTATCTTTCAGTCCCATCAAATTTCTATTTTTTCCAGGGAAAGCCTCTCGAAGATGAACCGACGGAAACATCCAGAAGGAGTCTACCGTATCTCTTACTCCGCCTGAGAAGGAATGCAGATCTTTGGTCAGGACGTAGACGGATAAGACCATCTATCGAAGCCAAGATTCAGCACAAGGAATCCCTTAAGATCAGCAACGTCTCATCTTCTCTGGTAGGTAGTGATTTCTGCTTTCGAAGACTCTTTTCGTGACTTTTGATCCGAGAATGATCTGATCTTTGATCTTGAACATCTTTGTCATTGTTCTCTTCATCGTTCAAGCGCCTTGTTGAGAGAAACCAATTAGTCAAATCGTTGAATCGATGATATTTTGTCATTCTTCAGGTCGATTATGTTCTATATGGACCGACCAACGGCTGAAGAAGATCGTCCAAGTTCTCAATCTTCCGTGAAGTCCTCACCAATCTCGAAACTTCAAACTCAGGTCAACTGTACCATGTACGCTCCCTCGTCAGGTTCGATTTCCCCTTGAATTACTTTACTATTATCTAGTCTTTTGTTCAAGTGTCGATGAAAAGATCATAAAACGACGAGAGAGCGCGTAAAAAGAGTGTTAAAGTAACGTCTCGAGCTAATTTGAAACTCTCCGCTCTTACCACATTCGCTCACTTTCTTTGTCTGCGGGAGAGCATTTCCAATTAGCTTTCAAATTAGCTTTCAACTTAGCTTAGCAAATTTAAATACTTTTCGTTTCGAAAGAATGGATTATTTAGAATACGCTGTGATTCTGAAAGTCAAGAGAGAGAAAAACTATTGTCTCCTTTTTTACCTCTAAAGTGCATGAACAGAAAAGATCGTTGACTAACAAGATTGTAATTGTAAGACTTGTAAGACAGGATTATTTGTGTGATCATAGTTGATTACATATCTTGATCAACTATATCGTCTTCATGGATGGATTCTCGATGGTCGTCGAATGAAATGCGAGGACTCCGCTCGCGTCTGCCCTCATCCACTCTTCTAGCGGAGCTCTTTTTTCAGGAAGAATAAAGATTTTGGGGATGTTAATGTTTGAAATCGGTGTCCAAGCCCGCGAAGTAAAATGGGCGGAACAAGAATCGGTATTTAAGTTGGGTCCACACGAAAGGGGCGGAGCTATGCATCGGCATATAAGTAGGGAAGTGCGTGAGTATATGTAGACCATTTGATATTACTCTCGATAGGGACCCATGGTCTAGTGGATAAGAGGTCGGACAATCAATCCAACCGGTTCGTTGGCATAAAAGTTCGAATCCCCGCCTATGATTTGCGTTGGATAATCAGTCTAGATTATACGAAACTCTTTTTGCCATCTTTTTCCTTGAATAATTCCGATCCCACTACGCTAATTGTAAGACCAAGTTTGTGACAATCTCCCATAGGATTTCCATATGAATCGTAAACTAACTTTATTCATGAAAGGTATTAATAGTCTAAATTCAAATTCATTTATCATATCAGACAGACTTAGGTCAGATGAGTAATGACGCGATTAGCGTCATCCATTGGTATAGACCACCAGAACGATCCCATAACTCTTCTCACTTCATCTCGCCAACGTAGAGGAGGTTGTCCAGGCTGTCTCCTTTTAATATGGTTGTAAGGTATCCATGTAGTCAACTTCCTAGCCCATCTTTGTTCTTCCATATTCCTCAATTTCATTGCCCATCTGCATTTTCTTCTCTTCGCTTCCTTCTCCCAATCCCGAACACCAGTCTTCCTTCTAACTCTTTCATTCGTCCATCTATCAAGTCTCGTTATTCCGATCATTCTTCTCTCCATCTTTCTTTGTGCAACACGCAGTCTTTCCTTCTCACTTTCTCTCAGCGTCCATGTCTCGCATCCGAACAAAACGGTTGAAGTGATACACGCCTCGAAGAATCGTCTCTTGTTCGTCATGGGAAGGAATCGGCTAGCCAGAAGAGAAGAGAGCTTGGACCAGGCCATCCATCCACTGTTTGTCTAAAAGGCTGTTTGTATTCAATGTACTTTCGATGAGTTTCAATGTTTTCTCCTGCAGGCACTGAAACAGTACATTAATAAATCGATAAATGACCATTACGGTAAGATGTTAAAGCAGCAAATACTAGATAGAGTATTTTAAAGAGAAAGTGGATAGAGGGCGAAGCATACGTGATAGATGCCACTATATTTCTAATTCTTCGGTCTTACGTCAAGCATCTACAGTTTACATCTTCTCGTTTAATCCATTTAACATTTGTTTCGATGGAATAATTTATTCGTTTGGTGCTTCCACTGCCTCTTTTTCTTCTCCATTCACTACAGCTTTCAGAGGTACTGCAAATGGAGCTTTTGGATCACTCTCCTGCATTGGAACCAATGACCATTTAATGACCGCTTTATCCTGTAAAAGATCAAAGATCATCATATTCATGGATCAAAGATCAATCTCTAGCATCTTTAGGAGGATCTGGTTATTCGATAGAAGTGGATCGCTTTTAATCAATGAATCCATTCACGGGATTGGACGGCCAAAACTACTTCTTCGAAGTCTTTACCTGAAAAAAATAATGAGAAGATTAAAGACCAAAGAATTTTTTAAATAATACCAATTACTTTTTAAAATATGACAAAGAAATACAGCATGAATACATTAGGGGACACATAAAATACAATACAAGAACGAGGTAATATTGTTAAATTAACAAAAAACATAGTCGTATGAGAAATCATGCAATTACGAAAACATTTTACATTGGAATTGACATTGACATTGTCAATTAAACAACTTTATCAGCTAGTTAATGGGTGTTTCGAAGCTGGGTTTTCATGAGATCTCTCCATTCCGAGTGATCGTGACATGCACCTTGAATGTATTGAGGAACACCTTTTGAGATTTGGACTAATTATGGTTAAATTAAGACAAGAATTATCTAATCTGTTCGAAATAAAGTTTAATAATTGTTTGGATTTACACTGATATTTGAAAAGTTGGAATTTGATTCTACGAGAGTAGTTTCTATTATACGAAAATAATAAATATTAAAAATTAATTAATTTAAAATTTTTTGTTCACTCAATTCGTATAGTTATCCCCGCCCTCCACCCGTGTGAAGAGTGGTTGCATATGGGGTTGTGCGCGCGCGATCACCCTCTGCGACTCTGCCCATCGATCTCCTCTTATCGTCTAGCCGTTCTATCACTGATCTAACACGGACAGAGAATAGCATCCTTTATTTGAAACAACATTTGTGCTCACTTAAGATCAGATGTCTAAGGGTAATTTTTTTTTAGGTAATTTTTCACTAACTCCGGCACACAACGCACCGGTATAGTATACGTAGACTACAGTATACGTTGACTACATAATCCCTCGACTACAGTATCCGTGACTAGAGTATCCGTCGATTACAGTATACGACGTCTACAGTATACATCGACTAATTTGTTTATCCATCCACATACAGCTTGTTTTTCGGTGAGTGAGTAAATAAGTTCCTGTTGTATCTATCGTCCATTACCGTATCTCTTGCATTTATTCTGCTAACGTTGTAATCTTTACAATGCATGTCTGTCTGTCTAATGCGACGTCCCTTGTTCGAACTAATAGTTTAGGACTTTTGATCATGAACATCTTTATCCCTCATATCTACCGTAATCTATCATATTTTCATCTCTGTTCCTTGCTTTTCACATTGAATGGATTTGGATTATTTTCACATGGAATTGCACAAGTGCGCAATATTGATTACTTGACTGCAATCGGTTCTCCCGAATTCAAAGCTTTCAATAAAGTCTCGCGTGGTAATTCCTGAAGGGATACTATACATTTTCGAATATTCTATGTATCTTCTATTAAAAGGAAATTCAGCACTTAAGAAAAACTATCGTAAATTGTTCGCCAATTGTTTGAAAAATTGTGGAAAACGGTCAAAGATCAAGCTTGATAGAGTAAACAATGAAAAGTGAGCTTCAGCTTCCATTAACATCTGATCCAGAATGTATGAGTCGTCCAATAAGTTCGGACAAGAGGTTGATAAGCAACCGATCACGGAAGGCTGCAGTATCTTAAAAGGAGTTGAACAATTTACAGGAGCAGATTATGGTAGATTTTGTACAGTATCCAGAGAATATATCACAGTATGTGTGAAATGTTATATTGTAGCTTGAATCTTTGATCTTTGATCTATGTATTTTGATCTTTGTCCAAAAATTTTCAAACAATTGCCGAAAATTACGGCTTTCTATGGTATTTATTAGTTGTTGAATTTCACTTCTTATTTTCTTTTAAAAGAAGATACAATAGTTTCGCGCATGCACAATTGAATGATAAGTATTATCTGTGGACAGACACCACTTGCCACTAGCATCATTTTGGCCCTTAGAACGGGTCCTTAGCACATCTAGAAGCTGAATTTCAATTTTGGTGCTCAAATTCGCAACACCGCTACAGCTTGAAATCGGAGTCAGAGCAATTCGGATTTTTTGCCTGTGCAGCCCTAATAGATGCCTCCACACTCATTATCTTTCAGAAGAATAGGACATTTCACTTAAGAAATATAAATTTTCAAATAAGGTACGTTAATTGTGTCATAACTGCACAGCAATGACGTAATTTAATTACACCAATACGTCATTGTTATATTCTTTGATAAATTCTGTGCATTGACTCTAAAGATCAGCTTGAAAATTGATCTTCTAGTTCACGATCTACATAGGTATACTCACTTAATCCCTCATTTACATACCGATGCATTGCTCCGCCCCTTTCTAATGAACCCTACATAAACATACCGATTTTAGCTCCGCCCATTTAACTTCGCGGGCATGGACACCGATGCGAACTCTAACACACCCAAACATCTTTATATTTTTACGAAAGAAAGAAGAACCATAGAGCCAGAAATTAGGAGATAGAAATTAGGAGAGAGACAGTTAACTTTTGATTCAGAAAAGCAATCAAGCTGATCTTTTGAATCAATGCACAGAATTTATCAAGGAATATAACAATGACGTAGATTGATGGACTAGATTACATTTTACATTTACATTATAACAACTTTATTCAGCTAATATGAGTCAGCTGGAATCGCCATTAGTGTTCTCCAATGAGCGAATCGTATCTCGTGAGTTGCCCGCATCTGTCCAGCTTAGCGACTGTCCAGTCGTCTTCCTCTTTCTCCTTCATACGAACTTCACAAAGATCATCGGTATCTTCCATCGGCAATTGAGACGTCCATCGTTGTCACCAAAATTTGGAGATCCATGGTGTGGGCCTTACTCCCACGGCTGGCCAATTCCGGGTTGGGAGGATCCAGTCAGGCTAGTGGAAGACGGACGAAAATGACAGCCGACCGCTCTTGACCAGTCAAAATGACGAAGATCACTAGATATGGACTAGATAGAGCTTCGTAATTCGAAAAATTTAATGATCTACCGTATCCCAATCCATCGTATATCCTGCCAGAGTAGACTAAAGTATATTTTGTCTTATTTTCGTAAAATGATCTACCGTAATCTTGGCGTGTCTACCGTGTTCCATTCGATGATCTACCGTATCCCACCCTGTTGTACCTATTGTGTCGTCATTTATTGTACTACCATTACCGTATCTCTTACTTTTATTCTGCTCAAGTTGTAAGTCTTCATATCTTCATGTCTGTTTGTCTAATGCGACGTCACTTGTTCGATCTAATAGCGTAGTATTATTGATCGTGACCATGTTTTACCCTCATATCTACCGTACTCTATCATTATCTTTTGATCTCTGTTCTTGGTTTTTCAAATTGAATGAATGAGCCAATCAACAACGACTTCCTGTGTAAGTATGTGCGTTATATATATTATTATATATTTTATCAACGTGAATATGCAGGAAACGAGAGAAAAGAAAAGATTTCAAAAATGTGTCTGCTTAGATTGAGATGTGAGCAAAGTTTTATAAATATTGATTATTTATTATTATTATTGATTAATTGACGATTTCTCCCACGTTCACGGCTTCAAAAGAAGTCTCGTGTGTAATTCTATAACGATTCCCTTCTTCATCTTCTTCTCTCATTGTCAGTAAGATAGATCAATCTCCCTTCCCTGTCTATCTGTCAATCAATCAATAATCATTGATTGGTCCCTTCCTTCCTTCCCAACATCACTTCTCTCCTTCTCTTTTCACTGTTTTTAGACACGTCGTTTCACTAAAACTTTTCGTCTTTTTTTACCTATTTACATCCCTCTCCACCTTTGCCTCTGCCTCTCCCTCTCTACCTCTCTCAACATACAACTATAATCCTCTTTGTCTTCACATTTCCATTTCGTCGTTTTGTTCACCTCCGTACTCCAATTTGCATATGATCATCTAATCATGATTTACTGCGTCTTCTCATTCCTGTCTCATCCGTTATCTTGATCTTTAGACGTCTGATCTTTAGTGAGCACAAGTGTTGTTTCAATCGTCGTCACGACTTATTTACTTAATCACCGAAATACGAGCAGTATGTGGATGGATAAACAAAGTAGTCGATGCATCGCGATGTATACTGTAGACGACGTATACTGTAGTGGATAACATTAGCTTCTGTGAGTGCAAATTTTAATCTCATTTATCGCCATTGACATATTCGAACTGCAATGACAAAAGTTACATTCTGCCTACTCAAGAAAGACCCTTGTTCCTTCTATTTCCCTCTTGCTCTTCTTCTCTCACAAGGTCAGTAGGGTAGATCACTCGCCCTTCCCTGTCTATCTCTCACTCAATCAATAATCATCGATTGGTCCCTTCCTTCCTTTCCAAAATCACTTCTTTCCTTTTTCACTCTTTCGTCGTTTTACTTTGTAACCTTTCGTTAATCGTTGTTTATTTACCATCAACATATTTACTTTTCCCCTTTTGCGCATGTCTATATCTTGAAAGCTTTAAAAGCACATCCCGAGCTCATTTGAATCTCTCCGCTCAGACCACACTCTCTCGCTTTCTTTGTCTTCGAGAGAGCGTTACCTCTCTCTCTCTCTGCCTGAAGGGATATTGTATGTTTTCGAATAATCGATCTTCGTTTCTTATATTTGGTCCTTTGGTGTCACACAACCTTGCAGTATTGATTTTTTGAAATGGTTGATGTATCAGCAACGTCTCATCTTCTCTGGTAGGTAGTGATTTCTGCTTTCGAAGACTCTTTTCGTGACTTTTGATCCGAGAATGATCTGATCTTTGATCTTGAACATCTTTGTCATTGTTCTCTTCATCGTTCAAGCGCCTTGTTGAGAGAAACCAATTAGTCAAATCGTTGAATCGATGATATTTTGTCATTCTTCAGGTCGATTATGTTCTATATGGACCGACCAACGGCTGAAGAAGATCGTCCAAGTTCTCAATCTTCCGTGAAGTCCTCACCAATCTCGAAACTTCAAACTCAGGTCAACTGTACCATGTACGCTCCCTCGTCAGGTTCGATTTCCCCTTGAATTACTTTACTATTATCTAGTCTTTTGTTCAAGTGTCGATGAAAAGATCATAAAACGACGAGAGAGCGCGTAAAAAGAGTGTTAAAGTAACGTCTCGAGCTAATTTGAAACTCTCCGCTCTTACCACATTCGCTCACTTTCTTTGTCTGCGGGAGAGCATTTCCAATTAGCTTTCAAATTAGCTTTCAACTTAGCTTAGCAAATTTAAATACTTTTCGTTTCGAAAGAATGGATTATTTATAATACGCTGTGATTCTGAAAGTCAAGAGAGAGAAAAACTATTGTCTGCTTTTTTACCTCTAAAGTGTATGAACAGAAAAGATCGTTGACTAACAAGATTGTAATTGTAAAACTTGTAAGACAGGATTATTTGTGTGATCATCGTTGATTACATATCTTGATCAACTATATCGTCTTCATGGATGGATTCTCGATGGTCGTCGAATGAAATGCGAGGACTCCGCTCGCGTCTGCCCTCATCCACTCTTCTAGCGGAGCTCTTTTTTCAGGAAGAATAAAGATTTTGGGGATGTTGATGTTTGAAATCGGTGTCCAAGCCCGCGAAGTAAAATGGGCGGAACAAGAATCGGTATTTAAGTTGGGTCCACACGAAAGGGGCGGAGCTATGCATCGGCATATAAGTAGGGAAGTGCGTGAGTATATGTAGACCATTTGATATTACTCTCAATAGGGACCCATGGTGTAGTGGATAAGAGGTCGGACAATCAATCCAACCTGTTGGTCTGCATAAAAGTTCGAATCCCCACCGATGATTTGCATTGGATATTCATTCTAGATTATACAAAACTCTTTTTGCCATCTTTTTCCTTGAATAATTTCCGATCCCACTACGCTAATTGTAAGACCAAGTTTCTGACAATCTCCCATAGGATGTCCATATGAATCGTGAACTAACTTTATTCATGAAAGGTATTAATAGTCTAAAAGGCTGTTTGTATTCAATGTACTTTCGATGAGTTTCAATGTTTTCTCGTGCAGGCACTGAAACAGTACATAAATAAATCGATAAATGACCATTACTGTAAGATGTTAAAACAGCAAATACTAGATAGAGTATTTTAAAGAGAAAGTGGATGGAGGGCGAAGCATACGTGTTAGATGCCACTATATTTCTACTTCTTCGGTCTTACGTCAATCATCAACAATTTACATCTTCTCGTTTAATTCATTTAACATTTGTTTCGATGGAATAATTTATTCGTTTGGTGCTTCCACTGCCTCTTTTTCTTCTCCATTCACTACAGCTTTCAGAGGTACTGCAAATGGAGCTTTTGGATCACTCTCCTGCATTGGAACCAATGACCATTTAATGACCGCTTTATCCTGTAAAAGATCAAAGATCATCATATTCATGGATCAAAGATCAATCTCTAGCATCGTTAGGAGGATCTGGTTATTCGATAGAAGTGGATCGCTTTTAATCAATGAATCCATTCGCGGGATTGCACGGCCAAAACTACTTCTTCGAAGTCTTTACCTAAAAAAAAACAATAATGAGAAGATTAAAGACTAATGATATTTTCTTAAATAATACTAATTACTTTTAAAAATATGACAAAGAAATACAGCATGAATACATTAGGGGACACATAAAATACAATGTAGTGATAATGTCCTCGGGTGAATAGCCCAGACGATACAGTGTGTGAATTGTCTGTAAACACATTTATTATTCAATTCTGATCATTTAATTTTTCGAATTACGAAGCTCTATCTAGTCCATCAATTATTCATAAGGCATTAAGGCCTATAGAAAGCAAAAATCGATATCGAAAGCAGCAAAAAAGAAAAAAAACGCGAATAAGAATTAGTAAAATCAATAAATAAATTGTCAAAATCAATCATTAAAATGTCTAACTAACCTCACTCGCGGCACGCACCTTGCCCGACACGCAATTCTTGAACATGTCAATCATGAGACGAGGATGAGGCTCGTCGCACACCTACCAATCGATTATTGATCAATATCAATCACTAAATACAATACACCATATCGATTTATCGTAAGTTACAATGACTCTACAATGCCCAAGTATAAGTTAATAAGAAACACTGGTCGAATAGCTATGAGATTTTCAAAATGCGGCCAGGGTTTCAAAAAAAATCCCAAATGTGGCCAAGTTTCATAGCTTGTATCGTACATGTAAAAATAGTTGTATCATGAACGGTGTGAATGGATCTGAACGGATCAGGCCGATCAAACGGGATTGTGAGCGAGCCGGCCAATTTCGTTATTTTTCTTTCTTTTCATTGTTTTTGTTTTCTTCGAATCTACTATATTGAAATACATTAGGCCAAAATATTGCCATTTAACAAAAATCATCATTTTCGCGAGGAATAAATTGCGCCAACGAACCAAAATTGACCCATTTATTCATTTGTGAAGCAATGATTTTTGCTAAATGGCAATATTTTGGCGTGATTTCTTTCAATGCAGCAGATTCGAAGGAAAGAAAAACAATGAAAAGAAAGAAAAATAACGAAAATGGCCTTCTCGCTCACAATCCCGTTTGATCGGCCTGATCCGTTCAGATCCATTCACACCGTTCATGATAAAACTATTTTTACACGTACGATAACATACTTTCAACATATGGTTGGTGACAAAAGGAATATAATATTGCCTGTCCCCCAAGATTCACGCATGATTCTAATTATCAATAAGCTGAATTAGCATAAAAGAAATACATAGTGTACGGTATGTAGAATAACTTTTGCTAACTTTCTGTCTTCACAGTTTGTTCACGAAAATATTCGCGGGAGTCCACCTTTAATACACTTGAACTAATCAATCAATATCAATCGATATCCATGTCTACCGTATACCTCCTGAAGTCGTGCCAGCATCTCTGCGTCCGTCAGTCGAAGATAACGAATGATCGCACAACGAGACTGAATAGGCTCTGAAAATCAATCGATAATTAGAAGTTGCTACAGTAAACTGCAATAAATTGAGCTATTAATACAGTAATCGATAATTAAAAAATCAATAATCCTTACCAATGATCTCGAATTGATTGCAAGCGAGAGCGAATCGTGTAGTCTTCGAGTAGATTTCCATCGTGCGACGAAGAGCCTGCTGCGCACCTTCGGTCATTGAATCTGCCTGAAATTAAAACAAAACTAAATAATTAAATAATAAACTTAATAAATGAATTAAATAAACTAAACAAAACAACTAAACTAATTTTTTGTTTGTTTGATGCAACTCGAATATGAATAACACCTTTACAAATGTTCATTAGATGAATTTCCGAATAACATCAATCAATAATCCTGATCTCCCAGATAAATGAAATATCGATTACCTCGTCAAGAATGATCATCTTCGTCCGATTAGTTGGGAGTGTCACTTTGGTCTGGGCGAATGACTTGATCTTATTGCGAACCACTTCGATAGATAGAGGTGGTAAAGCAGAAATGGGTAAGACACATCGTTTCAATTACAACGGCGGTCATTCAACGAATTTTTCCATAAAATATGAGTTGATGTAATCGATTAATCTAGATTCAGAAGTTCCGTTAATGTTGAGCGGTGTCAATTCTAATCTCTCCATGCACTTGAAAGGCAGCGTGAGAAAGACAACATGAACAGATACGGTAGGGCAGCTACAGAACAGTACTGTAGGGAAACAGTTATACGGTAGGGCAGCTACAGAACAGTACTGTAGGGAAACAGTTATACGGTAGGGCAGCTACAGAACAATACTGTAGGGAAACAGTTATACGGTAGGGCAGCTACAGAACAGTACTGTAGGGAAACAGTTATACGGTAGGGCAGCTACAGAACAGTACTGTAGGGAAACAGTTATACGGTAGGGCAGCTACAGAACAATACTGTAGGGAAACAGTTATACGGTAGGGCAGCTACAGAACAATACTGTAGGGAAACAGTTATACGGTAGGGCAGCTACAGAACAGTACTGTAGGGAAACAGTTATACGGTAGGGCAGCTACAGAACAATACTGTAGGGAAACAGTTATACGGTAGGGCAGCTACAGAACAATACTGTAGGGAAACAGTTATACGGTAGGGCAGCTACAGAACAATACTGTAGGGAAACAGTTATACGGTAGGGCAGCTACAGAACAATACTGTAGGGAAACAGTTATACGGTAGGGCAGCTACAGAACAATACTGTAGGGAAACAGTTATACGGTAGGGCAGCTACAGAACAATACTGTAGGGAAACAGTTATACGGTAGGGCAGCTACAGAACAATACTGTAGGGAAACAGTTATACGGTAGGGCAGCTCCAGAACAGTACTGTAGGGAAACAGTTATACGGTAGGGCAGCTACAGAACAATACTGTAGGGAAACAGTTATACGGTAGGGCAGCTACAGAACAGTACTGTAGGGAAACAGTTATACGGTAGGGCAGCTACAGAACAGTACTGTAGGGAAACAGTTATACGGTAGGGCAGCTACAGAACAATACTGTAGGGAAACAGTTATACGGTAGGGCAGCTATCGTACATCGAAAATTCATTGGATCATGAATCGCCAGAAGCACTCTGAGCCACTCTGGTGATTCAACGGCGATTATGGCCGAATGAGGCATTTTCGTGCTCTCTCTTTCTTTTCATTATTTTTCTTTCACTCTAATCTAGTTAGTCCGCGAGAATCGCATTTTTATATTGTGTTATTCACAAAATCATCATGTTTATTTATTAATAAGTCGTTCCGATGAAAACATTTTGGGGGGGCTACCGATTTCCCGGTTCCGGTTCTGTGATATCATCGGAACGATTTATTAATAAATAAAAATGATGATTTTGTGAAAAAACACAATATAAAAATGCAATTCTCGCGGACTAACTAGATTAGAGTGAAAGAAAAATAATGAAAAGAAAGAGAGAGCACGAAAATGCCTCATTCGGCCATAATCGCCGTTGAATCACCAGAGTGGCTCAGAGTGCTTCTGGCGATTCATGATCCAATGAATTTTCGATGTACGATACAGAACAATACTGTAGGGAAACAGTTATACGGTAGGGCAGCTACAGAACAATACTGTAGGGAAACAGTTATACGGTAGGGCAGCTACAGAACAATACTGTAGGGAAACAGTTATACGGTAGGGCAGCTACAGAACAATACTGTAGGGAAACAGTTATACGGTAGGGCAGCTACAGAACAATACTGTAGGGAAACAGTTATACGGTAGGGCAGCTACAGAACAATACTGTAGGGAAACAGTTATACGGTAGGGCAGCTACAGAACAATACTGTAGGGAAACAGTTATACGGTAGGGCAGCTACAGAACAATACTGTAGGGAAACAGTTATACGGTAGGGCAGCTACAGAACAGTACTGTAGGGAAACAGTTATACGGTAGGGCAGCTACAGAACAATACTGTAGGGAAACAGTTATACGGTAGGGCAGCTACAGAACAATACTGTAGGGAAACAGTTATACGGTAGGGCAGCTATCGTACATCGAAAATTCATTGGATCATGAATCGCCAGAAGCACTCTGAGCCACTCTGGTGATTCAACGGCGATTATGGCCGAATGAGGCATTTTCGTGCTCTCTCTTTCTTTTCATTATTTTTCTTTCACTCTAATCTAGTTAGTCCGCGAGAATCGCATTTTTATATTGTGTTATTCACAAAATCATCATGTTTATTTATTAATAAGTCGTTCCGATGAAAACATTTTGGGGGGGCTACCGATTTCCCGGTTCCGGTTCTGTGATATCATCGGAACGATTTATTAATAAATAAAAATGATGATTTTGTGAAAAAACACAATATAAAAATGCAATTCTCGCGGACTAACTAGATTAGAGTGAAAGAAAAATAATGAAAAGAAAGAGAGAGCACGAAAATGCCTCATTCGGCCATAATCGCCGTTGAATCACCAGAGTGGCTCAGAGTGCTTCTGGCGATTCATGATCCAATGAATTTTCGATGTACGATACAGAACAATACTGTAGGGAAACAGTTATACGGTAGGGCAGCTACAGAACAATACTGTAGGGAAACAGTTATACGGTAGGGCAGCTACAGAACAATACTGTAGGGAAACAGTTATACGGTAGGGCAGCTACAGAACAATACTGTAGGGAAACAGTTATACGGTAGGGCAGCTACAGAACAATACTGTAGGGAAACAGTTATACGGTAGGGCAGCTACAGAACAATACTGTAGGGAAACAGTTATACGGTAGGGCAGCTACAGAACAATACTGTAGGGAAACAGTTATACGGTAGGGCAGCTACAGAACAATACTGTAGGGAAACAGTTATACGGTAGGGCAGCTACAGAACAGTACTGTAGGGAAACAGTTATACGGTAGGGCAGCTACAGAACAATACTGTAGGGAAACAGTTATACGGTAGGGCAGCTACAGAACAATACTGTAGGGAAACAGTTATACGGTAGGGCAGCTACAGAACAGTACTGTAGGGAAACAGTTATACGGTAGGGCAGCTACAGAACAATACTGTAGGGAAACAGTTATACGGTAGGGCAGCTACAGAACAATACTGTAGGGAAACAGTTATACGGTAGGGCAGCTACAGAACAATACTGTAAGGAAACCGTTATATGGTAGGGCAGCTCGGAAGAGTATTGTAACGAGACTAATAAGCATGTGCGCTAACCTATCATCGGATGCGTTCAACTCCAGACACGCTTCCTTCGTCTGCTTACCGAGCAGTTCCCGTGCTATTTAGAGCCCAGATCGACGTGTTCTTACCGAAAAAAAATTCTGAAAAATATATTCGTATCTATATAACGTGATGTAATTATTATACACGAATAATTATTAAGTTATTCGCGATTCACTCTACAAAACAATCGACGCCAACTTTCTTAGCGATGCAACGATCAAGAAACGGAACGCCATACACATCTGAGCTCGCATCACTTGGTCTCTAGATAAATGTATTATACATCGGCAAAATTCAACTCGAGCGATGAATTGTTAATGGGATCATTTATATGAGGAGAGTGAAACACATTTCAAAAGATTCTATGTTTATTGTAGAATAACTAAGCAAATAAAGTTTTCAACATGGCTGTCTCTGTACCTATCATAGATTTCTTGGAATGACTTTGTAGATAAGATCGGACAGTTCCGTGTCTTATCTGTGTTATTGAATTTCACAAGTTGATTTCTTTTGTATATAAGCATTATCAACCGATAAAGTTTATCTCCCACTGAATCATTCGTAGCCGAGACAAGTGGTGCAATCGGCAAACGCATCAAACATCCGTCCGCTCCGCGCAGCCGCCGTGGCGACGATGGCCGACACTTCGATCCGGCACATCATGTCGGCGAAGACGAAGCTGCAGAGCGCCATCAACCGAATCGTCAACAAGGACTTCACCGTCGACCGCAATGACAAGGAAGCAATCGCCCGTCTGATGCAGGATGCCACACACGACTACTGCACGCTCAATCAACTGAGGAAGAACCTGGGAGCTCAGCTCAGGGACTTCAGAGTCGGCATTGACCGAATCGACGACGAGACAAAGAAGAATGAAGTATTGACGAAGTATCAATCAATCGAGAAGGAGGTTACCGTCCTCGCGGACAAAGCCCAGGACAACCTCATCGTACTCGCGTCAACAGAGAGAGGCCTCATGCTTGCACTCGACAACCCACCTCCCCGATCAACGGAACTGAAGGAGGAACCCCCCGACCACACCACCCCAGAAGTGAAGACGCTCATGCAAACGAAGACTGAAGAGGAACGCCCGGCTACTCCCCACACGCCGGGCCTCATCACCAACAACAACGGCTCCGAGTCGCAAGCCCTCGACGACCCGCCGTCTCATCTCGTGTCCCAGACGACTACTGAAGAGGAACGCACGGCTGCTCCCCACACGCCGGGCCTCATCACCAACAACAACGGCTCCGAGTCGCAAGCCCTCGACGACCCGCCGTCTCATCTCGTGTCCCAGACGACTACTGAAGAGGAACGCACGGCTGCTCCCCACACGCCGGGCCTCATCACCAACAACAACGGCTCCGAGTCGCAAGCCCTCGACGACCCGCCGTCTCATCTCGTGTCCCAGACGACTACTGAAGAGGAACGCACGGCTGCTCCCCACACGCCGGGCCTCATCACCAACAACAACGGCTCCGAGTCGCAAGCCCTCGACGACCCGCCGTCTCATCTCGTGTCCCAGACGACTACTGAAGAGGAACGCACGGCTGCTCCCCACACGCCGGGCCTCATCACAAACAACAACGGCTCCGAGTCGCAAGCCCTCGACGACCCGCCGTCTCATCTCGTGTCCCAGACGACTACTGAAGAGGAACGCACGGCTGCTCCCCACACGCCGGGCCTCATCACCAACAACAACGGCTCCGAGTCACAAGCCCTCGACGACCCGCCGTCTCATCTCGTGTCCACTGGCGTGAGTACGCCAACTCTACTCGTCGCACCTCGCCTTCCACGTCTACATGTGCCGACGTTCGATGGAAATGGAGATTTCCATTCCACCTTCCATGGCTTCGCTAACGCCAATGGGACAACGATCTCCGATCTGAAGACCGTCCAGGAGACGCAGCCGCTCAACCGTCAGCTATCTGCTCTCGAAGAATCCGTCAAAACCAGTTATCTGGAGACTATGATGAGGAAGACGCTGCCCGTTTTCCTGCTCTTGTACGATGGATCCATTCCCCTTCCCCTTCTTCTTCATCTGCACTTCGATCTGCGAGGCCTGGAGGATCTTCATCGCTTCGATGAGAGGATCCTGGAGGAAAGGAGACCGCCGTTCCATCGCTGAGGTACCGAGAAGACCCATTCATTCAATTCCGATTCGTCATCGACAACTTTCGTCCCACAGTCTCCTGCTTTGTTTGTCTTGTATAGTTTCTGTTTCATCATTGTATTTCATTTGTATTCATCATCTATATGAAATTCGATTGACCCCCCCCCCTGATTTTCCTTGCTCCCCTGGAGTGTCTCTGTACCAGAGATATCATAGATTTCTTGGAATGACTTTGTAGATAAGATCGGACAGTTCCGTGTCTTATCTGTGTTATTGAATTTCACAAGTTGATTTCTTTTGTATATAAGCATTATCAACCGATAAAGTTTATCTCCCACTGAATCATTCGTAGCCGAGACAATGGCCATGATAGAATCAATCAATACAATTAATTAGGAGATCATCAGATCATCATGGAGAACTGTCATTAACGTGATTATCAACATATATATTTGATGGAATAAATAAATAAATATATTGATTACTAGAAAATAAAAATTGCTTTTTAACTTTTTTCTGGAATATTTAAATGCTAAAATTGGTTAATGCTCTTTCACGATTTCCACTAAAATTTCACGATTTTCAGACCCTGAATTCACTATTTCACAAAATTTCCTTTGCACGGACCACTCTGTTCCGCCGCTTTTTACGACGAGAGATATAAAATAGTATTCAATTAAATTTGGATTTCATATTTAAATAAATGTTTAACTATATTATTTTATAATATTATACATTGTTTTTTTCAATCCTGGATAGTATGCGAATGATACATGCAGAGACAAAAGATCAAAGATCATGATTTTTTTTTCAGATTGGAACACTCATACATCTATTATGCATATAAGAAATTGGAAGCTGTGGGTTACGATAGATTACGCTAGGTCAAATGGTTGGTCATATTTATGATAGTTATGACTGTTACAATTTGAAAGCGGACAGATTCGTAATGGAAAACCGTCACGACTTGTTTACTTAGTCACCGATATACGAGTAATATGTGGGTGGATAAAGAAATTAGACGACGTATATTGTAGTCGACTGATACTATAATCGACGGATACTGTAGTCGACTGATACTATAATCGACGGATACTGTAGTCGACTGATACTATAATCGACGGATACTGTAGTCGATAACATTAGCTTCTGTGAGTGCAAAATGTGTTCTAATTTATCGCCATTGACATATTCGAACTGCAATGACAAAAGTTACATTCTGCCTACTCAAGAAAGACCCTTGTTCCTTGTATTTCCCTCTTGCTCTTCTTCTCTCACAAGGTCAGTAGAGTAGATCACTCGCCCTTCCCTGTCTATCTCCCAGTCAATCAATAATCATCGATTGGTCCCTTCCTTCCTTCCCATCTCCTCTTTTCACTCCTTTTCTCCGTTTTATACTATCCTCGTTTTACTACCCCGCTTCATTACTCGTTGTTTATTTTTTTACATATTTACATATTTACTTTCTTTTGCGCAAGTCTATATTTTATCAGCTTTAAAGGCGCATCCCGAGCTCATTTGAATCTCTCCGCTCAGACCACACTCTCTCGCTTTCTTTGTCTTCGAGAGAGCGTTGCCTCTCTCTCTCTCTGCTTCTCCCTCTCTACCTCTACCGCTCCCTCTACCTCTCTACCTGTACCTCTCTACCTCTACCTCTCCCTCTCTACCTCATCCTCTCTACCTCAACCTCTCTACCTCTCCCTCTCTACCTCTACCTCTCCCTCTACCTCTCTACCTCTACCTCTCTACCTCTCCCTCTCTACCTCTCCCTCTACCTCTCCCTCTCTACATCTACCTCTCTACCTCTACCTCTCTACCTCTACCTCTCTACCTCTCCCTCTCTACCTCTCCCTCTCTACCTCTCCCTCTCTACCTCTCCCTCTCTACCTCTCCCTCTCTACCGCTACCTCTCTACCTCTCTACCTCTCCCTCTCTACCTCTCCCTCTCTACATCTACCTCTCTCTACATGCATATCGAGAGACCTTTGACCTCACTTTGTCTAACTTCACATTTCTATAACGATTCCCTTCTTCATCTTCTTCTCTCATTGTCAGTAAGATAGATCAATCTCCCTTCCCTGTCTATCTGTCAATCAATCAATAATCATTGATTGGTCCCTTCCTTCCTTCCCAACATTGCTTCTCTCCTTTTCTTTTCACTGTTTTTAGACACGTCGTTTCACTACAACTTTTAAACGTAATGTACTGCGTAATTCTTGTCATTATGGTGATGTATAGAATATAGAATATTTCTGAGTGTAGCCGAATACTTGACAAGAAGAATTATAGATTATATTTATATGACGTTTCGATACAATAGACATATCATCATCAGATGGAAGAATTACCTACAAGAACAATATGATCATAGATAACCGTATAAACAAATATATGAGACACAAGCAATCTAAGGATATGACTAGGTGAATGAATGACTGAGTGAGTGGGACGCCAATGCGTGTTGGATATAGAGTGAGAGAGAGGAAGAGGGAGAGAAGGAGAGGGAGAGGGAGAGAGGTCAGCTAATAGTGAAGAACAAGGCGAGAGAGTACTAAAGATTCAATGTAATGAGGGTCACAGGGGCTTGGTCAGAGGAGAGCTCTTCTCTGGTGTTCAAAGATGGGTTCAAGGATCTAATATACCAAGCTTCAGTAATTTGTCTACGGGATGGGTTGGGTTCAATGGCAAGGATGGAACCGGTGAGTGTTAAAGGGTCACCGTTGTGAAACAGCAAGGAATGGATGGAGAAGGCATTGTTAGGGTAAGAGGAAGGACGGGTAGCGGCCCGACGATGTTCGGACGCTCTTTCGTGGACCGGCCTTCCAGAATGACCTACATAGCATTCTTTGCACAAATCACACGAGATTTTGTAGACAACACCGGGGGTTTGACAACAACCAGGACGAGAGTGTGGGCAAAATATACATAGAGCTGGAGATGAACAACGTGGGGGATCAAGCGAACGATTACATGAAAGAATAGATAATAGAGAGCGAGAGGGCTTTTCAACAATGAGAACATCAAGGTCCGCTTTCTTGAAAGCTGATTTGATGTCTGCAGTGAAAAGATCAGAGATGAAGGGGATGGAAAAGATTGGCCGATTCTCAGTCACCAAAGGTTTTTCACGAGTCCGATGTCCCTTGAGGGGAGCATTCAATTCGTATCCATTTGAATGGAAAGGTCTCTCGATATGCATGTAGAGAGAGGTAGATGTAGAGAGAGGTAGATGTAGAGAGGGAGAGGTAGAGAGGGAGAGGTAGAGAGGTAGAGAGGTAGCGGTAGAGAGGGAGAGGTAGAGAGGGAGAGGTAGAGAGGGAGAGGTAGAGAGGTAGAGGTAGAGAGGTAGAGGTAGAGAGGTAGATGTAGAGAGGGAGAGGTAGAGGGAGAGGTAGAGAGGGAGAGGTAGAGAGGTAGAGGTAGAGAGGTAGAGGGAGAGGTAGAGGTAGAGAGGGAGAGGTAGAGAGGTTGAGGTAGAGAGGATGAGGTAGAGAGGGAGAGGTAGAGGTAGAGAGGTACAGGTAGAGAGGTAGAGGGAGAGGTAGAGGTAGAGAGGGAGAAGCAGAGAGAGAGAGAGAGGCAACGCTCTCTCGAAGACAAAGAAAGCGAGAGAGTGTGGTCTGAGCGGAGAGATTCAAATGAGCTCGGGATGCGCCTTTAAAGCTGATAAAATATAGACTTGCGCAAAAGAAAGTAAATATGTAAATATGTAAAAAAATAAACAACGAGTAATGAAGCGGGGTAGTAAAACGAGGATAGTATAAAACGGAGAAAAGGAGTGAAAAGAGGAGATGGGAAGGAAGGAAGGGACCAATCGATGATTATTGATTGACTGGGAGATAGACAGGGAAGGGCGAGTGATCTACTCTACTGACCTTGTGAGAGAAGAAGAGCAAGAGGGAAATACAAGGAACAAGGGTCTTTCTTGAGTAGGCAGAATGTAACTTTTGTCATTGCAGTTCGAATATGTCAATGGCGATAAATTAGAACACATTTTGCACTCACAGAAGCTAATGTTATCGACTACAGTATCCGTCGATTATAGTATCAGTCGACTACAGTATCCGTCGATTATAGTATCAGTCGACTACAGTATCCGTCGATTATAGTATCAGTCGACTACAATATACGTCGTCTAATTTCTTTATCCACCCACATATTACTCGTATATCGGTGACTAAGTAAACAAGTCGTGACGGTTTTCCATTACGAATCTGTCCGCTTTCAAATTGTAACAGTCATAACTATCATAAATATGACCAACCATTTGACCTAGCGTAATCTATCGTAACCCACAGCTTCCAATTTCTTATATGCATAATAGATGTATGAGTGTTCCAATCTGAAAAAAAAATCATGATCTTTGATCTTTTGTCTCTGCATGTATCATTCGCATACTATCCAGGATTGAAAAAAACAATGTATAATATTATAAAATAATATAGTTAAACATTTATTTAAATATGAAATCCAAATTTAATTGAATACTATTTTATATCTCTCGTCGTAAAAAGCGGCGGAACAGAGTGGTCCGTGCAAAGGAAATTTCGTGAAATAGTGAATTCAGGGTCTGAAAATCGTGAAATTTTAGTGGAACTCGTGAAAGAGCATTAACCAATTTTAGCATTTAAATATTCCAGAAAAAAGTTAAAAAGCAATTTTTATTTTCTAGTAATCAATATATTTATTTATTTATTCCATCAAATATATATGTTGATAATCACGTTAATGACAGTTCTCCATGATGATCTGATGATCTCCTAATTAATTGTATTGATTGATTCTATCATGGCCATGTTGAAAACTTTATTTGCTTAGTTATTCTACAATAAACATAGAATCTTTTGAAATGTGTTTCACTCTCCTCATATAAATGATCCCATTAACAATTCATCGCTCGAGTTGAATTTTGTCGATGTATAATACATTTATCTAGAGACCAAGTGATGCGAGCTCAGATGTGTATGGCGTTCCGTTTCTTGATCGTTGTATCGCTAAGAAAGTTGGCGTCGATTGTTTTGTAGAGTGAATCGCGAATAACTTAATAATTATTCGTGTATAATAATTACATCACGTTATATAGATACGAATATATTTTTCAGAATTTTTTTTCGGTAAGAACACGTCGATCTGGGCTCTAAATAGCACGGGAACTGCTCGGTAAGCAGACGAAGGAAGCGTGTCTGGAGTTGAACGCATCCGATGATAGGTTAGCGCACATGCTTATTAGTCTCGTTACAATACTCTTCCGAGCTGCCCTACCATATAACGGTTTCCTTACAGTATTGTTCTGTAGCTGCCCTACCGTATAACTGTTTCCCTACAGTATTGTTCTGTAGCTGCCCTACCGTATAACTGTTTCCCTACAGTATTGTTCTGTAGCTGCCCTACCGTATAACTGTTTCCCTACAGTATTGTTCTGTAGCTGCCCTACCGTATAACTGTTTCCCTACAGTATTGTTCTGTAGCTGCCCTACCGTATAACTGTTTCCCTACAGTATTGTTCTGTAGCTGCCCTACCGTATAACTGTTTCCCTACAGTATTGTTCTGTAGCTGCCCTACCGTATAACTGTTTCCCTACAGTATTGTTCTGTAGCTGCCCTACCGTATAACTGTTTCCCTACAGTATTGTTCTGTAGCTGCCCTACCGTATAACTGTTTCCCTACAGTATTGTTCTGTAGCTGCCCTACCGTATAACTGTTTCCCTACAGTATTGTTCTGTGCTGCCCTACCGTATAACTGTTTCCCTACAGTATTGTTCTGTAGCTGCCCTACCGTATAACTGTTTCCCTACAGTATTGTTCTGTAGCTGCCCTACCGTATAACTGTTTCCCTACAGTATTGTTCTGTAGCTGCCCTACCGTATAACTGTTTCCCTACAGTATTGTTCTGTGCTGCCCTACCGTATAACTGTTTCCCTACAGTATTGTTCTGTAGCTGCCCTACCGTATAACTGTTTCCCTACAGTATTGTTCTGTAGCTGCCCTACCGTATAACTGTTTCCCTACAGTATTGTTCTGTAGCTGCCCTACCGTATAACTGTTTCCCTACAGTATTGTTCTGTAGCTGCCCTACCGTATAACTGTTTCCCTACAGTATTGTTCTGTAGCTGCCCTACCGTATAACTGTTTCCCTACAGTATTGTTCTGTGCTGCCCTACCGTATAACTGTTTCCCTACAGTATTGTTCTGTAGCTGCCCTACCGTATAACTGTTTCCCTACAGTATTGTTCTGTAGCTGCCCTACCGTATAACTGTTTCCCTACAGTATTGTTCTGTAGCTGCCCTACCGTATAACTGTTTCCCTACAGTATTGTTCTGTGCTGCCCTACCGTATAACTGTTTCCCTACAGTATTGTTCTGTAGCTGCCCTACCGTATAACTGTTTCCCTACAGTATTGTTCTGTAGCTGCCCTACCGTATAACTGTTTCCCTACAGTATTGTTCTGTAGCTGCCCTACCGTATAACTGTTTCCCTACAGTATTGTTCTGTAGCTGCCCTACCGTATAACTGTTTCCCTGCAGTATTGTTCTGTAGCTGCCCTACCGTATAACTGTTTCCCTACAGTATTGTTCTGTAGCTGCCCTACCGTATAACTGTTTCCCTACAGTACTGTTCTGTAGCTGCCCTACCGTATCTGTTCATGTTGTCTTTCTCACGCTGCCTTTCAAGTGCATGGAGAGATTAGAATTGACACCGCTCAACATTAACGGAACTTCTGAATCTAGATTAATCGATTACATCAACTCATATTTTATGGAAAAATTCGTTGAATGACCGCCGTTGTAATTGAAACGATGTGTCTTACCCATTTCTGCTTTACCAACTCTATCTATCGAAGTGGTTCGCAATAAGATCAAGTCATTCGCCCAGACCAAAGTGACACTCCCAACTAATCGGACGAAGATGATCATTCTTGACGAGGTAATCGATATTTCATTTATCTGGGAGATCAGGATTATTGATTGATGTTATTCGGAAATTCATCTAATGAACATTTGTAAAGGTGTTATTCATATTCGAGTTGCATCAAACAAACAAAAAATTAGTTTAGTTGTTTTGTTTAGTTTATTTAATTCATTTAATAAGTTTATTATTTATTTATTTAGTTTTTTTTTAATTTTAGGCTGATTCGATGACCGAAGGTGCGCAGCAGGCTCTTCGTCGCACGATGGAAATCTACTCGAAGACCACACGATTCGCTCTCGCTTGCAATCAATTCGAGATCATTGGTAAGGATTATTGATTTTTTAATTATCGATTACTGTATTAATAGCTCAATTTATTGCAGTTTACTGTAGCAACTTCTAATTATCGATTGATTTTCAGAGCCTATTCAGTCTCGTTGTGCGATCATTCGTTATTGTGCGTATAAAATGTACTTGCATAAGAAAATGACAAACAGTGCTAACGAACGGAAGTCACAATCGAGAGGAGGTCGAGATGTAGCCTTCTACATCTCGCCCCGCCTCTCGATTGTCTCTCCGCTGCCTCTCTCTACCCCGGCTGACCTTCGCCGCGCGCTATGTGATATATAAAAGAGATCGGCATAGTTTCAGAACCATGCAAAACAAGAAAGTCTCTTGTGGGAGTGGTTGGCTACTCTCGTACCAAATAAACAAGTGTATTTTATACGCTCAATATCTTCGACTGACGGACGCAGAGATGCTGGCACGACTTCAGGAGGTATACTGTAGACATGGATATCGATTGATATTGATTGATTAGTTCAAGTGTATTAAAGGTGGACTCCCGCGAATATTTTCGTGAACAAACTGTGAAGACAGAAAGTTAGCAAAAGTTATTCTACATACCGTACACTATGTATTTCTTTTATGCTAATTCAGCTTATTGATAATTAGAATCATGCGTGAATCTTGGGGGGCAGGCAATATTATATTCCTTTTGTCACCAACCATATGTTGAAAGTATGTTATCGTACGTGTAAAAATAGTTGTATCATGAACGGTGTGAATGGATCTGAACGGATCAGGCCGATCAAACGGGATTGTGAGCGAGAAGGCCATTTTCGTTATTTTTCTTTCTTTTCATTGTTTTTCTTTCCTTCGAATCTACTGCATTGAAAGAAATCACGCCAAAATATTGCCATTTAGCAAAAATCATTGCTTCACAAATGAATAAATGGGTCAATTTTGGTTCATTGGCGCAATTTATTCCTCGCGAAAATGATGATTTTTGTTAAATGGCAATATTTTGGCCTAATGTATTTCAATATAGTAGATTCGAAGAAAACAAAAACAATGAAAAGAAAGAAAAATAACGAAAATGGCCGGCTCGCTCACAATCCCGTTTGATCGGCCTGATCCGTTCAGATCCATTCACACCGTTCATGATACAATTATTTTTACATGTACGATACAAGCTATGAAAATTGGCCACATTTGGGATTTTTTTTGAAACCCTGGCCGCATTTTGAAAATCTCATAGCTATTCGACCAGTGTTTCTTATTAACTTATACTTGGGTATTGTAGAGTCATTGTAACTTACGATAAATCGATATGGTGTATTGTATTTAGTGATTGATATTGATCAATAATCGATTGGTAGGTGTGCGACGAGCCTCATCCTCGTCTCATGATTGACATGTTCAAGAATTGCGTGTCGGGCAAGGTGCGTGCCGCGAGTGAGGTTAGTTAGACATTTTAATGATTGATTTTGACAATTTATTTATTGATTTTACTAATTCTTATTCACGTTTTTTTTCTTTTTTGCTGCTTTCGATATCGATTTTTGCTTTCTATAGGCCTTAATGCCTTATGAATAATTGATGGACTAGATAGAGCTTCTTATTCGAAAAATTAAATGATCAGAATTGAATAATAAATGTGTTTACAGACAATTCACACACTGTATCGTCTGGGCTATTCACCCGAGGACATTATCACTACCATGCTCAGAGTGTGCAAGACCTGCAATGAGGTTATTCATTTATCGATTATTCTATTTTGTCTACCGTAACCTTCTAGATATCGATCGCTTCCAGTGAAATCTTAGCTTACCGTAATCTTGTCGATATCGATTTCTTTTAGAAAGGGATTTAAACCTACCGTAATCCGTTCTTTCGTTGTAAATACCCGAGTATCTCAAGATGGAGTATCTTCGCGAGATTGGTCTGTGTCACACGCGTATTGTCGAAGGACTCACCACTCTCGTCCAACTCTCCGGATTAGTAGCCAGAATGTCCATACTCAATGATCAACAGTAATCAGCTACCGTAGCCCCCACCATCTACCGTATCCCAATCCATCGTATATCCTGCCAGAGTAGACTACAGTATATTTTGTCTTATTTTCGTAAAATGATCTACCGTAATCTTGGCGTGTCTACCGTTTTCCATTCGATGATCTACCGTATCCCACCCTGTTGTACCTATTGTGTCGTCATTTATTGTACTACCATTACCGTATCTCTTACTTTTATTCTGCTCAAGTTGTAAGTCTTCATATCTTCATGTCTGTCTGTCTAATGCGACGTCCCTTGTTCGAACTAATAGTGTAGTATTATTGATTGTGACCATGTTTTACCATCATATCTACCGTAATCTATCATCATCTTTTGATCTCTGTTCTTTGTTTTTCAAATTGAATGAATGAGCCAATCAACAACGACTTCCAGTGTAAGTATGTGCGTTATATATATTATTATATATTTTATCAACGTGCATATGCAGGAAACGAGAGAAAAGAAAAGATTTCAAAAATGTGTCTGCTTAGATTGAGATGTGAGCAAAGTTTTATAAATATTTATTATTTATTATTATTATTGATTAATTGACGATTTCTCCCACGATCACGGCTTCAAAAGAAGTCTCGTGTGTAATTCCTGAAGGGATACTGTATGTTTTCGAATAATCGATCTTCGTTTCTTACCTTTGGTCCTTTGGTGTCACACAACCTCGCAGTATTGATTTTTGAAAAGGTTGATGTTTGATCTTTAGACGTCTGATCTTTAGTGAGCACAAGCGTTGTTTCAATCGTCGTTAAGACTTATTTACTTAATCACCGAAATACGAGCAGTATGTGGGTGGATAAAGAAATTAGACGACGTATATTGTAGTCGACGTATACTGTAATCGACGGATACTCTAGTCGATAACATTAGCTTCTGTGAGTGCAAATTTTAATCTCATTTATCGCCATTGACATATTCGAACTGCAATGACAAAAGTTACATTCTGCCTACTCAAGAAAGACCCTTGTTCCTTCTATTTCCCTCTTGCTCTTCTTCTCTCACAAGGTCAGTAGAGTAGATCACTCGCCCTTCCCTGTCTATCTCCCAGTCAATCAATAATCATCGATTGGTCCCTTCCTTCCTTCCCATCTCCTCTTTTCACTCCTTTTCTCCGTTTTATACTATCCTCGTATTACTACCCCGCTTCATTACTCGTTGTTTATTTTTTTACATATTTACATATTTACTTTCTTTTGCGCAAGTCTATATTTTATCAGCTTTAAAGGCGCATCCCGAGCTCATTTGAATCTCTCCGCTCAGACCACACTCTCTCGCTTTCTTTGTCTTCGAGAGAGCGTTGCCTCTCTCTCTCTGCTTCTCCCTCTCTACCTCTACCTCTCCCTCTACCTCTCTACCTCTACCTCTCCCTCTCTACCTCAACCTCTCTACCTCAACCTCTCTACCTCTACCTCTCTACCTCTCCCTCTCTACCTCTCCCTCTCTACCTCTACCTCTCTCTACATGCATATCGAAAGACCTTTGACCTCACTTTGTCTAACTTCACATTTCTATAACGATTCCCTTCTTCATCTTCTTCTCTCATTGTCAGTAAGATAGATCTAGATCACTTCCCTTCCCTGTCTATCTGTCAATCAATCAATAATCATTGATTGGTCCCTTCCTTCCTTCCCAACATCACTTCTCTCCTTCTCTTTTCACTGTTTTTAGACACGTCGTTTCACTACAACTTTTCGTCTTTTTTTATCTATTTACATCCCTCTCTACCTTTGCATCTCCACCTTTGCCTCTGCCTCTCCCTCTCTACCTCTCTCTACATACAACTATATACCATAATCCTCTTTGTCTTCACATTTCCATTTTCGTCGTTGTTGTTCACCTCCCCACTCCAATTTGCATATGATTATCTAATTATGAATTACTGCGTCTTCTCATTCCTGTCTCATTCGTTATCTCCCGTACCAGTATTTTACATTACTCCCTATTTTTGAAGTTGATCCATGATCTTTACATTGTGGTTGCTCGTCTCTCCCCTTAGATCGCATTTCCACTTTTCGATTGATTATCTTTCAGTCCCATCAATTTTCTATTTTTTCCAGGGAAAACCACTCGTAGATGACAACATCCAAAAGGAGTTCACCCTCAATCTCTTGCTGCAGGAATCCCTTCAGATCAACAGCTTCTCATCTTCGCTGGTAGGTAGCGATTTCTGCTTTCGAAGACTCTTTTTGTGATTTTTGATCCGAGAGTGATTGATCTCAGATCATAAAACGACGAGAGAGCCCGTAAAAAGAGTGTTAAAGTAACGTCTCGAGCTAATTTGAAACTCTCCGCTCTTACCACATTCGCTCATTTTCTTTGTCTGCGGGAGAGGATTTCAAATTAGCTTAGGGTGTGCATTTAAATATTTTTCGTTTCGAAAGAATGGATTATTTAGAATACGCTGTGATTCTGAAAGTCAAGAGAGAGAAAAACTATTGTCTGCTTTTTTTACCTCTAAAGTGCATGAACAGAAAAGATCGTTGACTAAGGTATCACCGTTGATGTAATGATAATATATGCTAGTCAGGATTATCTGTCTTCACTTGAAGCACTTTTTTCATCTTCAAAGTAAGGCTTCTCGATGGTCATCGAATGAAGTGCCGCGACTCCTGTCGCTTCTGCCCTCATCCACTCTTCTAGCGGAGCTCTTTTTTCAGGAAGAATAAAGATTTTGGGGGTGTTGATGTTTGAAATCGGTGTCCAAGCCCGCGAAGTAAAATGGGCGGAACAAGAATCGGTATTTAAGTTGGGTCTACCCGAAAGGGGCGGAGCTATGCATCGGCATATAAGTAGGGAAGTGCGTGAGTATATGTAGACCATTTGATATTACTCTCAATAGGGACCCATGGTCTAGTGGATAAGAGGTCGGACAATCAATCCAACCGGTTCGTTGGCATAAAAGTTCGAATCCCCGCCTATGATTTGCGTTGGATAATCAGTCTAGATTATACGAAACTCTTTTTGCCATCTTTTTCCTTGAATAGTTTCCGATCCCACTACGCTAATTGTAAGACCAAGTTTGTGACAATCTCCCATAGGATTTCCATATGAATCGTAAACTAACTTTATTCATGAAAGGTATTAATAGTCTAAAAGGCTGTTTGTATTCAATGTACTTTCGATGAGTTTCAATGTTTTCTCCTGCAGGCACTGAAGCAGTACATAAATAAATCGATAAATGACCATTACGGTAAGATTTTAAAACAGCAAATACTAGATAGAGTCTTTTAAAGAGAAAGTGGATGGAGGGCGAAGCATACGTGATAGATGCCACTATATTTCTACTTCTTCGGTCTTACGTCAAGCCTCTATAGTTTACATCTTCTCGTTTCATCCATTTAACATTTGTTTCGATGGAATAATTTATTCGTTTGGTGCTTCCACTGCCTCTTTTTCTTCTCCATTCACTACAGCTTTCAGAGGTACTGCAAATGGACCTTTTGGATCTCTCTCCTGCATTGGAACCAATGACCATTTACTGACCGCTTTATCCTGTAAAAGATCAAAGATCATCATATTCATGGATCAAAGATCAATCTCTAGCACCTTTAGGAGGATCTGGTTATTCGATAGAAGTGGATCGCTTTTAATCAATGAATCCATTCACGGGATTGCACGGCCAAAACTACTTCTTCGAAGTCTTTACCTGAAAAAAAACAATAATGAGAAGATTAAAGACCAAAGAATTTTTTAAATAATACTAATTACTTTTAAAAATATGACAAAGAAATACAGCATGAATACATTAGGGGACACATAAAATACAATACAAGAACGAGGTAATATTGTTAAATTAACAAAAGATATAGTCGTATGAGAAATCATGCAATTTTACATTGGAATTGACATTGACATTGTCAATGAAACAGCTTTATCAGCTAGTTAATGGGTGTTTCGAAGCTGGGTTTTCATGAGATCTCTCCATTCCGAGCGATTGTGACACGCACCTTGAATGTATTGAGGAACACCTTTTGAGATTTGGACTAATTGTGGTTAAATTAATACAAGAATTAACTAATCTGTTCGAAATAAAGTTTAATAATTGTTTGGATTTACACTAATGTTTGAAAAGTTGGAATTTGATTCTACGAGAGCAGTTTCTATTATACGAAAATTATAAATATTAAAAATTAATTAATTTAAAAATTTTTGTTCACTCAATTCGTGTAGTTATCCCCGCCCTCCACCCCTGTCAATAGTGGTGGCATATGGGGTTGGGCGCGCGCGATGACCCTCTGCGTCTCTGCCCATCGATCTCCTCTTATCGTCTGGCCGTTCTATCACTGATCTAACACGGACAGAGAATAGCATCCTTTATTTGAAACAACATTTGTGTTCACTTAAGATCAGATGTCTAAAGATCAAAGATCAACCTTTTCAAAAATCAATACTGCGAGGTTTCAGATGATCTTTCCACTTTCACAATGGGTGATGTACTGTAGGCAATTTTTTACTAACTCCGGCACACAAGGCACCGGTATAGTATACGTAGACTACAGTATACGTTGACTACAATATCCCTCGACTACAGTATCCGTGACTAGAGTATCTGTCGATTACAGTATACGACGTCTACAGTATACATCGACTAATTTGTTTATCCATCCACATACAGCTTGTTTTTCGGTGAGAGAGTAAATAAGTCCCTGTTGTATCTATCGTCCATTACCGTATCTCTTGCATTTATTCTGCTAACGTTGTAATCTTTAAAATACATGTCTCTCTGTCTAATGAGACGTCCCTTGTTCGAACTAATAGTTTAGGAATATGGATCATGATCATACATTATCATTCATATCTACCGTAATCTATCGTCTTTTCATCTCTGTTCCTTGCTTTTCACATTGAATGGATTTGGATTATTTTCACATGGAATTGCACATGTGCGCAATATTGATTACTTGACTGCAATCGGTTCTCCCGCATTCAAAACTTCCAATAAAGTCTCGCGTGGTAATTCCTGAAGGGATACTATACATTTTCGAATAATCTATGTACCTTCTATTAAAAGGAAATTCAGCACTTAATAAAAACTATCGTAAATTGTTCGCCAATTGTTTGAAAAATTGTGGAAAACGGTCAAAGATCAAACTTGATAGAGTAAACAATGAAAAGTGAGCTTCAGCTTCCATGAACATCTGATCCAGAATGTATTAGTCGTCCTCGTCCCCGTGAAATGTTATATTGTAGCTTGAATCTTTGATCTTTGATCTATGTATTTTGATCTTTGTCCAAAATTTTTCAAACAATTGTCGAAAATAACGGCTTTCTATAGTATTTATTAGTTGTTGAATTTCACTTCTTATTTAAAAAAAAAAGAAGATACAATAGTTTCACGCATGCACAATTGAATGATAAGTAAAGACAATTTGCCTCTATGTCTCTACAAATGTATGTATATAGTATTGATTACAAGATAGGAAGTGATTCCATTTCAAGGCTAGATCAGTGATAGAGTGGCCAGTTGAGCAGACGAGATCGATGGGCAGAGACGCAAAAAATCATCGCGCGCACTGAACTCCATATACCTCCACTATTGAAACGGCTGGCGGGCGGGGATAACTTCGCTGAAAAAAAAACATAAAAAATTTAAAATTAATAATTTTGATAAAATAAAAACGTTAAATGACTCTAATAGTTCTCCTGGCACAGATTTCGTATGAAAAAGTCGAAATATATGTTCCTAAAGATAATAATTATCATATACAAAATTACTGTTCCATTTTAAAATTATTTTTATTTGCTTATTAAGTTTATAAAACGAAATGCGGCATAGGCCATTTAAACAGTGTGATCGGGCCGGCTTGTACATTAAATTTAACAGAAGAATTTAAAATTTATAATTAAATGACTGTAATAGTTTTCCTGGCACAGATTTCGCATGGAAAAGTCGATAAATATAACCAAAGAATACTGTTCCATGTCGACAAAAAATGTAATAACATTAAGTTGATAAATCTGATCATCTGGCAAATCTATCACTGATCTAGCACTGAAACGGAACCACTTCCTATATTGTAATCAGTAGTATAGTCAGCTTGTAATCAAAGCTACAGTAACATTACAAGTTTTTAAATTTGAGATTTAAATGTGAGATTCTCTTTTAACAGAAAATAACAAGAGAAATTCAACAACTAAGGAAAACTGTAATTAAAGATCTACATAATTATGGACAAAGATCAAAGGTCATAATACAAAAATCAAAGATCAAAATTCAGCAATAGAGTACACTTTTGCGAATATCTCTTGTAAAATACAGTACAGCCCGGTCGTGTTTTGTACACATTCTGCGCTGCGCTCCGCTGCGGGGCGCATTTGGACGCATCACTTATTTTCTTTGCGTGTGAATATTTTTGAATTCTCAAAGTCTTAATCATGAGTTTCCGTGATAAAAAGTTCTTTTAATGACTAAAGAAACTGAAACAAAATTTTCATTAGTGAGAAAAAACAATTAAAAGGCAAATCACACTGGTCCGAAAATGATGGGTACTGTAATTTTTCAAAAATATCTGACGGCGATCGTGCGATCGATACGCAATATTACAGTATACCTTTCCAGTAAATTGATAGTCATCATTTTCGGACAAGTGTGATTTGCCTTTTAATTGTTTTTTCACACTAATACAAATTTTGTTTCAGTTTCTTTAGTCATTAAAAGAACTTTTTATCACGGAAACTCATGCTTAAGACTTTGAGAATTCAAAAATATTCATACGCAAAGGAAATAAGTGATGCGTCCAAATGCGCCCCGCAGCGGAGCGCAGCGCAGAATGTGCACAAAACACGACCGGGCTGTACTGTATATAGCAGCTTTGAAAATGAGAGATTTCATCTCAAGAGGCGCAGGACTTGAGATGTGAGAGAGAAAGATCAAGTTTAAGCCTATGCGCTGCAACAAAGTGGCCCTCAGCAGAACGCTTGCTGTGGGTCTGAAAGGAATCTGAACTAAACCAAAATAATGGAAATACATATATGATATTTTGAAAAGCTGCCTGCTTAAGAACCATAATTTTAGAAGACCTTCCATCTGAACTGTAGGGTCTCAAAATCAGACCTTCCAAAAATTATATTTCATGCGATGAGGGTGAAGGATATGCTATGACTACCATAATCTGTGGACAGACACCACTTGCCACTAGCATCATTTTGGCCCTTAGAACGGGTCGTTAGAACATCTAGAAGCTAAATTTCAGTTTTGGTGCTCAAATTCGCAACACCACTACAGCTTGAAATCGGAGTCAGATCCAATCGGATTTTTTGCCTGTGCAGCCCTAATAGATGCCTCCACTCTCATTGTGTTTCAGAAGAACAGGACATTTCACTTAAGAAATATAAATTTTCAAATAAGGTACGTTAATTGGGCACTTCTTTGATTTCTGGCCCAGGTCATATTACATATCAATTCTACTCATTTGTCATTCCTCATCACTCATTATTCATTTCGCGTAGTAACCTATCCTTTTCTCGATTGTGGTAAAACCAACCGCATCATGATTGCTAGAATGATGAAATGAGAGTTTTGTCTCCTCCTTTCCCATACTCTCTCATCCTAATCCAATTTCATTTTCATATCACTACCATTCCCCTATAAAAGCATTCGATTCCTTCTCTCCGGTTCAGTCCAGAGCTCTCCCATCTTGGGGAAAGCTCGGGGAGCATTTCGCCCCCGCGGACATCGTCCTCCCAGTGAGGAGAAAGACCCCTCCGTTCGATCGAGAAGATCGAAATGGGGGGGGGGGGTGAACGAGGGGGCTGGGCCAGAAATCAAAGAAGTGAGAAGAAAGAAGAAATAAATATTCAAATAAGGTACTTTAATTCCGCCATAACTACACAGCAATGACGTAATTTAATTACACCAATACGTCATTGTTATGTTCTTTGGTAAATTCCGTGCATTGACTCAAAAGATCTGCTTGAAAATTGATATTCTAGTTCACGATCTACATAGGTATGCTCACATAATCCCTCATTTACATACCGATGCATAGCTCCGCCCATTTCTAATGAACCCTACATAAATATATACCGATTTTAGCTCCGCCCATTTAACTTCGCGGGCATGGACACCGATGCGAACTCTAACACACCCAAACATCTTTATATTTTTACGAAAGAAAGAAGAGCCATAGAGCCAGAAGTTACGAGACGGCTATCGGCAGAGACCACGGGATATGCCTCCAGAGTCCATCGACCTTCTTGATGATCATCAACGATTATAGAAAGCTGACGAGTCGGTGTGCTGAATGAAGTTAACATAGATTAAAAATTAGAAGTTTTAACATCTTTTCGAGCACTTTTCGGTGTCTACAAACGAGAACGTCTTTACAAAGGTTGGCAAAAGATTATATTTTAGGCTTTTCTTTGAAAAGTACAGCTGATTTTCTGTTCAAAAGTTACGAAAAAAAACAAAGGATGCGAGAATCATCTTTTTTTTGCACTCACTTTCTCGCTTTTATCGTCTTTTTCGCGACGAGCACTAAATACCACAAAAGACTAACGTGCCTGAAGAGGAGCCTTTCATATCCTAGTTGGATAGATGTCGACATCGACCAGTAGCCCATCCCTGAAGACGACGAAGTTCTGCTGATGACGTCATCAACGGTGACGATACAATGTCTCCTGAAATATGAGAGATTACAGTAGTGCCAGGCTATCAATGGTTAGACTTTTTTTCTAAAATTTCTATCAGTTTTTGGTATCTGTAAACGAGATGGTACAAAGATAGTAAGGTTTCTCTCCCATTCTTTTTCTCTCCTGATGTTATGCCCAAAGTAACCAAAAGAAAAGAAAATTTCTTTAAATAAGCAACACATTCTCGACGGGTTCCTCATATATTCAAGGCTTCTCCGGTATTTTTTGTCCGTGGGGTGCGCCGCAGTCCCACACCGTGGTGCAGCCCGCGGCGCACCCCACGGTCTGGGAGATAGGGTGTGCGCCGTGGTGTGGGAGATACGGCGTGCCCCATGGGATTTGATGCAAATACCGTGGGGCACGCCGTATCACCCACACCACGGCGCACACCCTTCCTTCCAGCCCGCGGGGTGCGCCGTCCACCTTTACCCCTCCTCCTCTATATTAACTTTGTATTCTTAGTTTTTTACACAATTTAACACACGAAGCATTTATCCAAAAGAACAATGCAAATACAGAGCAACAATAACCATGGTACGTTTCTAAATAAACGGAGTTCATAGATAACAATCAATACTATCTTCTAGACTTTGGAAAATAATAGAACCTTAATAAATAATGTATAATTGAACGATATATCTTCAGCGTAAATATAATAGATAAACTAACAATATATCGTCTAGACAAGATAATGAATTAAAACAGGTAAATCAACAACTTATAATTAACCTATAGTAAAAAGATTAGAATTGAATGCAAAAGTATACGAATGAGATAAACAAGGCCACGAATCTACGAGAAGTCAATATTGATTCACAATAAGTATTCACTGCTGATTATCGTCTACGTGTAGGTCACTTCCCCTAGTTTCGTGTCTTTTTGTGTCATTAACTAAACATAAAACTAAAGAAGACATGAATGTAGGATGACCTATTCTTGGGTGTGATAGAATACAGCTAGATCTTCCTCCGTTTCCTCCGTCTCCTCATTCACTTTGACTTCATTCTAGAAAAAAACAAATTACTGTAATTTGATATAGGATTCGGTAGATTACAGTAGATAACCATAAAGGAGCATAATAGTTTAACGCGTGAAAGCGATTTTTTTGCACACAGCCTTGCCTACAATTCCCCCTGTATCCCCACCCCCTTTCATCCAGCATACCCACCTATGAGGAATACCGTAATCTCACTGACCTCTTGTTCTTCCTTATTGTCCAGCTTCTCAGAATGACACCCGGTAAATGTGGCACGAGTAACGAAAGATCATTCACTGAAATTAAAATATCGAATAATTGATCTTTGACCATTGATTCTTGTGATCTTTGATCTTTACCCAATAAAATCTCCACTCAACATAATTGATCAGCTCTACTGAAAAAAGACCAAGGATTTTGCAACCCAATGAGTCAACTTTTCATTTTTTTAATGAAAGACTAGAATCACATAATAGGACAAAATGTATTAAAAAGTTGACCTTATTATTATACATCCCAAAATATATATTTAAATATGAAAAAAGGAATCAAAGCCTAAACCCTTCAATCAAAAATATTCCACCTTACAACTTTAATATTAATTCGAACCTTGTATCAGCTTCCTCTATCAGATTCTCTGATGGATCTTCTCCTGTTCTCCTCTTGTCTCCTCTTTCATCTCATCCCATCTATCGCCTATAATTGAATGGAGTAAGGACACAAACGATCAAAGATAAAATATCAATCGATCAACTCTCATTTCTACATTGCATGCATCAATCAGTGTTTACTGTATTAAGTGCAAACTACAATACAAAAGGTGGATAAGGATAGATCCATAGTATGGTCACCATAGCATACCTGGGCAGATATAGACGCAGCTTGGTGTTCGATATAAGCGTTCACGGTGACATGCTTCGTCTTGACGAGTTGTTCTCGTGTGGATTCAGGGGGTGACGAGATACCGTAGACGCTTGATGAGGTACGGTAGGCAATTGAGGAGGAGACAATGGTTGTGACTAAAACAGTACACAATTAAGATATATTAATTAGCATTAAAAGTACACACCTTTCTCGTCCTCTGAGTATCCGGTTCCAAATCGTCGTCGTAATCCAACAGAGCCTAAAATAGATATACATTGATTCATATTTATCGCATTCTGTAACACATGGACATCGGGGTGCCCCATGAAAAATTAGTGCTTTTCGAAAATTTGTTGAAAGCCCCCTGTAAAATTAACCATTTTTCGTGCGGATGCCCCCCCCCCCCCCTGTAGAATCGAGCTCCAGGTACCCCGCCCATGTATGTTCTGTATGCATACCTGAGTGCAATCCATCTGGGACGGGAAGGTGTCGTCCTCGAGCAAACGACGCTGCTTCTCCTGTTCCTGCAACATGGGTCGAAAAATAAGTTGCAAAGTACCAATCCTGATCGGATTTTGAGCCAAAATTTCACAAAAATCGAAAAACCTGACCTGATTTTGAGCCGAATTTGAAAAAAAGCGAAAAACCTGACCGGATTTTGAAAATCGATAACCTAGCTATACCCCCTGTTTACAGTATCCCTGACATCAACTACAGTACCCCTTGACATCAACCACAGTACCCCCCCCCCCGACATCAACTACAGTAATCAACATACATTTTCGGTGCCCTCACCGAAATATTTTTATATAGTGGGTCGATTGAGAAAAATCATTATTTTTCGCTTAAATTGTAATCTTTCACATAAAAATGATCTTTATATAGTGGGTCGACCCTGAAAATGAGCCGTATATAGTGGGTCAATCCTCACACTGTGAGGGTATGAAAATGTATGGTAATCAACTGCAGTACCCCCTGACATCAACTACAGTAGCCCCTGACATCAACTACAGTAGCCCTCCAAATACCTTCAGTTCATTCAACGTAGCAGTTTCTACAGCCAGCTTCGCTTGCATCTCTGCGTTCTTCACCTGAAGCTTCGCAAACTGTTAGCAGAAATCGTTACGGGGTAACTTCTCCTCGCTCTTAGCTGAAATTATCGATTGAATCTTCAGGAATACTGAGAACTGAGACTACAGTAACTAATGCGATAATTGTAATCTGCTACGGTAATCAATCCATACCAGCAATTCGTTCTCGTTCCTCTTCATCATCGAAAGCTTTGATATCAGCCTGAAGTTGTGCAATCTCTGCCTCGATCTCTCGACGTTCGGCCGCTTGCTAAACAATAATACCGTAGTACTTTCAATTTCAAAAATCATTATTGATTCATGATATCGTAATCTACCTGTTCCATCTCTTTCCGCCAAGGAGCATTCGCCATCTTCTGTTCGAAATCGGCAACTTGTCCGAGTGCCTCAAACGAATACAATAGTAACTTCATAACTATTGATTTATTGAAAGTTCCCATTTCGATATCTGCCGTAATATCCTACGTCCCCCACTCATTGCGATAATGAGCGTCTGAAACGGGGACGCAGGTACTAAACCCCTGGTCGTGTAAACCAATACTAAAGAGGGGATAAAGGTATTATTTATCTACAATTACAATAAACCAGAAATAAACTCCTCCTAACCTTCGATACCTAGGCATGGGGCTAGAAAGTAGGGGTTTTAATAGATAAGAAAACAGAATAACAAAAAGGACTAAGATACATAAACAAAGCGACCTTTCCCCATCCTCGCCTGAACTCTCTCTAAAGGGAGGTAGTCCAAAGACCACGCCTCTGAAGATGGAATGAGAGAGGTAGAGAAAGATCAGTGAAAAGAAGGGAGATGACTAATAGTGCTAGTTAACTTATTTAATCAAAAAATTTATATTTAAAGTGCATGCATACTTATTCTTGTACATCTATTAATAATACTAGCCGCGCCTCGCAAGCTCGGCGCGACTATCGGGGGGAAACCCCCCGAACCCCCCCTATAATTTTTTGCTAATGGTAATTGTTTAGCGCTGTGGAAGATGTTAAGTAGATCAATACGGTATCATAGGAACTAACGCTAAGACTACCTTAACTAAAGAAACGTCGATGGGGGTGAATGGTAACTCAATCGATAGAATGAATAAGTAGATCAATATAGATCGAGCTATTGATCATCGATCTCTCCTTATGTATTTAGTGATTATGTGAAAGTTGCAATTCAGTAATTGCAACTATATCGTCGCAACTTCTTGTCTTAATATGCATTTTTATTGTTCTCTTTTCTTACCTCTTTTCTCTCTTCACCAAGCTGCGATAAATATATTATTATTATTATTATTGTTATTATTATAAACTACAATATAGTATCATGAGAACTAACGATAAGACTACCTTAAATCGTTAAGTAGATCAATATAGTATCACGGGAACTAACGCTAAGACTACCTTAAATCTTTAAGTAGATCAATATAGTATCACGGGGACTAACGCTAAGACTACCTTAACTAAAGAAACTTTGCTAAGTGTGAATGGTAAATCAATCGATAGAATGAATAAGTAGATCAATATAGTATCACGGGAACTAACGCTAAGACTACCTTAAATCTATAAGTAGATCAATATAGTATCACGGGGACTAACGCTAAGACTACCTTAAATTTTTAAGTAGATCAATATAGTATCACGGGTCTAACGCTAAGACTACCTTAACTAAAGAAACTTTGCTAAGTGTGAATGGTAAATCAATCGATAGAAACAGTAAGTAGATCAATATAGTGTCACGGGAAATACCGCTAAGACTACCTTAAATCTTTAAGTAGATCAATATAGTATCACGGGAACTAACGCTAAGACTACCTTAACTAAAGAAACTTTGCTAAGTGTGAATGGTAAATCAATCGATAGAAACAATAAGTAGATCAATATTGTGTCACGGGAACTAACGCTAAGACTACCTTAAATCTTTAAGTAGATCAATATAGTGTCACGGGAACTAACGCTAAGACTACCTTAACTAAAGAAACGTCGATGGGGGTGAATGGTAACTCAATCGATAGAATGAATAAGTAGATCAATATAGATCGAGCTATTGATCATCGATCTCTCCTTATGTATTTAGTGATTATGTAAAAGTTGTAATTCAGTAATTGCAACTATATCGTCGCAACTTCTTGTCTTAATATGCATTTTTATTGTTCTCTTTTCCTACTTCTTTCCTCTCTTCTCCAAGATGCGATAAATATATTATTATTATTATTGTTATTATTATAAACTACAATATAGTATCATGAGAACTAACGATAAGACTACCTTAAATCTTTAAGTAGATCAATATAGTGTCACGGGAACTAACGCTAAGACTACCTTAAATCTTTAAGTAGATCAATATAGTATCGCGGGGACTAACGCTAAGACTACCTTAACTAAAGAAACTTTGCTAAGTGTGAATGGTAACTCAATCGATAGAATGAATAAGTAGATCAATATAGATCGAGCTATTGATCATCGATCTCTCCTTATGTATTTAGTGATTATGTAAAGGTTGTAATTCAGTAATTGCAACTAAATCGTCGCAACTTCTTGTCTTAATATGCATTTTTATTGTTCTCTTTTCTTACTTCTTTCCTCTCTTCTCCAAGATGCGATAAATATATTATTATTATTATTGTTATTATTATAAACTACAATATAGTATCATGAGAACTAACGATAAGACTACCTTAAATCGTTAAGTAGATCAATATAGTATCACGGGAACTAACGCTAAGACTACCTTAAATCTATAAGTAGATCAATATAGTATCACGGGACTAACGCTAAGACAACCTTAAATCTCTAAGTAGATCAATATAGTATCACGGGACTAACGCTAAGACAACCTTAAATCTTTAAGTAGATCAATATAGTGTCACGGGAACTAACGCTAAGACTACCTTAAATCTTTAAGTAGATCAATATAGTATCACGGGACTAACGCTAAGACAACCTTAAATCTTTAAGTAGATCAATATAGTATCACGGGGACTAACGCTAAGACTACCTTAACTAAAGAAACTTTGCTAAGTGTGAATGGTAACTCAATCGATAGAATGAATAAGTAGATCAATATAGATCGAGCTATTGATCATCGATCTCTCCTTATGTATTTAGTGATTATGTAAAGGTTGTAATTCAGTAATTGCAACTATATCGTCGCAACTTCTTGTCTTAATATGCATTTTTATTGTTCTCTTTTCTTACTTCTTTCCTCTCTTCTCCAAGATGCGATAAATATATTATTATTATTATTGTTATTATTATAAACTACAATATAGTATCATGAGAACTAACGATAAGACTACCTTAAATCGTTAAGTAGATCAATATAGTATCACGGGAACTAACGCTAAGACTACCTTAAATCTATAAGTAGATCAATATAGTATCACGGGACTAACGCTAAGACTACCTTAACTAAAGAAACGTCGATGGGGGTGAATGGTAACTCAATCGATAGAATGAATAAGTAGATCAATATAGATCGAGCTATTGATCATCGATCTCTCCTTATGTATTTAGTGATTATGTAAAAGTTGTAATTCAGTAATTGCAACTATATCGTCCACAGTATTCTGGTCCAAGCCATTTTTCTTCGAAAGCAAGACAAAGGAGAGACCATTGTATTTGAGAGAGTTTGTATGTTGAGCGGTCGTTCTTGTTTTGAAAGTCATGAGAACGCTGTGCGTCGCAACTTCTTGTCTTAAAGAAGGGGACCCTCGAGTTTTTTCGTGACTAAACTGGTCAGGCAGAACTATAGATCACATCTCCCTGATTACAAAAACAATTTTCTCTAAAATTTTATATGACCCGGAATACCGTAAGCCGGGGATTAAAGTTCGTTCATGTCCAGGGAAAGGCGCGAGTTTTTGAAAATATATAGAAAATTGCAAACGGGGATCGAACCCGCGTGGTACGGTTACGAACGCTGACATGTAACCACTTAGCTATACACGCTAATCTCTGAACCTCTCAATTCGAATAGAGAACATAAGGCCACTTCCTATCTCCCACGTTCTTCATGTCATTAGCGCACCCCAAATCTCCTGGTTCCCCTTCTTTAATATGCATTTTTATTGTTCTCTTTTCTTACTTCTTTTCTCTCTTCTCCAAGATGCGATAAATATATTATTATTATTATTGTTATTATTATAAACTACAATATAGTATCATGAGAACTAACGATATGACTACCTTAAATCGTTAAGTAGATCAATATAGTATCACGGGAACTAACGCTAAGACTACCTTAAATCTTTAAGTAGATCAATATAGTATCACGGGACTAACGCTAAGACTACCGTAAATCTATAAATAGATCAATATAGTATCACGGGGACTAACGCTAAGACTACCTTAAATTTTTAAGTAGATCAATATAGTATCACGGGACTAACGCTAAGACAACCTTAAATCTTTAAGTAGATCAATATAGTATCACGGGGACTAACGCTAAGGCTACCTTAAATTTTTAAGTAGATCAATATAGTATCACGGGTCTAACGCTAAGACTACCTTAACTAAAGAAACTTTGCTAAGTGTGAATGGTAAATCAATCGATAGAAACAGTAAGTAGATCAATATAGTGTCACGGGAACTAACGCTAAGACAACCTTAAATCTTTAAGTAGTTCAATATAGTATCACGGGAACTAACGCTAAGACTACCTTAAATCTTTAAGTAGATCAATATAGTGTCACGGGAACTAACGCTAAGACTACCTTAAATCTTTAAGTAGATCAATATAGTGTCACGGGAACTAACGCTAAGACTACCTTAACTAAAGAAACGTCGATGGGGGTGAATGGTAACTCAATCGATAGAATGAATAAGTAGATCAATATAGATCGAGCTATTGATCATCGATCTCTCCTTATGTATTTAGTGATTATGTAAAAGTTGTAATTCAGTAATTGCAACTATATCGTCCACAGTATTCTGGTCCAAGCCATTTTTCTTCGAAAGCAAGACAAAGGAGAGACCATTGTATTTGAGAGAGTTTGTATGTTGAGCGGTCGTTCTTGTTTTGAAAGTCATGAGAACGCTGTGCGTCGCAACTTCTTGTCTTAAAGAAGGGGACCCTCGAGTTTTTTCGTGACTAAACTGGTCAGGCAGAACTATAGATCACATCTCCCTGATTACAAAAACAATTTTCTCTAAAATTTTATATGACCCGGAATACCGTAAGCCGGGGATTAAAGTTCGTTCATGTCCAGGGAAAGGCGCGAGTTTTTGAAAATATATAGAAAATTGCAAACGGGGATCGAACCCGCGTGGTACGGTTACGAACGCTGACATGTAACCACTTAGCTATACACGCTAATCTCTGAACCTCTCAATTCGAATAGAGAACATAAGGCCACTTCCTATCTCCCACGTTCTTCATGTCATTAGCGCACCCCAAATCTCCTGGTTCCCCTTCTTTAATATGCATTTTTATTGTTCTCTTTTCTTACTTCTTTTCTCTCTTCTCCAAGATGCGATAAATATATTATTATTATTATTGTTATTATTATAAACTACAATATAGTATCATGAGAACTAACGATATGACTACCTTAAATCGTTAAGTAGATCAATATAGTATCACGGGAACTAACGCTAAGACTACCTTAAATCTTTAAGTAGATCAATATAGTATCACGGGACTAACGCTAAGACTACCGTAAATCTATAAATAGATCAATATAGTATCACGGGGACTAACGCTAAGACTACCTTAAATTTTTAAGTAGATCAATATAGTATCACGGGTCTAACGCTAAGACTACCTTCACTAAAGAAACTTTGCTAAGTGTGAATGGTAAATCAATCGATAGAAACAGTAAGTAGATCAATATAGTGTCACGGGAACTAACGATATGACTACCTTAAATCGTTAAGTAGATCAATATAGTATCACGGGAACTAACGCTAAGACTACCTTAAATCTTTAAGTAGATCAATATAGTATCACGGGACTAACGCTAAGACTACCGTAAATCTATAAATAGATCAATATAGTATCACGGGGACTAACGCTAAGACTACCTTAAATTTTTAAGTAGATCAATATAGTATCACGGGTCTAACGCTAAGACTACCTTCACTAAAGAAACTTTGCTAAGTGTGAATGGTAAATCAATCGATAGAAACAGTAAGTAGATCAATATAGTGTCACGGGAACTAACGCTAAGACTACCTTAAATCTTTAAGTAGATCAATATAGTGTCATGGGAACTAACGCTAAGACTACCTTAAATCTATAAGTAGATCAATATAGTATCACGGGGACTAACGCTAAGACTACCTTAACTAAAGAAACTTTGCTAAGTGTGAATGGTAAATCCATCGATAGAATGAATAAGTAGATCAATATAGTATCACGGGACTAACGCTAAGACAACCTTAAATCTCTAAGTAGATCAATATAGTATCACGGGACTAACGCTAAGACAACCTTAAATCTTTAAGTAGATCAATATAGTGTCACGGGAACTAACGCTAAGACTACCTTAAATCTTTAAGTAGATCAATATAGTATCACGGGACTAACGCTAAGACAACCTTAAATCTTTAAGTAGATCAATATAGTATCACGGGGACTAACGCTAAGACTACCTTAACTAAAGAAACTTTGCTAAGTGTGAATGGTAACTCAATCGATAGAATGAATAAGTAGATCAATATAGATCGAGCTATTGATCATCGATCTCTCCTTATGTATTTAGTGATTATGTAAAGGTTGTAATTCAGTAATTGCAACTATATCGTCGCAACTTCTTGTCTTAATATGCATTTTTATTGTTCTCTTTTCTTACTTCTTTCCTCTCTTCTCCAAGATGCGATAAATATATTATTATTATTATTGTTATTATTATAAACTACAATATAGTATCATGAGAACTAACGATAAGACTACCTTAAATCGTTAAGTAGATCAATATAGTATCACGGGAACTAACGCTAAGACTACCTTAAATCTATAAGTAGATCAATATAGTATCACGGGACTAACGCTAAGACTACCTTAACTAAAGAAACGTCGATGGGGGTGAATGGTAACTCAATCGATAGAATGAATAAGTAGATCAATATAGATCGAGCTATTGATCATCGATCTCTCCTTATGTATTTAGTGATTATGTAAAAGTTGTAATTCAGTAATTGCAACTATATCGTCCACAGTATTCTGGTCCAAGCCATTTTTCTTCGAAAGCAAGACAAAGGAGAGACCATTGTATTTGAGAGAGTTTGTATGTTGAGCGGTCGTTCTTGTTTTGAAAGTCATGAGAACGCTGTGCGTCGCAACTTCTTGTCTTAAAGAAGGGGACCCTCGAGTTTTTTCGTGACTAAACTGGTCAGGCAGAACTATAGATCACATCTCCCTGATTACAAAAACAATTTTCTCTAAAATTTTATATGACCCGGAATACCGTAAGCCGGGGATTAAAGTTCGTTCATGTCCAGGGAAAGGCGCGAGTTTTTGAAAATATATAGAAAATTGCAAACGGGGATCGAACCCGCGTGGTACGGTTACGAACGCTGACATGTAACCACTTAGCTATACACGCTAATCTCTGAACCTCTCAATTCGAATAGAGAACATAAGGCCACTTCCTATCTCCCACGTTCTTCATGTCATTAGCGCACCCCAAATCTCCTGGTTCCCCTTCTTTAATATGCATTTTTATTGTTCTCTTTTCTTACTTCTTTTCTCTCTTCTCCAAGATGCGATAAATATATTATTATTATTGTTATTATTATAAACTACAATATAGTATCATGAGAACTAACGATATGACTACCTTAAATCGTTAAGTAGATCAATATAGTATCACGGGAACTAACGCTAAGACTACCTTAAATCTTTAAGTAGATCAATATAGTATCACGGGACTAACGCTAAGACTACCGTAAATCTATAAATAGATCAATATAGTATCACGGGGACTAACGCTAAGACTACCTTAAATTTTTAAGTAGATCAATATAGTATCACGGGACTAACGCTAAGACAACCTTAAATCTTTAAGTAGATCAATATAGTATCACGGGGACTAACGCTAAGGCTACCTTAAATTTTTAAGTAGATCAATATAGTATCACGGGTCTAACGCTAAGACTACCTTAACTAAAGAAACTTTGCTAAGTGTGAATGGTAAATCAATCGATAGAAACAGTAAGTAGATCAATATAGTGTCACGGGAACTAACGCTAAGACAACCTTAAATCTTTAAGTAGTTCAATATAGTATCACGGGAACTAACGCTAAGACTACCTTAAATCTTTAAGTAGATCAATATAGTGTCACGGGAACTAACGCTAAGACTACCTTAAATCTTTAAGTAGATCAATATAGTGTCACGGGAACTAACGCTAAGACTACCTTAACTAAAGAAACGTCGATGGGGGTGAATGGTAACTCAATCGATAGAATGAATAAGTAGATCAATATAGATCGAGCTATTGATCATCGATCTCTCCTTATGTATTTAGTGATTATGTAAAAGTTGTAATTCAGTAATTGCAACTATATCGTCCACAGTATTCTGGTCCAAGCCATTTTTCTTCGAAAGCAAGACAAAGGAGAGACCATTGTATTTGAGAGAGTTTGTATGTTGAGCGGTCGTTCTTGTTTTGAAAGTCATGAGAACGCTGTGCGTCGCAACTTCTTGTCTTAAAGAAGGGGACCCTCGAGTTTTTTCGTGACTAAACTGGTCAGGCAGAACTATAGATCACATCTCCCTGATTACAAAAACAATTTTCTCTAAAATTTTATATGACCCGGAATACCGTAAGCCGGGGATTAAAGTTCGTTCATGTCCAGGGAAAGGCGCGAGTTTTTGAAAATATATAGAAAATTGCAAACGGGGATCGAACCCGCGTGGTACGGTTACGAACGCTGACATGTAACCACTTAGCTATACACGCTAATCTCTGAACCTCTCAATTCGAATAGAGAACATAAGGCCACTTCCTATCTCCCACGTTCTTCATGTCATTAGCGCACCCCAAATCTCCTGGTTCCCCTTCTTTAATATGCATTTTTATTGTTCTCTTTTCTTACTTCTTTTCTCTCTTCTCCAAGATGCGATAAATATATTATTATTATTATTGTTATTATTATAAACTACAATATAGTATCATGAGAACTAACGATATGACTACCTTAAATCGTTAAGTAGATCAATATAGTATCACGGGAACTAACGCTAAGACTACCTTAAATCTTTAAGTAGATCAATATAGTATCACGGGACTAACGCTAAGACTACCGTAAATCTATAAATAGATCAATATAGTATCACGGGGACTAACGCTAAGACTACCTTAAATTTTTAAGTAGATCAATATAGTATCACGGGTCTAACGCTAAGACTACCTTCACTAAAGAAACTTTGCTAAGTGTGAATGGTAAATCAATCGATAGAAACAGTAAGTAGATCAATATAGTGTCACGGGAACTAACGATATGACTACCTTAAATCGTTAAGTAGATCAATATAGTATCACGGGACTAACGCTAAGACTACCTTAACTAAAGAAACGTCGATGGGGGTGAATGGTAACTCAATCGATAGAATGAATAAGTAGATCAATATAGATCGAGCTATTGATCATCGATCTCTCCTTATGTATTTAGTGATTATGTAAAAGTTGTAATTCAGTAATTGCAACTATATCGTCCACAGTATTCTGGTCCAAGCCATTTTTCTTCGAAAGCAAGACAAAGGAGAGACCATTGTATTTGAGAGAGTTTGTATGTTGAGCGGTCGTTCTTGTTTTGAAAGTCATGAGAACGCTGTGCGTCGCAACTTCTTGTCTTAAAGAAGGGGACCCTCGAGTTTTTTCGTGACTAAACTGGTCAGGCAGAACTATAGATCACATCTCCCTGATTACAAAAACAATTTTCTCTAAAATTTTATATGACCCGGAATACCGTAAGCCGGGGATTAAAGTTCGTTCATGTCCAGGGAAAGGCGCGAGTTTTTGAAAATATATAGAAAATTGCAAACGGGGATCGAACCCGCGTGGTACGGTTACGAACGCTGACATGTAACCACTTAGCTATACACGCTAATCTCTGAACCTCTCAATTCGAATAGAGAACATAAGGCCACTTCCTATCTCCCACGTTCTTCATGTCATTAGCGCACCCCAAATCTCCTGGTTCCCCTTCTTTAATATGCATTTTTATTGTTCTCTTTTCTTACTTCTTTTCTCTCTTCTCCAAGATGCGATAAATATATTATTATTATTGTTATTATTATAAACTACAATATAGTATCATGAGAACTAACGATATGACTACCTTAAATCGTTAAGTAGATCAATATAGTATCACGGGAACTAACGCTAAGACTACCTTAAATCTTTAAGTAGATCAATATAGTATCACGGGACTAACGCTAAGACTACCGTAAATCTATAAATAGATCAATATAGTATCACGGGGACTAACGCTAAGACTACCTTAAATTTTTAAGTAGATCAATATAGTATCACGGGACTAACGCTAAGACAACCTTAAATCTTTAAGTAGATCAATATAGTATCACGGGGACTAACGCTAAGGCTACCTTAAATTTTTAAGTAGATCAATATAGTATCACGGGTCTAACGCTAAGACTACCTTAACTAAAGAAACTTTGCTAAGTGTGAATGGTAAATCAATCGATAGAAACAGTAAGTAGATCAATATAGTGTCACGGGAACTAACGCTAAGACAACCTTAAATCTTTAAGTAGTTCAATATAGTATCACGGGAACTAACGCTAAGACTACCTTAAATCTTTAAGTAGATCAATATAGTGTCACGGGAACTAACGCTAAGACTACCTTAAATCTTTAAGTAGATCAATATAGTGTCACGGGAACTAACGCTAAGACTACCTTAACTAAAGAAACGTCGATGGGGGTGAATGGTAACTCAATCGATAGAATGAATAAGTAGATCAATATAGATCGAGCTATTGATCATCGATCTCTCCTTATGTATTTAGTGATTATGTAAAAGTTGTAATTCAGTAATTGCAACTATATCGTCCACAGTATTCTGGTCCAAGCCATTTTTCTTCGAAAGCAAGACAAAGGAGAGACCATTGTATTTGAGAGAGTTTGTATGTTGAGCGGTCGTTCTTGTTTTGAAAGTCATGAGAACGCTGTGCGTCGCAACTTCTTGTCTTAAAGAAGGGGACCCTCGAGTTTTTTCGTGACTAAACTGGTCAGGCAGAACTATAGATCACATCTCCCTGATTACAAAAACAATTTTCTCTAAAATTTTATATGACCCGGAATACCGTAAGCCGGGGATTAAAGTTCGTTCATGTCCAGGGAAAGGCGCGAGTTTTTGAAAATATATAGAAAATTGCAAACGGGGATCGAACCCGCGTGGTACGGTTACGAACGCTGACATGTAACCACTTAGCTATACACGCTAATCTCTGAACCTCTCAATTCGAATAGAGAACATAAGGCCACTTCCTATCTCCCACGTTCTTCATGTCATTAGCGCACCCCAAATCTCCTGGTTCCCCTTCTTTAATATGCATTTTTATTGTTCTCTTTTCTTACTTCTTTTCTCTCTTCTCCAAGATGCGATAAATATATTATTATTATTATTGTTATTATTATAAACTACAATATAGTATCATGAGAACTAACGATATGACTACCTTAAATCGTTAAGTAGATCAATATAGTATCACGGGAACTAACGCTAAGACTACCTTAAATCTTTAAGTAGATCAATATAGTATCACGGGACTAACGCTAAGACTACCGTAAATCTATAAATAGATCAATATAGTATCACGGGGACTAACGCTAAGACTACCTTAAATTTTTAAGTAGATCAATATAGTATCACGGGTCTAACGCTAAGACTACCTTCACTAAAGAAACTTTGCTAAGTGTGAATGGTAAATCAATCGATAGAAACAGTAAGTAGATCAATATAGTGTCACGGGAACTAACGATATGACTACCTTAAATCGTTAAGTAGATCAATATAGTATCACGGGAACTAACGCTAAGACTACCTTAAATCTTTAAGTAGATCAATATAGTATCACGGGACTAACGCTAAGACTACCGTAAATCTATAAATAGATCAATATAGTATCACGGGGACTAACGCTAAGACTACCTTAAATTTTTAAGTAGATCAATATAGTATCACGGGTCTAACGCTAAGACTACCTTCACTAAAGAAACTTTGCTAAGTGTGAATGGTAAATCAATCGATAGAAACAGTAAGTAGATCAATATAGTGTCACGGGAACTAACGCTAAGACTACCTTAAATCTTTAAGTAGATCAATATAGTGTCATGGGAACTAACGCTAAGACTACCTTAAATCTATAAGTAGATCAATATAGTATCACGGGGACTAACGCTAAGACTACCTTAACTAAAGAAACTTTGCTAAGTGTGAATGGTAAATCCATCGATAGAATGAATAAGTAGATCAATATAGTATCACGGGGACTAACGCTAAGACTACCGTAAATCTATAAATAGATGAATATAGTATCACGGGAACTAATACTAAGACTACCTTAACTAAAGAGACTTTGCTGAGCATCGCTCTATCTTCACAGGGGGCTGCTGTGCTCTCTGTTCATTTTTTTCGCCAGTTATCGCGAACTGACTCGGTTACGGTAGAGGATATGGTGGTAAGGTCACTGGCGAAAAGTAGTCAAGAAGTCTGGCTACAATCTAAACAAAAGAGCGCCTTGATTGGTTGCGTATGGAGTGAGTTATTAATATTCTACGAAAGGCTGTTGTGGAAAGTGGCTAAACGAAGCTCTATATAGTAAGGGCCCTAACCAGTGATGGCCTGAAGAAAAAAGTGATGATACGAATACTGAATGAAACAATGAAAACGTAATTTAGCAGTAAACCCCACGATTAAATTGACATTCTTTGAAATGATCGCTTTCAAGTGAACACACGCAACGCGTACGCGACGCGTGTGTTCACTTCAAAGTTCTCTGTGACAAATTTGTTACGCCCTGAATCGTTTCTTTTGCTTGTTTTTGCTTCTTGTGACTTATTTTTGTTTTGAATGATGATAATAAATTCGTAAATGTAATATGCAAGCGAAAAGAAGCAGTAATAGTCGCTTTTTATCGCAAAACGGGGGTGGTGAAATGTTGATATGCAAATTTAGGGCGTTAATCGATAGAATTGCGATCGGAGAATGTGCGCATCGTGTTCTCCGTATTCGATTTAGTAAAACTGAATAGAAAAACAAAAGAATAAATCGATAAACGCAAAGTTGAAAATGTTGCAACTTTAATCAATATTTAAATTTTTTTAAGGACGTTTTTTAAAAATCGGATTCGACAGTTTACTGCTTTCGACTACGCTGAATCCAATGGTGAAAACCGCGTCGCTCTATCTTTAACGGGGGCTGCGGTGGGAGGTGATCATTATTTTTTTCGTCGTTATCGCGAACTAACTCGGTTACGGTAGGGGTTATGGTGGTGAAAAAATAAGCGAAAATTAGTCAAGGTATCTGGCTACAATCTGAAAAAAAAAACGCCTTGATTGGTTGCGTATGACGGAAGTTATTGATGTTCTACGAAAGGCACTTTTGGATTTTCGCAAAATCACTATATATATATTAAGGGACTAGCCGCGCCTAACGGCGCGACTATCGGGGGGAAACCCCCCGAACCCCCCCCCCCCATATATATATAAATACATAAATAAATATATATATATATATATAAATATATAAATATATATATAAATTGTTTAGCGCTAATGCACTGTTACATTTGCCTTACGTGTCTACGCCGTAACCCCCTCCGCCGCCTGTCCTACGCGACGGAGGGGGTTACGGCGTAGACACGTAAGGCAAATGTAACAGTGCATAAGGAAGATGTTTAAGTAGACCAATATAGTATTACGGGAACTAACGCTAAGACTACCGTAACTAAAGGAACATTGCTAAGTGTGAATGGTAACTGAATCGATAGAATCTTTAAGTAGATCAATATAGATCTAACTATTGTAGCATCGACCTCTCCTCATCACACAGAGAAAAAAGTGTTAAATGAAAATCTCCGTGTGACCGCGCGCATATTTGAGACCTATGGTATGTTATATATAACACCAGGAAGTGTTAAATATAACACTTTTTCGGCTGTACTCCTGATACATCTATAAGGTATTATATCGAAGTCACTTTGCGATAAACGGTGTATGCATTTCTTCATTTTTCTTACTGTAATTTCATTCTCGCTGTGGCGGAGGAAATTTGTTAAAATTTTATTTGTTTTAATGTTAGTACTTTCATATCGATTTATGTTTACATTTATTGTTATGTTTAAACCATTCTCTACTAGGTGGCCTATGTGTTCTACTGGTGGGAGCGCAGCATGGATAGAATCAGTAAGTCGTATTTTGTTATTTTCTAGAGTTAAATTTTGATCTTCATCTTTTGATTTCGATTTTCATTCTTACTCTGTTTCAAATTTCTTTTGCTGGGAGATTTAACGTATGAATTCAATCATAAGCTGTCTGGGCTCAATTCGTACATGAACGTACATAACATAACTATCATAAATTAAGTTTTAAATTCAGTGTTTCGTTAACGCTAATTTCGTATAATCTAGAATCTATGTTAGCCGTAATCAATAATTATTATCATTTCGTTCCAGATCAATCGCTTAATGCTTTGACTATGATATGCCGGATTCGACGCAAGAAGTGACAGCAGCGAGTACATGTACAAATTAGATAGGTTTCGCTATATTATTTCTTTATTTTTGTTAATCCATAGCATCTATTAAGATCTAGTACTTAGATCTTTTTTTATTTGAAGCTTTGTGGTAAAATTGCAGTTTCTTCGCTGCGGTCGGTCGAGCGAAGCCTGAAGTCAGTATCGTATCCTGGAGGATAATTCACTTGGAATGTTGGAGATAACAACAAAAACTAAGTCAGTTTTCCATTTTATTTAACTGTTGCTTTCACATTGTTAACAATATTCTTTTGTATGTTGGCCATGGTTATATCACTGGATTTAGTTGATTGTGGTTGATGATCTAGCACGGATTTTGGAAGTAGTTTAAGTAGACTGATATGGCAGGACTAGTGATGATATATGTGTATGCGAATGTTGATCATGGTATTTATTATTTCTTTGCAGATTGATTTGACTCGTTCAACACCAATGATATTTCCACCGAGTTGTGTGGAGCCAGCAATGCCGATCTTTCGTCAGGCTTTCTCCAAGGTTGGATGACAATTTAATTTAGTTTCGCATTGAGCCCGAATCAGCCTGAAACTTCAATGTTTCGTTAGTATTGAACAACCATGGGTAACCTTTGTCGCTAGAAGTAATAATTTTTTTTCTAGATATTTATGACTTATGACAGGTACAATAATAATTAAGTTTTCAGCATTTCAGAGTCATTATTATTATATTATTGATTGATTAATAGATTAAAGTCTACGATACTTTAAGGTACGATTGTTTTTATGATTTATAGGGTTCTGTATGTGATACTATACAGTGCAGCAGAATCCCCCAGTGAAAATGGGCGCCCCGGATGACCCGGGGAGCCCATGAGGCCCCTCGATTTTTTACGCTTTGAATGATGAATATCAGCCTTTCAAATTGTTTGTGTTGTTTTACTCCAGAGTTGATGGAATTTATCAAAGAAATTTTGGAATTTTATAAATTACGTAGCCTGAGAAAAAATATTGAAAATTATATTTTTATTAATTTTTGGCAAATGCCGCGCGAATATTTTGCATAACTCGCGCACGCTCGGCAAATTCTATCGCAAAGTGAAATCTTCCCAGCATTTCTTTTTCTTAGCACAATTCAGTTGACAAGCATTTAAAAATTCCAAACTTTCCTTGATAAATTCCGTCAACTCTGGAGTAAAACAACGCAAACAATTTGAAAGGCTGATATTCATCATTCAAAGCGTAAAAAATCGAGGGGCCTCATGGGCTCCCCGGGGCGCCCATTTTCACTGGGGGATTCTGCTGTACTGTATAATGGTTGTAATATATTTTTGAATGTAAGGATAATTCGAACTATATAAGACGGTGTTAAATGTGGACCCGCTTTTAACATCTACATGACCGGATTCAAAAAAATATATTTTATTTATTGTAGGTTGAAAATTGGATTGAATCGATTGAATATTAATGATAATTTCTTGGACATGTTTTAATAATTATTACAGGTACAAGAGTAATTATGTTTTTCAGCATTTCAGAGACATTGTGATTCTGCTACTAATTTATTTATTTATTTATTTATGTTATTTATGAAGTGATGAGGTACGATTAATTAATTATTATATGATTGGTATGTTTTCTATGTGGTATATAGTAATTTTTGTAATATATTCTTCAATTGAAGGATAAATCAAACAAACAGTGAAATACGAGTTGCTTTCCTATTTATTTCTTATTTCTTTTTAGTTACGAGGTGAAACATTTCTTTCGCAAGAAATCCAATCAAGTATATGTATGTTCTTCATGAGTCGTCATTGCTTCATACTGTTTAATATTATTGTTAAATATCTGTAGAAGCTACTGTTATTTTTTGTAACACTTTTATGTTTCTTTGTATTTGTTTCCAACTGTGCGATAAACTGTGTTATATTTAATTACAATAAATTGCTCTTTGTTTGCAAAAACAACACAATAAGGAAATGTAATAATGTAAAGAGCGAGCTACCAACGGGCGGGGCAATTTCCAGAACCTGGCTAGAAAGTGTCATATTTAACACTTCTGGATGTTATATTTAACACTTTTAGGTCTTACCGGAGTAGACCTAAAAAAGTGTTATATTTAACACCTACTTGGGCTTGTGTACAATGGAGTACAGCTGTTTTGGTCGGTCTTTTAACACTTTTTTCTCTGTGTGATGTATTTAGTAATTCTGTAAAAGATGAAATCCAGTAATTGCAACTATATCGTCGCAACTTCTTGTCATAATATGTATTTTGATTGTTCTCTTTTCTCACTTCTTTTCTCTCTTCTCCAAGATGCGATAAATATATTATTATAATTATTATTATAAACTACAATATAGTATCACGGGAGCTAACGCTAAGACTACCTTAACTTAAGGAACATTGCTAAGTGTGAATGGTAACTAAATCGATAGAATCTTTAAGTAGATCAATATAGATCTAACTATTGTAGCATCGACCTCTCCTCATGTATTTAGTAATTCTGTAAAAGATGAAATCCAGTAATTGCAACTATATCGTCGCAACTTCTTGTCATAATATGTATTTTGATTGTTCTCTTTTCTCACTTCTTTTCTCTCTTCTCCAAGATGCGATAAATATATTATTATAAACTACAATATAGTATCACGGGAGCTAACGCTAAGACTTCCTTAACTTAAGGAACATTGCTAACATGGGAATGGTGTGAACTCACATTTCCCTATTTTCACGAAAGTTGCAGGGAATACTAACTCGAATACGCTGATTCCAAATCTGCATTAAACACCTGCGAAATGTTTTTCTGAAGCGAGTTATAGACCGGAAAAGAGCGATTTTTTTACTTTTCAAGCCATTTTCAGCTGATTTTTCAGCTTTTTTCTTCACTCGACGTGAATTTTATCGCTCTTCTCTTCTCTTATATTCTCGCTCAAATCCTACTGCAGCATTTTAAGGTGGTATGATGTTTTGCGGGTATTCCGGAAGGGGCTGGTTCGATTCCCCGGCAGTGAACTTCTTTTTCTGATACATGGGTGATAAAATTTTTTAAATGACAAAAGATACCTCCGGAATACCAACCAAACATCGTAAGACTTGACCACGATGCAGCTTGGAGTGGAAAAAGATGATTATGATTATATTGCTCAGGGAAATCAGCTGAACAATCATTTGAAACATTAAAAAAATCACTTTTCGTCGGACTATAACTCGCTCCAGAAAAACATTTTGCAGGTTTTTAAAGCAGACTTGAAATCAGCACAGTCGATTTAGTAAACCCTGTAATTTTCGTGAAAATCGGGATATGTGAGTTCACACCATTCCCATGTAAGTGTGAATGGTAACTAAATCGATAGAATTTAAGTAGATCAATATAAATCTAACTATTGTAGCATCGACCTCTCCTCATGCATTTAGTAATTCTGTAAAAGTTGCAATCCAGTAATTTCAACAATATCGTCGCAACTTCTTGTCATAATATGTATTTTGATTGTTCTCTTTTCTCACTTCTTTTCTCTCTTCTCCAAGATGCGATAAATATATTATTATTATTATTATTATAAACTACAATATAGTATCACGGGAGCTAACGCTAAGACTACCTTAACTTAAGGAACATTGCTAAGTGTGAATGGTAACTAAATCGATAGAATCTTTAAGTAGATCAATATAGATCTAACTATTGTAGCATCGACCTCTCCTCATGTATTTAGTAATTCTGTAAAAGATGAAATCCAGTAATTGCAACTATATCGTCGCAACTTCTTGTCATAATATGTATTTTGATTGTTCTCTTTTCTCTCTTCTCCAAGATGCGATAAATATATTACTATTATTATAAACTACAATATAGTATCACGGGAACTAACGCTAAGACTACCTTAACTAAAGAAACATTGCTAAGTATGAATGGTAACTGAATCAATATAATCTTTATGTAGATTAATATAGTGTCAAGGAAGCTAACGCTAATTCACCGTTACATCTGCTTTACGTGCCTACGCCGTAACACCCCCCCCCGCCGCGTGTCCAACGCGGCGGAGAGGGGTTACGGCGTAAGTACGTAAGGCAAATGTAACGGTGCATAAGTCAATCGATAGAATGAATAAGTAGATCAATATAGTATCACGGGAACTAACGCTAAGATTACCTTAAATAGGAACTTTTGCTACGTGTGAATGGTAACTGAATCGATAGAATGAATAAGTAAGTAGACCAATATAGTATCAGGGGTTTATATTTCCATTATTAGTAGTTTCTCCGTTCATGATTTAAGTTTCAAGTCAATTGGATCATTTTGAGCTTAAATATGAAGTAAAAAGTGGATCGTTACCGCGCGAGGGCGCGGCATGAGCGTAACCTACATATCGAAAGCTGTTGACGTTCCACGACAGGTCTACCGGACGCTGGCGAGGTACAGGGAAACTGGACCGTCCCGGGAGAGGAATAAAGCCCAAGGTGGTCACACCAAAGGTCGTCGTGGCTGTGAAAAACAGAATCGGACGAAATCCGCACCGCTCGACAAAGAAGCGGACTCTGGACTTCAATATGGCCCCCGGATCCATGGGGAAACTGGGAATGGGGAAGCGACGGAGAAACTGAATATGACCCCGTAACGTGTGAGAAAAGCGGCCATCCTCAGTGGGAAGAACCTCAAGAAGTGTCGCGTCGTCCTCACTCGCACGCACCCCCTGGCCGCACCTCGCAAACATGTTCTCCGAAGAGAAGATGTTCACCGTGCAAGCCGACGACAACCCCCATAGTCACCAAGTGCTTACTGCGGACCCCAAGGTAGCTAACTGCAATGGTCAGATTGCCCATGCCACCTCCCAAACCTTGTAAACTAATGGTTTTGATAGCGATGCGCGCCTCCGTAAGACACACCTGGTTTTTGTGACTCCGGGCGCCATGATCAAAAACGAGTGCTACTTAGAGAAGATAGTCAAGGACGCCCAGCTCCCCTGCGGCCGTTCCCACTTAGGAAATTCATCGTAGACCTTATCGTATCGTATCATATCTTATCTTATCGTAGCACGATGGAGCACCAGTTTATATGGCAAATTTCGTCAAGGTGTGGTGAAAGGAGCAGTTTCTCGACTTAATTCGAGGAGCTTAGTGGCTGCCTCCTAGCCCGATCTCAGTCCCCTGGTCTGCTCAGTCTGGGGCACCTTGGAGGGAAGGTCCTGCGCTATCCCCCACCCAAATATGGAGTCGCTGAAGTAAGCATTGGAGAAGGAGTGGTCGAAGATGGACACCACCTACCTGCGTGTTGTGATAGGCGATGTGAACGCTAAGACTACCATAACTAAATCAACTTTGCTACGTGTGAATGGTAACTGAATCGATAGAATCTTTAAGTAGATCAATATAGTATCACGGGAACAAACGCTAAGATTGCATTAACTAAATGAATAGTAACTGTATCGATAGAATATTTAAGTAGATGACTTGAATCCCCTGAACCTCAGTGCCGGGAGTTCTGGAGAGCAAGATCTCAACTACCAAGTACTGGACTCTAGCAAGCCTGAAGTCGGCTCCCCTCCGAGCATGGAACAAACTCAACGACAACTACCTCCGTAAAACGCCTTCGAGAAGTTCCTACGGGCTTGTATTAACGCGAAAAGGGGGCATATCGAAATCCATTGACATACTTTTGTTACTAATGAATTGAATAAATAATGGTATGAAACTGGTTGCTCAACTCGCGTTCTAAGGGGAGATACAGATAACAGTTCGAGTCCAAGTAATTATCACGCACCCCGTATGGTAGAACTAACGCTAAGATTTCGACAGTCACGCACGCTGACGCGTACGTAGATAAGATGAACTATCAGAATCATGAATTGTAAAACGTTAAATGAAACACGACAGCACAATTCATAATTGGATGAAATTTTTAGGAAAAGATTTCGAAAGTGACACACGCTGACGCATACACAACGCACACGTGCAACGCGTGGTGCAGTGAGTGGTTGGTTAGGCCAAATTAATTAACTCGCTTTCGTTTTTGCTAATTTGGAAGCCTTAACGATATAAGCGTGGTCGGAGGTTGTTTGCATCGTGTTTTCCGTATGCCATTTGGTAAACCTATGCAGAAAAACACAAACATAAAGCTATAATCTCGGAAAAAAGGACTTTTGACCGTATGTAACTTCAATCGATATTTAAATGAGTTGTAGGCATTTTTTCAAAAGTTGTCCGATAGTTTACCTAATTCGCCTATGCTGAAGCTAATGCCGAAAACCGCATGGCTCTATCTTCAGCGGTAGCTGAGGACTGAGCTGCCCCAAAAAAGGCTTATGAACTTCTATCTATATGGGAAATTGCTAAGATTATGCTAAGAATACCTTAACTAAATGAATAGTAACTGTATCGATAGAATTGTATAAGTAGATCAATATAGTGTCACGAGAACTAACGCTAACACTACCTTAACTAAACGAACTTTGCTAAGTGTGAGTGGTAACTGAATTGATAGAATCTTTAAGTAGATAAATATACTCAGGTGTTTGAATCCTTGCATGATCCAAGTAAAATTCGTGCAATTAATGGCATGATCATGCATGGATTATCCGAGATCATGCATGGATTCTGTCATTCCATGCATGATCACGGAAAATTCGTGCATGAACACGGAAGATCCATGCATGATCACGAACCACGGATATTCCATGCATGATCATGCATGGAATGTCGAATCATGCATGATTATACTTCTATTCGTGATCATGCAAGTATTTAAACACCAGAGTAGTATCACGTATCAGTAGTAGTATCAGAGTAGTATCACTGGAACTAAAGCTAAGATTTCGAAAGTCACGCACGCTGACGCATACATAGATAAGATGAACTATCAGAATTAATGAATCGTAAAACGTTAAATGAAACGCGAAAGCACAATTCATAAAGCTACGAAATGTTTAGTGAAAGATTTCGAAAGCGACGCTGACCCATACGCAACGCGTGGTGCAGTGAGTGGTTCGTTAGGTCATGAGTGGTTCGTTAGGTCAAATGAATGAACACGCTTTCGTTTGTGCCTAATTTGCACGTCTTAACGATGTGAGCGAGGTCGGAGGTTGTTCGTATCGTATTCTCCGTATGTCATTTGGTAAACCTACGCAGAAAAACACAAGCATAAAGCTATAATCTCGGAAATAAGGGCATTTGACCGTTTAACACTTCAATCGATATTTAAATGAGTTTTAGGCATTTTTTCAAAAAGTTGTCCGAAAGTTTACCTAATTCGCCTATGCTGAATCTAATTCCGCAAACCGCATGGCTCTAACTTCAACGGTGTTCGTGAAAACGTGACGTGAATAAAAACGCTATTTAACTTCTATACATGTGGGATAATACTATATTATAGTAATGGCCCCCATCCAGGGATAGCCTGAAGGCATAGTGATGATATGAATACTATGAATGAAGAAATGAAATAAGAATTTAGCACTAAACCCCACGATTGAATTGGCTTTCTTTGGAATGAAGCGAGCACACGCGACGCGTGTGCGACGCGTCGCGTGTAAAATGTTTAAGTGTAAAATTAAGGCGTAAATCGATGAAATTGCGATCGGAGGTTGTTCGCATCGTGTTCCCCGTATGCTAATTGGTAAACGTACGCAGAAAAACACAAGCATAAAGCTATAATCTCGGAATAAAGCATGTTTAACGTTTTTAACTTCAATCGATAATTAAATGAGTTTTAGGCATTTTTTCAAAAAGTTGTCCGAAAGTTTTCTTAATTCGCCGATGCTGAATCTAATGGCGCAAACCGCAAGTCGCTAGCTTCAACGGTGTTCGTGAAAACGTGACGCAAAAAAAACGCACTTAATCTTCTATACATATGGGATTAATTTAATGGTACGAACTCGATGACAACAACCTGCGGGAATGGGCAGTCGCATATGAGAAGAGACCCGTGTCAGAGCTAAAAGAGACCAAAGCGAGATTCGCTAGTGCATTACTACTGCCCATAGTCTTGATAAGCCTTGCCATTAACCAGATCACTCAAGTCACATTCCCAAGGGGAGAAACACATGAATACAACAGTTCGGGTAATTATGGCGCACCATGTAGACAGAAGAAAAATCAATAATTGTGTTGACAAGTGAACTTATTGTATATCTCTTTCTCGCTCTTCCCCTCTCCTTCTCCCTCCTCGGCTGATATTTACATATATAAAATCAAAACAATTGAAAAAAATGACTCACACGGCACGGCAACACATCGAATTCGCCGATTCGACACTTGCACCTGAACAGTCATGATTATAACACATGATTATATATTATTAAATGAATTCCGAGTGGAGCTAATCAACGAGCGGACAGTTCGAGCTTTTGCTTATTGACCGATAAAAGATATTCGAAATTATTAGTCCTGGAGTAACATATATTCTCCACAAATCGTTACAGAAGGATTAATGCGTGCAAAAGAAATGAAGAGTTCAATTAAATTAATGCGCATTATCACAATATTCAAAACACATCACAGTCGACGACGAACAGGAACTACTTTGATAATGACACCACTGAACTAGAAATCGTAATTCAAATAACGAATGGAAATATATAATACCTCGTGGATCGGCCATGATCGAGTATTCACGACGAGACGTCTTGAACAAATTGAGAGATAATCCTAAATACGAAAGATTTAAAATTTGTCAGTGATACGTCATTCGTACAAGCAAAAGATATGGTGATACAAGAAGGAGCACATGCCAAACGATGTGCACCTTCCGCACAATTCACTATAAACTCGAATCTATCGGGAAACAAAGAGAAAATCCTATTTATTAAGCAAATTGCTAGAAACGAAATTCCGCGCGCACGCGTTGGATGAAATATCGTACAGTAAGCCTTCCCAATCAGTAGGTCGACGGGGCGCGCACATGACATACGGCGCACCCCATGGGAAAGTGCTACGGCGCACCCCACGGTGTGGGAGTTACGGCGTGCCCCACGGGATTTGGCCTCTATACGGCGCACCCCACGGACAAAAAATACCGGAGTTTTGAAAACACCATTGGTTAAAGAAGTTCCAACCTGAAGAGGGAGTGATAGAACTGATGAAGTTGAGGAAGGCGCCGAAAAGATTGTATCGCATCGACATCATCATAAACGTACATCTGTAGAAAGACTTCTGGATCTAAAGTGGATGAGAAATAACAAACATGAAACATAAACTGAAGGGGTGGATAGATGACGATAGTCTAAAGATCAAAGATCACCTTTGAAAGATGATAACTGGTGAATTGAGGGATGGAGGGAAAATACGCTGTACACGGAATGAACAAGAATTAGAAGACTTTCGAGTTCCTTTAATACTTGGATGATCACGTGCAAATCGGAAAATTGATGAATGGCTAGACAACAAGAGCGATAACATATGCAAATGGGCAATGAAAGATCAAAGATCGATTCAAAGACCGATTTAATAATCTCCGAAATGAGAGATATAGATGTCGAGGGAGACGGAGAGTTAGAGAGAGAGACAGAGATGGGGATAGGTAGGAAAACGATGTTCAACGAAGAAAATGAAGTGATAAGGAAGGCGACAATATAGGAAAAGAATAGCAAATTATGCAAACGAACTAATCTTGTATCAGTTTAAAGATTTGATTTCTATATGGTAAAAAACGAAAATGGAGAGGGAGAAACAGAGAGGTATAGATTTGGAGAGGCAGAGAAAGAGGGAGAGATAAAGAGGTAGAGGGAGAGACAAAGATAGATAGAAAAACATAGTTCGAGAAAACACGAAAAAAACATAGCGTCATGTCATCATTATTGGAAAGAGCGGGAAAATGGATGGGAATGGAGGGTAAGAATAATAGGTAAAGACTATCGATTGTAGATCAAATGTGACCACTCGTATTCCTTCTCTGCGCTCTCTCATTAATCCATACTCTCTCGCATGGTGTCTGCCAAATCTGAACTCTCTGCTCTGACCAAAGAAACATCAAAGAATTGATTGGTTCAGGGAAGTGATTGTTATCTCTCTTTAGATAGTGGATGAAAGTTGATTACTCAGTAATACTGTGATCGAAAGGTGTTAATACAGGGACCGAAAGTCTTTGTTCATATCAACCGCAATAACACTTACAACAATAATAAGAATCATGATCATCGTAGATGGAATGGATTCCATCTACGGTAGATGATCTACCATCACAAATGAAGAAAATACAGTACACAAGAATCATCATCATCATCATCTAATAACAATAAAACGAGTTATGATATAGGGCGATGTAAACAATAAATTTTGGCAATCGATACAGGGCTATAATACCACTTATCGATACAGGGCTATAATATCTCTTAATTACTCTAATTGAACTCCCAGTGTAACTAAAATCTCAAATGTATTAGGGTTACGGTAGACCTTCATTACGGTAGATTATCTTTATGACATTACGGTAACAATAGTTGATTATTACAAGGTGGAAGATTTTTACACAAACTTAAAGTAGTGTAGTACGAGGTGCTGATGTACAAAACACACTCCCAAAAAAGAAAATAAAGAAAATAACTCAGTTGACGATAAAAATTTGAAGTACTTACTGTAATGCCTAAATTACGGATGTAGGTTTCCTGGCTTTATGTTTGGAATTGCGAAAAAAGAGCGAAGACTTTTGTTCATTTTTGTCATTCATTTTCCGCCAGATTTGTCGTCGGTTACTCAATTTCGTAATCGAACTTATTTTTGCTGTCTCTGTCGCAAAACCTGTATTTTTCTCTTCATTGGGATTGTCGCGCAAGTTTGTCACAAGTATCAACAACGAAGCAAGTTGCCCGGGAAATGCTTTGAAACGGAATAGCGCACTTTTCAACACACCAACATACAACACCACTGGACAACACCGCAACATTTTTTGAGCAGTTTGTTGTTGACACTTTCTGCAAACTTGTGCAACGATCCCAGTGCTCCTACGATTCTCTTCTTGTTTCACAATAATCTTTGTTCACTCTTTCTACTTCCCGAGTTTTATAAGCTTTGTTACAAAATTAGTTTAATTATATTTTTAAATAACTTAAATGTAATTACGAATTTCAGAATGACTGATCACGACGATGAACAGAGTCTACAGGACTCACTGAGAGAGTGCCTAAAGTTCGTCTCGAAGATGGATAGTGGCGTCGCGAACATAAAGGATATTCAGGTGAGACTAATACTGACGGTTCTTTGATTTTTTTGAAACCATTCTCACTTGTTATCTTACTGCCAATCATTCACTGCAATTGATAAATCTTCCACTATCACTGGCCTAGCAGTGATCACCCGCAGGACTTTGTGTGCCTTGAATAACGGGCTGTACCTTTACCTTCACCTTTTACCTGCATACATACTACATACCTGACACTAGTATGATGCAAAAGAAAGAAAATCTCTCACTTTTAAATCCATTTGGACACATGGATTATCGTCACTTCCAGAGCTAATTTTACTCTCCATTCTGGCAACACTATCGTAAACAAAGAAAGCTAGGAAGTATTACGAGATCTGAGAGCTTCAACTTAGCTCGATGTGTATGCATACATATCAAAAATGCTATGGATAGTACTAATCAATAGTCCCTGTATTTCAGGAGGAACTCGCAACGACCATTGGTTCCCTTCAGCAGTTGACAATATCCGTGAATGCTCTCGGTCTGTTCTCGTCAAATGAACAATGGGAGGAACTACCTACTGGTGCGTGCTCAAGTTTCCCTTTTAAGTGATCTGTTCAACAATCTCTTCATTAAACATATCTTTTAATCTTCAATCACTTGATCTCTATCTTTTTATTGATTTATTTGAAAAACCCTAAAATGCACACTACTCTAGAACACCGGGCCAGTAGAAAAGGATGATAAAACTGAAATAAACACGAAGAATAGTCATTTATTCTAGACTATTCTACACTTTTATGCTATACTATTGGTGTTCTAGAGTAGTGCCAAATGCGTTTATAAAAACTATAACTATTGACACTAAATGTTATTATTTATGCTTATTATTATTCATCCCAGGTTCGCTAAGTTGCATGCTGATTCCGTGCTACTTGGCGGTGCTTCACGTGAACAAAATGCAGTTAGATCCTGTAGAGAAGATGGAAGAGCTGAAGATGGCCAAGGTTTATAATTGTCTATAGTTTGTAGTCTGTAGTTTAAACTTATATTTGAGTTATGTCTTTAATTCGTTAAAATAATAATGTAATATTACTTGAAATGAATTTGGTTAATATTCTGTTGATGAAAGGCAGTAATAGAATATTTAAAGTAATGATAAGACGAACATTCCGAATATCGATTTTTAAATTATTGATTGGTTGTAGGTCTACTTCCGAGATTTCCTCCGTCGTCTTCGTGAGTATGGCCTCATCGAGATCGAACTGCCTTGGGACGCGGACAAGGATGAGGAAGAAGTGGAGACTGCGTCTAGGAAGGTACTGATGGATTTGCATTGGATATGAAACTGAATAGTTGCGGGTTTGTGTTGTGGTATGGAATTTGGTCTTTTTGGTTGAATACTAATGCCTCACCACACATTGGTAGCGTTTTGACCAATCATCTCTAGTAAAGATCAATGAAGTTGAACAACTACAGTATATGTTGCCAGATAATCCAATTATTGATTATATGATCTTTATTGATTATTTATTATTGTTCAGGTGCCTGACGAGACAGAACTGCGATTGCTCGGAGAGAAAAAGAGAATGGAGAAGATTAACAGATTCAGGTAATTATTATTATTATTATTATTATTATTTCTAAACAAAGTACAGTTATCCATTTCACATTGTAACCTAAAGCAATACGATCTTCTTCAGCTGCTACTTTGAGTGTTATTAGGGTCAAATACCATAAATATTGATTTATCGATTGATTTATTGATGGTCATCGATAACATCAGTGAATGAATAGAATAGGTGAAGTCTGTGGACACACCGTGCAGTAGTTTTATTGCAATTTGCAAAATGTTGCACTGATTTAACTATTTGAACCAGTAATAGGTAGTCCTCCAGGCATGGAGGATTCTATTAAGCCACTGAATGACATCATCTTTCTAGAAACCTGAAGGAACAGGAGGAGCTCGTCGCAGCTCTCAATCGACAACGCGAGCTCAACCCTGAGGATGATGGAGCACAGGTATACATACGCCTGGAAGGGGTATGGTAGTCTGACAGGTATACCATAGTTTACTAGGGGTACTGAAGTCTTTAGCGCGATCTTGGCTAGTGACAATAGTGCGTATACCTTGTTGATAGTGGGTTTACGATATTATGACGACTGCTTTTGGGTAATTGATTAGTGTAATCTCTATTGATTTATTTCCCCTTGTAATTTCAGCGAGACATGATCGTTGCTCAGCTGCGATACTGGTCATTCCGTGCGCTCTCTGATCTGGAATCGATCGATAGTGAGTGGTGTAGTTCATGCAGTTATCGAGACAGTATTGGAAATAGTTTCGTAGCGTGGGTTCATCTAGATGTGTTGAAACGCAAATCCGACTTGTTCAGTTTAATGAGTTGTTTTGACAGTCACTAAATGAAAAGCATAATGGGCCACGGATACGCAATGTCGCCTCCATTTCTTATTTTCCCTTGTATTACTGCATCTTTATCAACAACACACTACGTTAAATCTCGCGCACAATCGATTTTTGGGCACTTGGATACCATTTCAAGCTCTATCCTAGCATAGTCGATTAATTATATCGTATTAAATATTATTTATCTACATTTTTCGTTTGCAGACGAGATTCCGATGTTGGAGTACATGGCGAAAGTGCGCGGCGGTCTCGAGGAGATGCCCAAACCGAGTGAGTCGGGTGCATACTGTAAGGGGGTACGGTAGGAATACTGTAATGAGGTACGGCATAGGTCGAATAGCTAGGTTATCGGTTTTCAAAATGCGGTCAGGTTTTTCGATTTTTGGCAAATTTGGCTCAAAATGCGGTCAGGTTTTTCGATTTTTGCGAAATTTGGCTCAAAATGCGGTCAGGTTTTACGATTTTTTGGGAAATTTTGGCTCAAAATGCGGTCAGGCTTGGTGCTTTGTAACATACTTTTCGATCTATGAGGTACGGTAGGGATACTGTATGGGATATGATCGAATATTTATTTTAATTATGCTATTACAGAGGCCCGCGGTCCTTCTCGCAAGCCGTTCATCATAACGAGAGATAAGGCGCAGAAGGTGGTTTTGCGTTTTGCAATTAGGATCTATTGACTAGGCAGAAATGAACAGATTAATATATACGACATTTCTGTGAAATACTATAAATCGAAAAAAAATATCGCGCTATTATTTTGAACTATGTTTTGATGATGTTTTAATTATAGTAATAATTACAAAAATAATAATTGTTATTATTATTATTATTATTATTATTATTATTATTATTATTATTATTATATTGTAGGCAGTCTTCGGGCTCGGCTATCCCTCCATTCCCGTGATGACTGTGGACGAGTGGTACAATGAACGCGTGGCCAAGGGTGCCTTCGGACCGGGAGGGTGAGTGATGATTTGTAGTTTGTAGTTTGAACACAATCTGAAGTTTGTAGTTTGATCAGTTGTTGGGACTGTAACTGAGCTTGATTGATTCAGACCTGGCGGTTCGGGTGTTTCGGCGCCAGCGGAATCGAGGCTGTCGGACAGCGAGAACGAGGATGATGGACGCGACGATGAGAGGTACGGTAGGATTTGAATTTTCCATATTTCCCGCCATTTTTATCATAATTTTAAGTTTCATCACTTTTTTGTTTAGGAGAGCGGCGAAGCAGCGATGGGACGAGTACAAGGACTCGCATCGACGTGGATGGGGCAACATGCATAATAAAGGATGATTTGGAATCAACCAAGCAAGATTACTGTAGCCTCACCATAATTACCGATCGTCAACTGATTTTATTCCCACACATGAATTACTGTAACTGTTTGTTCTTTAGCTTGTATCTCAATTAGTTTTATATCAGACGGAAATGTAGTAGCTACGGGTGCATTGACTTATTATTGTATAAATTTATCGATTGAATATTGATTTTTCTGTCAATGTTTGAGTGATTTGTAATACATTGTTTAAGCTAGTTTTTAAATCCATAATAAAACATTTTTATCTTTTAATTGATGTCGAATTCCTATTTTTATTCCTATTATACCGTTTGATTGATTCACGGTTGAGCATACTTATAATTCAGATTGATTACATGTTTTTGAATTATTGAATATCGATCGATCAGGTAGGTCAGCGATGTCGGGATATCGACAGGCGAGGAAGGGTAAGGAAGCTTTCTGGATCTGCATGTAGCGTATTTTAAACTGTTTCTAACAGTTGGTATGACAACGAAAATACCATAACAAGCTGTTAGGAAAACGAAACTATCAGAACTGTTTCCGTGTCATATTTCCGACTAGCATTGCTCTTGACACATTACCATGTGACCGTGTTGGCAATGATAATAATATTAATAAAATTATAATATATTATTAATATTATTATCATTGCCAACATGGTCACATAATAATAATATAATTATAATTATATTATTATTATTATTATTATTATTATTATTATTATTATTATAGATGATTCATCTGACGACGAGGCTCCGACGAAGCGTGTCAAGCAGACGGACAAAGACGATGATGATGTAGCGCCGACGGAGACCAAGCCGAAAGGTTATATTTGATCTTTGATCATTTGTTGTCGTGTAGTTTGTGCCTTGGTCTTTGAACATTATATGTTAATAGGCATATCCTATGGTGAATGAATGAGGCCTGCTCTTATCTCATTTACTTTTTTTTGCGTACTCTTCATCGTGCTGTAGCTTGATCTTTGATCTCTTCTCGTTTTGTAGTTGATCTTTGATCTCTACTCTCTAGGTTCGGGTCGCCACGTTTGGTCTGACGTCGTCTTGGAGGAATCGATCGCGATTGGCGGCATCGGCATGAATCTGCATGACAAAAAGGATAAGACAGTGAAGGTGCGGTAGGTAGTTGGGTCAGGGTACGGTAGGTAGTTGAGTTAGGGTGCGGTAGGTAGTTGGGTCAGGGTACGGTAGGTAGTTGGGTCGGGGTACGGTAGGTAGTTGTTTGAGGATACGGTAAGTAGTTGGCTACGGTAGGTAGTTGTGATGTTGCCACGACGCAACAATTGGCGAAACCAATACCTGTACCATTGACGGCCACGATGGCGGTTGGGTACGGTAGCGCTATACGGTACCCCAAATATCGATTGAGTCTTGTTCTTTGCAGATTCGTCGCGGAGCCGAGACATACACGGTTCCTACGGATGTGCTGGAGGCGAATGCGAACGCCTTTGCCTCGGGCGTCGATGAACCCGAGATGAGGAAGGAGGATGCGGTAAATGATTTATCGTTCGATTATCGATTGATTGTGATTTATCGATCGATAATTTGCCATCGATACTGTAGTATATGTCTTGACATTGTTCGAGATCTGTAGGTGGCATTCGAAGCGATCTCGACTTTTGATTGTTTTCAGAGCTTCAAACAAGTGAGCACCTCGGACGATCCTTTCGGCGACACGGTGGATCTGGGCGAGGTACGTGGTGTTTTATTTTATTTTAAAATGCTTACGTCAGTTGGTCTCGAATACTGTAGGCACACTACCTGAGTGGAGCATGAACTGACTTTAATTGCTTCTCTGTTCAGGTCGAAGGTTTCGGCGTTGGTTCATCGACGGAGCGTAAACCATGGTACCCGCGTGGTCGTGGCGGGCGCGGAGGCGTCAGAGGAGGGTACGGTTGCGGAATCATTTGTTCGCCCCGGTTGAACTAGGAAGTTACTGTATATTGGCATATCAATTTTGGTCTGGAACTAAACCGTTGTGAAGTCGGTATGGTAGATTTAGCAAAAACTAGGCTGAATTAATGATGAAATGAGTTTGACCGACTACGTTTTCTCTTGTACTATTTTCAACATGCTTCTTACAACATACTTTGGCTTAAAATATTGAATATATCAGGAAGCATGTGGAGTAATTCCCCTTTCTCATACCCCTCCCCACCAATTTTCGCACTTTTATCAGTTTTTCACTTGCTTTTTCGTTTTATTCGACGTAAAACTAATAATTAAATAACTTAAATTAACTTAAATAAATAATGTTCAATGCAGATGGATGCAGAAGAGTCGTCAGGCGTCTTCGACGACGGAGGCAGGAGAGAGCATGGAGTTGGGAGAGGGTTGGTGTTATCGATTTAGTCTTATCGATTACTTTATTCTCGGGAACTGCTGTCAACTATCCCTTTATGGTGTACCTTATTGCCACAAGTTGCAGGCGCGAACGAGGGCGGGGCGCGCGGAGGACGCGGCGGATTCAGAGGAGCTCCGAGGGGACGAGGTATATACCTTCCCCCCCCCCCCCCCCCCAGGATCGTATCCTAGTGGGATCCTAAGACTTCCTAGTGGAGCACTAGGAAATCCCCCACTAGTTTCCTAGGAACTGTGCTGTGGTTCTACTGGGAGAAAAAACGAGAGACGGTGCAGCTGCCGTAATCATACTATAGAGGCCGTATCCATGAACGATTGCAAATCGTTTGCCGACAAACGTGACTTCACAACCGTAGGGCGGGGATTTTTGGCAAACGCCTCCGCCTACGGTTGTGACGTCACGTTTATCGGCAACCGATTTGCCAACGTTCATGGATACCTGTACAGATTGTGCTGTAGTGTGGTCAAAGGACCGGTAGTGCTCTGTATTTCGCTTCCTGTAATCGATAATTACGAAATATTTTTTTATTTTCTTAAAATAATTTATTGTATTTCCTATAATCGATAATTGCAAAATATATTTTAATAATTTATTATATTTCCTACAATCGATAATATACCTATCCACCTTTGTGCAGGTATGTGGTATGGCAACAACCGTGGTGGTGGCGGAGGGTACAAGCGTCGATGGAACGACGATCAGGCCAAGGACCCCGCTGAGCTCATGACCACCCAGTACTCGCTGGCTGCACTTATGGTGAGATAGAGAGTGGTTACGGTAGGAGTGATTTGTGAACGTGTTTGGTGTAAGGAAGTGTACGGTAGAAGTGATTTGAGAGAGTGTGTGGTGTAAGGAGGAGTACGGTAGGTGTGATTTGATAATGTGTGTGTGCAGGAAGGAGTATGGTAGGAGTGATTTGAGAGTGTGTGGTGTAAGGAAGTGTACGGTAGAAGAGACTTCATTGTGTGATTTAGATAAACAGAGATTATTGCAGGCGACCGAATTTCCCGAAGGCCTTCCGCTTGCCGAGCTGGGCGATCACATTGCTAAGGTGACTTATTTATTTAATTATTTATTTATTTATCGTACACCACAAGGTGCTTTATCAAGTACAGAATCATCATCAAGTGCAAATGAATTGTGTGAAATGACAAAATATCAAAATTATTATAAGTGAGTGGGATCGGGGTGGGGGAAGGTGAATTCGCGTTCCCAAGCTATTATACTGCTTGGGAACGCGAATTCGCTTGGGGCTGAGATGTTTCATTTGATAGACCGATGCCTAGTCCTATTAACTTATTCCATTATCAGATTGAGATTTTCTCTATTGATTATTGTCAGGCTCTCGGCGAGAAAGTTACGGATACGGTAGTCAAGATTGTCGAGGCGATCGGTGAGAAGAAGGCGCTCGCGCTGTTCGATGAGACGAGACAGGCCGAGGCTGCTGGTGGACTCAAGGTATACGGTAGCCGAGGGGTACGGTAGATTACGGCACGGTATCAGATGAATCCGGTAGAGTACGGTATCTGACCAGTACGCTGGAGTGTATCGATTGATTGTGATCTATTTTTTTGATGATATACGGCTTTATGGTGTCTAGACGTAGCGGCCGAAACACCATGAAGCACATTATTAGTTAATAGTTATGTTTAGTACATTGTATTTAATACTAACTTAAGGCTTTATGCTAATGTATCTGTGGATTACTGTAATTATCGATTGATTGTCAGGTAGCGGATGGCTCGCGTAGACGCACTCCCGGAGGCGTCTTTATCCTCTTGTTCAAGTCGAGCCCGGACGTCGAGCCAAGTGTCAAGGTACTACGGTAGTCACACACCGCCGATCAGGAACTGACTTTATTGTATTGTACATCTGGATTGCAGGATAAAATCTTCGAGGATAGCCGAGAGCAGCAGCGTCGCATACTGAAGAGCAAGCGTAGAGGATATAAGAAGAAGGTATACGGTAGACTATGATACGGTATAGTATACAATAGAATATGGTGCGATCAATATTGATAAGCCAAGATCATCTGAACTTGATTGAGCTCATGAATAAACAAACAAATAAAAAACTAACGTGCGAGGACATCGATGTTTTGTACATCGAAGAGGCTGACCGGATCGATAAACTAATCAATCATGCGCCGATGTACCAAATACAAAATCATGTGTGAAAAAAATGTCAATGATGTATTACTGTATCTTCTGTGCAGGATGAGCGCGATGTTGGTCAGAGTCTGGATCAACTACAGGAACTTCTTGATCAGCGCAAGAAGGAGCTGGAGCAGCAGCAGGAAGCACTCAAGGTAGTACGGTAGATGGTTACATGGGTTACTGTAGCTTATTCCGTTCAGGAAGTCGGAGAGCCTTCGAAATCTGATGACGCTGATTGCGATAAGGAGGAGTTGGACTACGGTAGCGATGAGGATGAGACGCCGTCTCCCGGCGCGATGGAATGATTATTGATTTATTGACTATCTGTTATTGATTACCTGTCTATGGAAATTCATTAATGCTCTGTTACAGTATCTCAGTCAATGTACGGTATTTCGTTGTTTATTGATTTTGTTGGTTCTTGTTTCATTGACTCTCTGTGATCTACTGGTGAAGTTGAAGTTGTTTACATTTTTCGCCCAATTTATTCATAATGTAATAATTTTAATAACTTTTTCTAGCTTAGTAATAAATATTCTTAACGTAATTAGTTTAACCTAGACCATTGTTGTATGTGTTGACCGTGACCAATCGATAAACCATTTTATTTTTTGCGACCATTTGAATGTTGTAGCATATCAAAATAAATGACAAGAATCATTGATTGTGAGTACATTACTTTCATCAACCATTTGAATATTTAAAGGATTATATGGGTTCGAATTAATTAATAATTTCTATTTCTTAAGTAACTTCCATCATATTAAGCTAACAATTTTTATTTACATATATAAATAATATGAATTTTGTTTTGGATCGAATTTTAACAAAAAGTCAGTTTTCGATAGTTTGTGCACTGGTGTTTGGAAAGATCGACGGTATACGGTAGTTCATTTTTGCTTGAAATTTTCTTTTTTTCCTTGTTTTCTTTCGCTATTTTCCCTTCATTTTTCTTTTCTTTATTATAATATGTTCAATGGACGCCTGCGTTAAGTTGGTGTTGTAGTATATTAGGACATGCAAGTGGCATAATCCATATTTCATCATCGTCAACCTGAAAACATTGCTTGCTTCAATTAAGAAACTTCGTGAGTAATGGAGGACGACGAGATGTGCGCATCTGACGTAGAGATGGACGAGCACGAAGAGCAGTCTGGCGATGCTAAGAAGCAGAAGGCGAGCGTTATCTTTCTCTCCTTCTTTGTCTTTGAGTCTTGAGTAGAGTCTTTGGATCTTCTTCCGATAACGGCTTCATCATCAAACCTCTATGAAATGACTATACAACTAGTATTAATGGAAATGACTAAGAATCATTTGAAATTACAACAACACGTGGCTTTTGTGGGCCTGTTAACGCAAAAACGGCAGAAGCATTAAATGTATGGCCTATTCGAAAATGCCTTGTTTTTTCTCTTTCCTCGCTATGTCCTGTTTGTCCCTTCGATTTTACAATCATGCCCACAAAACCCCAAAATTTCACCGATTCCCATTGGCGTCAAATAGACTTATCTAACAGATAATCACATTACGCGATGCGTTCAATTGCATTATTATTATTTATTTATTTCTGTATGAATTCTTATAAAAGTAAAGCATTTTTGTGGACACCAAATCACATTATCGTAACTCGGTAGTGAACCGTAAATAAATATTAACTTGCAGGTGTACATTCCTGGCGTGAGTCGTCAGCTGAAGGACGGCGAGGAGCTCGAGTTCGACCCCGATGCGTACAAGCTCTTCCACACCTTCGAGACCAGTGAGGCTATTATATTACGCCATATTTTAAATATTTTGAACATGTTTGCAATTGTTGGATTATAATTTTTATTACTATTATTATCATGCCTCATAGCTATCGTGAGAGCGACACCTAGATGGTCATCGGTAGTTCGGGGATTTATTATTATTATTATTATTATTATTATTTCAGCTCGTCCATGCCTCTCATTCGACATTGCTCGTGATTCCCTGGGCGAGGGGCGCACAGAGTCTACTCCAGTCGAGTGCTATCTCGTTGCTGGAACGCAGACGGAGAAGGCCCGAGAGAATGAACTCTTGATTATGGGACTCAAGGTCAGCAATTATTGATTAATTGATTGATGCTAATGAGATTATTCGTATTGTTTAACCACTTGGTAAGAGTGTAGTTTCTAAAAACGTAGCCCGTGGTGTGCCTTGAAACGGTTAAAAGTTTTATATTTTCATTACAGAACCTCGTCGGTATGACGTCGGAGAACTCGGATTCCGAGGAATCGGACGACGAGGATGAAGAGGAGAAGAAAAAGAAGGAAACGCCCGTGCTCCATGCCGTGGCCATCCCACATCACGGAGGAATCAATAGGATCAGGGTACGGTAGAGTACGGTAATGCCGAATCAAAGTACGGTAGTGCCGAATCGGAGTACGGTAGTGAGGATATGGTAGCGTATGATTCTGCTGTATGAGACCTGTGCAATGGAGAAGAATCATACACTTTCAGACGTAGAGATTGCTTTTGATCCGTCAAGAATGATATCTTCGATAGAGATTAGTGATAGAGCTCTGACAATGATATTAGCGAAAGAGTACGGTAGATATGGAGAAATGTAGGGGAGCACGAAGTGCAGAATCATGTGTGTATGAATTGGATATAATATACATTATGAAATGAATCAATAATCTCAGGTTGATCGTCTCGGTGACTCGAGTGTGTGCGCCGTGTGGAACGACCAGAAGAAGGTGCAGCTGTGGAACATAACTGGTGCGTTTGTTGATTATTGATTGATTTATTGATTATTTAGATCATTGTTGCTGCAAAACCTTCGTTAAATTGTCAGTTTTTTTGGGTTTCGAATGCGGATGCTGGGTTGTCGCATAGCTCTCTGGACATTCATTATAACATTCACCTCTTCAATTCACAGCTTTCTTCGTGGACCAGGGCAGGGCTACAGATAATTAAGGAACAAACTAATACGCATAGATTCACTAGCTACCCGTTGATTTTGCGCACCGACATATCGTTATTACTCTGACTGGCTGCACCGTCGTTGATACGCTGCCCATTATTCGTAAATTTAATAAAATAAGAATTATTATTATTAATAATATTATTGTTATTATCAGGTGCTCTGGCCGACTCTGCCGCAATGACTGGCGACAGTCGCACGACGAAACTACTGAAGGTATTGATTTGTTCTACCGTATACTTCTACCGTATACTTGCTGGATTGTTACCGTACTCTTTATTCCAAATTAGGAATACTCTGTAACCTTTTGTCCTTTAGGAGTCTCCTCTCTTTACGTTCGCCGGTCATCGTCAAGAGGGCTACGCACTTGCCTGGTCTCCCACCACGAAGGTATGCTGAAGGGGGTACTGTATGAAAGTGGGAATATTGATTTTTGCCGATATTATTAATAATTGATTGATGATTAACATTTTATATTACAGGGTCAACTTGCCTCTGGAGATAATGCGCGTGCTATTCACGTGTGGCATATGCGCGAGGGTGAGTGAATATCGATTTATTGATTGATATTGATTTTTTGATACTGACTTATTTCATGATTAATATTCTAAGTGTCTTTTGTTTCTTGCAAATCTTGTAAATGTTATTTATTTATTTATTATGACAATTTTAATTAAAATTAAAATTTTAATTAAAATTAAAATTAATTAATGTTTCCCAGGTGGTTCATGGGTGGTGGACACGAAGTCCCTTGTCGGTCACACGGGCAGCGTGGAGGATATCCAGTGGAGTCCCACCGAGGCCGCACTTATGGTACGGTAGATATGGGCAGTGCGAGTACGGTAGATGTTATGGCATTGGGAATACGGTGGATATGTCTTCATTATTGCTAATGAAGAATAGCATTATATATCATTATATCCTGATCAATTAATAATAATAATAATAATAATAATAATAATATTGCAGATGTCATGCAGTTCGGACAAGTCTTTGCGCATGTGGGACACGCGAGTGCCTGGAAAGGTAGCGACTCTAGTCAGCTTAAATAGTGAACTCTAGCATTTTAGCGATGTTTCTAGCGCTTAAATGATGGTATTAAGTTAAATTTTAAGTGTAGTTCATTCATCAGAACCGGAACCAATAATTGTATTTGATGAACTAAATCAATAAAAATGAATCAATAAATCAATAATCGCAGGACGCATGCGTGTGTACGGTGGAGGGGGCACACGAATCGGACGTGAACGTTCTATCGTGGAACGCCCATGATGCTCTCGTAGTCACCGGTGGTGATGATGCACTGTTGAATGTTTGGAGTCTCAAGACCATCCAGGTATCATCATTATTATATTTTATTTATTTATTTATTTGTATATTTATCCACATTCATAATTATTTAAAATGAAATGTGAGAAGATAAAGTGAAAATGATGAGGTATAGAGCATACGGGGCACTACTGCCGCTAGCGGCAATACATCCCCGATTTTTGGCTCCAGACCCCCCGATTTTCCAAAAAAATCACTCAAAATGACGTACAAATGCTCCATTTTTTTTTGCTTCCGACACCCCGATTTTCATTTCCAGCGGCAATGCCCTCACACGTATGGTATAGAGGAGATAGATAACCTTCTTGATGAGTTGGGAGATGGTTCCACTGGCGTGACTTTTGCGAAGAAAGCAGTGTGTGTAGAGTGTGGTGAATGGATGGAATGCGTTAACGTTTGATGGAGATTAATAATAATAATAATAATAATATTATTATTATTATTATTATTATTATTATTATTATTCTTGATTACCTATCTAATCTTTTTGTAGTCTGGCCAGCCAGTGGCACGATTCAAGCAGCACACTGGACCGATCACCTCGGTCGAGTGGCATCCCACAGACACGACCACTTTCATCGCCACAGGTACGGTATATGGTTTGTTATGTGTGTGGTGTATAGGTTTCTTCCTTTACCTAATCTATGTATTTTATCGAATTTGCTACAGGAGAAGACGATCAGACCACCATCTGGGATATTGCGACCGAGGCTGATGGCGCTGCTGCTGAGGAGGATGAGGTTGGTTTGGGAGATCAAAGATCAAACTAAATCGATCAAAGATCTTCATTGAAAGAAAGCACACGCAACTATTATAAATCGTGTTCAGGTCGGAGAGATGCCACCACAGCTCATGTTCCTGCATCTCGGACAGAAGGAGGTATGGTATACTGAGCTTGTGGGATTACGGTAGATCACACCGCATGAATATCGATTGATTAATCTTCGATAATCGATTGATTATTGATTATAATATATTGATTGGTGTTCGTTCAGGTGAAAGAGTCTCACTGGCATCCGCAGATTCCCGGTCTCGCTATCACGACTGCCCTCAATGGATTCAACGTCTTCAAGACGATCAATTCCTGATTTATTGATTGATTTATGCCTGATTATCGATTGGCTACAGTACCCACTTGTTTTCCCCACCATTGTTATTGATTGATTCTTATTTACGACTTGTAGTGTGCTTACGATTTGGCTACAAAATTTACCTGAATACATAATCGGATTACTGATTTCGATCGATTGATTGATCCGTTTCCTGATTACAGTACTTTCCCAATTCCTTATCTATTATTCGTTATCGTTAGTATAGTTGTGTTTGCGTTGATTGGAGAGATGGAGGATATTATTGATTGTTCATTGTTATGCTTTCTTTTGATTTTGCTAATTGAATAAAAATTCATTTTTACAAGGTCGATCTTTGAATGTGTGAAGCAATCGAATATTTACGTCGTGTCATAAAATCGTAAAATAAAAATATTAAATTTATTATTATACCCTGCACCAGGGATGTTAGCATGCACATTTAAAAAAAACTGATAAAAGGCAATTAATATTAGGGTAACGACAAGAACAACGGGGGTACAAGGGACTGGGTCACAATATTTGATTACGGGTTGGAAAATGTTACAGGAGAAAAACCCGAGTTATATGAACAAGACCCGTGGAAGATTATTGATTAGTGTGGGACAACCGTAGATGATCTACCCCGATTAAGCGATACACAACTAGATGAGGGATAAATGTACAATAAGGATATAGGACATAAAAGATCAAAGATCACTCTAGCTCTTCCTCTTCTTGGGTTCACCACCACCAATGGATGACTTTCTCTTGCCGCCTCGGGAAGCTGGAGCCGGCTTTTGTGTCAGAGCCGGCTTTTGTACCAGGACCGGCTTATTGCCGGTGTCGATCGAGTCGGCACTGCACAGCGATGATGAGGTCGACGTCGTTGAAGATCCTGAGACGGACGACGACGAGAGGGGAGAGGCACGCCGACCATGGAGATGACTGTAGATGTCGTGAGTGGGCGGAGTCTGAAATTAGCTTTCATGAAAATCTTATAAACTTTTTGAAAAACATGAAAAGGAGAAGAGAGAGTGTGCGAAATTTTTCTCTGTTTTCTATTCTCTTCGCGAGTTTGAACAGACTGGATTTCACTGACTAAAGAAGGCCAAACGATGAATGGGAAATATTGCTCGAGGACTCTTTGGAATGTTTTGGATGCGTCTCGTTCTCTGTAGTCAAAGGTCCCTTTATAATTTGCTGTCTCTTTATATGCTACACTGTTTCGTTTCGGCTTTTGCCAGCGGTAAGGATTTGTACAGGGTGTGATACCGCTGACACACGGTTTTCTACCCTTTAAGCCAATTATAATTAAAAGATCAATGTGAAAGTGTAAAAAAAGTCGAAAAGAAATGAGTGCGATAAGGTATTTTTGAGGTTCTTTCATAGAAAATAAAGTATAATTAAACTATGGAAAACATACGAAAATGGACTTACCCCAATCATTTCAAGGGCTTCAATTGCATCTTGATTGGGCAGACCAAGTTCAATGAAGTACGAAATCGAATCGATAAGTTCTGCAATAAAAATATAATTTTTGTTTTATATTAAATGCAAAATCAAGAATTTCATGTAAAATGAATTTTACCAAGTTGTTTTTCATAAGTTACGTTGAATTTCGCATGCATACATTATTATAAAAATGATGCCAACTCACTTTTCTTCATTCTAAAGTTCATCTTGACCATCCGCACGAACGAGACTGCATAGTGCGTTAGTGGATCCAAATCCAGGATGGACTTGGGTGACATCGGGGCGTTGAACCTGAAAAAAATATATTATAACAACATTAATAGCAAAATATTTAGTTGAAGATTAGTATTAACCTAGATCTAATTCTAGTAATTCATTTATATTCTTTCTTTTTAAAGATCATTCATTCATCTTGTAAATCAGTTTTATTAGTATTTTCATATTCTAATCGAGCTTGTTTTCACACATTTCATATCATTTTATAGTTAACTTATTTTATAGCTCTTTTGTCAACGCTCTTCGCTCTCTCGTTGTTAGAGAACAAAGAAATAGTGTGCGCAACGAAGAGGTCATTGAGAGAGGTCACTCTCCCTTTAAATTTGCCTATTTTATTGAGAATAAATAATTATATAATAATACATACTTTACAAGAACTTCCAGTATCTCCTTCGATGCGTAGTTACAATAGCAGTCATCTACAAGCATTCGAGTGGGACGGATGTCGCCATTTGCCTAAATCAATTTAATAATAATAATAGCAACAACTAAATAATAATCGAAATACAAAAGATATTGTGTAGATAGGAATTTCACACACTTTAGGTAGACTTGCATCAATCTTCGAGTGGGTTTACAAGTCAAGTTCAAATGAAAACACTCTAATACCAGAGTAGCGAACAGAAATAATATGGGGAAAATAATAATTAAGTTTTATTAATTTGCAAAGGTCTTACAAGTAGCTGGTTCAGCTTGAAGTAGTCATTGTTTCGCACGATAGAAGAAACAGTCCAAGTCTTGCGAAGTCCCGACATTATTAAAATAATGACAGTTAGCGTCTACAATAATGAATATTAATTATTTAGTTAGAAATCTACAAGGGTTTGTGAAGAGGCATGTGAAATATTAAATTTTAAAAGAATAAAAGTGAATGACTAAAGAGCCCTATAACGTTAATAATGAGGAGAAAAGGAGTGGAGCAACCGTTCAAGACCAAGACATAGGTCTGTAATGGCTAATTTGAGTGGAAGTGCGCGTCTGTTGTTGCAAAGAGTTGGGGCCGGGATGAATGAGAGAGTGAATCATGACCTGTGGGGATACCGTAGCCACGGGGCCGGGAGATACGATAGCAGAAAGGAAAGGGGTAGAGGTAGAGGGTAGATGGAGAAGAGTCTCTCCTTGTAAAATAATAGAATCTTCACTCCCATAAGAATTGTCTTGGCAGCAGCGCTTCCAGACTCCAGATAATTATGGAACAAAGGGGGCATATATTCACTAGTTACCCGTTTATTTTGCGCACCGACATATCGTTATTACTCTGACTGGCTGTGCCATCGTTGATATACTGAACTTAATTATTACTTTCAATACATTATTGGCTTGGTATTATTTGTAAATTTAATTTAATAATAATAATAATTAGTAGTAGCATTATTGTTAAAATCAGGTGCTCTGGCCGACTCTGCCGCAATGACTGGCGATAGTAGCACGGCGAAACTACTGAAGGTATCGATTTGTTCTACCGTATACTTGCTGGATTGTTACCGTACTCTTTATAGCAAATTAGAAATACTCTGTTACCTTTTGTCCTTTAGGAGTCTCCACTCTTCACGTTCGCCGGTCATCGTCAAGAGGGCTACGCGCTTGCCTGGTCTCCCACCACGAAGGTATGCTGAAGGGGTACTGTATGAAAGTGGGAATATTGATTTTCTTGGCGATATTGATAATTGTTATAATAATTGATTGATAATTTACATTTTGTATTCCAGGGTCAACTTGCCTCAGGAGATAATGCGCGTGCGATTCACGTGTGGCATATGCGCGAGGGTGAGAGAATATTGATTTATTGATACTGATTTACCTATTGATTGATATTCTAAATGTCTGTGTTTCATACAATTCTTTTAAAATATTTAAATGTTAATAAAAATAATTAATTAAATCTGTTTCTCAGGCGGCTCATGGGTGGCGGACACGAAGTCGCTGGTCGGTCACACGGGCAGTGTGGAGGATATCCAGTGGAGTCCCACCGAGGCCGCACTTATGGTACGGTAGATATGGGCAGTGCGGGTAAGGTAGATGTTATGGAATGGGGGATACGGTGGATTTGTCTTCATCATTTCTGATGAAGAATAGCATTATATATCATTATATCCTGATCAATTAATAATAATAATAATAATAATAATATTGCAGATGTCATGCAGTTCGGACAAGTCTTTACGCATGTGGGACACGCGAGTGCCTGGAAAGGTAGGGACTCTAGTCAGCTTAAATAGTGAACTCTTGCACTTTAACGGAGCTTCTAACGGTTAAATGATACTGGAGAATTAAGTTTCATATTTCTGATTTCTAACAATAAGTGTTCATTCTATCAGTACCAATAATCGTACTTGAAGGAATAAATCGATAAAAATCAATCAATAATCTTAGGACGCATGCGTGTGTACGGTGGAGGGGGCACACGAATCGGACGTGAATGTTCTATCGTGGAACGCCCATGATGCTCTCGTAGTCACCGGTGGTGATGATGCACTGTTGAATGTTTGGAGTCTCAAGACCATCCAGGTATCATCATTATTATATTTTATTTATTTATTTATTTGTATATTTATCCACATTCATAATTATTTAAAATGAAATGTGAGAAGATAAAGTGAAAATGATGAGGTATAGAGCATACGGGGCACTACTGCCGCTAGCGGCAATACATCCCCGATTTTTGGCTCCAGACCCCCCGATTTTCCAAAAAAATCACTCAAAATGACGTACAAATGCTCCATTTTTTTTTGCTTCCGACACCCCGATTTTCATTTCCAGCGGCAATGCCCTCACACGTATGGTATAGAGGCGATAGATAACCTTCTTGATGAGTTGGGAGATGGTTCCACTGGCGTGACTTTTGCGAAGAAAGCAGTGTGTGTAGAGTGTGGTGAATGGATGGAATGCGTTAACGTTTGATGGAGATTAATAATAATAATAATATTATTATTATTATTATTCTTGATTACCTATCTAATCTTTTTGTAGTCTGGCCAGCCAGTGGCACGATTCAAGCAGCACACTGGACCGATCACCTCGGTCGAGTGGCATCCCACAGACACGACCACTTTCATCGCCACAGGTACGGTATATGGTTTGTTATGTGTGTGGTGTATAGGTTTCTTCCTTTACCTAATCTATGTATTCTATCGAATTTGCTACAGGAGAAGACGATCAGACCACCATCTGGGATATTGCGACCGAGGCTGATGGCGCTGCTGCTGAGGAGGATGAGGTTGGTTTGGGAGATCAAAGATCAAACTAAATCGATCAAAGATCTTCATTGAAAGAAAGCACACGCAACTATTATAAATCGTGTTCAGGTCGGAGAGATGCCACCACAGCTCATGTTCCTGCATCTCGGACAGAAGGAGGTATGGTATACTGAGCTTGTGGGATTACGGTAGATCACACCGCATGAATATCGATTGATTAATCTTCGATAATCGATTGATTATTGATTATAATATATTGATTGGTGTTCGTTCAGGTGAAAGAGTCTCACTGGCATCCGCAGATTCCCGGTCTCGCTATCACGACTGCCCTCAATGGATTCAACGTCTTCAAGACGATCAATTCCTGATTTATTGATTGATTTATGCCTGATTATCGATTGGCTACAGTACCCACTTGTTTTCCCCACCATTGTTATTGATTGATTCTTATTTACGACTTGTAGTGTGCTTACGATTTGGCTACAAATTTTACCTGAATACATAATCGGATTACTGATTTCGATCGATTGATTGATCCGTTTCCTGATTACAGTACTTTCCCAATTCCTTATCTATTATTCGTTATCGTTAGTATAGTTGTGTTTGCGTTGATTGGAGAGATGGAGGATATTATTGATTGATTATTGATTGTTCACCTTGTTCATTGTTATGCTTTCTTTTGATTTTGCTAATTGAATAAAAATTCATTTTTACAAGGTCGATCTTTGAATGTGTGAAGCAATCGAATATTTACGTCGTGTCATAAAATCGTAAAATAAAAATATTAAATTTATTATTATACCCTGCACCAGGGATGTTAGCATGCACATTTAAAAAAAACTGATAAAAGGCAATTAATATTAGGATAACGACAAGAACAACGGGGGTACAAGGGACTGGGTCACAATATTTGATTACGGGTTGGAAAATGTTACAGGAGAAAAACCCGAGTTATATGAACAAGACCCGTGGAAGAACATTGATTAGTGAGGGACAACCGTAGATGATCTACCCCGATTAAAAGATATACAACGAGATGAGGGAGAAATGTACAATCAAAATATGGACATGAATAAAAAGATCAAAGATCAGTCTAGCTCTTTCTCTTCTTGGCTTCACCACCACCAATGGACGACTTTCTCTTGCCGCCTCGGGAAGCTGGAGCCGGCTTTTGTACCACGGCCGGCTTATTGCCAGTGTCGATCGAGTCGGCACTGCACAGCGATGATGACGCCGACGTGGTTGAAGATCCTGAGACGGATGATGATGAAAGGGGAGAGGCACGACGACCATGGAGATGACTGTAGATGTCGTGGGTGGGCGGAGTCTGAAATTAAGATGGATGTTAGCTTTTAAGAAAATCTTTTAATTTTTTTGAAAGACGGGGAAAATAGACGAGAGGGTGTATAAAACGAGGAGAGTTTTTCTCTGTTTTCTTTTCTTTTCGCGAGTTTGAACAGAATGGATTTCACTGACTAAAGAAGGCCAAACGATGAATGAGAAATATTGCTCGAGGACTCTTTGGAATGTTTTGGATACGCCCCGTTCGGTGTGGTCAAAGGTCCCTTTATAATTTGCGGTCTCTTTATATGCTACACTGTTTTGTTTTGCCTTTTGCCAGCGGGAAAGATGGGCATAGGGTGTAATACCGCTGACACACGGTTTCTCACCCTTTCAACCAATTATAAATTAAATTAAAAGATCAATGTGAAAGTATACACTTGAAAACCAATATTTGCTAGACGGTATTTCTAAGTTCTTTCAGAGAAAACAAAGTATAATTAGACTATTAAAAAATACGAAAAAGGACTTACCCCAATCATTTCAAGGGCTTCAATTGCATCTTGATTGGGCAGACCAAGTTCAATGAAGTACGAAATCGAATCGATAAGTTCTGCAATAAAAATATAATTTTTGTTTTATATTAAATGCAAAATCAAGAATTTCATGTAAAATGAATTTTACCAAGTTGTTTTTCATAAGTTACGTTGAATTTCGCATGCATAAATTATTATAACAATGATGCCAACTCACTTTTCTTCATTCTAAAGTTCATCTTGACCATCCGCACGAACGAGACTGCATAGTGCGTTAGTGGATCCAAATCCAGGATGGACTTGGGTGACATCGGGGCGTTGAACCTGAAAAAATTACATAATATTATAACAACATTAATAGTAAAATATTTAGTTGACTATAGTTGAAGATTAGTGGAGGTATTGATCTAGATCTAATTCTAGTAATTCATTTATATTCTTTCTTTTTAAAGATCATACATTCATCTTGCAAATCAGTTTTATTAGTATTTTCATATTCTAATCGAGCTTGTTTTCACACATTTCATATCATGTGCTCATTAGCTTATTTTATAGCTCTTTTGTCAACGCTCTTCGCTCTCTCGTTGTTAGAGAACAAAGAAATAGTGTGCGCAACGAAGAGGTCATTGAGAGAGGTCACTCTCCCTTTAAATTTGCCTATTTTATTGAGAATAAATAATTATATAATAATACATACTTTACAAGAACTTCCACGTTTGCATTTTTCTATTCTAATTGAGTGTAGCGAGTGGTTTGTTTTCACACGTTTCATTTTTTTCATTGTTAAAATTTGTCCATTTTATGATAAATAAATAATAAGAATTATATTACATACTTCACTAGGACTTCCAGTATCTCCTTCGATGCGTAGTTACAATAGCAGTCATCTACAAGCATTCGAGTGGGACGAATGTCGCCATTTTCCTAAATCAATTTAATAATATTATTAGCATCAACTTAAAATTAGTAAACGAAATAAAATAAATATTGTGTAGATAAGAATTTCACACACTTTAGGTAGACTTACACCTTAATTCAAGTAGGTTCAGGTCAACTTTGAAAAAACTAATACCAGAGTAAAGAACAGAAATATTGTGTGAAATGAATTAAGTTTTATTAATCTTACAAGTAGCTTGTTCAGCTTGAAGTAGTCATTGTTTCGCACGATAGAAGAAACAGTCCAAGTCTTGCGAAGTCCCGACATTATTTGAATAGTCACTGTTAGAGTCTACAATAATGAATATTAATTATTTAGTTAGAAATCTACAAGGGTTAGTTAACATAAATGGAAATATTCAATATTAAAAGAATAATCTGAATGAGTAAATAGCCGAATGATGTTAATAATGAACAGAAAAGGAGTTGAGCAACCACTCACGACCAATACATAGGTCTGTAATGGTTAATTAGAGTGGAAGTACGCGTCTGTTGTTGTAAAGATTTGGGGCCGGGGATGAGTGAGGGAGTGAATCATGACCTATGGGGGATACAGTAGCCACGGGGTCGAGAGTAGTGATTCGATAGCAGGTAGAGAGAGGAAAGGGGTAGAGGTAGAGGGTAGAGAGAGAGGCGTCTCTCATTGTAAAGAACGGTATCCTCACTCCCATGAGAATTGACATGATTGGCAGATAAACTGGGAAATAGTGTGTGAAATGTAGAGATCGTAGGAATATCTTTTTTTTGTATTTTCGGAACGATCAAAATGAAGACCAAAATTTAGATGAAGGGAAGATCTTGTGAGAAAAGTTGAAACATTGCAAGAAAGAAGATCAATGAAGCCACCTCATATCGAAACAGATCCAGGGACCCACCGCATAGATGATCTAGATAGTTTAAAATGTAAAAAAAAGGAATTGATGGAAGAAAATCAAGATATTGTGATAACATGGGGTCATGCCTCTCTGGTATTTCAAATCGTAAAGTGTACTTAAAGGGAGCGTAACCTCACTCAATGGTCTCTTCGACGCGCAATGCTCTCTCGTTGTTAGAGAACAGAAAAATAGTGCGCGCAATGAAGAGACCATTGAGTGAGGTAACGCTCCCTTTAATATTTTCACTTTAGTAGACTTGTAAGTCTTGTAAGTCTTGTAAGTGTAAATGAAACTTTCCAAAAATCTCAACACATATCCTTGATATCGATCTAACCTCTACATCATAATCATTCAAGTTCACTTTATTTCATTGCAATAATTTCAGAAAAGTCTTCGTTTGTATCAAGTAAACTGTAGTGTACTGTAATTGTATTTATTATTTAATTTAAATATTTGAATTTTATGCTCTTTTCCAATGAATCAAAAACCTGTCAATTGTTCTAAAACTGGGCACAGTATGCTAGGTAAAGTTCCGAAAGTGCATACAGGCTCCTTGTGAAACAGTCCTGCACATTTCATTAACCAATTTGTAAAAAAATGAACGAAACATACCGCTCAATATCCCCTCGATGGAAGTATTTTGAAAATATCAAAATGGCTTATTTTTTCTCTCCTAATAACGGTCTTGATTTGGCGTTCATTTTATCTCTTGTATAAGTCTGTTCTTGCATAATGTGCATTTATTTATCTTGAATAGAAACAATATTTATGAAAGTAATAGAAACAATCAGTCGGATTATGCTGTTATCGTTTCGGAGAAATACTGAATAAGATCGTCAGCGTAATTCTTCTTCCACTCGACAACCTAAAATTGGTAAACATAAGGTTGCTGTAATCGGACATAGTTGATACAGGTTGTTAAATAACTGACACCGGGAGGGAACTGTGGTTAAAAAAATCAAAAATCCATTTGATGAATAACAACAAAAGAGGAAATTCCGATGCGGGGAATCGAACCCCGGCCTTGTGGGTGAGAGCCACAAATCCTAACCACTAGACCACATCGGATGGTGGAAGGAGTTTCAAGGTAGACATTGATGTTCAACTTCCATTGAAAATTGATTGACACTTAGGTCGACATTTAATTGTAAGTGAGTTGAAATATCCAAAACAATGCAATAAATTTCTCTCATTTTCACAAAATGATATTCGTACACTCTCTAAAATATTTTTGGTAACAGTAATTTGTTTAATCGTGCAAACGTTTAGTGCCTCATGCTGGAATCGAACCAGCGACCTTCTGTTTACTAGACAGACGCTCTGCCACTGAGCCAATGAGGCGGCTGATTCAGAATTGTTGAGCTATCGTTTCGAGAAAAGCAAACAAATTATCCTACTGGAATCTTTCACTCGATTTTTGCCCCTTCGAGCGTTCAAAAATTGCATACGCTATAGCCCCTGAAACACCCGTGTTTCAGAGGCTATAGCGAGCAATCGGGAAAATTTTTCATAAAGCAATAAACGCAGGGGCCCACGACCAATGTGTCTTTTGTGTCGATCACCTGTATCAATTATGTTTCAGGGATATGACCCAGTAATGATGAATAGGGCTATCGCTCATTGTCAGAATGGTATCAACCTGGCCCTGGATATCACAATCAAGAAACGTATGACATAAAGAAAGGAAGGAGGTCGATTAGTCCTTTTATTTAAAAAAAAGATGTACGTTATAAGCGTTGGCGATCGCTATATCGAATGCTGCGAGGTTCAGTGCTTCTTTTCGGGACGCACGCCACGCTTTGAGCTAAAAATAAAGTTTTGAGATCAAAGATCCAAGATCAACATTTACCTGTTCAATCTCCTCAATTGCGCTCATCTTTGTAGAATGCAGTACGATTCCACTTGTAAGAGTGACGCTACTTTTGAACCTTCAAAAACAAATTTTAACAATACTTTGTTCAAAAAGTATGAAAAGATAAGACAGGCAAAAAAACTCGTCTCGTTTTACACACTCCATGAAGCATTACTATGCCTTAAAATTGCTGTAGTGTCTCAGAGTCACACTCACCTATTATATATCACATCCCAATTTTCAGTGACAAAATTTCGCAAAACTGGAACGGCGACCGGGTTTTCGGCAGCATATTCGAACAATTTGGCTATCTCTTGAGCCCGAATTGGCGATTTTTTCTCATCAAAACAATCGAGAAGAGTTCTGAAAACATTTGAAACATACTGTAACCGGTTACTGTAATCGATGGAAATTTGTCACTGAAAGGCGTATTATAAATGATGTTGGTATTGTACCTCTTGAGTAGAGCCATGTCTGTTGTGCAAGTAGCAGCATGCATCAGCGGTGCTATTTCGATCTACAGTAATATCATGAGAGCAAGTTGAGTACGGTAGGTCACAGACCTGATTTGTCTCGTTAAGTAAGAGACGAATGATTGTTTCGTGAGCGGACGGGGGAGAGTATTTGACTCCATCACAGTAGAATCGATGCCGCAGAGGAGGAGTTATTCTAAATATCAATTTTGTTTGATACTCTCGCCCGACACTCTCGCAAATGAGAGCGTATGGTCAGAGAGTAGATGTGCCTTACGTTGAGCAATTGCTTGCTTGAAGTCCGCTCCCTTCACATTCCGTCATAAAATGATTCTGAACGAAAATTTGATTTTTAAAGATAAATCAATAATCGTTAACCTGGAATGAATCAAGAGCTTTATGCAAACACGTCTCATCGTCAGCTGTACACAAACCAATGGTTACGGCAGCTGCTTTCTGACTGAACAAAAATAATAAATGTTTTTGTAAAAATGTGAAATTATGGCAACGACAAAGTGACTACTTTTATATTTTTTACAACAAGTGTGGTGCGAGTCTACTTTAAGGTATAAACTTCCGCTAGACTTGTAGTCTACTTTCTCTGCCCGTAGTAGTTGTAGGTTAAGTATACCGATGGAGTAAGCAATTCTTAAAAGTTATGGGAAAATAATGAACAGCTCACGTTTCGTCGAATTTATTGTCATCCGCATATGAATTTTCCAATAATTTCTTGTCTAGGGGGTTTGTCAAAGGTAATAGTAGGTCTCGTTCGAATTTCTGTAAAGAGGCACTTCGAGAACTGTGTTTTTTTGCAAAGAAGGAGAATTTAAAGGGAGAGTAACCACACTCAACGGTCTCTTAATTGTGCACACTTTTTCTCTGTTCTCTAACAACGAGAGAGCGTAGAGCGTTGAAGAGACCGTTGACAAAGGTTTCGGACTCTATGAAGGTATGTCACGAACAAAGTCACGAAAAATTAGAGGGTATACAAAAATTTGTGGCAAGTATGATTTAGATAGTTCTTTTAAAATGGTATCGTACCTTTACTTCGAGAACAATAGGATCTGTTCCCATTATCCTAATTATCTTGTCAATTTCGGCGACGAAAAATCGAATCGGCAAGGAACCTGTTTCTTTCTTAAACACGTTTTTTAAAATTTAAAAGTCTACATCATTTCACGAAGTAGGAGTTATCATACCGGAATTGTTGACCTCAAAATTTCGAATAGCTCTGAATACTTCAATTTTCCAATGAGAGCCATAGCAAAAGCGTCCGAAACAAACCGAGCTCGAGTGATCGTAGTATGAAGCTGAAGTTTGTATAATTTCATATTTTATAATATAATCAAGATAAAAAGATTTAAATATGAAAATTATTATGACATTTCGACGCGTAGCAAACGTATTGCCTGTAGTTAATGAGGAGATTCAATATTCTAATAGATGGACCAACATTGGTTTGTAAATATAACTCTTGACCGACGGTTGCCAACATCTTTCCATCATAATAAGTACGATAGAAACCCATCGAGTCAATGTTGATGATATGGAATCCGAGTTTTGGTTTCACCAAAATCAATGATTCACCTGAAAACATCTAACTTCAAGGATCATATTTGATACAGGTTGGCAAATGATAACAAAGAATTGGAAAGCAATGAACGGTGCACAGGTAGCTTAATGATAGAACAATGCCCCGGATAGGCAGAGGTCGTGGGTTCGACTCCCTCCTTGTGCCAATCATTTGCCAACCTGTATCAAATATGTTTCAAGGAGCTGACCCAGCTATGACTAGGGTATCACTCACAATCAGATTCAATTCAAACTTCAAGGATCGTTCTAAATTTAAAAAAAATCAATTATCACTCAACTCTGGTCACATTTTATCATAAAATACTTTAGTTTGGCTTTCACCGAAATATCTTTTTTTCTAAAAACTAGAAAAAAAAAACATCCCAGTGCTCCTACCTCTGCTCAACCAAAGTTGTTTGATATCGTTGTTCATACGAGTATTGCCGATCCAGAGTGGTATGTCCCATTTGAACCTGTTATAAAATATGGATTAGTGAGTGAACATCAAATACCGTACTCACCCAAACTCTGGGTTACGGTACTTTTCCTTTTCTTTAATTTCGGTGTTGGCTTTGTAACGTTCTTGTGTGAATTGAATATGTGTACTATTGAGTTCACTTTGAATTACAATAGGGAATCCCATCTTAAATATTACAGTAATCCGATGTGATGATGCAATTATTGATTACCTGAGAGGTCCATTGGCTAGCGAAGTGGCGGACATCGAGCAGTTTACCGCGGGGGCCCTGAGATAAACAAGAAATATTTTTTATCACTGACGACTTATATTATTCTTTATAATAATTAGATCTTCTAGGAGGAGATTCGACTGTTGCACCTTATTATTATATTTGGAATGGCTAGAGGCGTACTTCTTACTGTCAAGCAGACCTAATGGACCACAACAAATTTTTCGTGGGTAGATTTGAGTTGTTAATCACTACTTTTGATTTCGACTTTTTTTGTAAAATGGAAAAAAATGTTCTGTAAAGCATCACATCTTCTGAAGCATTTTAATAGTAACAAGAAAATATTGACCATAACATTATGGCGAGTAGCTGCAACTTGAAGTGCACTCCAGAGGTCATCCGCACGCGCATTTCCATAAGAATGTCTTTTGAAGTATTCCTTAAAAACAGTTTGAAGTTAGAAAGTATCTTCTCTGGAAACATTCTCTTCTCAAATTTGTGTCTAACAATCTCTGGCAGACCAAGTAATCGAGATTGTGAGAGAGTTTATATTTTTGCAATTTAATATAAATATTTTAAAAAATATTAAAAATGTTCAAATAAAAATCCATACTTTGAGTCCGTCTGAAAAGGCTTCAGATCCCAGAACCTGTCGTATCATTCGGAGTACCGCCGCACCCTGATAATCATTCAAAAGTGGGGAAAACTGCTTTGAAAGGCACAGTACAGCCCGGTCGAGTTTTTTTTTCATGGACGAATGTACAAAAGTTGGGCGGGCTGTACTGTAACTTGGGCGCCCAGTGGTCTCACTGTAAGAAGAGGTATATGATATTATTTTTTAAACGTAGCTTAAAATACCGTACTTTCTTATAAGAGATATCATCGAATGCTTCCTTGATTTCGATTGGTCGATCGATTTTGAATGATAGAGGATGAGAAGTGGGAAGAGCGTCCAACACGAAGGCTTTCTCGATTTCATAAACCAGCTCCAAGTCCTGAAACTACGGTATTGACGATATCGTCTATCGTGAACTGAAAACAAATGACCAATATTGGTGTGTCTGCAGTGGGCGAGTTTATAAAGACATTTCCACCGTCATATTGCATTAGCGTAGCGAATCCCTCGTTCAACCAGAGATCGTCCCACCATTTCATCGTAACCAAGTTACCGAACCACTGAAAGTATGGTAGGGGTCGTCACTGAGAAAATTCTCTTGCGAGATGTTCTATTCTAAGTGATTGAGTACTCAACATCATAAATTGAATTCATTATCGCAGGAGGATTTTTCGCAGATTTTTCTTATAATTAAGAAAATGAAAACTAAGAAATGTTTAAGTAAATTTCCTGATTGAACAGACGAACAACCACAGAATACATTACTTTTTAAGACATACCCCGAGCTAATTTGAAACTGTCCACTCTCTTGCTATCATTGTTTACGAGAGAGTATTTCTAGAGCGGAGAGTAAAAATGGCTCGGAGTTTGCCTTTAAAGAAAATGTCTCACCATATGCGAAATTTCGTGCGAAAGGAGGGTCGCTACCCTCACTTTCTCTGACATTCCATACAAATTTTCGTTGTACAACTGAAATTTAATAAACGATCAGAAAAATAATTCCAACAAAGGGATGCTCCCAACTTGTCTTGGCCATATGAGATGGCAGTAGCAGGCTTAGAATCAGTTTTCGAATCCGTTATCAAACGTTACCAGTCAAGCCGAGCTTCGAAAAAATCGATATCGAAATTCGACTAGTTGATTCGAAAATTGACATCGTATCTACCTTATCCACTAAACTACAACAGCAGGTGTTTGGATAGTTGATAGATGAGTTTACGAACAAATTAGGCTGCTTTGTGTAGGGAGCCACACGAATTTCTGAATCAACTTTCAATATCGATATTCTCGAAGCTCAGCTCGACTGGGCAGCGTTTGAAAACGGATTCGTAATAAGCATCGAAAACTGATCCTAGTCGTGTTATTGCCATCTAATATGGCAGGACAAGTTGCGAGCATCCCCTGGTAAATAAGGACAACATGTATGTGATTTAGGTTCGCAGTAGATAAATGTAGACTAACAAAATCCTTTTCCTTGAAGATAATCAGTCCCCAATTCTCCATTGCTCCAGGTTGAAAATCAGGAGCGGCAAGGAGATCTTTAAAATTCTCTTTTTTTTAAAATATTAAACTTCACACCCAAGCTGAATTTACTCCCCGCTCTGGCAACTCTCTCTCTCGTAGAAAAAAAGTGATGGAGTTTTGCTGGAGCGGAGAGTTTCAAAATTAGCTTGTTCCTTTGCGCAATTTTCATGCTCTGGTGATAATTATTAGGTCCATAAAAAAAAAAACAAAAGTCAAATCTTCACTTGATGTGATGCATATTTAATTTATTTTTTACAAATTAAAATGTAACTTTTAAACGCGTATTTCTCACCCATTTTATCCAGAGGATACTTGATGCCGAAGTACTTCTCGAAATGCGTTACAACTTTGGCAGCTGCTTTGATCGCGTATTCACCGTTTTGAATGACGTCATGACGAGCCCATACGCGCACCTTTAATGATGGTTCGTTAAAAATAGTGGAAAACCGCAATCGGCGACTTTCCACCCGTTAAAAAAGTACCCGGAAAGTCGAAAATGGAAACACGAAATTTGAATTCGCATGCGCAAAGAGTTGCGGGAATTCAAATTCCGACCTTCCGATAGCGAATTTCCGCTGTTTGAAACATTTAGAAAAGCCGGAATTGCATTTTTAGCGAGCATTAGTTGAATTTCCATTTTAACTGCTAAAAATCGATAACGGAAACTCGGAATTTGAATTCCCGCACCTCATTGCGCGCGCGAATTCAAATTTCGTGTTTCCATTTTCGACTTTCCGGGTACTTTTTTAACGGGTAGAAGAAGGTCGCCGATTTTGGTTTCCACTATTTTTAACGAGCCATGAGTCTTTAAGCGAGTTCCTTTAAGATAATTTGAAGTCGTTCCAAACCCCTTGCCATTTTCTTTGCACAGTATAGTTATAAAGATCTGCGTATCTTGAATCACTTCCTCTACTCCCATTGTCCCCTCTCGTTTTTTTGCATCATAAGCTCTCATTTACTTGTTGTTGTAAATGTTACCGCATCTTTTTGATGTATGATGAATTAAATTAAAACAATATTACATAAAAAATATATATTCCTCGATCATAATAATTCATTTAAATAAATTGATAATAATTAAATATTAATAAATAACACTTACCAAAATTCCATTTTCCGAGATCATCATCTTTTTCGAGAAATTCCCTACTGCGATCGCTAAGAGATATGTTGACATTTTTTCCGTCTTCGCAAACGTGGACAACTTCCACGAATCGGTCAAGCTAGAAAAACATCAAATATTGATTAGAAACATACGATCGATTTTTAATAGACAAAATAACTGGTGTAACTAGTAGAACTAACAAATTAATACATATATCTCACTTTGTTTGCTTCTCGAGACCGTTGCTAAGTGCTACAGTACCATTCGGATGTTCAATACGCACCGACCATGTTGCCTGATGTTAATCATATAACTTTTACTGCGAACACGGTTGATGGGGCATCACGACGAATCATATCACTAACTATAACTAAAATATTCCGCTTTATTGTAGATGGGAAAGTGTAGCGGCTAGCATTATTAATAATTTTTTTAACCTTGAAATCAGGTTCGTCAAAACAGGGAACAACTAGTCTAGCGGCTGTTGGCTCCATTTGGGAGATAATCATGAATCTGAAAAAAATAATTTGAAAAAAACATAAACATTTTCAATTTCGAAATAAATGACATACTTTTCGTCGCCCTCCTCATCCTTGTATTTATTCAAGAAAAGTCCTCGCAGATTCTCAGCAATTTTGAAGGAGTAGTCAATCTTTAAAAACATTGGAATACCACTTTGATTATTTGATCTTTGATCTTTGATATATATTGTTTGATCTTTTAAAACTCATCGGATCAGCCACACCAGAGAAATTTAAAAAAAATATAACCGAAAGGTCGACGACATCTCCAAGTTTGAGTTCCTCGTTGAGAAGGATTGTTACCTGGATAAATCATATTACATTTACTGAAATATTGCTTAAAGATGGAGGCCCTCGAATGTTTATGCAAATACGTAACATCATTTGTGCAAGAGATTAGTGATATGCAAGAAATTAGCGTGGCCATGCATCTATCCCTTGGTGTAGTGGTAAATGCGCTGTCTAGTTAGCGTAACGTCGCGGGTTCGAAACCTTTTGCCGAACTTTCTTATTTTCAAAATTTCGCGCCTTTGCCTGTACATCAAGCATGATTCGTTCATGATTCTAGCGAGCAATGAGCTGAATTAGCATAAAATAATCTATGAACGGTATGCAGAATCACTTTGACTATATTTCTGTCTTCACAGTTTGTTCACGAAAATATTCCCCGGACTCCACCTTTAAAATATTTTTAAAAAATGAAAAAAAGCTAAAGTAACCATCTCCAATTCTGTCGAAAATTCCACAGCCGACACGGATAACTTTTCGTTTTTCTTGGACTGAAAAATAATATTTGAGAAATCTCGATCAAAAGTAAATTAATTTGAATTAGACAAAATGCATAATCGATATAAATCACCTTGAGGCTAACAGAGCTCGATTCCCTTGTAAAGTTCAGTACAGCCGAATTTAAGACTATTTTATTTGTTGTTTCAAGAACATTAATTGTTATGTTCACCTAAAATATTATGTATAAAGTTATTTTACTCACTTCTGTGGCCGTATGCATGAACTACGGAAAACTGTTTTCCGGGAAAATGTGACGTCATTAGCGTATGCGGGGGATTTTTGGAAAACACCTCCTCCTACGCTAATTACTTCAGAAAACAGTTTTCCCATCTGTCTACGTAGTTTGCTGTCGAAAATATGGGAATCCTCATTGAATTGAACACATTGTTTTACATTTTTAATAAATTAAATAAAGTAACCTTGCATTCAGCAGTCAACTCTTCGCTCTTCTCTATTGACGCACCGTATCCAGGAAGGTATACCTAAATATTTTATTAAACGAAAGTTTCCAAGCTATTTAACACTTTGAAACGCCACTTTTTAATTTTGAAAATTGACTCGTTTTTCAGTTAGCGATTACGTCGATTTTAACAGATAAACGATTACCAATCTTACTCTTAGAAGAAAAGTTGGCACTACTTCGGTTTCTGGCCACCCCCCCCCCCCCTCAATCATTTCGAGTAGTAACTCTTCTCGGTTGTGGTAAAACCAACCGCATCATGATTTATAGAATGATGAAATGAGAGGAGTTTTGTCTCCTCTTTTCCCATATTATCTCATCCTATTCTAATTTCATTTCCATATCACCCCATTCCCCTATAAAAAACATTCAATTCCTTCTCTCCGGTTCAGTCCAGAGCTCTCCCATCTTGAGGAGAGCTCGGGGAGCATTTCGCCCCCGTGGACATCGTCCTCCCAGTGAGGACGACCGCTCCATTCGATCGAAAAGATCGAAATGGAGGGGATGGCGGGTGAAGGGGGGCGGGTGGCCAGAAACCGAAGAAGTTCCGAAAAGTTGATCTACATATGGTTAACCAACCTTCATATGAAGGTCATAGTGCTCAGGAGACATTGCACTTGGCAGACGAAAAGCTTCCGCTATCGGCTGATTATCGATTGATTGTATCGATTCAGTCGAGTCATCGGATTGATCTTTATCCGTGGAATTGAGGAAGGTATCAACCACAGAGTCCGAGTTTGGTGAACATCTAAAATGGAGATTTGAGACTGCCAACAAATGGGTTCAGCCATTCCGGTGAGATTTTCAGGTTTCCACTATTTTTAGAGATGATATAAGCTTCTCTGAAAATTTCTGTAAATTTAAAACTTCTTTATTAACTTTTTATTTTGTTATTTAAAAAAAAGCCAATTACTGGGTAGGACTTTTCGATGTAACCGATTCAACAGCATATTCCTCCTTTTCTGAGTTATCCGATGACGTGCTGAACGATTGATTTTATTGAATTATTGATTAAAAAAATATTGATTTTCTGAAATCAAACTAACCAGACACAAAATTTCCGATTGGATGATATTGCCAAGATCAATGCTGCCAAGATAATGAATACTAAATTACTGATTATTTTATTTTCTCAAAGATCTCTTCATTTCATGAACTATTTCATCCTGCTCATCATATGTTCGATATATTGCAGATATAATTGGCAAAAGATTTAAAAACATTAAATATTAGAATGAAGGCTCTTACCGATCAACGCATTACAGGCCATTTTAGCAGCATTCATATAAGAAGAATGGATAGAAGCTCTTCGTTGCTGTTCTTTTATGGATTATTGCACATTGATTTTGATGGGAAAATATTCATCATTGCACAAATTTTAATAAAGATGAATCAGTTGTATACAGGAATAACATCAAATTTAGTATGTGGAACAGAACTTTGCAAAGCTTTTGCGCTGACTGTATGCAACTATAAGACGAGATATGCGTATTAATTAGAAAGATGATAGTCTCACCATTTTCTGCAACATCGTTTTTTTTAGAAGAATTTACAATAAATAAATTCTAAAGTTCTTCAAAATTTTCAATCAATGGTATAGCATTCTCATTCAAGAAGATTCGTCCTGTAGTCCTCTGTAGTGTATCCGGGAAATGAATTTTAGATACTCCGGTATTTCATAACTTAAAGTCTACTTAAAATATGTCAATTACTTTTAGAGACCGGCTCGGTAAGACTCGAGCATATTCCAATTGATTCTGGGATCTTCTTTCTCGATCTTCCTCAACGCGAGCAGGAACACTCGCCTGAGTGAGGAAAGAGTTCCTGGGCTCCCGGGCGACTTCCTCACACTCTCTCATATCTACGCAGTCTCTTCTCTGATCAAAGAACGATCACTCATTATGTGGGAAGAATTCGAGGTTAGAACATGCTAGAGAAAAAGGGGAAATGGTGAGAAAAGACGCGAAAGTAGAGAGACAGACGAAAGTAATTCTTTGGGAAAATATTCATACGCAAGGGAATAAATGATGCGTCCCAATGCGCCCCGCAGCGGAGCGCAGCAAAGCACGTGTACAAAACACGACCTGTCTGTATAGTATAGATACCCCACTCCCTTCACTCTGACCCTTCACTCTGACTTCGGCCGATTCACTCTGATAGCAGGTGATAGAATAATAATTTGATCAAGTGCACAAGTTTCCAATAATTCTTTGTTCATTTATTAACTGCGGTAATGACATTTTGCAACAAACAAAAACAGTTTTGCTCTTTATAGATTAATCGAAGAAAACAAAGACAATCTCTATATTAATAATTAATATAGATTATTCTTATTGCGGTTATATTTAAATGGGAATCTTAATTTAATTCTTCATTTTTGCTTCGCTCGTCCGTCATCAACGGTTGTTCCTACCTTCAAGCAAACAGCATGTATAAGACCTTTGTTTTTTCACTTTAAAATCACTGATAAATAAATAACATATTTCTAGTTGTCTTCTCCAATGACTCGTAAAAAGGATGAGGATTCCGGCTGGTGCAATACAGTACTCCGTGAGTATTCTCATTTTCAGAATTTTGAAATAAATTATAAAGATTTTAAAAGTAATTCTTTATAATTAGTAAATTGAACTCAACATTGTCGCGGCGTCTGACAACTTATCAAAAGATAATACATAACAAAGAAACATATATTTCTAATTCACTATTTACTCATTGTATGAAGACTAATTCAGTGATTGCTGCATCAATCCTGATGACTTATCTCATGTTACGCTCACCATGGTTTACAACGACTGAAGTCTGTAACGCGTTAGTTAATGAATACTTCATCATCAATCTTTGAAAATCAATAATCGTTAAACCAAAATAAATATACAGGATTCCTCCAAGCAATGTATCCACCAATCTGTCAGAAGTAGATCAGTCAGATGAGAATGGATCAGTAGATCAGCCTGATGGGAAAAAATCAATCGATAATCTTCCATCAGCAGAAGTTCTTCGTCTACCAAAGACACTGGCACCAGAACACTATGATCTTCAAATGAAGGTTGGTCAATTTCAGTTCAAAATGTTAGAATGTAGAAGACCTAAATTTAATTGATCTGAGGCAAAGCTATTTAAAACCATTTTTTCTCTGACAATGTCAAATGAAATTTGTCAGACGAGCAGCTTGTAAACTTTCATGGTCAAAAAATAGAATATTTATTCCTTTAATAATATATTCAGATGTTCCTACCGGGATACGGAGCAGCAATCGAGAAGAGCAAAGAGCTAACTGTTGAGGCAAATGTATGAACTTTTACGAAAATCGATCAATAATTTCATAATTTCGTCATCAATTTCATCAATAATTTCGAATAAAACTAAATAATTATGTTTTAGGTGAATATAACTATCTACGTTCTGGAAACGACGAATAAAATTGTGTTGAACTCTCGTGATCTAAAATTCACAAAGGAATCGATTTCTGTAATCCTCGAGGCGAGTGAATATCAGGTATATATCAATAGATTTGCAAGATTTTGACACTTTTATAATCTTCATCGTGCGAGTATGTGGGAGCGGTGTGGTCATCGCTAGATCTGCCAGACTCGATCGCTTATGTAGCTCTGTGAACCGATCTTTGATCTTAGCTCTGGGAGCACGTTATTTTGACTTTCTTCACTTTCCCCGTTCCCATTGTCCTTCTTTTTATTTCCCATATGCAAATTTTTCATTTGATTCGCATTCTACTTATTGAAATATCTTGTGTTCAAAAAAATTATAAACTCACTTTGATAGAATCCACCTATCAATAAAAACTATGAAAAAACTATGCAAAAATAGTTGACTGGGAATAACAGGAATGTGAAAACTACCAAGTTTGACCACTAAGCGAAAGAAAATAAATAAATAAAACTTTTTAGTCTGCTTATTTTTTATTGTAAAAAATAAAAATAAAAATAAAATTTCTATAAAAAGAGTGACTATTTCGTTTTTTTCAAAAAAAGTGATAATTTGCAGTCCACTCGAATTGAGAAGTTGAAAGTAAAGAGCCTCGAATTCTCGAAAGAACTTGAAATGGTCAGTGCCGCGTATTATCTTAGACATCTTTAGAATTTTAAAACAAAAGTCTTTTCTAGGTAACTATTGTTTTGAACGAGCAGCTCAATAAGGAAGATGACGTGTATCTCTCGGTTAGAATTTCATACATTTACCCAATACAACTGACGTGCATAATTGCCTTTATCAAAGATCAAAGATCAAAGATAAAAGAATAGAGAAAAAGGTCCCATTTTAGATTAACTACTCATTTAAAATCAGGAAAAGTTTGCAAGGAATATATCTGAGTAAATATAAGAATGAGCAGGGAATAGAAAAGTAATCAATTTCGAAATTTTAAATTTTAAAAGTTATATTGTTTAGATTATTGATCATGTCAAAAATGGAACCAACAGCCGCTAGACTCGCTGTTCCATGTTTTGATGAACCAGACTTGAAGGTAATAAAATAATGCCCCTGAAATTCCTTTCGTTGACAACTTATGGCTCGTTAAAAAATAGCGGAAAATCGAAATCGGCGACTTTCCACCCGTTAAAAAAGAACCCGGAAAGTCGAAAATGGAAACACGAAATTTGAATTCGCGCGCGCGCAAAGAGGTGCGGGAATTCAAATTTCGACTTTCCGTTATCGATTTTTAGCTGTTAAAATGGAAATTCAACTTCCTACTCGCTAAAATATGGAAATTCGCTCGGAATTTGAATTCCCGCACCTCTTTTCACGCGCGCGAATTCACATTTCGTGTTTCCATTTTCGACATTCCGGGTACTTTTTTAACGGGTGGAAAGTCGCCTATTTCGGTTTTCCACTTTTTTAACGAGCCATAATATGGAATTACATTAATTGAGTTTTCATTTAAATGTTGATTCAATTCATTCGATAGTGTATGTTCAAAATATTTAACAAAATTCAATTTTTTTTATAAATTTTTGTATTAATTAACGATTACTATAAATATTGATTTGTATGATTCAATTTTAATAGCCTTTAAAAACGTTTTATTGAACTCCCCCAGGCAACGTGGTCAGTACGTATCGAACATCCCCAGGGTACTGTAGCACTCAGTAATGGAATGGAGAAAGAGAGAGAGTAAGATTATTATAAAATATTATAAAAAAGCTAATTATTCCACGAATCCGAAATTTCAGTCATTTCATTCATTTTTAGGTTATCCGATTCGTGGACGTTGTCTACGTTTTCGAAGACTCCTGAAATGTCGTCATATCTCTTGGCGATCGTAGTAGGCGATATCACAAATAAGAAGATGACCACTGAGAATGGAGTTTTGGCAAGTTTTAATTAATATAACATAAATATAAATTTATTTAAACAAAATTATCTTATCGATGGATAACTGTCAAGCGTAACCAAGGGTTCTTTTAACCTACTTTTTGGAAGTAAGATCATGAGTTCGCTTTGCGGGAGAGTAATGTCAATGTGGAGAGTAAACTTAGGGGTGTAACTTTAAAGGGTCCCTTATAGGTACGCGTTTGGGCTCGACGCGAAGTCATTCAAGAAACAGAATACGCGATCGAATCTGCCGTCAAAGTTATTTCATATTTCGAGGAGTACTTCGGCATAAATTATCCTTTGGATAAAATGGGTATGATATAACTTTTATAAAAAAATTACATTTATCATATCTCGTGCTAACAAGGGAAGTCTGGTTGGACGGTCCCGGACTTCGGGATTCATGTTGACCATTTTGGCAAAATACCCATGGGCGCCGAGTTATTTTTTTATATTGTATTTCTGCTTGTTTTCGCTCTGTTTTCGACCTACAATGAAACCCAGTCTCTGTGAGATCGAACGCAGTGGTGAATAAGAGTGGTGAACAACGTAAGTTGTGTTGAAGATGAATAAGAGGATGGTCAATATATCTTTTTACTTGCAAGTTTGATTCTCGCTCATGCTCAACTTGTTTTGCTATTTTTTCTTTGTATGAAAATCTTTAAAAAATTATATAAAAGAAATCATAAATTGTTTACATTACCATATGTTAATGATTATGAAAATTACAATTTATAATGGTTTTCTTTCGATCTCACAGAGACTGGGTTTCATAGTAGGACGAAAACAAGCAGAAATATGCAAATAACTCGTCGCCCAGGGGCATTTTGCCAAAATGGTCAACATGAAAATGTCTTCTTTTTCGGATACCTATCGAATGGTATATGTCCCATCTCGAAGTCCGGGACCGTCCAACCAGACTTCCCTTGTAAGTAAAAAATGAGCGGATATGTATTTTGCATTAAGAGAACAGCTCGGTAAGACTCGAGCATTTTGACCCCCTGCCGGACATTCGTCAAGACTTTCGATCTGGCCCTCAATACTTTCATCATAAACACATACCTGGGGAAGACCGATGAAAGTTGTAGTGAAAATGCCCTTAGGCTCAAACCCGGCTCACATATGTAACATTAAGTAAAAAATTGAAAAATGCATAACTTTTCAATCGTGATAGCTAGCACTTTTATTTCTTTTTAATGGTGAATAACATGCCATGCACCCTTATAAACACAGCTGAGCAGTAATATCGTATCGTTCTGAATATGTTTTTTTCGTGTCTGATTTTCAGATTTTTTCTCTTCTATCCTCGTTGAAGAGAGACGGCAAGCATTATCATAGTACATATTGTAGCCCTGACAATTGTGTACATGATGGTCACATTCCCTTGGCCAGCCAACATTTCGCAGGCATCGAGAATTGCAACAGAATGTGAGACATGTGTAATTTGCAAAAATCGAAAATTTAATTTCCTGTAAATCGCAAGAGTAAGAGGTAGCTTTATTATGTCATTATACTCGTAGTAATGCGAGTGCACAGGAAAAATATACAAATAGACTCGGACTACATTTTTTTTTTTAAATTAGAAAATTCGTTATTTTATTTTTATTTTTTTAAAACTGCACATTGAGTCGACCGTCAAGTCAAGTTGATTCATAGGGCAAATGGTGGCTGATGCATGTCCGCTTGCGAAAACAACTTCCACGTGAAAAATCGTCGTTTCGCAGATCTAGAATTTATTTTTAAAATTATCAAACTTGAATATTTACATGTTTCTTTCATATAAATTGCTTGGAAGGTGGCGTATGGCAACGAAAGCTGTAACATTGTTATCAGTAGGAGTGTACTGTACTGCACTACCGTAACCCTCAGGAATCACGAACTAACTTTTTTTCCAGTCGACTCATGGTTCTCAACTATGACCCGGGGTTCATTGTTGAGAATGGCTGAGGTCGAAAAATTCATGATGATCCCTGGCCAAATACTATTTGGCATTATATCAACAGTAAGCCAACTTTTGTTTTTATGGATGCCGTAACCCGAACTACCGTAATCTAGCTACCGTACCCTATAATAATATGGCGAAATTCTCGGAAAATTCAGGTGTGTGCATTACGATTACGGTAATTCGTATTACTATATCCAGAAAAATATAAGTTGGCTCACTATTGATATAATAGCAAATAGTATTTGGTCTGGGATCATCATGAATTTTTTGACCTCAGCCATTCTCAACAATGAACCCCGGGTCATGGTTGAGAACCATGAGTCGACTGGAAAAAAGTTAGTTCGTGATTCCTGAGGGTTACGGTAGTGCAGTACAGTACACTCCTACTGATAACAATGTTACAGCTTTGGTTGCTGTACGCCACCTTACAACCGATTTATATGAAAGAAACATATAAATTTTCAAGTTTGATGATTTAAAAAATATATTCTAGATCTGCGAAACGACAATTCTTCACGTGGCAGTTGTTTTCGCAAACGGACATGCATCAGCCACCATTCGCCCTATGAATCAACTTGACTTGATGTGCAGTTTAAAAAATAAAAATAAAATAACGAATTATCTAATTTTTTTTAAAATGTAGTCCGAGTCTACTTGTATATTTTTCCTGTGCACTCGCATTACTACGAGTATAATGACATAGTATAATGACCTCTTACTCTTGCGATTTACAAGAAATTAAATTTTCGATTTTTGCAAATTACACATATCTCACATTCAGTTGCAATTCTCGATGCTTCAGAAAAGTTGGATTTCCAAGGGAATGTGACCATCATGTACACAATTGTCAGGGCTACAATATGTACTATGGTAATGATTGCCGTCTCTCTTCAACGAGGATAGAAGAGGAAAAATCTGAAAATCAGACACGAAAAAACATATTCAGAACGATATGATATTACTGCTCAGCTGTGTTTATAAGGGTGTATGACATATTATTCACCATTAAAAAGAAATAAAAGTGCTAGCTATCACGATTGAAAAGTTATGAATTTTTCAATTTTTTTACTTAATGTGACATATGTGAGCCGGGTTTGAGCCCAAGGGCATTTTCACTATAACTTTCATCGGTCTCCCCCTGGTATGTGTTTATGATGAAAGTATTGAGGGCCAGATCGAAAGTCTTGGCGAATGATCGGACCATGCTCGAGTTTTACCGAGCCGGTCTCTTAAAGGACTAAGACACTTTTAAGCCACAGCTCTGTCGCAAAAAATTAATCGAGAGTTGTGAAGTGAACTATGGTTGAGATATTGTTTTTATATATATATATATTTTTAGCTTTATTGTATGAAAATTTAAATGTATTTTACGTTGTAATTTAAATAAATGAATTTTTAAAGATCTTTTCGCTGCTCCCGATTTCGAGAGTGGTGCAATGGAGAACTGGGGACTGATTACCTTCAGAGAGACAGTTTTGGTTTGTATTTTATTGATCTACTAACATGATATTTATCATTGCTTTGGAAACTCACACCTTCGGAATGTTTATAGTCAGCACTGACATGCAAAAAACCATAGTGACTTTATATGTGAAGTGTTCAAAAAGAAAGGAACAAGAAATATTTCACAACAGAGCGAGTTTTCTTTATTTTTGAAAACCGTTTGAACACGGTCTAATAAATTTTTATGTAGTAAATTTTCAGTTATACAACGAACGTTTGTATGGTATGATGGAAAAGGTGATCGTAGCCACTGTTATTTCACATGAAATAGCACACATGGTGAGAAGAATTGTTTCATTTTTTCACAAAATTCTCATAACGTTTTTCATTCTCAATGAGATCAATGATGGAAACCATCAAACTATCATATTACTTGAACTATCATACTAGCAAGCATTTAGTTAATGGTATAACTGTACGCGCCGCTTACGTGTTTATTCGTGCTACTATATTTATACGTGTGGTGATTATAAAACACATGGTATAACTGTATCTGCCACTAATAGCCTAATATCTTCAGTGGTTCGGTAATTTGGTTACAATGAAATGGTGGGACGATCTTTGGTTGAACGAAGGATTCGCATCTCTCATGGAATCAGACGCTAGAACAGCTATCATGAAGCAATCGGTAATTTGTTATCCTCGATTTGTTTGTCCACTTCATATCAAGTTTGGGCAGTTCTCTGTTTTTTTTGGCCCAGGCCATTTTGCCATTCAAATACACATTCATTGTGAACGTGACTGATCGCACAGAAGGGCATAATAACAAACGAAGAATGGGAGGGGGAGATGAGAGTTCAAAATAGTATGGGCCAAAGAACAGAAGTGTCGATTTTTGAGTCCTCTTTTATTTTGCCGCTCTATTTGAAGAATCACTATGAATTAACGGCAAAAATAATTTATTCGCTATTGAAACATGAGAATAATGAACAGACTCAAACTATGGACATAACATGCCATGCGTCAGCACAGCTCCCACGTATTGAGGAAAATATTGAAAATCATTTCAGGAAGGCGAAATTATTCGTAATATTGAGAAAGCCTTCGTTGAAGATTCCCTTCCCACTTCTCATCCTCTCTCCTTCAAAATCGATCGAGCAATTGAAGTTCGGGAGGCATTCGATGTTATATCTTACTCAAAAGTACGGTAGTTTAAGCAAAAATTTTACTCTCATGTAATATTTCTTGAATCTCCCACTAATGAAGAAACGATATTTAAACGCTATCAAATTCTCCTTTAAGGGTGCGGGAGTCATACGAATGCTCAGGGAAACTATGGGCTCCGATGCATTCAAAGATGGACTCAAGGCATGTTCATTGATTCCACATTCTCGTAACACTCTCACCGTTTCTGCGAAATTGTTTCAAATGAAGTGCTTACTCTGGTAGTTCTAAGTATACTTATCATTATTTCCATTACTTGTGTTATCGCTTTGGGGAACACTAAAAAGTAGAGGAACAACTGTCCCTTTAAGGAATACTTCGAAAGACATTCTTATGGAAACGCACGTGCTGATGATCTCTGGAGTGCACTTCAAGTTGGAGCCAATCGCCATGCTATTATGGTTAATATTTTCTTGTTATTATTAAAATATTTTAGAAAATATTAGCTTGTTTTTTATGGTTTATAACGGTGAGAATGCGCTGAAAAAAACGTAATTGTAATAAGGCACAATGTCGCAGTAGGTCAATAGAGCTGCCGAAAATATTTGTTTCTTTATTTAAGGGCCCCCGCGGTAAATTGCTCGATGTCCGCCACTTCGCTAGCCAATGGACATCTCAGGTAATCAATAATTTCATGTTCCCATCAGATTACGGTAATATTCCAGATGGGATTTCCTATTGTTATTCAAAGTGAACACAACAGTACGCATGTTATATTCACACAAGAACGTTGCAAAGCCAACACTAAAACTGAAGAACCGGAAAAGTACCGTAACCCAGAGTTTGGGTGAGTACGGTACTTGAGAGAGACTATCTGACTCATTGAACATATTTTGGCACTAGGTCAAAAAGTGATATGAACCGATCGGGCCCAAACCGTGCACAGTTGTAGTATGGGGTGGCATGAGCTCAAAGACGGAGTTTGGGTTCTTCATATGTGTGCCCTCGCTAAATAACGTAAGTTCGATGAAGTAGCATCAAAATTTCAAAGTTTACGGATTCGTTCGATATGTGTATGCGACGATGGGCAATAATAAGCAGGTAAATTCCACCAAGTGTCATCCCGATCCAAAACCGTGAGGCCCAGAAATAATCAAAAAACCAATAAAAATATTGGTTTTTTGATTGTTTTATTTTTCCTACAATTGCCTCTCGGTGGCTGACTTTTTTTATTCCTTCAATTTGACGAGTATTCATTAGCGTAACTACTGTATGAAAATGAACTAAAACAAATTGGGAAAAAGTTGCCTTATTCCCGAAAAACCACGACTAATTCGCCTTTTTATCGCGAACTGAACGAATCATCGTGTGCCGGTTACGGTAATGCAAATGCTAAAATTCAAAATTCAGCATTTTTTCTTCTTTTTTTCGAACAATGTGTCATATTACTCCTCAGATATTCATACAACAAGCTAATAATAAAAGAATACGATAGTATGATACCGAAATCCAATGCTAAATAATAGCGATTACCGAATTTTGAATTCCCGCATTTGCATTACCGTAACCGGCACACGATAATTCGTTCAGTTCGCGATAAAAAGGTGAATTAGTCGTGGTTTTTCGGGAATAAGGCAACTTTTTCCCAATTTGTTTTAGTTCATTTTCACACAGTAGTTACACAAATGAATACTAGTCAAATTGAAGGAATAAAAAAAGTCAGCCACCGAGAGGCAAATATAGGAAAAATTAAACAATCAAAAAAATCAATATTTTTATTGGTTTTTTGATTATTTCTGGGCCTCACGGTTTTGGATCGGGATGAAACTTGGTTGGATTTACCTGCTTATTATTGCCCATCGTCGCATACACATATCGAACGAATCCGTAAACTTTGAAATTTTGATGCCACTTCATCGAACTTACGTTATCTAGCGAGGATGTATATATGAAGAACCCAAACTCCGTCTGCGATCTCATGCCACCCCATACTACATCTGTGCACGATTTGGGCCCGTTCGGTTCATATCACTTTTTGGCCAAGTGCCAAGAGAATGTCATTTGAGCCAGATAGTCTCTCTTGATGTTAGCTATAAACTGTACGGTTTGTCAGATACAAATGGGACATTCCACTGTGGCTCGGTAACACTCGTGTGAAGAATGATATCAAACACATTTGGTTGAACAGAGGTAGGAGCATTGGAATGTGTTTTTTTTTCTATTTTTTATGAAATGCAGATATTTCGATGAAAGCCAAACTAAAGTATTGTTAAGAGCTCGGATCTGTAAGACTCGAGCATTGTCCGGACATTTCGCCAAGAATTTTGATTCAGGCCACTGTACTTTATGGGTGTAGGGTACCTTGGGCCCACATTACAAAATGGTACCCAAAGTGGCCCTAGCAGTGGAACGCGGCGTGCCAGGTGGGCGCCAAGTTTGAAAACTCGATTTTCATATTTTTTCAACCGAACATGCTAGAGTCCAAATTTCTTCGGCATTGTGTTAGGCATGCCCTATGTGCACAGAAACGCTATTGAGATTAATTTTAAGCAATTCCTAGACTGATTTTTTGACCCGAATTTTCGGTTTTTTTTTCGATTTCTCGGCATCTCAATTTCAATTCCGCAAAAGTTCTCTAGTATATCCATGTAGCCCAACTACTAGTGCATGTAACCCTGCTAGGCGGAAATCGATCTTGGATTGCGCGTGTCGGAAAAAATCGGTCTGAGTGTTTCCAACTTGACTCAGAAGCGTTATTTCATGATTTTTTGCTGTATTTTCCAAACGATTAGTGCGGAATTGTGGTCTACTCAAAGTTTCGAGGTGAGTCGAGTAAAATGACACAAGAAGCCCATCACTTGGATCAATTTGAAAATTTCGATTTTCATGACCCCGGGGTCATGGTCGAAAATTTCAAAATTTCTCAAGTTTGAAATGTTTTCATTTATGTGGCCTATTGTGAAGTACTAATGATGTGAATAATATTCAGCCAATGCTCAATGGCTGATCTCTCCTTTCAACCATTTTTCGATATGTTTCATGTTGAATGCATGCGAAAAAGTCAGAATTGTGATTGAATCAGTTTCCAACTTACTTTCTGTAACACCCTATCTAAGTACTTTGCATTGTACATAATCAATATGAAAATCGTGAATTTCGGAAAATTCATATTTTTTTACCATGATCCCGGGGTCATGGAAATCGATTTTTTCAAAAGTGAGCCGAATGCCGGGATTTCAGTTCTACTATGTTTACTCACCATGCAACATCACATTGTCACTGTCATTTGCTAATTGTCGCAGCATTAGCGTCGAAAAAATGCAATATTTCAGAAATTTTCCGTGAAAGTAGGCACTCAAATTGATTTTTTTGAATTTTCCAAAATCAACGATTTTCATATTGATTATGTACATTGCAAAGTACTTAGATAGGATGTTACAGAAAGTAAGTTGGAAACTGATTCAAGCACAATTCTGACTTTTTCGCACGCATTCAACATGAAACTTTTCGAGAAATGGTTGAAAGGAGAGATCAGCCATTGAGCATTGGCTGAATATTATTCACATCATTAGTACTTCACAATAGGCCACATAAATGAAAACATTTCAAACTTGAGAAATTTTGAAATTTTCGACCATGACCCCCGGGTCATGAAAATGGAAATTTTCAAATTGATCCAAGTGATGGGCTTCTTGTGTCATTTTACTCGACTCACCTCGAAACTTTGAGTAGACCACAATTCCGCACTAATCGTTTGGAAAATACAGCAAAAAATCATGAAATAACGCTTCTGAGTCAAGTTGGAAACACTCAGACCGATTTTTTCCGACACGCGCAATCCAAGATCGATTTCCGCCTAGCAGGGTTACATGCACTAGTAGTTGGGCTACATGGATATACTAGAGAACTTTTGCGGAATTGAAATTGAGATGCCGAGAAATCGAAAAAAACCGAAAGTTCTTGTAAAAAAATCAGTCTAGGAATTGCTTAAAATTAATCTCAATAGTGTTTATGTGCACATTGGGCATGCCTAACAAAATGCCGAAGAAATTTGGACTCTAGATTGTTATGTTGAAAAAATATGAAAATCGAGTTTTCAAACTTGGCGCCCACCTGGCACGCCGCGTTCCACTGCTAGGGCCACTTTGGGTACCATTTTGTAATGTGGGCCCAAGGTACCCTACACCCCATAAAGTAAAGTGAAAAAGTGAAAAGTAAAGTGGCTTGAATCAAAATTCTTGGCGAAATGTCCGGAATCTGGCCGAAATGCTCGAGTCTTACAGATCCGAGCTCTTAAGAGGCCGTTTGTGTAAGAGTCGAACAAGGGTTGGCACAGGACAAAAATTTTGATACCCTCAAAACTTGTGTATAGGGATTATCGACCATGCTGATGAAGATAGGCATAGTCATTTTGGCTCCAGTGGTCCCGCAACGCCTGGGCGGGATTACGGTAAGATCACGTTTTCAGGCCATTCTCGGTCCATAGTAGAGCTAGAGGTATGAAAATTGGGCTCCTAGGACAGAATTCGATGGCGATGATGGCTGTCTACATCATTAGTTTTGAAAATTTTTCAAAAGGTCGATTATTGGAAATTTTTATGGAGACGTTTGCGCCCCAGACGAGTATGACAGTTCGAACCGGCGTGACGAGAGCATCACAACGATGCATTATGAGCCCATATCTCCGTTGCACCGCTAATATTGCCTCGATATAGTGATCTGCAAAATCACGAGGAGTTGTCTGCGTCTCTCTATTCCGCGCGCTCTCTCGGCACTCTCTCATTTCGCCGCGCTCTCTCTCGAGTGCTAGAGAGCGCGCGGAATTGAGAGAGTCTTCTTGTTTACCTCTTTCGCAGATCACTATATCGAGGCAATATTAGCGGTGCAACGGAGATATGGGCTCATAATACATCGTTGTGATCCTCTCGTCACGCGGTTCGAACTGTCATACTCGTCTGGGGCGCAAACGCGAAAACGCGAAAACGCGAAAATTTGAAAAATTTTCAAAACTAATGATGTAGACAGTAGGGTGGCGAGAATGACTCTTCACTCACCAGTTCCCCTGGCAGTCTTGTGCAAGTACTCGCGAGAGAGGTCATTTACGACCTCTCTCTCGTCAAGTACTTGCAATGAGATCAGAAAAACACTGGTGAGCAGAAAAAAGCAATTCTTTTTTCGATTCACTTGGGTTTTCTCTAGTCAAAGTGGTCAAAATGTGCACATCTGAATATTTTTGGAATCTACACACCAATAGCTATTCAACAAGCATAAAATCGACTGTTAAAGTACACGTTTAAATTTCGTTGATTTGTCATGTTATGCATGCCATAAATTCGGATCAGACTATGATAATATCATATATTTTTATTATTTTAGTACAGTAAACTCGAATTACAATTAAAACTCTTCTTCATCGTCTTCTTAGAGACTCTCTAATTGATAGTATTCACTACATGAGAAATCAACGAAATTTAAAAGTGTTCTTTGACAGTCGATTTTATGCTTGTTGAATAGCCACTGACATGTAGATTCCAAAAATATTCACATTTGCACATTTCGACCACTCAGAGCAGAGAAAACCCAAGTGAATCGAAAAAGAACTGTTTTTCGACTCACTCGTGACCTCTGCCAGGGGGAACGAGTGAGCAGTTAGAGAGACTGCTCACCAGTTGGAGGGAGGCAAAACAGGTGAGTGAAGTGTCATTCTCGCCACCCTAGTAGACAGCCATCATCGCCATCGAATTCTGTCCTAGGAGCCCAATTTTCATACCTCTAGCTCTACCATGGACCGAGAATGGCCTGAAAAAGTGATCTTACCGTAATCCCGTCCAGGCGATACGGGACCACTGGAGCCAAAATGACTATGTCTATGTTCATCAGCATGGTCTATAATCCCTATACACAAGTTTTGAGGTATCAAAATTTTTGGCCTGTGTCAACCCTCTCCCAGATTTGCCCGACTCTTACACAAACGGCCTCTTAAGATAAAATTAAACCAGAACCAATGATTGCGTTTTGTCCTGCAAATATTCAGCTGTTTTTTTTTAATTTAAAAAAGATCTTCGAAGTTCGATGTTTTCAGATGAATCATTGATTTTGGAAAAGCCAAAACTCGGATTCCATATCATCAACATTAACTCGATGGGTTTCTATCGCACTTATTATGATGGGATGTTCGCAACCGTCGGTCAAGAGTTATATGAACAAACCAATGTTGGTCCATCAATTAGTTGCTATTTCGTTTGGATACTGGAAATAAGCTTTTTACTGCTCGTCGAAATCAGTGGCCGTATGCAAGAACAACGGGAAAACCGTTTTCCGGGAAAATGTGACGTCATTAGCGTAGGCGGAGGATTTTTGGAAAACGCCTCCGCCTACGGTGATGACGTCACATTTTCCCGGAAAACGGTTCTTGCATACGGCCACAGGGCTGTGCATTTTACGTTTTACGATTTTCCAAATTTTACGATTTTACGACTTTTTTCGTTACATTTTTACGTCGTGAAATCTTACGCAAGTTAAAAATTTAATAAAATGATAAAAAATGCAGAACAATTTGTGAAATTATTTTCGAAAAAAATCAATCTTTGGGGATATACTGTTTTATATACACACGTTTTTAGCTGTAACTTCTTGCGTATAGTTTGTCCTTTACATAAGAGGGTCGCTAGATATATGTATGAACATTCGCTGGTTTCATATATTTTATCACAAAGTATATTCGGGGCAATTTCTTCGAATATTACGACAAGAAAGTCGTAAAATTACGCTTTACGAAGAAAGATTTTACGCACAGCCATGGTCAAAATGTCAGAATAATATTCATATCTAAATATTTTAGCATAAAATATGAAATTATACAAACTTCAGCTTCATACTACGATCACTCGAGCTCGGTTTGTTTCGGACGCTTTTGCTATGGCTCTCATTGGAAAATTGAAGTATTCAGAATTATTCCAAGTTCTGAAATCATCAATTCCGGTATGATAATTCATATTTCGTGGCATGAAAAGAATACGAAATATAATCTTCTTTCAAGTTCAAATATATCTTTAAGAAAGAAACAGGTTCCTTGCCAATTCGATTTTTCACCTCTGAAATTGACAAGATCATAAAAATAATGGGAACAGATCCTATTGTTCTTGAATTAAAGGTACGATACCATGATATAATATCTAAATTATGCTTGCACCATAGGTATATTTACCATATAATGGAAAACATCAGCATTTTTCATGACTTATTGTTAGTTATATGAGGCCGTTTGCGTAAGACTCGACTAAGTGCCGGCACAGTAAAAAAATCAAATTTTGGGGATCGGGGTTCTCAAGGGTGCTCATGACGATGGCCACGTTCATTTTGCCCCTAGAGCCACCGTTGAGGCCAGACGACGTCGCGTTGAAATCGCGTTTTTAGTCATTTCTCGTGACCGGGTGGTGCTAAAAATTGCAAAATATACCCTCAGGGGCAGAATCTGATGGCGATCACGCCTGTCTAATTCATTTTTCATGGAAAAATATCAGAAATTTTCAAAATTGGAAATTCAGTCGATGGAAAAAGTCCGTTTTGCGAGATACATAGATCGGACCGGAATGGCATAAGGATTCCATAGAAAAAATTTCAGCCAATTTGCGCCCGAGTCATTCGAGATAATCAACTTTTAGTGTAGTCATTTTACCGTTGATGCGGAGGCAAGAGACGAGAGAGTATGGAATTGTGAGAGAGCAGAGAAGGTTGAAGGGAAGGGCATCCCGTCCACTCCCATTCCTTCCCATCCTGATCGTCTCACCTGCCTCTTTGCTCTCTCGCCCCACCACACTCTCTCGTCTCTTGCCTCCGCATCAACGGTAAAATGACTACACTAAAAGTTGATTATCTCGAATGACTCGGGCGCAAATTGGCTGAAATTTTTTCTATGGAATCCTTATGCCATTCCGGTCCGATCTATGTATCTCGCAAAACGGACTTTTTCCATCGACTGAATTTCCAATTTTGAAAATTTCTGATATTTTTCCATGAAAAATGAATTAGACAGGCGTGATCGCCATCAAATTCTGCCCCTGGGGGTATATTTTGCAATTTTTAGCACTATCAGATCACGAGAAATAGCGAAAAACGCGATTTTAACGCGACGTCGTCTGGCCTCAACGGTGTCTCTAGGTGCAAAATGATCGTGACCATCGTCATAAGCACCCTTGAGAACCTCGAACTCCAAAATTTGATTTTTTTACTGTGCCAAATTTTATTTCTTTTAGTCGATTCTTACGCAAACGGTCTCATATCAATATGGAGGTGTGGCAAACATTTAGTCTAGACAACGTCAACTGTGTGGTTCATGAATAATTCACCGTAGTGGGAGCCAATACTTTGACTCAAAATCCTCCTTCTTTAGCATAGAACATAATTTCTCGAACTTTGTGCCTTTTTTTCAGAAATTCAAACGAGACCTACTATTACCTTTATCAAAAACTATAAACATGAATCTATTGGAAAAGTCGTATGCGGATGACGATAGACTCGAGGACAAGTGAGCAGTTCATCATTTTACCAAAACTCTTATTAGGTGCTACAATCTTGGAAAAAAATAGACGGAAAAGTAGCATAGTTTCGAAATTAACAAACTCTTATACCAGGTATTACATAGTTTGTCAATGGCGAGACTATGGAATTTTTCGATCTCTGTTGTATAATAGCTGGTAGATAAAACGGCTAGAGCGCAGAATATATCAATTTTTTAAACTATTATATCAATTTTTCATATCAATTGTTTATAATTTTATTTTTGTTTAGTCTAAAGGCGTCTGCCGTAACCACTGGGTTGTGTACGTCTGACGATGAGACGTGTCTGCATAGGGCTCTCAATTCATTCAAGGTGCATGATTATTGATTTACCTTTGGCAAATCAATTTTTCGTTCAGAATGGTTTTATGTCTGGATGCGAACTGAGCGGACTTCCAGCAAGCAATTGCTCGACGTAAGTCACACGTATAGTGCAGCAGGATCACCCTTGACATGGAGAATTGTTGCCTTGAATGTTGTATATCAGGCATAAAAATTAAACTCACAAGGGGATGCTCGCAACTCGTCCTGGCCATATGAGATGGCAATAGCACACGACGATCAGTTTTGATAATTACGAATCCGTTTTCAAACGTTGCCCAATCGAGCTGAGCTTCGAGAAAATCGATGTCGTAATTCGGCTAGTTGATTCTGAAATTCCTACACAACCCATCCTAATAAGTTCATAAACTCATCTATCAACTATCCAAACTGGTGTGGTTTGTAGATAAGGTAGATACGATCTGAATTTTCGAATCAACTAGTCGAATTTCGATATCGATCTTCTCGAAGCTCAGCTCGATTGGGCAACGTTTGAAAGCGGATTCGTAATAAGCATCGAAAACTGATTCTATGCATGCTATCTCATATGGGTAGGATAAGTTGGGAGCATCCCCTTGTCAGCAAACTCAAATACGGCCAACATGTCAAATTTGCTCTCTGACCATACGCTATCACTTGTGAGAGTGTCGGACGAGAGTATTAAACAAAATCGATGTTCAGAATAACTCCTCCCCTTCGTCATCGGTTCTACTGTGATGGAGTCAAATACTCTCCACCATCAACTCATGAAACTATTATTCGTCTCTTACGAATCGAAACTAATCAGGTGTGTGACCTACAGCACTCAACTGTTGAGCTAATCTACCCTTATGTTATTACTGTAGATCGAAATCTCACCATTGATTTCTGCTGCCACTTGCACAACGGACATGGCCCTACTTCAGAAGTGGGTATTCTGTAAACTATTTACAGTACTCCTTAAAATGACAGTAAACTTAATAATAAATATTTTCAGAACTCTTCTGGACAGTTTTGACGACAATAAATCTCCGATTCGGGCTCAGGATATTAAAAGACTATTCCAATACGCCGCCGAAAACCCGATCGCCGCTCCGATTTTGTCCAAATTTCTCACGCAAAATTGGGATATCATCTATAATAGGTTTGATTCATTAATGCGAATAATAATAATGATTTTAAATTCAGTAGACCTTTAACTAATAATGGAACGTAATTGCAGATTCCAAAATGAAATCGCCCTCTTAAGCGGAATTGTATTAGAGTCTGCAAAGATTACCTCAATTCAAGAGATCGAAGAGGTTGAACTTGATCATTGATCTTTGATCTCTGAACTCAACTTCTTTTAGTTGAAAGCATGGCGTTCCACCCGCAAGGATGCCATGAATCTTGGATCATTCAATAAAGGAATCGCCATATCCTACAATGTATAAATTTACTATTCAATTATATTTTTTATATATTTTCCATAGTTAAGAATTTGAGTTTTGCACCGATCTATTCTATTCGGATTGATTTTAATATTTGATTTCAAATACATGCATGCTAAATCGATCTCAACAAAATTAGTAGCGCTATTTTTACGAAAATAATTAAAATTAGTTATTTTTAGAACATCGAGTGGAAGAAGAACTTCGCTGGAGATCTCATTCAGTATCTTTCCAATGCGGAATAAACCCGATTCATGTGATTTGGTGTCTGCACATAGAGTATAGAGCACATAGAGCATGTAAATACAACATTTGGATTACTATTACAAGAAAGGAGCACTTAGATTACACGCGATGACCAAAGATCGAGCAGATCAAAACCGTGCCTAATCTCGACTATAGATTATTGATTGATTGATTGGTTCCATTCAGTTCAATTTCATTAGACTGATTTTCATCCGTGGAGCTGGCGAAGATTTCGATCCCAGAATTAAATGGAAAAATGAAGAAACTTATCCCTGCAATAGACGTAGCGGCCGAAACACCATAAAGTACATTATTTGCTAACTTATTTATTTTAATATTTACTTTTTATTTAAAAATGCATGCATACTTATTCTTCTACATCTATTAATATAATTTAATTAAATGCGCTTTTTGAAAGAAGAATGGAAACTTCTTGGTTTTCTGGCCCACCCCCCTCGTTCACCCCCATTCAACCATATTTTTTGCATATTTTAGGTTATTGAGTGGAAGCAGAATTACGAAGGCGAGCTTTTTGAGTATTTCTACGAAACGAAATGAGCATAATCCGATTGATTACTAATATTATTATTGTTTCTTTCTATTTAAACTACTTACGAACAATAAATAAATGCATATTATTCATGTACCGTCTTCTATAAGACACAACAAGACCGTAGATACCAAAAAAATAATGCATTTGATATTTTTCAAATTCTCTAACAATAAGGGATATTGAGCGGTATAATTCGTTCAACATTGTTACAAATTGGATATTGAAAAAGTTCCGGACTGTTTCACAAGGAGCCTCGTTATGCATTTTCATACCTTCACGTAGGATGCCCATTGATTCAAGTGAAAATAATAAAAAAATAAGTACACTATTGTCCGTATAAAATGTACTTGCATAATTGCATTGCTACTGCTGCTAAACAGAGGAAGAACTATCGATTAACTCTCCACTCTTTCCTCCTTTCCTTCCTCGCTCTCTCTGATCTACCTACTCTCTCACCGGTGCGCTCTCTCTAAACATAGAAATTCATTGTGGCAGTGGTTGGCTACTCTCGTACCAAATAAACAAGTATATTTTATACGGTCAATATACGTTTCGAAATACCAAAGTATCCTGATCACATGATATCATAATATCTCGTGTTTTTGTTCCAGCAATGCGTACTATTTTTACATTTTACATTTTAAACTATCTAGATCAACTATGCGGTGGGTCCCCGGATCTGTTGCGATATGAGGTAGCTCCACTGATTTTGTTTCTTGCAATGTTTCAGCTTTTCTCACAAGATCATCCTTTCATCTAAATTATGGTCTTCCTCTTGATCGTTCTGAAAATACAAAAAAAAAGATATTCCTACGATCTCTCCATTTCACACACTATTTCCCAGTTTATCTGCCAATCATGCGAATTCTTACGGGAGTGAAGATACTATTCTTTACAATGAGAGACTCCTCTCCCTCTATACCCTCTACCTCTACCCCTTTCCTCTCTCTATCTGCTATCGTATCGCTACTCACTGCCCCGTGGCTACCGTATCTCCCACTGGGCGTGATACACTCTCTCATTCATCCCCAGCCCCAACTCTTTGCAACAACAGACGCGCACTTCCACTCAAATTAACCATTACAGACCTATGTCTTGGTTCTGAGAGGTTGCTCAACTCCTTTTCTCCTCAATATAAACGTTATAGGGCTCTTTAGTCATTCACTTTATTCTTTTAATATTGAACATTTTCCATTAAAGTTAGCTAACCCTTGTAGATTTCTAACAAAATAATTAACGTTTTTTATTGTAGACACTAACTGTGATTATTTGAATAATGTCGGGACTTCGCAAGACCTGGACTGTATCTTCAATCGTTCGTAACAACGACTACTGCAAGCTGAACAAGCTACTTGTAAGACCTTTGCAAATCAATAAAACTTATTTTTTATTCATTTCACACAATTTTTCTGTTCTGTACTCTGGTATTAGAGTTCTTTCATTTAAAGTTGACTTGTAAACCTACTTGTAGTGTGGTGTAAGTCTACCTAAAATGGGCGAAAATCTTATCTACACAATATCTTTTGTATTTCGATTACTAATTTTAAGTTGTTGCTATTATTATTATTAAATTTATTTAGGAAAATGGCGACATTCGTCCCACTCGAACGCTAGTGGACGACTGCTATTGCAACTACGCATCGAAGGAGATACTGGAAGTCCTAGTGAAGTATGTAATATAATTCTTATTATTTTTTTACCATAAAATAGACAAATTTTACAATACAAAGAAATGAAACTTGTGAATTCTAACCTCGTGTTACACTCAATAAGAGTAGAAAAATGCAAATAAAGAGACATATTTACAAGATGAACGTGCGACCTTCGAAAAAGAAAGAATATCAGGCCTGTCACGAGAGAATCGACCTAAAGCTCGGAATTGAGAAATATTACAAAACAAGTTCTCTCCAGTTTTATTCTTGTTTAGGCATGTCCTACCATCCCCCAAAGTCCCATTGTGCTACTATCATTCTGGGGCTCCCTGCACCGGGTCGGTAATCAGGGAACCCAACTTTGAACTCAAATATCTCGGTTCAGGTGCATTTCTGTGAAAAACTGTCACGAGGGTATCCCCCGCTATTTTCCCGAGGTCTATCGATCTAAACAAACCAGAAGTCATGAAAGTGCTTCCGAACAGCGCTACACTCTTGGCAAAATAACTCAAAACCTGTCGATTCGGCGTGGACGAGCCTGAAATATGTTATGTTTCTTTTCGAGGGCTACAAAATGAGTGGTTTACGAAAACAATACGTTAATGCTTTCGTATGGTTCATCCCCTTGGAAATTTCCTGATGATTTGAAGTCATCCTCACCCAACCACAATCTCTCGTTTCACACACTCTCTCGCCGGAGAGTACAGCGAAGAAAAGGGAGACAATGATATGTTTTATTCCGCACCGCGCCCTCGAGACCTTGCGGTGTGGAATAGAATGGAGTGAAATGAAAAGGACGAGAAAAAACGAGAGAGTGTGTGAAACGAGAGATTGTGGGTGTCGAAAATGACTTCAAATCATGAGGAAATTTCCAAGGGGATGAACCATACGAACGCATTAACGTATTTCTTTCGTAAACCACTCATTTTGTAGCCCTCGAAAAGTTACATAACGTATTTCAGGCTCGTCCGCGCCGAATCGACAGGTTTTGAGTTATTTTGCCTAGAGTGTAGCGCTGTTCGGAAGCACTTTCATGACTTCTGGTTTGTTTAGATCGATAGAGCACGGAAAAAAAGCGGGGTTTCCCTCGCGCATTTGTTTCACAGAAATGCACCTGAACCGAGATATTTGAGTTCAAAGTTGGGTTCCCGGATGACCGACCCGGTGTAGGGAGCCCCAGAATGATATTTACACAATGGCACTTTGGGGGATGGTAGGACATTTCTAGAGGTACCGAAAACTGATGCTAACTCATTTCATGTTTTTAGCCCCATTCCGAAAAATAGCCATTTTAGGTCGATTCTCTCGTGACAGGCGTGATATAAATGAATTACTAGAATTTTTTCAAACTCGTTCTGCCTACTCTTTCGCGTCTATTTTTCTTTTCTTTTCATTAGGTCCAATACCTCCACTAATCTTCAACTATAGTCAACTAAATATTTTATTATTAATATTGATATAATATTATTTTTGAAGATTCGACGCCCCCATGTCACCCAAGTCCATTCTGGATTTGGATCCTCTAACGCACTATGCAGTTTCGTTCGTGCGCATGGTCAAGATGAACTTTAGAATGAAGAAAAGTGAGTTGACATCGTTGAACAAATAATTTATGCATACGAAATTCAACGTAACTTATGAAAAACAACTTGGTCAAATTCATTTTACACGAAATTCTTGATTTTGCATTTAATACAAAACAAAAATTAAATTTTTATTGCAGAACTCATCGATTCGATTTCGTACTTCATTGAACTTGGTCTGCCCAATCAAGATGCAATTGAAGCCCTTGAAATGATTGGGGTAAGTCCTTTTTCGTATGTTTTTTTCACTTTCATATTGTTCTTTTAATTATAATTGGGCTAAAGGGTGGGAAACCGTGTGTCAGCGGTATCACGCTCTTCACAAATCCTCCCCGCTGGCAAGAGCCGAAACGAAACATATCGTATCATATAAAGTGGCCGCGAATTATAAAAGGACATTTAACTACGTCGAAAGTGCGCTTTGTTATGTTCCGTTGAAACTCGCGAAAAGAATAGAAAACAGACTAAACTCTCCACGTTTCGCACACTCTCTCGTCTTTTTTCGTGTCTCTCAAAAAGTTTTAGATTTTTATGAAAATGTCTTCATTTCAGACTCCGCCCACTCACGACATCTACAGTCATCTCCACGGTCGTCGTGCCTCTCCCCTCTCCTCGTCGTCTGTCTCAGGATCTTCAACGTCATCATCGCTCTACAGTGCCGACTCGATCGACACCGGCAATAAGCCGGTCCTGGGACAAAAGCCACTCCTGGGACAAAAGCCGGCTCTGGGACAAAAGCCGGCTCTGGGACAAAAGCCGGCTCCTGCTACCCGAGGCAAGAGAAAGTCATCCATTGGTGGTGGTGAAGGCAAGAAGAGGAAGAGCTAGACTGATCTTTGATCTTTGATGTCCTATATTTTGATTGTACATTTCTCCCTTATCCTGTTGTATATCGCTTAATCGGGGTAGAGCAGCTACGGTTGTCCCAGATTAATCAATATTATTCCACGGGTCTTGTTCGTATAGATCGGGTTTTTCTTTTCCAACATTTTCCAACCCGTAATCAATTCTGGTGACCCAAAGTTCCGTGCCCCGTTGTTGTTTCCCTAATATTATTTTTTCTTCATCTGTTTGTACATGCTAACAACCCTGGTGCAGGGTATAATAATAAATTTAATATTTTTATTTGACGATTTTATGGCACGACTACAAAAATGTTTCACTCATTCAAAGATCGACCTTGTAAAAAATGAATTTTTATTCAATTAGCAAAATCAAAATAAGCGACAACAATGAACAACGTGAACAGTCAATAATCAATCGATAACAATCAATAATATCCTCCATCTCTCCAATTAGGTTCATAACTATACTAACGATATCGAATAATAAGGAATTAAAGAGAACAGATAAGGAATTGTGAAAGTAATAAGGCAACGGATCAATCAATTAATCGATTTCCGTAATCTGATTATGTATTAAAGAAAATTTTGTAGCGAAATAGTCAGCCAAAATACGATGATCAATCAATAACCATGCTATAGTACAGTAGCCAATCGATAATCAGGCGTAAATCAATCAATAAATCAGGAATTGATTATTATTTATTGAAGACGTTACCCTACTGTGCAGCCCTATTGGGTGTCTACACTCTCACAATGTTTCATAAGAACAGGACATTTCACAAAAGAAATAAAAATTTTCAAAAAAGTGTAATTCGATTGCGTCATTTCAGTTTACAGTTTACAGTTTAATGACCTTTATCAATCACAGAACCATTGGGGTAGGGGAATGGTTGCCACTAAACTACTGATTAGTCTGGGCGTGCTGAGGTCCCATACATGGGGTACTTCTATCATAAATAATTCATCGTTCATCTTCTTCTGATCATCTATCAAAGACGTTCTTCAGAATCATAGCCGCTACACTTGATCCTTTTGGAATAGTGAATCATAAAACATAATTCAGAAAAAAAATAGATATAGGTAACCCACGAAGTCCTCGCTCAATACTTCGTCAATTGATGTCAATTGCGTCATTACTGCACAATAATGAACTAATTTAATTACACCAACACATCATGCTATTATTCCGTCATAATTTCTGTACATTGACTCAAAAGATGAGCATGATTGCTTTCCTGGAAGTTATAAAAAAATGAAAAAAAGTGTCCGATTACTTCCTGGCGATACTGTAGTATGAGCTCGATATATATTAGGTTGTGCCATAAGTCTTTTTGAATTTTGCGGTACAACTTCAAATTGAATTATCTCAGTTTAACGACGACATTGAGGAGGAATTTATTCGATGTTATGGTCGATGACTCTTTGCTATATTCCAGCCACACAATGGGCTCACTGCTTATAGGAGGACCTGGGTTATGCTGCAAACTGTGAGGCCACCCACGTTTCGACATCTTCTTTGTTCTTAAATTTTTCGTTTACTAAAGCAAGTTGGACGCTTTAACTAAAGTAGCAACCTGAGAGAGTACAGTCCGGAGAGTAAGGAAGCATGGGCAGTATGCGCCAGAAAAAATTGGTTGTCTTATTGTTAGTATAGCGTGTTTTACTTAGACAGTACGAGTGGAGTCGTGAAGAAGAAACATTTGACAGCGCAGTGGACGCGGCGAAATGAGCTATGGCTTCAAATCTTGTATTTATTTACAATTGAGGCCCCCGATTATATCAGTGACCTCAACTACACGCATGCAATACATTGGCCAATTTCACACTTCTTTTAACCTAGGGTATCTAAATTTCCAAATCTTTTCAGGTTCAGTGATCGGTCCTGGTTTCTCTCGTTTCCAAATTCATTGGCTATAATGCGCACTGTTTTTTTTTTATTGCGAATGATCCATCTCTTCAATCAAGCGGCCAGATTGTCAACTCAGGCGCTTGTTCTTTTTAGAAAAATAAAAGAGATAACGGTCTCAATCCGCGATTTTATTCAAATTTCCGCCAAATGACCACTTTCCGTCTAAACAACTTTTTGACTTTTTCAAGATTCCTTAATTCTAGCGAAATAATGGGCTTGGATGATCCAAGTGTGGCTAACATTTAACGGGCGGTATCAAAAGTCTCGCTCTCCTTTAAGACGAGTTGCGCAACTCAAAATTCCGAAGTGATCATTCCTCTATTCTATAATATAATTTCTGATTTTAAATTTACGAAAACAATTGGCCAGCGTATGGTTGGAGGGCACATATGTGGGATACACATAACCTAGTTGTTGATTGATTTTTGTAAAATTCATGCGATTGAGAGCCGGAAACAAATTGGACTTCAGAACTAGGTTTTTATTTTGGACAAACGGGCGAGGCATACTCATATTTAGAGGGGAGTCTGAATCGAACGTGATATGGCTTATGTAGAGGGGGACACTAGTGATATGCACCAGTGTAGAGAGCTCCGTTCAAAACGAAGAGAGAAACGAAAATGCAAACACAGCACTATCAAATTCAAAAAGACTTATGGCACAACCTAATATATATATATATATATATATATATATATATATATATATATATATATATATATATATATATATATATATATATGTATATATACATATATATATATATATATATATATATATATATATATATATATATATATATATATATATATATATATATATATATATATATATATGTATATATACATATATCGAGCTCATACTACAGTATCGATAGGAAGTAATCGGACACTTTAAAAAAACATATATGTATTTAGACATTCTTTTGAGCTGCTCGATCTCTGGTCTGCGTAATTGTAGCGCGTAATGTGTGCATTGCTTTTATGAGTAGCCCCATTGGATTAATTTGCTTGTATTATATTAATTCTGGCAATTTTGGAGGAGAGAACGGTGAAAACAGGTATTAGTACTCCCGATGCGTTGCATTTGCGATACTGTCTGTGAAGACTGCAAATCATATGAATCGAGTTTATTCCGCATTGGAAAGATACTGGATGAGATCTCCAGCGAAGTTCTTCTTCCACTCGATGTTCTAAAAATAAATAATTTAAATAATAACCGTAAAAATTACTTTACTAATTTTGTTGAGACCGATTTTATGTTTCAAAAACAAGCATGCATGTATTCGAAATCAAATATTAAAATCAATCCGAATAGGATAAATCGGTGCCAAACTCAAAGTTTTAACTATTGGATCAGAAATGAAAAAAATTCTTCTTACGATCATTAAAATATGGAAATTTTATAAAATTTTATAAAATATATAATTTATTAGTAAATTTATACATTGTAGGATATGGCGATTCCTTTATTGAATGATCCAAGATTCATGGCCTCCTTCCGGGTGGAGCGCCATGCGTTCAACTAAAAAGAAGAGTTCAGAGATCAAAGATCAAAGATCAATGATCAAGTTCAACCTCTTCGATCTCTTGAATTGAGGTCATCTTTGCAGACTCTAATACAATTCCGCTTAAGAGGGCGATGTCATTTTGGAATCTGCAATTACGTTCCGTTGTTATTGTGCGTATAAAATGTACTTGCATAAGAAAATGACAAATGGTGCTAACGAAAGGAAGTCACAATCGAGAGGCGAGCGAGATGTAGCCTTCTACATCTCGTCCCGCCTCTCGATTGTCTCTCCGCTGCCTCTCTCTAACCCGGCTGAGCTTCGCCGCGCGCTATATTATATATAAACGAGATCGGCATAGTTTCTGAACCATGCAAAACAAGAAAGTCTCTTGTGGGAGTGATTGGCTACTCTCGTACCAAATAAACAAGTGTATTTTATACGGTCAATAGTTAAAAAGGTCCACTGAATTTAAAATTAATTACTATTATTATTCGCATTAATTAATCTAACTTGTTATAGATGATATCCCAATTTTGAGTGAGAAATTTGGATAAAATCGGAGCGGCGACCGGGTTTTCTGCGGCGTATTGGAATAGTCTTTTAATATCCTGAGCCCGAATCGGAGATTTATTGTCGTCAAAACTGTCCAGAAGAGTTCTGAAAATATTTATTATTAGGTTTACTGTCATTGTAAGGAGTACTGTAAATAGTTTACAGAATACCCACTTCTGAAGTAGGGCCATGTCCGTTGTGCAAGTGGCAGCATCAATCAATGGTAAGATTTCGATCTACAGTATTATCATAAGGGTAGATTAGGTCAACAGTTGAGTATGATAGGTCACACACCTGATTTGTCTCGATTCGTAAGAGACGAATGATAGTTTCATGAGTTGATGGAGGAGAGTATTTGACGCCATCACAGTAGAATCGATGACGAAGAGGAGGAGTTATTCTGAACATCGATTTTGTTTGATACTCTCGCCCGACACTCTCACAGGTGATAGCGTATGGTCAGAGAGCAAATTTGACATGCTTGCCGTATTTGAGTTTGCTGACAAGGGGATGCTCTCAACTTATCTTAGCCATGTGAGATGGCAATAGCATGAATAGATTCAGTTTTCGATGCTTGTTACGAATCCGTTTTCAAACGCTGCCCAATTGAGATGGGCGTTGAGAAAATCGATATCGAAATTCGACTAATTGAATCGAAAATTGACATCGTATCTACCTTGTCTACCAAACCACACCAGCAACTGTTTGGATAGTTGATAGATGAGTTTATGAACATTAGGATGGGTTGTGTAGGAAGCCACACGAATCTCCGAATCTACTAGCCGAATTACAATATCGATTTTCTCGTAGCTCAGCTCGATTGGGCAACGTTTGAAAACGGATTCGTAATTATCATCGAAAACTGATCCTCCCTATTGCCATCTCATATGGCTGGAACGAGTTGCGAGCATCCCTTTGTGAGTTTAATTTTTATGCCTGATATACAATCTTCATGGCAATAATTCGAAGGGATGGAGGGGATTCCCCCATGTCAACGGCGATCTTGCTGTACCATACGTTTGACTTACGTTGAGCAATTGCTTGCTGGAAGTCCGCTCAGTTCACATCCAGACATAAAATCATTCTGAACGAAAAATTCATTTTTAAAGATAAATCAATAATCATGCACCTTGAATGAATCAAGAGCCTTATGCAGACACGTCTCATCGTCAGAATTACACAACCCTATGGTTACGGCGGATGCTTTTAGACTAAACAAAAATAATATTATAAACAACAAAAAAACATTGTGATATAAAAAAATAATAGTTTAAAAAATTGATATATACTGCGCTCTAGCCGTTTTATCTACCAGCTATTATACAACATAGATCGAAAAATTCCATAGCCTCGCAATTGAAAAACTATTTATCTGCTTTCCGTCTACTTTTCCAAGATTGTAGCACCGAATAAGAGTTTTGGTAAAATGATGAACTGCTCACTTGTCCTCGAGTCTATCGTCATCCGCATACGAATTTTCCAATAGATTCATGTTTACAGTTTTTGATAAAGGTAATAGTAGGTCTCGTTTGAATTTCTGAAAAGAGGCACAAAGTTCGATAAAATATGTTCTACTCTGGTATTTTCAAACTAGTAGTTTACTTATATTTCCCACTAGCCGTAGATTTGCAAGTCTACGGCTAGTTAAACGTAAGTTTACTAGTAGTGGTGTATAATACGGTAATACATTTCGTCAAATGTTCTTTCACTTGTAGTAAACTAAGAGTAAACTGCTAGTCTGTGACATCACGTAAGTAAACTACTAGTTTGGAAATACCAGAGTATGGGCACTACTGCAGAAGCCCAGATGGGGCGCAGATGGGGAGATGGGCGCCCTAAATGGGGCGGTTCCAGGGCCGAGTCGGACCAGATATTATTGGGGTAATGATAGTTTAGCCCTCCGAATCCCTAAACCAGGATGGCCCAGAATATTCCGATTTCATGAATTTCTACAAAGGCATGAATCGTTGTAGACTGGAAGTTATCATGCTAAAGAAGGAGGATTTTGAGTCAAATTATTGGCTCCCACTTCGGTAACCTATTCATGAACCACACAGTTGACTTTGTCTAGACTAAATGTTTGCTCTACCTTCATATTGGTAAAGGTAAAAGGTAAAGGTACAACCCGTTATTCAAGGCACACGAAGTCCCACATTGGCATAACTAACAATAAGTCAAGAAAATATTGATGTTTCACGTTTTAATTTAATTTAATTTATCATACATCAATAAGATGCGACAACATTTGAAATAACAGATGAAAAGAGCTTGTGGGATAGATTGAAATTATCGTTATATGGTGCAAGCATAATTTCGATATTATATCATGGTATCGTACCTTTAATTCAAGAACAATAGGATCTCTTCCCATTATCTTTATGATCTTGTCAATTTCGGAGGTGAAAATTCGAATTGGCAAGGAACCTGTTTCTTTCTTAAAGATATATTTGAAACTTGAAAGAAGATTAAATTTCGTATTCTTTTCATGCCACGAAATATGAATCATCATACCGGAATTGCTGATTTCAGAACTTGGAATAATTCTGAATACTTCAATTTTCCAATGAGAGCCATAGCAAAAGCGTCCGAAACAAACCGAGTTCGAGTGATCGTAGTATGAAGCTGAAGTTTGTATAATTTCATATTTTATGTTAAAATATTTAGATATGAATATTATTATGACATTTTGAGTAGAGCTGTGCGTAAAATCTTTTTCGAAAAAAGTAATTTAAGACTTTTTTATCGTAAAATTCGTAAAAAATTCGTAAAAAAATTTCAGGTCAAAATTATAAGAAATTGCCCCAAATATACTTTGTGATAAAATATGTCATACCAGCGAATGTTCATACATTTATCTAGCGACCCTCTTATGTAAGGGACAAACTATAAGCAAGAAGTTACAGCGAAAAACGTATGTATATAAAACAGTAAATCCCCAAAGATTGATTTTCCGCCAATTTTTGAAAATAATTTCACAAATTGTTCAGTTTTTTTTTGCCATTTTTTTATCATTTTTCACGACGTAAAAATTTAACGAAAGAAGTCGTAAAATCGTAAAATTTGGAAAATCGAAAAACGTAAAATGCACAGCCCTGATTTCGACGAGCAGTAAAAAAGGTAAGCTTATTTCCAGTATTCAAACCAAATATCAACTAATTGATGGACCAACATTGGTTTGTTCGTATAACTCTTGACCGACGGTTGCGAACATCTTTCCATCATAATAAGTACGATAGAAACCCATCGAGTTAATGTTGATGATATTGTATCCGATTTTTGGCTTTTCCAAAATCAATGATTCATCTGAAAACATCTAAATTCGCAGAATTCTATAATAAATCAATAAAATATTTGCAATCGTTATTTCGTCATTACTCACAATCAACTCTGGTCAAATTTTATCATAATACTACTTCAGTTTGGCTCTCACCCAAATATCTTTCTGCATTTCATAAAAAAATATTTTTTTAAAACATACAAATATTCCTACCTCTGTTCAACCAAACGTGTTTGATATCATTCTTCACACGAGTGTTACCGAGCCACAGTGGTATGTCCCATTTGTATCTGACAAACCGTACAGTTTATAGCGAACATCAAGTACCGTACTCACCCAAACTCTGGGTTACGGTACTTTTCCGGTTCCTCGGTTTTAGTGTTGGCTTGGTAACGTTCTTGTGTGAATATAACATGCGTACTGTTGTGTTCACTTTGAATAACAATAGGAAATCCCATCTGGAATATTACCGTAATCCGCTGTGATCATGAAATTATTGATTACCTGAGATGTCCATTGGCTAGCGAAGTGGCGGACATCGAGCAGTTTACCGCGGGGGCCCTTAAATAAAGAAAAAATATTTTCGGACGACCTTAAACTATTGACTGCTACATTATGCGTTATTACAATTAGTAATTTCAGCGCATTTTCACCGTTATAAAATCAAAATGAAAACAAGCTAAATATTTTGTAAAACATTTTAGTAGGAGCACGAAAACATTTACCATAACAGCATGGCGGTTAGCTCCAACTTGAAGTGCACTCCAGAGATCATCAGCACGTGCGTTTCCATAAGAATGTCTTTTGAAGTATTCCTTAAAGGGACAGTTATTCCTCTACTTTTTAGTGTTCCCCAAAGCGATAACACAGGTAATGGAAATAATGATAAGTATTCTTTGAAATACCAGAGTAAGCACTTTATTTAGAAACAATTTCGCAGAAACGGTGAGAGTGTTACGAGAATGTGGAATGAATGAACATGCCTTGAGTCCATCTTTGAATGCATCAGAACCCATAGTTTCCCTGAGCATTCGAATGACTCCCGCACCCTTAAACGATAAATATCCTTTCGTCATTACTGGTATATTGAAGAAATAGTGCATGAGAGTGAAATTTTATTTATTTTTTTCAAAATTCAGCTGAAACTATCCTACTTTTCTATAAGATATATCATCGAATGCCTCCCGAACTTCAATGGCACGATCGATTTTGAAGGAGAGAGGATGAGAAGTGGGAAGGGAATCTTCAACGAAGGCTTTCTCAATATTACGAATAATTTCGCCTTCCTGAAATGATTTCAATATTTACCACAATTCGTGGAAGCTCTGCTGGCGCGCGCCGGGATATGTCCATGGCTTGATAAAAACTTACCGATTGCTCCAAGATGGCAGTTCCACAGTCATATTGCATTAGAGTTGCGAATCCTTCGTTCAACCAAAGATCATCCCACCACTTCATTGTAACCAAATTACCGAACCACTGAAGATATTACGCTGTTAGCCGCAGGTTCAGTTATACCATTAAATAAATGGTTGCTAGTACAATAGTTTATGTAGTTAGATCGTTTGATGGATTCAATTTTACAATAAATCATCATTGATATCGTTAATACTGAACTCGTTTCGTCAAATGTCATGAGAATTTTTGAAAAAATCAATAAAAGCTTCTCACCATATGTGCAATTTCATGTGAAATAACCGTGGCTACGGTCACCTTTTCCGTCATACCATACAAACGTTCGTTGTATAACTGAAATTTTATTAAATTTTATTAATCCATGTTGAAAATGTTTTTTTTAAAGGCAGCTGGCATCCAAAAATTTCGATTGGAAATGGTTAAAATAGTTGATCTCATGTTGATAAGCTCAAAGAACTATTAAGAAATATGTATTTAAAAGTTTGAAAAGACGCTCTGGTAAGAAGTTGGATTACTGTAGCCTGCTCCACACCACGGGCGAGGTTTGCGAACTACAGTATGATAACTCCATCGAAAAGCTCAAAAAAGCCCATTATTAAGTTTTATTCTTCATAATTCCCCACTGCGGATAGAATTATCATCAAAATATTCAATTTCAAGTCGTAAGCAAAGAGTTGGTGTGGCAATTAGGAAAAGGCTCCCGCTATCTGGAGCAGACTGTAGTTTTTTAACTGAGCCGTTCGCCTTACCAGAGAATTCTTATTATATAATATGTGTATATTTAGAAACAGAATTTCAAGCTCTTTTATATAAGATCAACTTGTTTTTCGTTTCCCGGTCCCTTTTATTACAGAAAACTCTCTGTTTTACACGATTTCTCTCCTCTTTCTCAATTAATTTCTTTTCCTATCGCTGCGTTTTGCAAACGATATTTGCTCAATATACAACTCATATTTATAATCAGTCCTCTCAGGATCAGGGAAAATCACTATTAAAGGGACAGTAACCCCTTCACTTTTCAGTGTTTGAATTCCCGCAATTGTTCCCCAACGCGATAACTCTGCCACAGATATAAGAAATAATGGACAAAATTTATTGGTTGGATGAGGAATTGAACCTGCACGAGCGCGACTAGGAAGAGAGCACTTACCACTACGCTATGCGTGACACTGAAAGTGTGGATGAAGAGATAGCAGACAAACAACTTGATTTGATCTACCTTATGCTCATTGATTGATCCATATGGGACATAGAGGAACCACTTCCCTAACCTTTCTCCCTCCCTTCCTATCCGTTTAGATTTACACAGAATCAAATCAATCTTGTGCTATTGATCATTTTTCAGGGTATTACCGTATGTTGTCATTAAGGCGGGAATTCAAAACAGAATTTCCGGACTTTGTTTTTTTCAAAGGGGTTACTCTCCCTTTAAACATCCCGACATGTGAAAAAAGTTGATAGGATTCGCCAACATTTTGACGAAATAAGGGTAAATTTTATCTTAGAAAATCGATAAAAAACAAACCAGAACTGTCTCTCTGAAAACAATCAGACCCCAGTTCTCCATTGCACCCATCTCGAAATCGGGAGCAGCGAAAAGATCTTAAAAATTCAATTAACTACATTACAACGAGACAATTTATTTAAATTTCGTATAGCAAATCATAAAAATCATTTAAAAGACGATCCAATCATATTTCATTTCAGAACTCTACGCAAGTTCTATTACAAAATTTGTTGGACTGATCGGTGGCTTTAAAGGAGTCGTAGGTATAATCCAATAATTTAAAATATAAACTTGATTTTTTTAGAAAAATTTAATAAAAAAGGTTTATCATACCCATTTTATCGAGGGGATAATTTATGCCAAAGTACTCCTCGAAATATGAAATAACATTAACGGCAGATTTGACCGCGTATTCCGTATCTTGAATGACTTCGCGTCGAGCCCAAACGCGTACCTATAAGGGACCCTTTAAAGTTACAACCCTAATTTAACTCTCCACATTGGCAATACTGTCTCGCAAAGCGAACTCATAATCTTACTTGCAAAAAATAGGTTAAAAGAACCCTTGGTTACGTTAGATGATGTTAACCAGCGATAAGATAATTTTGTTTACATTTATATTTATGTTATATTAATCGAAACTTGCCAAAACTCCATTCTCAGTGGTCATCATCTGTTTCGTAATGTCGCCTACTACGACTGCCAGGAGATATGACGACATTTTTGGTGTCTTCGAAAACGTAGACAACTGCCACGAATCGGACAAACTAAAAAAAATGAATAAAATATCTGATAATTCGGATTCGGAGAATAGTTAGCTTTTCCATAATATTTTATAATAATCTTACTCTCTCTCTTTCTCCATTCCATTGCTGAGTGCCACAGTACCCTGGGGATGTTCGATACGTACTGACCACGCTGCCTGCGGTAAATTAATACTAATTCAATAAATGCCTTGGATGATCAAATCATATGCATCAGAATTGATATTAATCGAAATTAAAATTTCAAATTATTTGTTGAATGTTGTTAAATGTTTAGGAATCATTTAAAAAAATCGAATTATTTGAATGAAAATTAAAGGAAAACCGAAAGTAATGTAATTTCATGTTAGTTATCAACGAAAGAACTCAAACAGAGAGAGAAGCTTCACATTTTTAGGGTCATTATTTTTTTACCTTCAAATCCGGCTCGTCAAAACATGGGACAGCTAGTCTAGCGGCAGTTGGTTCCATTGTTGACATGATCAATAATCTAAAACTATACTTTTGAAAAACCGTTTATAAAATTTAAATTTCGAAATTGATTACTTTTCGACTCCGTTTGCATTCTTATATTTACTCAGATAAATTCCTTGCAGAGTTTCCCTGATTTTGAATGAGTAGTCAATCTAGAAGGGAGCTTTAATTGATTCTGAAATCTTTTATCTTTGATCTTTGATAAAGGCAAATATGCACGTCAGTTGTATTGGGTAAATATATGAAATTCGAACCGAGAGATACACGACATCTTCCTTATTGAGCTGCTCGTTCAAAACAATAGTTACCTAGAAAAAGACTATTATTTTAAAATCTAAAGGCAAGCCGCACAGACCATTTCAAGTTCTTTCGAGAATTCGACACTCTTTACGGTCAACTTCTCAATTCGATTGGCCTGCAATTTTTTTTCAAATACCAACTAGTTAGTATTTTGACTAAAATGTATATTTTAGAAAAAAATATATTATGCAGACTAATAAGTTTTATTTATTTATTTTCCCTCGATTTCGGGTGCAAACTTCTCCTCGTTCTCGCATTCTTGTTATACGCAGTCAATCATGTTTTCATAGTTGATATTGATAGGCTCGTTCAATCAAAATATTAATAATATGGGCTCGGGCAACGCGCGATGTGTTTCAACGAGTGCGAGGGGCGATGCGGGCCCGCAACCAGCAACCCGAATAGCCGACTCTAGTTCACAGAGCGACCAAGACGGCAGAGACCGCTCCTACATACTCGCTCGACGAAGATTATAAAAGTGTCAAAATCTTGCAACTCTTTTAAATAGACCTGATATTCACTCACCTCTAACAAGGGAAGCACCAGTTGCGACGGAACCAATTCTGTAAGGGACCCATATGGGTAGTTAGGGTTGAGGGGGGGACCGACAAAATTGTTTTCAAAAGCTGCTTGGCGGACCTATAAATCGATAAAATCGATCGAAATGCGCGCGCCGCCAAAATACCCTACGAGATGCAACGTAGTGCCTGTAACGACATCGGCGGCTCAACAGGTAAGGCATCTCACTAGTACCCCCCTCCCCCCTGGTTCGATTCACGTCCCTGTCACTATTCTTTTGCTGATTTTTACAAACTTCCTCAACTTCATTTTCATTGTTTTTTTCATCATTTCAGAGCTTTATCATTCGAATAGAATACGGTGAATCTAGTTCAGCTAGTTAAAATGAGCAACATTCGTCGTCTATCGTCCCTCTCTCTCTCCGCACTCCAATCTTCCCGAACATCAGGATCTCCAACAGATAAGTGATTTATAGCTTTATTATTGTTATTGTCACTTATTTAAAACAATTTATCACTGATTAACAACAGCCTCGGCTCTCTCGTCTTTACTACAACCTTCATTTCCCCGCTCTCGGCCCTCTCATCATCAGTAGTCAGTCGACACAATGGATTATGACATAGTCTGTGGTAAAAATGTTGCGCTTGGAGTCGCGCTCAAGATGGGAGCAATCTCTTCATCCGTCTTCACCGCAGACTCTCTGAACCAGTCGGAGAAGATGTGGGTGAAAAGACTCACTTTGTTTATTCGCTCTGCAGAGCTCGGAGAAATTCGGGTGGGGGATAGACATGAGATGGTAATGGATGACGAAGATGTGGAGGACTCTGATCTCGACTGGGATTTCGAGTCGGACGGAGAGGAAGATGATTCAATGACATGGAACTCCACCAAAATTACAAGAGAAAAGGTAGGCATTGCTTGATTCCCTGCCCCCAAGGCCTACATATTCGGAAAAGGCAGCGATGGCCCTTGTCAATGCACAGAAGAAGGGACACCCTTCTTCTGTACATTGACGTACACTTCGCCCAAAGTGTGAGAAGCCGTTCTGCTTCGAATGTTTCTGGGAGAACTTGCACCAATGCTGATTATTTTTATGTAGTTTCCCGTGTGTATTTCTTCTTTCACCGTGTTCTATTCGAATGATAAAGCTCTGAAATGATGAAAAAACAATGAAAATGAAGTTGAGGAAGTTTGTAAAAATCAGCAAAAGAAAAGTGACAGGGACGGGAATCGAACCAGGGGGGAGGGGGGTACTAGTGAGATGCCTTACCTGTTGAGCCGCCGATGTCATTACACGCACTACGTTGCATCTCGTAGGGTATTTTGGCGGCGCGCGCATTTCGATCGATATTATCGATTTATAGGTCCGCCAAGCAGCTTTTGAAAACAATTTTGTCGGTCCCCCCCTCAACCCTTACTACCCATATGGGTCCCTTACAGAATTGGTTCCGTCGCAACTGGTGCTTCCCTTGTAAGTTTACTGAAATTGATTCCTTTGTGAATTTTAGATCACGAGAGTTCAAGACAATTTTATTCGTCTCTTCCAGAACGTAGATAGTTATATTCACCTAAAACATAGTTATTTAGTTTTATTCGAAATTATTGATGAAATTGATGACGAAAATACGAAATTATTGATCGATTTTCGTAAAAGTTCATACATTTGCCTCAGCAGTTAGTTCGTTGCTCTTATCGATTGCTGCACCGTATCCCGGTAGGAACATCTGAATATTTTATTAAAAGAATAAAGTTTCTATTTCTTGACCATGAAAGTTTAGAAGCTGGTCGTCTGACAAATTTCATGTCAGAGAAAAATGGTTTTAAATTCTTTGCCTCAGGTTAATTAACTTTAGGTATTATTCATTCGAACATTCTTCTCTTCTTTCATTTTAGGTATTCTTCTTTCATTCGTCTTCATTCAAATATTTTGAACTAAAATTGACCAACCTTCATTTGAAGATCATAGTGTTCTGGCGTCAGTGTCTTTGGAAGACGAAGAGCTTCTGCGGGTGGAAGATTGTCGATTGATTTATTCCCATCAGGTTGATCTACTTCTGACGGATTGATGGATGCATTATCATTGCTTGAAGGAATCCTGCATATATTTTGGTTTAACGGTTATCGATTTTCTCAAAATTGATGAAGCCATTCATGATCTTACTTTATGCAGGCTTCTTTAGTTGTAAGCCACGGCGATTGTAAAACGAGATATGTTGTTAGGATTGATGAAGCAATAACTGAATTAGTCTTCATTATAGTTCAAATTGAAAGAAAAATAGTGTATTCTTTTCAAAATTCTGAAAATGAGAATACTCACGGAGTATTGTATTGCACAAGCCGGAATCGGCATCCTTTTTACGAGTCATTGGAGTAGAAAATGACGGCTAGAAATATGCTGTTGATTTATCAGTGATTTTAAGTGAAAGATTGATTCAACTGAGCTGGTTCATCTTTTTCATTGTATATGATTGAAAGAAGCAATTGATAATCGATAAAATACGCATAATCAATACTTATCGACCGAGAAAAAAAACAAAAATCTTATACACACCGTTGAAGCAGGGAATGAGCGACCGTTGAAGACGGACGAGCGAAGCAGAAATGAAGAATTGAATTAAGATTTCCATTTAAATATAACCGCAATGAGAATAATCGATATAAATAATTATAAATTGTCTTTGTTTTCTTCGGTTAATCTGCAAAGAACAAAACTTCTTTTTTCGGTGCAAAATAAATATCGTGGTTAATAAATGAACAAAGAATTATTGAAAACTTGTGCATTTGATCAAACTACAGTGGTGCACGTAAGCCTCTTCGAAATGCTCCACGCGGTATAGAAAATCGAAGGCGTGGTGGGATTTTCTCAATGAATAAAGAGTTAAAAATTATGTTCATATTCATAATATAATAGTTCATAATAGCAGCGATTGCTCAACTGGTTGGGAGGCTACAATATGCCGTATCAACGAAAATTTTAAACATAATTTTAAACTCTATATTCATTAAGAAAAACCCCAGGCGTGATGTGGCGTGGCTATGCTGCGTGGAGCCCTTCGAAGAGGCTTACGTGCACCACTTCTCTCACTGTCATAGAGGATCGGCCGAACTGGGAGTGGGCATGATTATACATTACTGTCCTGTCGTGTTTTGTACACGTGAGCTGCTGCGCTCCCCTATAGTCGTTGGGAATATCATGGCAGCCCTGCTACGAACGAATGATAGAAAAGCTGATAAAGTTGTTTCATTGTCAATGTCATAGCAAGTTGTTGACACTGTGCCAAGAAATGCTCTCGTTGTCTGTCTCTCTCCTTTCACGTCTTCTCTCACCATCTCCCTCTTTCTCTAGCATATTCTAACCACGACTTCTTCCCACGCCATGAGTGATCGTTCTTTGATCAGAGCAGAGACTTTGTAGATATGAGAGAGTGCGAGAGAGGTCAGAGGAAGAAAGGCATGATCCACCATTGTTTACTAATCGGTCCAATCGGTTCTCCGTCTCTTTCCCTCCTTTTTTCACTATGCTATTATTCCTGTTATTTTGGTTTTCTTCTGCTTCTTCTTCTTCTTCTCATTATTAGAAAACTGTTCAGACTCTATGTACGGTTGTTATATGTATATAATTGTTTTATATCGTTGTTATTGTCTAGTCCTTCATCATCGTTAGTCTCATTTTAAACTTGATCTTTGAACTTTTTTCTTTTTTTCTTTGACCCATCTATTCTAATTTGTGATTCTCCGCTTTGAATTCAATCGAAGTTTCAGCTTCTTTCTTTGCTTATAAGGTAGTACGACCATAGGCCATTCACTTTAGCTTGGATACCCGTTTAAATCAATTCTGGCGTATTCCTACCTATTCCTATGTAATTTGGTCATATCCATTAGACGCTTGCTATGTACATTTATATGTGAGACTATGGTTTCTCTGATCAGCCCACTCTCTCTTCACATTATCTCTTTCTCTCACTAACTATCTCAACCTTGCCATATCCATTTATGTCTAGACTTATCAGTGATTAGTTCTAGTTCACTTCAGCTTGGCGAACCTCTTGTGAGACCGAAAATTGTTCAACTAATCTCTGATAAAAAAACGGTGACGCTTAAGACTGACTCTATCTATTGTTTATTCCGTAGTTTCGCCACAATTTCTTGGAATTCGATTTGACTCGAATCAAATCCGATTCGGTTTGAGTAGTCGTGCACGATCGTCAACTACGAGTTGATTGGATTGGAGAGGTACATCATGATGGAGTCGAGGACGACTCAAGGTTACTGCCTTCCTTTATAGGCAGCCATCGCAAGGTACATAAATATAATGTGATTAGCAATGATAACATGTATTTAATTTTCTTTTTTTTTCATGAAACCGTTACGATGACAACGCACTCCTTCGCTGCTGAGTTAGTGCGCATGTTGGAAGGCAGTTCGATAAAGGACAGAATGGCCAAAGGTACGGTATTTACACCATAATTCAAGAACCATCTGTATTTAAAAATAATCGTGGATCTGGTTACATCAGTAGCATGTTTTTGAATGGAAATCCGCAGTGTTGTTACTTCTAATTATAAGGAGCAATTTGGTTTAGCTAGCTCTTTTTGTCGTAGTTTGAATATAATTCACTCTTACTTGGTAAATAGTACGGTGGTGAATTATTGATCGATTAAGAGATCTATCTCCGATCAATAATGACAAAGACAAATAACATGGTGAAATCGTTGAACTATTCTTCAGGATCAGCATCATCGATGACGTTGTCAGAAGATACTACCGTCGCTGACAGCATTGAAGATCAGCTCTACCAGCGTCTGAAGGAGGGACCAATATCGGACGAGCAAAGGTACAGTAGTTGCACCTCAATTCAGACTTCATTTGTATATAACATATAAAAGCTTCTACATCATTGACATATTTTCACAACGTTTTTCAATCCGCGATGTTGTTTCTCCTAGGGAACTATTATCTCATATCTGTATAGTCATTTTACTATAAAACCGAAATTAATCTGAAATTTTTAACGGTTATGGTATATTTGCCATATATTCTTTACCATTCAATATCGGTAGAGTCCTGGGTATGTACATAATGGTGACGGTGGTGAAATCGTTGGATAAGTGGTAATATATCGTTCTTCAGGGTGATCATCGCTTCATCTTTGCGATCAGAACCACATCTCAATATCTACGCATGATGATCAACTCTATTTTTGCTGCTTAACCGGTCTAGCAGCTCTTTCCTGTTTGCATCTGATTTTCAGAAATAATAAAGAATTTGGGGTTGTTAATGTTTGAATACGGTGTCCAAGCCCGCGAACTTAAAAGGGCGGAGTCAGCATCGCTATATAAACAGAGATTACCAAAAATGGGCGGGGCCATGCATCGCTACATACAGTATCGCCAGAAAGTAATCGGACACTTTTTCATTTTTTTATAACTTTTGATCCAGGAAAGCAATCATGCTGATCTTTTGAGTCAATATAGAGAATTTATCAAGGAATATTACCATGATGTGTTGGTGTAATTATCTTGGTTAATTTTTGCGTAGTGATGACGCTACCGAAGTACACTTTTTTGAAAATTCCCATTTCTTTAGTGAAAAGCCCTGTTCTTCGGGAACACTGTGAGAGTGGTGACCCCCACTAGGGCTGTACAGTCAAACAATCCGGAATGGCTCCGACTCCGATTTCAAGCTGTGGCATGATTGCAACTTTGACCTCCAAATTTCATAACTCAGCTTCTAGATGTGCTAACGACCCATTCTAAGTGCCAAAATGATGCTAGTGGCAAGTAATGCTTAGAGCCGGATTATGGTAGTCATAGCTCGCCATTCGCCCTCAGGGCATAAAAAATAATTTTTTTAGAAAGACTGATTTTGAGACTGTACCGTTTAGAGGGCAGGTCTTCTAAAATTATGGTTCCTGCTCATGCAGCTTAGCAATGTATCATACATTTAATTTCCTTATTTTGGTTTAGTTTCGATTCCTTTCAGACCCGCAGCAAAAGATATGCTTAGGTCAACTCGGTGCGCGCTCTTGCTCTTTCTCTCTTTCCGCTCTCGCCCCTGGGCCTCTATTGATGAAATCTCTTAGTTTCAAAGTACCAATGCATGTTAGAGATGTTCACAAAAGTTTTTACACTATTGCTAAACTTTGATCTTGGATCTTTGTATTTTGATCTTTACTCGCTACAACCGAGTATACCTCAGCGGAACGTTTGCTGCGGGTCTGAAACGAATCGGAACTTAACCAAAATAAGGAAATTAAATGTATGATACATTGCTAAGCTGCATGAGCAGGAACCATAATTTTAGAAGACCTGCCCATTAAACGGTACGGTCTCCAAATCAGTCTTTCTAAAAAAAATATTTTTTATGCCCTGAAGGCGAATGGCGAGCTATGACTACCATAATCTGGCTCTAAGCATTACTCCCCACTAGCATCATTTTGGCACTTAGAACGAGTCGTTAGCACATCTAGAAGCTGAGTTATGAAATTTGGAGGTCAAAGTTGCAATCATGCCACAGCTTAAAATCGGAGTCGGAGCCATTCCGGATTGTTTGACTGTACAGCCCTAGTGGGGGTCCCCACTCTCACAGTGTTCCCGAAGAACAGGGCTTTTCACTAAAGAAATGGGAATTTTCAAAAAAAGTGTACTTCGGTAGCGTCATCACTACGCAAAAATTAACCAAGATAATTACACCAACACATCATGGTAATATTCCTTGATAAATTCTCTATATTGACTCAAAAGACCAGCATGATTTCTTTCCTGGATCAAAAGTTATAAAAAAATGAAAAAGTGTCCGATTACTTTCTGGCGATACTGTAAGAGCGGGTGCGAGCGAGTATATCTATTACCTTTGACACATCAGGTAATAGGGACCCATGGTCTAGTGGATAAGTCGGCAGGAAAGCTCGATCCCCCAGAAGTATCAGCAAAAGAAATCATCTCCCAATTGTGGCCAATCCTTTTTGCCGTTTTTTTCACTAGATGCATTCTCGTTCTCCCTGCGTTAACGTCTAGTGAGTGACAGAGGTCCCATAGAATGACCGTCAATCGTGAACTAACTTTTTTCATGAACACTGTTTCAATGAGTTTCACATCAAGTAGAGGTAAAACGGCCATGCTAAGATCAAAAATCGTACTCTTCTTCTCACCACGTCTCTCACTTTTCTCTATTGAATTTCCCAAATACTTTAATTAATTTACAATTTACAATTTACAATTGTTAATTAATCATATTTATCAAGAAATGGAAAAACATGAGCATATTATTACAATACAATACAAAATTATTAGGAAGTTGTTGTTATCAACCAGAAGTGCAGAAGCCACAAGTAGCTGGACACTGGATCTTCATGAGTGGTTGATAGATTGTGTTGTTGCAGTAAGCCCTTCAATATGATAAATTCATTGAGTTGTTATGTCTTATACATTTGCCTTACGTGACTACGCCGTACCCCCTCCGCCGCGTTTCCGTCGTTACGGCGGAGGTTACGGCGTAGGCATGTAAGGCAACGTAACCATGCATAAGACATAGTGGAGATGGAGCTATTAAAGGGAGACTGCCATTAAAAAAAATTCTCTTCAAATCATTATTCATATACTAACTAAACAGTGTAAATTCAAAAAAAATTATTTTGAAACGTTTAGATGTTTTTTTTTTGAAACAACAATTACAATAAATCGTTCTAATATGAACATATCATGTACGGCCGAAGCCGATAAAACTAGGAAGTTGCCAGATCTCGCTCTTCAGATCACTATTTAATTCGTTCAGAATATTTTTATAATTTTTTTCACTTATGTTTATGATGTCGAAGGCATCAGATAAGTTATATGACCTCAACTTGATTTGCCTTTAAAGTGAACGATAAAATGATCATAAGCGCTTACTTTCTCGCAGCGCAGTCCGATATTCCAGTATTGGCGATAGTGAGGTCAACACAGGCTGAAAAATGATAATCATTTTTGTTATTTTTGATAAACAATTGATGGCAAAATTACCGGAAGACGTTGAATTGGTGCTTGAACAACGTCCGCATGTAAGTGGGCATTGCTGAGTCATTACTGCAATTTTTTTAAACAACAATTTTCGGTTAATAATTTTTAATATATTTTTATTATAATAACATTTTTACCGTCATAGTAAGTAGAGTCATTGCAAAGACTAGAACGAGCCGGACAATCCGAAACTCCAGTGACGGGATTCAAGAGATCGACGCACGTGGTAGTTGTGGAGTCTGAAAGGCCAATATTTCATTGACTATATACTCATTAGTTGTATTTATATTACTAAGGATAAAATCGCTACACTCGCTAAACATTTACATAATACCTGTGTTAGATTACTATAATATAAGGATAAAATCGCTCACTAGTAACAGTAACAGTTGCAACTGTGGTCGTAGTAGTATCTGCAGCTACAGTAGTTGGCTCTGGACAACAGCCCATTGGATCGTTTGTGGGATCAGCGACACAGGAATCAACTGCACCCCCATCGCAATCAGCATCAGTCATACATGCTTAATATTGAAATGATCAGTATACGTAAATTATACATTTTTTTTTAATAAATAAAAAATTTTTAAATGCAAAAATACCTAGATCAGCCTCGCAAGCAGCAGCGGAAGCAAAGACGGGTAGAGATAGAAGGACTAGAAGACAATACATAGTAGGCGCTTGAGTAAACTCAATAATATTTGACATTTTATGGCCGCTTTTATACAAAAATCATCGAAATTGTTACATTGTCTTCATGAGCCCGTAGTGTGTGTATACAGCAGGCATGCACTTTAGTGTAGTCTCTTTGTTGTTGTATTGCACCAGCCGGAATCGGCATCCTTTTTCAAAGTCATTGGAACAGAAAACGTAGGCTAGAATTGTATTGTGGATTCATAGTGATTTTATGGTGAAAAATTTAATTAACGACGCCAGTTTCGAGAACAGAATATCGAGACATTTTCAAGATGCTTGCAGATTTGTAAACCGGACTTGAACAATGAAATTTGCGAATAGCAGTTGCGAAAAGCATGCGAGAAGTGGACAGTTTTCTGTGCTTCAAAACACTGGTTCATTCTTTTCTTTGCAATTGATTGAAAGACGCAATCGATAAATTACGCTGAATCAATACTTATCGACCGATCAAACCAAAAAATACAATACAAAAATGAAGAATTGAATTAAGCTTTCCTTTTAAATATAACCGTAATTAGAATAATCGACATAAATTATCGTTTTGAGATTGTCTTTGTTTTCTTCGATTAATCTTGTTAACAACTGAAAAAAGAATTATTGGAAACTTGTGCATTAGATCAAATTATCATTCTATCACCTGCTATCAGAGAGGATCGGCCGAACTATTAGTGGTCATAATTATACAGTAATGTTTTGTATGCGTGGTCTGCTGAGCGCCGCTGCGGGGCGCTTTCTCTGGTATTTCAAAACTTTAAGTCTACTTAACATAGGGGAGAATCATAAATTTAGAACACACCTCAATTCAGACTTCATTTGTATATCACATGATCATCAACATTATCATGAACCAAAAAGCAATCACTGCATTATCATATTTTCACAACGTTTATCAATCCGCGATGTTGTTTCTCCTAGGAAACTATTTTCTCATATCTGTAGTAGACCTTTTAGTACTACTTAAAGTGGACTTCAACCATAACTGAAATTTTTGATGTAGGAGATATATTTTTCACAAAATTCATTACCATTCAATATATTCAATATTGGTAGTGTCCTGTGCATATACAAAATGGTGACAATGTCGAAATCGTTGGATAAGTGGTAATATATCGTTCTTCAGGGTGTGATCTTCGCTCCATCATCTTTGTCATCAGAACCATATCTCCGCCAAGCATGATGATCAACTCTATTTTTGCTGCTTAACCGGTCTAGCAGTCTAGCAGCTCTTTCCTTGTATTTCATTTTCCGAAATAATAAAGAAGTTGGGGTTGTTAATGTTTGAAACTGGTGTCCAAGCCCGCGAACTTTAAAGGGCGGAGTCAGCATCGCTATATAAATAGAGCTTAACAAAAATGGGCGGAGCCATGCATCGATACATAATAGTGGGTGCGAGAGAGTATATCTAGATCCTTTGCCACATGAATGTATGGGACCCATGGTCTAGTTGATAAGAGCTCGGGCAATCATCCGGATCGGTTGGTCGGCAGGAAAGTTCGATCCCCCGAAAAGGATCAGCAAAAGAAATCATCTCCCAATTGTGGCCAATCCTTTTTGCCATTTTTCACTAGATGGATTCTCGCTCTCCCTGCGTTAAAGAAGGGGGCCCAGGAGTTTAGTGATGTGCTCTTGTCAAGAAGAACAGTGGGACACAGGAAGTGGCCATATGTTTTCTATTAGAATTGAGAGAGTTAGAACCTAGCGCATGTAGCTCATTGGCTAGTAGTCAGTGCTTGTAACCGCGCCACGCGGGTTCGATTCCCGTTTGCAATTTTCTATACATTTGTCCTTCGAATTCAAAAACTCGCGCCTTTCCCTGGGGGATCAATGAACTTTAAGCTCGGATTACGACATTCCGGGCATATAAAATTTTAGAGAAAATTGTTTTTGCGTTCAGGGAGATGTGATCTATAGTTCTGCCAGACCAGTTTAGTCACGAAAAAACTCGTGGGTCCCCTTCTTTAACGTCTAGTTGTGTGCCAAAGGTCACATAGAATGACCGTCAATCGTGAACTAACTTTTTTTTCACGAACACTGTTTACTTGAGTTTTATATCAAGTAAGGGTAAAACGACCATGCTGAGTTCAAAAATCGTACTCTTCTTCTCGGACCGTTTCATCCAACGCGGAAACCGCGTATGCGAATGTGCGTTTACTATCGTTTTCAGTGGGTTAATGGCGCGATCAGCTCATGAAGACAAGCAAAATGGGAGTCTTTGGACAAAGTGTATAGTTAGATACCGTGTATTTCTTTAAAGGTGCTGGCATTTATTGAAATGGCTTTCATTGAGACTCTAATAATTTCTAGTTCTTTATGCAAAAATGGCAATTATTGAAATCCAATAAATCTCTTTCTTTACACTACACTGTGTATCATTACGAAGAATGTGTTTACTCACTCTTCTATATTGAACTTCCAAATACTTTAATTAATCACATTTATCAAGAAATGGAAAAGCATGAGAATATATTATTAATATATCGGTACAATACAACATTATTAAGAAGTTGTTGTTATCAACCAGAAGTGCAGAATCCACAAGTAGCTGGACACTGGATCTTCATGAGTGGTTGATAGATTGTGTTATTGCAGTAAGCCCTTCAATATGATAAATTCATTGAGTTGTTATGTCTTATAGTGGTTATTGAGTTAAATGGAGAGTGACCCTCTCTCAATGGTCTCTTCATTGGGCACACTATTTCTCTGTTCTCAAAGAACGAAAGAGCGTAGATCTTTGAAGAGACCGCTGACAAAGGTCTCAGTCCCTTTAATGAATTGAAGGATAAAATGTTCATCATTACTTACTTTCTTGCAGCGCAGTCCGATATTCCAGTATTGGCGTTAGTGAGGTCAACACAACCTGGAAAATGTAATCAATATTTTTTTTTGTTATTTTTGATAATTTTTTGATGGTTGATAGCAAAATTACCGGAAGAAGTTGAATTAGTGGTTGAACAACGTCCGCATGTAAGTGGGCATTGCTGAGTCATTACTGCAAAAAAAAACAATTTCGGTCAATAATATGTACCGGTAATGTATTTTATTATAATATAATTTGTACCGTCATAGTACGTAGAGTCATTGCAAAGACTTGCGCGAGCCGGACAATCCGAAACTCCAGTGATGGGATTCAAAAGATCGACGCAAGTCGTAGTTTTGGAGTCTAAAAGCCCAATATTTCATTGACTATCTACTCATTAGTTGTATTTATCTTACTAAGGATAAAATCGCTCACAAGTGGTAGTTGTGGAGTCAAAAAGCCAATATTCCAATGACTATATACATACTCATTGGCTATATTAATATAATATAAGGATAAAATCGCTCACTAGTAACAGTAACAGTTGCAACTGTGGTCGTAGTAGTATCTGCAGCTACAGTGGTTGGCTCAGGACAACAACCCATAGGATCGTTTGTAGGATCGGCGACACAGGAATCAACTGCACCACCATCACAATCAGCATCCGTCATACATGCTTAATATTGATTTGATGAATATATGTAAAGTAAAGGTAAAAAAGTGAAGATAAAACCCGTTATTCAAGGGGCCTAATCTCTTTACCGCATGATCGAGTCAAAAAATTTAAACTAATGCAAACATACCTAGATCAGCCTCGCAAGCTGCTGCGGAAGCAAAGACGGGAAGAGATAGAAGGACTAGAAGACGATACATAGTAGGCGCTTGAGTGAACTCAATGATATATGGCAATCCATGGCCGCTTTTATACCATAATCATCGAAATTGTTACATTGTCTTCATGATCTCGTAGTGTGTGTATACAGCAGGCATGCACTTTAGTGTAGTCTCTTTGTTGTTGTATTGCACCAGCCGGAATCGGCATCCTTTTTCAAAGTCATTGGAACAGAAAACGTAGGCTAGAATTGTATTGTGGATTCATAGTGATTTTATGGTGAAAAATTGATTCAACGACGCCAGTTTCGAGAACAGAATGTCGAGACATTTTCAAGATGCTTGCAGATTTGTAAACCGGACTTGAACAATGAAATTTGCGAAAAGCAGTTGCGAGAAGTGGACAGTTTTCTGTGCTTCAGAACACTGGTTCATCCTTCTCATTGCATTTGATTGAAATACGCAATCGATAAATTAAGCATAATCAATACTTATCGACCGACCAAACCAAAAAATACAATACAAAAATGAAGAAACTGATGCGGGGCGCATTTGTACGCATTATTTATTTTCCTTGCGTATGAATATTTTTCGATTCTCAAAGCCTTGCAATTAGTCATGAGTTTCCCTGATATAAAGTTCTTTTAATGACTAAAGAAATTGAAACAAAATTTGTATTAATGAGAAAAAACAATTAAAAGGCAAATCACAGTAATAATAATATTAATTGTCTTCGTTTATCAAGAAAATACGGTACATAATGATATATTTTCCTAGACAAACCTGTTTGTTGAAGTAAAATATCTATTATGCTTCACTGCGAATCAATCACAAAGTTAGCATTCTATATGATGATATGATATATATGATGCCATAGTATGTTGTGGCACTGTGCCAAGAAATACTCCTGTTTGCTGTCTCTCTCCATTCGCGTCTTCTCTCACCATTTCCCTCCTTCTCTAGCATGTTCTATCCACGAATTTCTCCCACGCCATGAGTGATCATTCTTTGAGACTGTGTAGATATGAGAGAGTGCGAGAGAGGTCAGAGGAGGAAAGACATGATCCACCACTGTTTACTAATCGGTCCAATCTATCCTCGGTGTCTTTCCCGCCTTTTTTCACTATGCTATTGTTTCTGTCATTTTCGTTTTCTTCTGCTTCTTCTTATTAATTGAAAAAGTGTTCAGACTCTTGTATCACTATATGCCTATCTTCGTCTCCCTCTCTCCCTCCCTCTATCGTTATCTTGTTTATCGGATGTATAACCTATCTTAGAATTTTCGCTGTTCATTTGCATATCATTATTGTTGTTTCTTCTTCATCATCGTTAGTCCCATTTTACACTTGATCTTTGAACTTTCTCTTTTGTTCTCAAGCTTTTCTTGACTATATTCGAAATTTGTGATTCTCCGCTTTTAGTTCAATCAGTTTCAGCTTCTTTCTTTGCTTATAAGCCGTGTTATAAGATAGTTCGACTATAGGCCATTCACTTTTAGCTTGGAGAGCCGTTGTAATCAATTTAAATCTGCCGTATTCCTACCTATTCCTATGAAATTTGGTCATATCGATTAGCCACTTCCTAAGTACATGTTTATGAGTGAGATCAGACTATGGTCTCTCTCATCCGCACACTCTCTCTTCACATTTTCTCTTTCTCTCACTAACTATCTCAACCTTGCCATATTTACTTATGTCTAGACTTATCAGTGACTAGTTCAAGTTCACTTCTCCCGAAAAGTGTTCAACTAATCACTGATAGGAAACCGTGACTGACTCTATCCTCTACTGTTTATTCTGTGATTTCGCCAAAATTGCTTGGAAATCGATTTGAAATCACTTCAAATCCATTACAGATGGAGTAGTCGAGCATGGTCACCAACTACGAGCCGATTCGATTGGAGACGTACATCATGATGGAGTCGAGGACGACTGAAGGTTACTGCCTTATGCTATAGGCAGCCATTTCAGCTTCACACGGTACGTATAATGTAATTGGCGATGGTATCACGTCGTATTCAATTTGCTTTTTTCATAAAACCGTAACGCTGCCGACGCACTCCTTTGCTGCTGACGTGGTGCACATGTTGGAGGGCAGTTCGATAAAGGACAGAAAGGCAGCCAACATTTGACCAAAGGTACGGTATTTGCACCATTATTCAAGAATCTTCTTTATTTGGTCATAAACATCATCGTGGATGAAATTTCTCTGGTTACATCAGTAGCAAACTTTTTATGGAAATCCACGATGCTGTTACTCCAAATTATTAGGAGCAATTTGGTCTAGCTCTTTTAGTCCTAGTTAGAATATAATTCACTTTCATTTGGTAAATGTACCATTATTGATCGATTAAGAGATCCATCTCCGATCAATACTGACAAAGGCAAATGACATAGTGAAATCGTTGAACTTCAGGATCAGCATCATTGATGGCCATGTCAGAAGACACTGCCGACGTCAACATCTTTGAAGATCAACTCTACCAGCGTCTGAAGGAGTGACTAATATCACTCGAGCAAAGGTACGGTAGCTGCACCTCAATTCAGGCTTCATTTGTATATTACATGGTCATAAACATTATCGTGGATCAAAAAGCTCTTACTGCAATAACATAGTTTCGCAACGTTTGTCAATCCGCGATATTGTTTCTTTTAGGAAACTATTTTCTCATATCTGTATAGCCATTTTACTATAAAACCGAAATTAATCTGAATTTTTAACGGTTGTGATATATTTGCCACAAATTCTTTACCATTCAATACATTCAATATTGGTACAGTCCTGTGCTTGTACAAAATGGTACCGATGGTGAAATCGGATAAGTGATAATATATCGTTCTGCAGGATGATCTTCGCTCCATCATCTCTGTCATCAGAACCACATCTCCACCATGCATGATGATCAACTATATTTATGCTGCTTAACCGGTCTAGCAGCTCTATACTTGGATCCGATTTCCCGAAATAATAAAGAATTTGGGGTTGCTAATGTTTGAAATCGGTGTCCAAGCCCGCAAACTTAAAGGGGCGGAGTCATCATCGCTATATAAATAGAGATTACCAAAAATGGGCGGAGCCATGCATCGGTACATAAGAGCGAGTGCGAGTGAGTATATCTAGATCCTTTGATATATGAGGTAATAGGGACCCATGGTCTAGTGGATAAGAGCTTGGACAATCAACCGGATCGGTTGGTCGACAGGGAAGTTCAATCCCCCCAGAAGGATCAGCAAAAGAAATCATCTCCTAATTGTGTCCAGCAATTTTTGCCATTTTTCTCTAGATACATTCTCGCTCTCCCTGCATTAACGCCTAGTGAGTGACAGAGGTCCCATAGAATGACCGTCAATCGTGAACTAACTTTTTTCCATGAACACTGTTTCAATGAGTTTCACATCAAGTAAGGGTAAAACGACCATGTTGAGTTCGAAAATCGTACCCATCTTCTCGCCACGTTTCATCCAATTCGGAAACCGCATATGCGAATGTGCGTTTACTATCGTTTTCAGTGTAAAACGGCGCGATCGACTCATGAACACAAGCAAAATGGGAGTCTTTGGACAAAGTGTATAGTTAGATACCGTGTATTTCTTTAAAGGTGCTGGCATTTATTGAAATGGCTTTCATTGAGAATCTATAAAATTCTAGTTTTTGTTTTCTAGTTCTTTACGCAAAATGTCAACGATTGAAGTCCAATAAGTCTTTTTCTTTACCCTGTGTTTACTCACTTTTCTCTATTGAACAAATAATGTAATTAATCATATTTATCAAGAAATGGAAAAACATAAGCATATTATTACAATACAATACAAAATTATTAGGAAGTTGTTGTTATCAACCAGAAGTGCAGAAGCCACAAGTAGCTGGACACTGGATCTTCATGAGTGGTTGATAGATTGTGTTATTGCAGTAAGCCCTTCAATATGATAAATTCATTGAGTTGTTATGTCTTATAGTGGTTATTGAGTTAAAGGGAGAGTGACCCTCTCTCAATGGTCTCTTCATTGGGCACACTATTCCTCTGTTCTCAAAGAACGAAAGAGCGTAGACCTTTGAAGAGACCGCTGACAAAGGTCTCAGTCCCTTTAATGAATTGAAGGATAAAATGTTCATCATTACTTACTTTCTTGCAGCGCAGTCCGATATTCCAGTATTGGCGTTAGTGAGGTCAACACAACCTGGAAAATGTAATCAATATTTTTTTTGTTATTTTTGATAATTTTTTGATGGTTGATAGCAAAATTACCGGAAGAAGTTGAATTAGTGGTTGAACAACGTCCGCATGTAAGTGGGCATTGCTGAGTCATTACTGCAAAAAAAAACAATTTCGGTCAATAATATGTACCGGTAATGTATTTTATTATAATATAATTTGTACCGTCGTAGTACGTAGAGTCATTGCAAAGACTTGCGCGAGCCGGACAATCCGAAACTCCAGTGACGGGATTCAAAAGATCGACGCAAGTCGTAGTTGTGGAGTCTAAAAGCCCAATATTTCATTGACTATCTACTCATTAGTTGTATTTATATTACTAAGGATAAAATCGCTCACAAGTGGTAGTTGTGGAGTCAAAAAGCCAATATTCCAATGACTATATACATACTCATTGGCTATATTAATATAATATAAGGATAAAATCGCTCACAAGTGGTAGTTGTGGAGTCAAAAAGCCAATATTCCAATGACTATATACATACTCATTGGCTATATTAATATAATATAAGGATAAAATCGCTCACTAGTAACAGTAACAGTTGCAACTGTTGTCGTAGTAGTATCTGCAGCTACAGTGGTTGGCTCAGGACAACAACCCATAGGATCGTTTGTAGGATCGGCGACACAAGAATCAACTGCACCACCATCACAATCAGCATCCGTCATACATGCTTAATATTGAAATGATCAGTATATTTAAAGTAAAGGTAAAAAAGTGAAGGTAAAACCCGTTATTCAAGGGGCCTAATCTCTTTACCGCATGATCGAGTCAAAAAATTTAAACTAATGCAAACATACCTAGATCAGCCTCGCAAGCTGCTGCGGAAGCAAAGACGGGAAGAGATAGAAGGACTAGAAGACGATACATAGTAGGCGCTTGAGTGAACTCAATGATATATGGCAATCCATGGCCGCTTTTATACCATAATCATCGAAATTGTTACATTGTCTTCATGATCTCGTAGTGTGTGTATACAGCAGGCATGCACTTTAGTGTAGTCTCTTTGTTGTTGTATTGCACCAGCCGGAATCGGCATCCTTTTTCAAAGTCATTGGAACAGAAAACGTAGGCTAGAATTGTATTGTGGATTCATAGTGATTTTATGGTGAAAAATTGATTCAACGACGCCAGTTTCGAGAACAGAATGTCGAGACATTTTCAAGATGCTTGCAAATTTGTAAACCGGACTTGAACAATGAAATTTGCGAAAAGCAGTTGCGAGAAGTGGACAGTTTTCTGTGCTTCAGAACACTGGTTCATCCTTCTCATTGCATTTGATTGAAATACGCAATCGATAAATTAAGCATAATCAATACTTATCGACCGACCAAACCAAAAAATACAATACAAAATAGAAGAAACTGATGCGGGGCGCATTTGTACACATTATTTATTTTCCTTGCGTATGAATATTTTTCGATTCTCAAAGCCTTGCAATTAGTCATGAGTTTCCCTGATATAAAGTTCTTTTAATGACTAAAGAAATTGAAACAAAATTTGTATTAATGAGAAAAAACAATTAAAAGGCAAATCACAGTAATAATAATATTAATTGTATTCGTTTATCAAGAAAATACGGTACAAAATGATATATTTTCCTAGACAAACCTGTTTGTTGAAGTAAAATATCTATTATGCTTCACTGCGAATCAATCACAAAGTTAGCATTCTATATGATGATATGATATATATGAGGCCGCTTGCGTAAGAACCGACTAAGTGCCGGCACAGTGAAAAAATTAAATTTTTGGGATCGGGGTTCTCAAGGTTGCTGATGACGATGGTCATGTTCATTTTTCACCTAAAGCCACCGTTGAGGCCAGATGACGTCGCGTTGAAATCGCGTTTTCAGTCATTTCTCCTCAACCGGTGGTACTAAAATTTGCAAACTATGCACCCAGGGGCAGAATTTGATGACGATCACGCCTGTCTAATTCATTTTTCATGAAAAAGTTTTCGAAATTTTCAAAATCCGAATTACTCTCAATGGTCATAGTGTGTGAGTGAGATACATGGATCGGACCGTAATGAGTTCAGGATCTCATAGAAAAAATTTCAGCCAATTTGCAGAAGATGTTTTCGAGAAAATCAACTTTTAGTGTAATCATTTTGCAGTTGAAGTGGAGGCAAGAAGCGAGATAGTGTGGTGGTGCGAGAGAGTAGAGAGACACAATCCCGACCACTTCCCTGCCTTCCTATTCTGGTCACCTCACCTGCCTCTCTGCTCTCTCGCACCACCACACTCTCTCGCCTCTTGCCTCCACTTCAATGGCAAAATGATTACACTAAAAGTTGATTTTCTCGAAAACATCTTCCGCAAATTGGCTGAAATTTTTTCTATGGGATCCTGAAGCCATTACGGTCCGATCTATGTATCTCACTCACGCACTATGGCCATTGAGAGTAATTCGAATTTTGAAAATTTCGGAAACTTTTTCATGAAAAATGAATTAGACAGGCGTGATCGTAATCAAATTCTGCCCCTGGGTGCATAGTCTGCAAATTTTAGTATAAACCGGTTGAGGAGAAATGACTGAAAACGCGATTTCAACGCGATGTCATCTGGCCTCAACGGTGGCTTTAGGTGAAAAATGAACATGGCCATCGTCATCAGCACCCTTGAGAACCCCGATCCCAAAAATTTAATTTTTTCACTGTGCCAGATTTCACATGTTTTAGTCGACTCTTACGCAAACGGCCTCATATGATGCCATAGTATGTTGTGGCACTGTGCCAAGAAATACTCCTGTTGGCTGTCTCTCTCCATTCGCGTCTTCTCTCACCATTTCCCTCTTTCTCTAGCATGTTCTAACCACGAATTTCTCCCACGCCATGAGTGATCGTTCTTTGATCATAGACTGTGTAGATATGAGAGAGTACGAGAGAGGTCAGAGGAGGAAAGACATGATCCACCACTAATCGGTAAAATCTATCCTCGGTGTCTTTCCCGCCTTTTTTTCACTATGCTATTGTTTCTGTCATTTTCGTTTTCTTCTGCTTCTTCTTATTATTTGAAAAAGTGTTCAGACTCTTGTATCACTATATGCCTATCTTCGTCTCCCTCTCTCCCTCCCTCTATCGTTATCTTGTTTATCGGATGTATAACCTATCTTAGAATTTTCGCTGTTCATTTGCATATCATTATTGTTGTTTCTTCTTCATAATCGTTAGTCCCATTTTACACTTGATCTTTGAACTTTCTCTTTTGTTCTCAAGCTTTTCTTGACTATATTCGAAATTTGTGATTCTCCGCTTTTAGTTCAATCAGTTTCAGCTTCTTTCTTTGCTTATAAGCCGTGTTATAAGATAGTACGACTATAGGCCATTCACTTTTAGCTTGGAGAGCCGTTCTAATCAATTTAAATCTGCCGTATTCCTACCTATTCCTATGAAATTTGGTCATATCGATTAGCCACTTCCTAAGTACATGTTTATGAGTGAGATCAGACTATGGTCTCTCTCATCCGCACACTCTCTCTTCACATTTTCTCTTTCTCTCACTAACTATCTCAACCTTGCCATATTCACTTATGTCTAGACTTATCAGTGACTAGTTCAAGTTCACTTCTCCCGAAAAGTGTTCAACTAATCACTGATAGGAAACCGTGACTGACTCTATCCTCTCTAGTGTTTATTCTGTGATTTCGCCAAAATTGCTTGGAAATCGATTTGAAATCACTTCAAATCCATTTCAGATGGAGTAGTCGAGCATGGTCACCAACTACGAGCCGATTCGATTGGAGACGTACATCATGATGGAGTCGAGGACGACTGAAGGTTACTGCCTTATGCTATAGGCAGCCATTTCAGCTTCACACGGTACGTATAATGTAATTGGCGATGGTATCACGTCGTATTCAATTTGCTTTTTTCATAAAACCGTAACGCTGCCGACGCACTCCTTTGCTGCTGACGTGGTGCACATGTTGGAGGGCAGTTCGATAAAGGACAGAAAGGCAGCCAACATTTGACCAAAGGTACGGTATTTGCACCATTATTCAAGAATCTTCTTTATTTGGTCATAAACATCATCGTGGATGAAATTTCTCTGGTTACATCAGTAGCAAACTTTTTATGGAAATCCACGATGCTGTTACTCCAAATTATTAGGAGCAATTTGGTCTAGCTCTTTTAGTCCTAGTTAGAATATAATTCACTTTCATTTGGTAAATGTACCATTATTGATCGATTAAGAGATCCATCTCCGATCAATACTGACAAAGGCAAATGACATAGTGAAATCGTTGAACTTCAGGATCAGCATCATTGATGGCCATGTCAGAAGACACTGCCGACGTCAACATCTTTGAAGATCAACTCTACCAGCGTCTGAAGGAGTGACTAATATCACTCGAGCAAAGGTACGGTAGCTGCACCTCAATTCAGGCTTCATTTGTATATTACATGGTCATAAACATTATCGTGGATCAAAAAGCTCTTACTGCAATAACATAGTTTCGCAACGTTTGTCAATCCGCGATATTGTTTCTTTTAGGAAACTATTTTCTCATATCTGTATAGCCATTTTACTATAAAACCGAAATTAATCTGAATTTTTAACGGTTGTGATATATTTGCCACAAATTCTTTACCATTCAATACATTCAATATTGGTACAGTCCTGTGCTTGTACAAAATGGTACCGATGGTGAAATCGGATAAGTGATAATATATCGTTCTGCAGGATGATCTTCGCTCCATCATCTCTGTCATCAGAACCACATCTCCACCATGCATGATGATCAACTATATTTATGCTGCTTAACCGGTCTAGCAGCTCTATACTTGGATCCGATTTCCCGAAATAATAAAGAATTTGGGGTTGCTAATGTTTGAAATCGGTGTCCAAGCCCGCAAACTTAAAGGGGCGGAGTCATCATCGCTATATAAATAGAGATTACCAAAAATGGGCGGAGCCATGCATCGGTACATAAGAGCGAGTGCGAGTGAGTATATCTAGATCCTTTGATATATGAGGTAATAGGGACCCATGGTCTAGTGGATAAGAGCTTGGACAATCAACCGGATCGGTTGGTCGACAGGGAAGTTCAATCCCCCCAGAAGGATCAGCAAAAGAAATCATCTCCTAATTGTGTCCAGCAATTTTTGCCATTTTTCTCTAGATACATTCTCGCTCTCCCTGCATTAACGCCTAGTGAGTGACAGAGGTCCCATAGAATGACCGTCAATCGTGAACTAACTTTTTTCCATGAACACTGTTTCAATGAGTTTCACATCAAGTAAGGGTAAAACGACCATGTTGAGTTCGAAAATCGTACCCATCTTCTCGCCACGTTTCATCCAATTCGGAAACCGCATATGCGAATGTGCGTTTACTATCGTTTTCAGTGTAAAACGGCGCGATCGACTCATGAACACAAGCAAAATGGGAGTCTTTGGACAAAGTGTATAGTTAGATACCGTGTATTTCTTTAAAGGTGCTGGCATTTATTGAAATGGCTTTCATTGAGAATCTATAAAATTCTAGTTTTTGTTTTCTAGTTCTTTACGCAAAATGTCAACGATTGAAGTCCAATAAGTCTTTTTCTTTACCCTGTGTTTACTCACTTTTCTCTATTGAACAAATAATGTAATTAATCATATTTATCAAGAAATGGAAAAACATAAGCATATTATTACAATACAATACAAAATTATTAGGAAGTTGTTGTTATCAACCAGAAGTGCAGAAGCCACAAGTAGCTGGACACTGGATCTTCATGAGTGGTTGATAGATTGTGTTATTGCAGTAAGCCCTTCAATATGATAAATTCATTGAGTTGTTATGTCTTATAGTGGTTATTGAGTTAAAGGGAGAGTGACCCTCTCTCAATGGTCTCTTCATTGGGCACACTATTCCTCTGTTCTCAAAGAACGAAAGAGCGTAGACCTTTGAAGAGACCGCTGACAAAGGTCTCAGTCCCTTTAATGAATTGAAGGATAAAATGTTCATCATTACTTACTTTCTTGCAGCGCAGTCCGATATTCCAGTATTGGCGTTAGTGAGGTCAACACAACCTGGAAAATGTAATCAATATTTTTTTTGTTATTTTTGATAATTTTTTGATGGTTGATAGCAAAATTACCGGAAGAAGTTGAATTAGTGGTTGAACAACGTCCGCATGTAAGTGGGCATTGCTGAGTCATTACTGCAAAAAAAACAATTTCGGTCAATAATATGTACCGGTAATGTATTTTATTATAATATAATTTGTACCGTCGTAGTACGTAGAGTCATTGCAAAGACTTGCGCGAGCCGGACAATCCGAAACTCCAGTGACGGGATTCAAAAGATCGACGCAAGTCGTAGTTGTGGAGTCTAAAAGCCCAATATTTCATTGACTATCTACTCATTAGTTGTATTTATATTACTAAGGATAAAATCGCTCACAAGTGGTAGTTGTGGAGTCAAAAAGCCAATATTCCAATGACTATATACATACTCATTGGCTATATTAATATAATATAAGGATAAAATCGCTCACAAGTGGTAGTTGTGGAGTCAAAAAGCCAATATTCCAATGACTATATACATACTCATTGGCTATATTAATATAATATAAGGATAAAATCGCTCACTAGTAACAGTAACAGTTGCAACTGTTGTCGTAGTAGTATCTGCAGCTACAGTGGTTGGCTCAGGACAACAACCCATAGGATCGTTTGTAGGATCGGCGACACAAGAATCAACTGCACCACCATCACAATCAGCATCCGTCATACATGCTTAATATTGAAATGATCAGTATATTTAAAGTAAAGGTAAAAAAGTGAAGGTAAAACCCGTTATTCAAGGGGCCTAATCTCTTTACCGCATGATCGAGTCAAAAAATTTAAACTAATGCAAACATACCTAGATCAGCCTCGCAAGCAGCAGCGGAAGCAAAGACGGGAAGAGATAGAAGGACTAGAAGACGATACATAGTAGGCGCTTGAGTGAACTCAATGATTTATGACATTTTATGGCCGCTTTTATACCAAAATCATCCAAATAGTTACATTGTCTTCATGAGCCCGTACTGTGTGTGTACAGCTACCATGCACTTTAGTGTAGTCTCTTTTCCCTTTGTTGTCTATCAAGCGATCATGATTCATAATCCCCCCCGTCCTCTTCCTGTGATCCAATGATTTCAATCGTACACTGACGGCAAAATCGCTTATATTTGAGCCATAGGTTATCTGATTGTGAGATGCGACAATTAGAGAAAGATTATCTCACTCCGCATTTTTAGGGGGGCCAATAATTTGGTCGAGTGTGAAAAGTTGAGCCATTATTTTGGTGGTTGAGCCAATAATTAGGTTCGAAGTGGGGCTGTTATTTAAGTCACAAAGTTGAGCTAAACTATTGGCTTAAATAATGGCCCAACTACGGTAAGTCGAGCCGTTTCATCGAGAGCCGTAAAATAGGTCGGCGATGTTTGCTAATACCTTTCTTGTTTGGTCACGTCGGCATGCCCGCCATGGAATTTTTTCAACTAAATAATGTTGTTCTCGTTGCATACTAGTTTGTATTATACTTTTCAAAGTATTTTGCTAGTTGAGTAGGCTATAGTTGTTTTCGCTCTTTCATTAACTGTGCTCATTAATTGTTGTTTTTCACTAATTTAGTTTGTTACAGGGATATCTCTGCTCTCTCAAGATGGACCCGTTCACTTCGCCTCTGCTAGAACGGTAAGCATCTTACTACTTATGAAATGTCAAGGGGTATTTAATTATAAGTAGTTAGTATTCATGCCAATTAAGTCGTAAGCGTTCGATTTTGAGACCGTTAATTTTTTCATGTTTCAGCGTCTTGTCGCTTCGTCCTCAAGCCGTCACCTGCGCAAAGTGGCTGGGTTAGTTGATTTTTGATTGATTTTGAAAGATCTGACATGTTATTGATTTCTGCATCGTTACATTTGCCTTAAGTGCCTACACCGTAACCTCCTCTGCCGCGTCTCCGTCGTTACGGCGTAAGGCAAATGTAACGATGCGTTAACTATCATTGTTTATCGATTAACTTTGTTCATTGTCCTTTGTTCAGGTGTACGTCGTCTACTACCAGTTCGCCGTGAATCACGCTAACAGTCGACATCAGTGCCCCCTCCCCGTGTAGCTGTAGAGGCTATAGCCATAAAGTCGTGGGACGCTTTATTTAATTTTTTTTTGAAACTTGATTTAGGAAAGATATCAAGTTGGTATTTGAGTCAATGTCATTAACCACATCAAGAAATACATGTATTGGTATTATTAGATCAGTTCACTGCTGCATAATGATCGCGCTTGCAGTTTTCGAACACGTATATTCTTTAGTGAAAAGCCCTGTTCTTCTGAAGCGACGTCAGGCATTGGTCGAAAAGTATGTAACAAAATACCAAGCCTGATCGCATTTTGAGCCAAAATTTCCCAAAAATCGAAAATCCTGACCGCATTTTGATAACCGTTAACCTAGCCATTCCACCTACGACGTCTGGACTGCCCAGGCGGGATGAGTGAGCTGATAATATACCTTTGTGGGCTTGGCATGGCCATACGAGAAGGCAATATTATTATTATGATATTATCATAACTAGAATATGTTTTCGATGGTGATTACTAATCTCTTTTTAGGAGTGCCTAGACGAGCTGAGTTTCGAGAAAATCGAAGTTCGGCTCTAAAATCGAAGTCAATTTGAAAATTCGCGATGGATAGTGCACAAACATTGGTGAACTCATCTATCAACCTTCGATACAACGACCTGTGTAGTGTAGTGGATAAGGCGTCCGCGTTAGCTTTTGACTGTCACTGGTTCGATCCCTCTTACAGCACTTTACTTTTGCTGTTTTTGTTGATTTCAAGATCAAACGTTGATGCTTCTTTATCGGTCGTTGATCCTTTCTCGCGTTCTTTTGTATGTCGTTAAAAGGCCTTTGTGCATCTTATTCAACATATTACATGACCATCACTCTTTCAATGCGATGTGTGTTCTATTTTCTGGCTTTCATAATCACAGCAACACGTTTTAATCTTTCGACCTTGACATCAAGAAAATAAGCAAAAGAAAAGTGCTGCTAGAGGGATCGAAACAGTGACAATCAAAAGTTAACGCGGACACCTTATTCACTACACCACACAGGTTGTTGCTTCGAAGGTTGATAGATGAGTTCATACTACCCCTCGCGAATTTTCAAATTCACTAGCCGGATTTCAATATCGATTTTTTTCGAAACTCATCTCGTCTAGGCAGTCCTAAAAAGAGATTCGTAATCACCATCGAAAACGTATTGTAGTTATGATATTGTCTTTTCATATGGCCAGGCCATGTCCACAAGGTTCCCCTGTGAGACCGCTATATTGTAAGGGGCAAAATGAGAGTGATATTTATCCCCAGATGCATGAACCATTTTCCAGGAAGATGTGGCGTCGTTAGCGTACCATTTTCCAGGAAGATGTGGCGTCGTTAGCGTAGGCGGAGTATTTTTGGAAAACGCCTTTACCTACGCCAATAACGTCACATTTTCCTGGAAAACGGTTCTTGCATACTGCCACAGGATATAGCTCTTCATTTTTTTTCAGGGCATGAAAAATTTTTTTGGAAAGACTGGGACCCTACCGTTAAGAATGCATTCTAAAATAATGGTTCATACGCAGGCAGCTTATCAATTTATAATATGATTTCCTGATTTTGTTTTAGTTCTGATTCTTTTCAGACCCGCAGCAAACATTCTGCCCACATAATTACAGCAAGTAGCGTATGCTTTCTCTCACACAGCTCTCGCATTCCTGCGCCCTTCTGATGAAATCTTATTTTCAATGTTCCGATATATTTTAGAGAGGTTCTTGCCTAAATTGTTTTGGCTAAATCGGGGAGGTCGGGTACCAAAAAAGTTCTTGCCGCCAGCGACGGTGCAGCCCACGTGTGAAAAAGAAAACCAGCACACCTCAGCAGAACGTTTGATGCGCCTCTGAATGGAATCAGAACTAATCCAATCCAAGGGAAATCATTATTTGATAAATTGCGAAGCTCCCTGCGTTGGAAGCATAGTTTCCGAAGACCTAAACGATTGGGCCTCAAAAGTCTTTAAAAAAATTTGGGGCTCAAATTTGCAGCCCGCTACAGCTTGAAATCGGAGTCCGATCTATTTCGTTTTTTTTGCATTGACAGCCCTAGCCTAGGTCCCCTAGGTGAGGTCTACATTATCATAATGTTTCAGAAGAACAGGACTTTTCACTAAAGAACTATACGCGTTCGAAAAGTGTACTTCGTTTGCGTCACTACTATGCAACAGTAAACTAATTTAATTACACCAACACATCATGGTTGTATTCCTTGATGAGTTGCCTACTTTGACTCAAAAGATCAGCTTGATTGCTTTCCTAGAGCAAAAGTTGCAAAAAAATATTTTGAAAAAGCGTCCCATGACTTTATGCCTACTCCGGTATTTTTTGTCCGTGGGCATCACCATGGTGTGGAACTAGGGCGCATCCCATGGCGTGGAATGCCCCACGGAATTTGAGGTCCACCCCCCAAATCTCTTGGGTTGCGCCCTAGTCCCACACCATCGTACTGCCCATGGCACACCCCACGGACAAAAAAACCTTAGTATATTGTTTATTAGCACCGAACATCTTTGTGTTATTATTCAATGGACGAATTTACATTGTTTTCATATGAGTCCGCTTACGAGAGAACCGCAGTGGGGTCTGGCCCAGTTAAAAATCAAATTTTAGGGGTAGAGTTCTCAAGGTTGTTGATGACGATGGACATCTTCATTTTGAACCTAGAATGGAGCGTGATATCGATTTTTTTGCGCACGATTCTGATGGTGCGTTAAAAAGTGTAAAACAAATCGACGAGTTTCCAGGCGTTAAAAAAGCACCTGGAAACTCGAAATTTGAATTCGCGGGCGCGACAAAGGTTCAATTCAAATTACGACTTTCCCAATTCTATTTTTCGTTTTAAAAAATTAAGTATAGCTGGAACTTCATTTTTCAATCATTTTTAAGTTAAATTTCCATCTTTAGTACTTTCAAAAGCACTGAAACTCGAAGACCGGAATTTGAATTCCCGAACCTTTGTCGGCGCGATTTCAAATTTCGCGTTTCCACTGCCGGGTTTCGAGGTGCCTTTTTAACGACATGAAACTCGCCGATTTGGGTCTTCCACTCTTTTTTAACTCGCCTTAAATCCATTCCGGACCGATCTATGCAGGTCCCTTAATACACTTGCCTTTCAGCGAATTTCCGTTTTTGAAAATTTTTCTTGGAAAATCAATTAGACAGGTTACGCGACGACGCGACTTCGTCTGGTATCAACATGCAAAAGGACTATGTCCATCGTCATCAGTATAGTCGAAAAACACAGAACAATGAGTATCAGAAAATTAGCTCTTTTCGATTCTCTCGCAAGCGCGATTTTATTGTTATAAATAAAATACGACGTTTTAATATTGTTAGAAGTTATATATTGTTAATGATACAAAATCCATTAAATGTTTATTGTTCGTTTTATTTTTCTTGTCATGTTGTAATCGATATGTAAATGTTGCTTGTTGTGAGAATAAAGAAGTATAAAACATTTAAATGTGTAGGAGACATAAATGGAACTGGAATAAAAGTAAGCAAATAAAGGGCTAAACTTTTAGTGGAGTGTAAGACATCGCTTATTACTTTTTTTCTAGTTCCACCTATCAAATTTTGTTATCGCATAGTGAAAGATAAATATACAAATAACATTAAATGAATTATAGAAATACTATTCCTTGAGAAAAGGAGTCTTAATAATGTTAATAATATGTGAGTGGTTAAAGGCGCAGCCCAAACGAATATGAAACTCTCCGCTCTGGCCACACTGTTTCGCTTTCTTTGTCAACGAGAGAGCGTTGCCAGAGAGGAGTAGCTCTGGGTCTGCCTTTAAATTATATATCACGTCCTTCTTATTCCATTTTATGTTTTTTTTTAGAATGTGTTCGCTTCTCAAAGCATCATGTCTTGACCCAATTTAATCGTATTGAATTATATTAGAACGTGAAACAGGTAATGTAATGTAAATATTAAAATAAATGCATGATCGCATTTCGTGAATCGCAATGCTATGACAATGTACTAAATATAATATGAAGCAGACTTTCTACGAGGGAGTATTGGTGAACACGATCCCCCCCCCTTGAATACCAATCACTTCCACGTGTTAGGGTGGGATACCCAGTAACCCTCCTATTATAGATATGTTCTATTTCATTATGCTAATTATATGAGGCCGTTTGCGTAAGAGTCGACTAAAACATGTGAAATCTGGCACAGTGAAAAAATTAAATTTTTGGGATCGGGGTTCTCAAGGGTGCTGATGACGATGGCCATGTTCATTTTTCACCTAAAGCCACCGTTGAGGCCAGATGACATCGCGTTGAAATCGCGTTTTCAGTCATTTCTCCTCAACCGGTTTATACTAAAATTTGCAGACTATGCACCCAGGGGCAGAATTTGATTACGATCACGCCTGTCTAATTCATTTTTCATGAAAAAGTTTCCGAAATTTTCAAAATTCGAATTACTCTCAATGGCCATAGTGCGTGAGTGAGATACATAGATCGGACCGTAATGGCTTCAGGATCCCATAGAAAAAATTTCAGCCAATTTGCGGAAGATGTTTTCGAGAAAATCAACTTTTAGTGTAATCATTTTGCCATTGAAGTGGAGGCAAGAGGCGAGAGAGTGTGGTGGTGCGAGAGAGCAGAGAGGCAGGTGAGGTGACCAGAATAGGAAGGCAGGGAAGTGGTCGGGATTGTGTCTCTCTACTCTCTCGCACCACCACACTATCTCGCTTCTTGCCTCCACTTCAACTGCAAAATGATTACACTAAAAGTTGATTTTCTCGAAAACATCTTCTGCAAATTGGCTGAAATTTTTTCTATGAGATCCTGAACTCATTACGGTCCGATCCATGTATCTCACTCACACACTATGACCATTGAGAGTAATTCGGATTTTGAAAATTTCGAAAACTTTTTCATGAAAAATGAATTAGACAGGCGTGATCGTCATCAAATTCTGCCCCTGGGTGCATAGTTTGCAAATTTTAGTACCACCGGTTGAGGAGAAATGACTGAAAACGCGATTTCAACGCGACGTCATCTGGCCTCAACGGTGGCTTTAGGTGAAAAATGAACATGACCATCGTCATCAGCAACCTTGAGAACCCCGATCCCAAAAATTTAATTTTTTCACTGTGCCGGCACTTAGTCGGTTCTTACGCAAGCGGCCTCATATTACTTTTGCATTTCTTTGTGCATCACATTTAGTTTGATGTCGTCAATTATGATGCATTCCCATAATTGCAATTTATGGCACGTTAAAATGTGGTGGAAAACCGATAAAAGCGACTTTCCGAGTGTTAAAATGTACCCTGGAAAACCGAAAATAGAAAGTCGATATTTGAATTCGCTTTCGCGAATAAGGTGCGGGAATTCAAATCGGCACTCGTGACTGCGAGTTTCCGATGTCAAAAGAAGTCGATAAGTGAAAGCAAAAGAAACTCAGGATTTACTTCGTTTTTAAAACATAGAAATTGGTAGTCGGAAAGTCGGAATTTGAATTCCCGTACTTTATTCGCGCCCGCGAATTCAAATATCGCCTTTTCATTTTCGGTTTTCCAGGGTGCATTTTAACACTCGTCAAATCGCTTTTTTTCGATTTTCCACCACATTTTAACGCGCCATTAATGTCGAGTCTATTGTTGTATTATGTTTATGGCTCGTTAAAAAATAGTGGAAAACCGAAATCGGCGACTTTCCACCCGTTAAAAAAGTACCCGGAAAGTCGAAAATGGAAACACGAAATTTGAATTCGCGCGTGCGCAAAGAGGTGGGGGAATTCAAATTCCGACTTTACGTCAGTGAATTTCCGCGAATTGCATTGTTTAGCGAGCAGGAAGTTGAATTTCCATTTAAACTGCTAAAAATCGATGACGAAAAGTCTCTTTGAGCGCGTGTGAATTCAAATTTCGTTTTTTTCCATTTTCGACTTCCCGGCTACTTTTTTAACAGGTGGAAAGTCGTCGATTTCGGTTTTCCACTATTTTTTAACGAGCCATTAGTCTGGGACTCAGGTCGTTGTAGAGAAAGGTTATTTAGTGGTTGTTCTTGACTCGTATTGGAGTCTTTGATTGTGTTTTGTCTTAGCTCGTACGAATCGAAAATAATAAGGTTTGTGACCTACCGTACAAACTTTGAGCCTTACCGTACCCTCATGATATTACTGTAGTGCGAAATCGCACACCTGATGCATGCTGTCACTTGCACTACTGACATGGCTCTGCTTCAGATGTGGGTATATGTACAGTATACCATTTACAGTAATCTTTACGGTAAGATTTATCTTAATATAATATTATAATATAATAATATAATAATATTAATATTATAATATTATAATATTTTTTCAGAACTCTTCTCGACAGTATTGATGCGAATAGATCGCCGATTCGGACTCAGAATATTCTGGCATTATTCCAATATATTCCAATATATCCAATATATCCAATATATATATGCTACCTAAAACACGGTCGCCGCTCCGGTTTTGTCCAAATTTCTCATGCATAATTGGGATATCATCTATAATAGGTTTGATTAATTAATACGAATAATAATTGTAATCAAGTTATTAGTTAAGTAGTAGTTTTTACTAACAACGTATGGTGATTGCAGGTTCCAAAGTGAATCTTATCTCCTAAGTCGAACTAAAGGTTGACCGATTCTACTATACACTTTTCAGTTGATAGGAAGGATCGTAGATCAGGCATTTCTCCAGGAGCTCACGTCAATGTCCTTCGTTGAGGCACGATTTTCAGGGCTCACAGTATAGCTATGAAAAAAAGTCTCGAGTATTTCAGATGAAAGTGTAAAAATGCACTTTTTTTCTTCATTTTGCGTTACCTAAACAATTGATCGTGTTCCACTGTAACCGGAAAGAATCAGTTTTAGGCTCATTGGATAAAGCTGGTCGAGAGCTTTATATTACGCATGAATGAATTCAGCTCTTGCAGACAAGTGAATCGATTGTTTGTAAATGTCTTCGGCTATAGTTTCGAAACTTTCGAAAACTGCGTTGTTCAATTTCATTAATATCAACGTCACAAACAGTTTATTACGTTTGTTCGCTTTCTGCAATATCAGCACAACACAACAGCACAAAAATCCCTTATCGACAACGCGCACTAGGTCGAATGAGAACCGATGAATAATAACCGAATGCATGATAACCATTTGCATACGCTTATCTCTCTTATGCAAATAGCTACAATCCAGTCGGTTCCATCGGTTCTCACCTGACCTTGCGCCCGATAAGCGAATTATTCCCTAGAAAAGCCCATATTAAGAAGTCTTCCCTCATGGATAAGGGGATTCTACTCTATTGCCTCACCTATGTATTAGGAAATAATTCCCTTACCCATAAAGGAAGATTTCCGTAGAGACGTTGATAGGGATTTTTTCTGTGCGTGATATTCGTTGTTTGTTTATATTCATTTTTTCATTCCAACCAAATCACAACTAGGAGAATACTCTCTGATCTCTTTACACAAGAAACCATTGAAGAGAGTCAACGAGTATTTTGAAATGGTTTCCGATAGTGAATGATATAATAAAGCATTTATTTATGTATTCCCGTAATCACTTATAAAGCGTATGTCGAAACTTGTTCACAAATGACTAATCTATTGATAAGAGACAACAGATCGATTACACCCCTTCAAAATATTACTTACTGGGCATTTTTATTGTTAGTAGTTCGTTTCATCATTTACTCTCGTAATTATTTATTTATTTATCGTACATCACGAGGTTGTTACATCGAGTACAAAGTGTTCGAGTGCAAGAAAATATGTGAAATATCAAAATCGTATCTCGTATGAAGAATCCCCATATATAATAACAAACATTCCTAGTCACTACTTATTCTTTTCTATCATAAAAGTAGACTGAATTTGACAGAAAATTTGTGAGAAAAACTTTTTGCACTTTCAATATACCAATTGACGAATATTGTTCGCAGTTTTTTTGAGAATAGAGACACGAACAAAAAGCGATATAAAATAAACTTTACAAAAAGCTAATTCAAGTTGTCTTCATTTCCTTTGAGTTTAACGCTAACTTCTATGATCAGGAAAATTGCGATTTGAATTCGTGATCTTCGAATTTCTGCAATTATTATTTACTTAATCGTTATAATTTCAGTTGAATCATGGAGTTCAAGAGACGTGAGGAATATTCGATTGATAAAAGTGGGGCCTTCTTCGAAATCTCTCAAGGTATCAATGAGATCATTCGAAAGGGGATTATTATGATCAACATTTCAGATGAATTTGTTCATTGTTCTATTAGTTACAACCCTGAAGTCATAACATGGATGAAAGGGTTTGCTGTTCTTTTTTTTTCGATTTGAAAATCAAACTGAATTGGATTTATTTTATAAATATTTCAATGTAAAAATATTTAATTTATTGTTAGAAATAAACGTATAAAGCAACCATTTGATTATGACTCCTCATTCGGAGTTGTTGGTAATTCATTCTTCTTCGAAAAGGTTAATTTCGATATTGAAATATCGAATAAAAACAATATTCAGGACGAAATAATAAAGATAGCTGAACTAATAAATGATGCAATCCTAATCACAGAATTTGTAAAGGTAAAAACAAATACATTTATATATGAATATTTCTTTCAATATATTTTACAGATTGAAAAAGGAATAAATGTTATTTTCAAACGGAATTGTCTTCATTATTTCATTGAAAGAGAAAACAATCCAAATGTTTCATCTGCTATTCCCATCCATGAGGATTATCGATCAAAGAATGGAATTAGTTTTAATGTTTCGATTGATGAACTAGAGAAATTTAATCTAATTCATGTACATGAGTACGTAAGAATTTAACGATGTTATCTTTATCAATTCATTACTCTAATCAATTTCTAGTAACTTCTTATTCTGCATTACTAATAATGAAAACTCTACCTCCATTCGTCGCTATCAATCAGGTTCAGAAGAATATTTGGAGAAAAATGAATTGCCTAGGGTATGTCTCACTCTGGTATTTCCAAACTAGTAGTTTACTTATATTTCCCACTAGCCGAAGACTTGCAAGTCTACGGCTAGTTAAACGTAAGTTTACTAGAAGTTGTGTATAATACTGTAGTACATTTCGTCAAATGTTCTTTCACTAGTAGTAAACTAACAGTAAACTGCTAGTCTATGACGTAACGTAAGTAAACTACTAGTTTGGAAATACCAGAGCAAATATTCAATTGATTCAGTCTCAAATATTGACTACAGATGTTTAATGAAGCTGTTATATTCAATTATTGGATATTTTATTTGAATCTTGAAGGAGATTTAGTATCAGTGTATATGAGTGATTTCTCATATGATATAATGAAGACAAAGTAAGTGGAAAGAATTGAAACGATATGAAGTTAAAGGGAGCAATGGTCTCTTCATTGCGCACACTATTTCTCTGTTCTCTAACAACGAGAAAGCATTGCGCGTCGAAGAAACCATTGAGAGAGGTTACACCCCTTTTAAAAGAAATTATTCAAGTTTGGAAGAGTGGTCAGAGGTTTTTGCAATAGATACGACTGGGATGGTCAATGTACAGACATACTGGGACAGATCACCAGTTCATCTACTCACTGCTAAACTACCAGAGAAGTATATTGTAAGTTGAATTTCCATCTCTCAATCCTTCCCTGTCCCTTCTTATGTTTTTTTCATGTTATATTTTCAGAAGCGTGCCAATATGTATAAATTGATTGATATGAATAAGAAGAGAATTGGAGAACTCGAAAGAAAAGTCGAGACCGGGAAGAAAGGAAAAGAAGAACTAGAAAGAAGACTACAAGCTGAGAAGAAAGAAAAAGAAGAACTAGTGAGGAGACTACAAACTGAGAAGAAAGATAGAGAAAAACTAGAAAGAAGACTACAAACTGAGAAGAAAGATAGAGAAGAACTACAGAGAAGACTACAAATTGAGAAGAAAGACAAAGACGAACTAGAAAGAACACTACAAGATGAGAAGAAAGATAGAGAAGAACTAGAAAGAAGACTACAAGAGGAGAAGAAAGATAGGGAGGAACTAGAAAGAAAACTACAAACTGAGAAGAAAGATAAAGACGAACTAGAAAGAACTCTACAAGCTGAGAAGAAAGATAGAGAAGAACTAGAAAGAAGACTACAAGCTGAGAAGAAAGATAGAGAAGAACAAGAAAGAACACTACAAGCTGAGAAGAAAGATAGAGAAGAACTAGATAGAAGACTACAAGCTGAGAAGAAAGATAGAGAAGAACTAGAAAGAAGACTACGAGCTGATAAGAAAGATAGAGAAGAACAAGAAAGAACACTACAAGCTGAGAAGAAAGATAGAGAAAAACTAGAAAGAAGACTAAAAGCTGAAAATATAGAGAAAGAAAACGAACAGAAGGATAGAAATGAACTAAAAAGAAGACTACAAACTGAGAAGAAAGAAAAAGAAGAACTAGAAAGAAGGCTACAAACTGAAAAGAAAGAAAAGGAAGAACTAGAAAACAGACTTCAAGCTGAGAAGAAAGAGAAAGAAAACGAACAAAAGAATAGAAATGAACTGGAAAGGAGACTAGAAGATAAGGAGAAGAAAGAAAAAGAATTATTGATAACTAAAGATGAAGTAGAGAAGAGAAATGCAATCTTGGGAGTGGAAATGACAGATTTGAAATTAAAATATAATAAACTACTTGTCAAAGTAAGATATTAACTCAGTAAATATGGATTTTAATTGATTCTTCTTTCATATTTCAAAATGGGATACTGATCACACTGAGAAGAAATAATTGTTATAATATTCTGTTCGGAGATTGTCAACTTGCCCTTGCATAGATGGACATATCGTTATGTCTCATATAATAGTCGGACAACTTTATTATCTATATCTAAAACCAAATGCTTTAAAGGTGGAGACCCGCGAATGATCATGCAAATCTCTTATATCTCGCTTATGCAAGTGTAGTGATATGCAAGAAGATAGGGAGACTACCCATTGTCCCCTTAGCGTAGTGGTAAAACTTCTAACTAGAAAGCGCATGGTCGCGGGTTCGAATCCTATTGCCAAACTTTCTTATTTTCAAAAAGCGCGCCTTTGCCTGAGTTTGATAGCATGATTCATTCATGATTATAGCGATCAATATGCTGAATTAGCATAAAATAAATAGTGTACGGTATGTAGAATAACTTTTGCTATCATTCTGTCTTCACAGTTTGTTCACGAAAATATTCGCGGGAGTCCACCTTTAAACGCTGATTGCCCATGTCTCGATCTTTTGTAATACTCTAAACACTTTGATGAAGTAATTTGCAATTTTTCTCTTCTTATAAGCTTTCAAATATTATGAATTTCCCTTCTTGTTTTACACTGCTTAGAGAAGATAAATAATACATACTTTATATAACGACAATGACTGGGATATCGGGATATTTATTAGAATGAGCAACTAACTAAAGTGTGAACTACAGCATATACATTCGAGGAAACTCTATTTAATGCCGAGCTTTACCAACAGTCTTGCAGTTCTGCTGCAAACTTTTCTTCCTTCCATCCCAGGCAATCGTCCTCCTTATTCACTTTTACCTTCTCTCTGTCCTCCGCCTTGTCCTCTATTCCTCCCTTCAGAGCCCATGCAAGCTGCTGCTTCAGGACGATGATATCCTTCCGTAATTAGAGCTAAGGGTCAGCACATGTGGTCCTATGTTTATTTATTCTATTTAGCATACATCAAAAAGATCTAACAACATTTAGAACAACAAGCAATTAAATATGGTCAATCACTTCGATCGTTTGCGTTTCTTGCGATCTCTTCTTGGGGATACAATATTGCGCATCAGGGAAGAATTTTAATAATTCACAATGATTGATTATTCTGTATTGTCCGTATAAAATGTACTTGCACAAGAAAATGACAAACTGTATCTAAATGCCGAGACAACGGGCATTTACATACAGTTGCACTCTCTCGACTAACTCTCGATTACCCCTCCTCTTCCTCTCACCTAACCGGTCTGACCTTCGCCGCGCTGATTTGATATTTAAAATAGATTGGCATAGTTTTTGGACTATGCAAAACAGGAAATAGTCATTGCGAACGCTCCGCACAAATAAAACAAGTGATTTTTATACGCTCAATAAAATGTGTTCGATAATTCGACATAAGAGGAAGGTATTGATATGGGTCGGTAGTTTACATTTATTTGATTTCGAATGTTGATTTCTTCTCTGACATAAAAAAAGGTAAAGGTACAACCTGTTATTCAAGGCACACGAAGTCCTGGGCGAGATCACTGCTAGGCCAGTGATAATTCAAGGCCAATTCAGTCCGGAGGGCATAATCTCTTCTTCGGATCTACTTTACCGCTTGATCTAGTAACTACCCTTTGGTTCTTTCCAACTCTCTGACATAATCTGAGTAATCTGTGCGGTACTAATGGAGTGTCACCACAAGGAGGGAACAACTACTAATGCTTACGAGACATTTCCCATTATATTTATACTTTGTCAAATAGACTGCTTTTTCCCTGACTGATTACGGAAAATGTTCTGTTCTTTGTGGGAGAGCGGCAATCCTAGTAAGAACATAATTCATTAATCTTTATTATATATTCGACACAAACATTAATGAATTCAAATTTAAATGAAGATTCTAGTTATGGGAGAGAATATTCAATGTTATTTTGCCCTCTTGGACTAATAATACTAGAATATTTGAATAATTGTTGGTATAATTGTATAATAAGTAAAATATAATATGTTTAGTAGTCCTTGAAATAAACAAAAACGGCGAGAAACTATGAAAAAACGGGATGGTTAATTTTTCTTTTCACTAATTTTGAACACAGCATTAAAGACAGTAAATTGAGAGAGTCGACAAATAGTCTGGGAGGAGTGTAAAAACGAGCTGGTGGTGTTAATTTAAAGGAGTGAGAGACGACCAGTGTAAATAGTGTAACAGATGTTTCATTTCGTTTTCGAGTTCTTCCCAGCTCCACGATTCTTTTTGCCAAATTTGTTTCCACTCATGGCTCTTTTGATGGAGCCGTAGAGACCCAGCTTCTGCAACATAATCAATAAGTTATATTTACACCCTCTTCATACAGTATTGATTTATTTTATGTCGCATTTTTTGAGTAAAAAAGAAAGAGCTTATTTTTAGTGATTCTTTTCATGATGACAAAATGAATAGATACTAGGGTGGCGAAAATGATTCATGATTATTCGTCCACTTTAGCGGTCTAGAGTGAGTATTCACGGGAGAGACATTTTCGACCGCTCTCTCTTGCGAATGAGTTGTTAGAGGAGAGGTCAATGCGAATGAGTCAGAAAAAGCTAGTCGATTGCGAGTCAGACCGGTCCTTTCACCATCCTTTCATCAAATTTTCTTGACTCACTTCGACTCGCAAAAAAGCGAATATTCGCAGGGGAGACCGGTCAACTGTCACATGGAATGAATAATCGCAAGGAAAGTGAGCCACTCATTTTAGGCCATAGAAATGAATATTCATGAGTCATTTTCGCCACCCTAATAGATACTTCAATAGGAAAAGGACAACAATAAATAGATAAAATTCTACCTTCACTTTGCTTCCATTATCGGTTGGTTTGTCATTTTTGTCTTCTGTTTTTGCTTTCTTTTCTTGTGCGTCATCCTCGTGTGAACTTTCATCAAAAACCTCCTCCGTGCTTAAATATATATAGGTTACACTTACTTTGTTTTTTTTTCAAAAGAAAATTTACCTTATTTTCTTCTTGACGAGTTCTTTAATGCGTGAAACAAGAAGCTTCCCATCCGACTGAAAAATAATAATCATTGTCATTCCATAACCTTTGACCATAACCATAACTCTTGGCTTTGATAATAGTAGCCAAAAGAAGCACGAAAGAGGAGAGTTTTCTCTGTCTTTCATTTATTTTCTCTATGTACTTTTCATTTATTTTCTCTATGTACTTATGTACTGTTCTTTGCGTTTGTCTCGGTTGTGAGCGGTCCATCTCTCGTTCGTCTGTTCTGCTCTTACCGAATTAACATCAACAACGTAAAAGGATCCCCTCCTAGAAGACTATAAGCAAGTCTGGAGTGGTATGCCTATCATCAAGCAATTGTTGACGAAGTATTGAGCGAGGACTTCGTGGGTTATCTCTATCTAATTTTACTCAATTCTGTTTCATGATTCACTATTCGAAAAGGATCAAGTGTAGCGGCTTCGATTCCGAAGAACGTCTTAATTGCTGTTCAGAGGATGAAGAAGATGAAGAGAATTATGCCCCTTGTATGGGACCTCAGTACGCCCAGACTAATCTGTCGTTTAGTGGCAACCATTCCCTCCTCAATGGTTCTGTGCTTGATAAAGGTCATTAAACTGTAAAACTGTTAAACTTTTGAAGAGATCTTAACAGGCTTCGTTTCATTTTGAAAGCTGAACGACCCCTTTTAGCTGCTTCATTCTTACATGAGATCCGTGCCAACACATACATTCTCTCAAGATTAATGCCCTCTCGCTTGTCTGCATGTCGAAGAAAAATGGCTCACACCAGTGGCCGTATGCAAGAACCGTTTTCCGGGAAAATGTGACGTCATTAGCGTAGGCAGAGGCGTTTTCCAAAAATATTCCGCCTACGCTAATGACGTCACATTTGCCCGGAAAACGGTTTACCGTCGTTCTTGCATACGGCCACAGAGGAACGACTACACATACAGAAAACGCATTTTTCCGGGAAAACGAGTTTTCCATGGACTTGCATTTTACTGGAAAGCTTTTCCAATAAAATCTTTTCCGGTTGACTGTGCATACGGACTCATAATACTATGTAAATAAACTGACATCATTTTGATCATTAGGATAATCGAAGAAGTTGTCAATATACGACCCTGAAGACGGTCTGCACTCACGATCGACTAGAAGAGGCCATACCGTCAGAGCTCCTTGTTCAACTGTCTGAATATTGATCTTTGATCTTTAACCTTTGATATTTGATCTTTGATCTTTAACCTTCTAAATTTGATTTTTGATCTTTGATCTTTGATCTTTGATCTTGAATCTTTGTTTTGACAGTTATCATCAAAATATAATAGGTTCCCACGGTGTCAACGGTGAAAACAAATCATGGGAACTCACCCGAGCAATAAGCCAATTTCCCAATCGGCAAATGGGAAGAATCAGTGGGAATATGATCGAGGGTACGAAGTTACGAACGAATTGATCACCGATTGGAGTATAGACGATACCGGGGCTCGCAGCGAAGAATGACACTTCTGAATCGTATCGAATATTATTTCGAAATTTTATTTTATTTTTATTTTTTATGTGATCTTTCAAAGGCGAGAAATCATTAAATATGTCCAACATATTTCGTATCCTAATAAAAATCGAAAGAAATGCCGCTTTATTCAAAACCTAAGCAAGGCAAGAAATATAGGATCGATTATTAAAGCATAATAAATTTGATGGCCGAACGCACCTTTAAACTCCCTGGCGAGCAATTTGGTGTGCATATTAACGAGAAATTTAGATCTGCAATAAGCCTGGAGTCCGGAATATTTATCCTCGTTGTAGGCGAAATCTTTGATATCGAATGGTGAAGCTCGAGTTGCGATGAAACTGCAATGTCATTTTATGAATTTAGAACCACTCTTTTTTTTAGTATTAGGGCCTACAAGTAGTGGCTTTTTGACAAATAAAAAAGATATCTTCGCTGCCGCACCTGGTAACATTAACTATAACTCCTTTAGATTCCTTCAATCGTCCCATCAAAATTCTTGTGAGTACGGCGTGCCCGACAAAATTTGCCTGAATTTTATTAAATATTTTAAAATATTATCTGCGATCCACCTGAATGCATTCTTCAATACCATCCATTGTTAGTTTCCTCTCCTTTGGTGCACCCTACAATTTAATTTAATTTATTTAATTTATTTAATTTATTTAATTTATTTAATTTATTTAATTTATTTAATTTATTTAATTTATTTAATTTATTTAATTTATTTAATTTATTTAATTTATTTAATTTATTTAATTTATTTAATTTATTTAATTTATTTAATTTATTTAATTTATTTAATTTATTTAATTTATTTAATTTATTTAATTTATTTAATTTATTTAATTTATTTAATTTAATTCAATTTAATTCAATTTAATTTAATATAATATAAATGTGAAAAATATCTGTCAATGTTCGTTTACGAAAAAAAGCTAATACTATAAAACTAAAAAATCTTGTAACCTCAAAAATATTAAATCTTTTCCATCTTAACCTTAATAAAAATATTAAAAATATATCTTACCATGCCAGCATTGCAAACAATTCCATCAATTTGCGCGTAAGTTCGACGAATAATCTCGGCGCTGAGTCTAACATCATTTAGATTGGACAAATTGCAAGGTATGACTACTATGAGTCCGGAACTAGACGGATATCGGGAAGACACTTCTTTATTCATCTTAAATATTTAATTTCAAATAAGAATTTCAAAAATGGAAGCGTACTTTAAAAATATTTTTTTATTGTTATTAAAATAAATTTTTGTTGATGGATACATGAAATAAATATAGAATAATTTAGAACCTTGATTGCAGCGGGCATATTTCTAGCCAAAGCGAGAACTCGAGCGTTTCGCTTGAATAGTTCAATAACAACTTGCCGACCAATACCTTGAATTTACTAGATAATTTTTCGAAAAAGTGAAAATTTTAAGTTTCTTTTTTTTAGTTTCACACTCTGATGATAAATGCTACAATATTGAAAGTATAAAATACACTTGTTTATTTGGTACGAGAGTAGCCAACCACTCCCACAAGAGACTTTCTTGTTTTGCATGGTTCAGAAACTAGGCCGATCTCTTTTATATATAATATAGCGCGCGGCGAAGGTCAGCCGGGTTAGAGAGAGGCAGCGAAGAGACAATCGAGAGGCGGGGCGAGATGTAGAAGGCTACATCTCGCCCGTCTCTCGATTGTAACTTCCGTTCGTTAGCACCGTTTGTCATTTTCTTATGCAAGTACATTTTATACGCACAATAACAGGGATGGCTCAATGGTAATCTCAAACAGTTTCTATCAACTAGGAAGTATTTTACGCTGAATCGAATGATTAAATGGGGTCTCTTTAACGCCCGAGTTTTTTTAAACAAATTTATCCAAACACTTGTTCAACCTGAATTAGCTCCAGTAACGATGAACACTTTATCGCTGAGATCATACAATTTCCCATTTGCCGGACATAGACGATAGATCGATCGATAATAGTATATGCGAATGAAATAGATTAATGGAAGAAGACCGAAAAGAGCCTGGAAATGAATCTAAGAGAACGATAAATCTTCTCATATCTTTTTTTTAATTCGAAACTGATCTGAGAGAGGGTTTATATGGACAGAATATGTAATACAATATTCGGTAAAACGTAAGGTACAACCCGTTATTCAAGTCCTGAGGGAGATCACTGCTAGGCCTGCGATCTTTCAAGGCCAATTCAGTCCGAAGGGCCTAATCTCTTCTTCGGACCTACTTTACCGCGTGATCTAGTCACAACCAATTCCACTTTCGGGCACCTTTGGTGGGGCGGAGGCGGTGAGCAACATTTGGACCTACCGGAAAGACGAGCATCCAAGCTTTCCATTCATTCCATTCATACAAATAATTTAATAAATTTACATCCATTTCAAGCGAGTGGCTACTGTAGATTACTGTAAAATACTGTAACGGAAATACGTGGATTGGCGCAGTCTATTACAGTAGGTTACTGTAAGAGATTACTGTAACATAGAGGGCCGTGATGGCTTGAATGGCAGAAAATCAATTCGCCCTCCCATCCCGTCGTCAGCCTTATATTTGATGAGTGAGTTCACACGCCAATTTCATCCATTACTATGTTTTCCAACATCGCCATAATATTTATGTCAACATATTTTATGATTACCGTACACTTTCGTAGATGGCTCTCTCAAACAATACTTTCAACCATAATCAGTTGCTGGGATGCCAATAGAGCTGTTTAATTACGAACGAGTGATTTAGACAGTTATAGTGAATAAAAATAGATTAGAAAGTACCATAAAAACTATGAAAATAGAAACAATTTATTCAGTTTTTGCAATGGTTACTTTATTATGTGAAATGGAAGATCGATGGATTGCCCCAAGGAGTTTTCGTTGTATGGTGCCATGCATTTTCCTGCGAGATGGAGGACAGTTATTGTTAAACATGGGCAGTATCTAGACATTTGAATGAAGCTGCTTCGTCTTTTTCTTATTTGAAAAAAAATATGAATTGTGAAAAAGAGTAAAGACTTTCTGGACTCCCTAATATGCCTGGTTCATTATTTTGATAAGTATGGGAAAATGGGAGATTTTTCCGTATACTTATAAGTTTCTTTACATAAATATCGTTTTCTCTCGTTTGAACGATATATATCCATCGGGTGATATTCTATTTATAATATTATATATTCATGGAGGGATTTCAAAATTCTATATATAAATCGATCAAATTAATCAAACTTTATTCCTTCACAGTACATATCTTTAAATCGAGCATGGAATGGGATGAAATGATTTTTTGTGAAAGATATCAGTAGGCAGTGTGGAATTGGTTCGCGGGAAAGTGGGAGAGTTAGTAGGGATCCGATGCCTCGATCAAAGTTGAGAGGTAGAGTTTATGGATAGTATTGTAATAAGAGATATTATGGAATGAAGTAGGAGAAGTTGAGAGGTAGGAATAACGGTTTTATTGGATGTAATTGCACAATGAACAAATTGGAAAATATATTCATTAAAAAACGATAAAAATATGATACTATCCGTGAAAATGAGGGAATTGGCAGTTACTTCGAGACAAACTGCATTTGAAAAAGTCAATCGTGTAAATTCGTTTTCCTATGTACATATCAGTAGAAGGAGGGAGGGTGAAAATATTAAACAGTAGACTATTTTACGCATTTATACCGTATCCCAGGGGTTCCTAGTGATTTCTACTCCAAATCCTCATTAACAATTCTACAATTATCGGAATAGATTCAGCAAATACAAAGTAATATGTAAAATATTATCGTGATATTGTTTCAGGTTTCTTAGAGGATATTTACTACAGCCATATCTGCCATAGCGGTATCCTTCTTCTCGATTAATGAAGCTGAAACACTTCCAACCTTATCCTTGCGATGTTTGCGAATCTGAGAATAAAACAAATTACTTAATTTAATCGACTCTTACACCGACATATTTCTGATGGTGGAGTCTTGTCGTTCGCAGAACAATGTGACAGCCCCAAGCATGTAAACCTGAAATCGCCCCATACATCAAAGCGGTGACTCCATAGCCAATCCTCTGGACTTGACGATTCTGAAAGCATTTTGTATGATTCTGATTGTCAAAGAATGAGGAAAGAATTAAAGAAACACATAGAGCTAATTTGAAAATCTGACAATGCTCTCTTGCTTTCTTTCTCTACGAGAAATCTTTACCAGAGAGGAGAGATAAAATATTCCGTGGTGTTCCTTTAAATGTGATGTTAGATGAAAAAAAAACAATTGTGAAGCCAAAAAGTTAGATATTCTGCACACCATGCATAATTTTTTTTATGCTAATACAGCTTATTGATCGCTAGAATCATGATTGACTGCGCAGGGAAAGGCGCGAAATTAACTGCAAAGCTGACAAGAGGTGTCGAACCCGCGACGTTACGCTAACTAGTACGCGATTTTACCACGGCGATAATTGATTAATGAATGGTAATGCAAATTTCTTACACATCACTTATGCCTTGTATAACCGATATGTTACGGACTCCCGGGGAATCTTTGAATAAAAAAATTTAAAAAATATTCTCTTAAAACGCTCTTATTATTATCGAGCGGAGTGCAGTTGAGTTAAAGGGAGCGTTACCTCTCTCACAGGTCTCTTCATTGCGCACACTATTTCTCCATTCTCTCACAACGAGAAAGCATTGCACGTCGAAGAGACCATTGAGAGAGGCTACACACCCTTTAATGAAATAGATTTTTTCAAACAAAGAAACATGGTTTCTCCTTTCACACCTACCCAGCTATATTCCGTCGTATCTGTGTTGTACGCATACCATTCATTTCCAATGACGTACAAACCGAAGAAACCTCCGAAGCATCCTGTAATGGGATTTGAAAATCAAAATGCGAATGAAATCGAACAAAATTACCTAATGCAGCAAAAAACCATTTGGAAAAATGAAATATAATTATAACATGAATCCTCTTGTTCTTCTGGAGATCCATTTTAATTCAACGTGAGAATATTCTATCTAATGAAATCTAATGACGATACAGTTGTAAAAATGTCTGGAATAATAATTATTAAAACAATATAAATACTCTCAAGACAGATAGTCAAAGATTTTTCGGAAATATGTTGATGAATATTGCATATATGAAACGTTAGAATAAGAAATTTAAGAAAAAAGAAAATAACAAATTAGCCATCTCACTTTTGCACAGTCTCTCGTTTTTTTTTGGTTTTTTTTTCTTCTGCCAGACGAGAGAGTACGAGAGAGCGTGCAAAAATGAGATGTTGAAATTTACGTTTTTGATTTTGGCAGCCTTCTTATTCTAACCTTTCCTATATGTAATGGAGTGGGGGAGGTAAGGGTAAAGGTATAACCCGTTAATCAAGACACACGAAGTCCTGCGGGTGATCACTGCTAGGCCAGTGATCTTTGGACAAATCTGTGGTCTGTGGTCTGGTCTGGTGATCTGTGGGGGAGAGAAACCAATCGAATAATAATATTAGGTTGATGTACAATTTTTTTGAGTGTATTTAAAAGAGCTTCCATTTTCCACCCAGCACATCAGGATTGGGCGGAAAAGTTTTCTGTTACTAGTTTTTTAGACCGGTAATTTACCGTTTCCGAATTTTTTACCGGTTGCCCTATTCCTTCCGCCCAACCAATTGCTCTAGATAGTACATATTCTGTGTTAAAACGATATTGTAAGCATCGACTGTTGACTAATGAAAACTGCCAACAAATTTTGTACAAATTATATTTACGAAAAATGGGAAAAAATTCTCATTAGTGGCCACAGAAATGAATACTCTTGAGTCTTTTCCGCAACCAACTTTGAAACACTGAGGTTAGAGCACAGACTTGCAGAACAGTCACACCGGGTCAGAAACGCGGAGGAATAGAGAGTTAGACAAGGAGAGACTTGGTTAGAATGTGTTGTGGTCCGCAACTTGCCGCTAGAGGTTTGTAATTTGTTGTGCTCCCTATAAACAGCCCCACCTCATTCTTCGCTTGTGATCAATTGATCCTAGGAACACAAAAATCGATAAATTGTCGAGAAAAAGTGTGAAATGGATGCACCATCCTAATACTACACGAGGGAGCATCTGATAGATCATTGAGCGATGCTCTCACTCTCTTTCTCTCTCCCCTCTGCCTCCCACAACCTCGTTGCTAGGGTGGCGAGAAGGAATCGGTGGGTCGACCTATTCATGATCTCTGGTGGGTCAGGAGCGAGATATCCGTTCCCTCAGGCTGAGTGTCTTTCATAGAGGGGGATGAACCATTTTTGGTGGATTGAAAGTGGGTCTGTGATTTTCTCAGCTCCCCGTGGACCAAATTCAAAACAAAAATCACCAATGAGATGAGCTGCACGAGAGAAATAGACACAAAAATGAAGTTGATATGATAACTTTAAGGAAATTTGATATGATCAGTACGCGAAATCTTATGTAAAATTGGGTTATTAACACTTTACATTGTCCCCAAAGTCTATTCCACATAATTATAGGCACTTGATCCTTCTCAATCTCTCTAATAAGGTAATATCACGCGTGTCACTGAAGAATCGAGTAAAATCCGGGGTTCGTTGGCACATTTTTTGACCATCACATATTAATGCTTTTTTCGGTAGTCCATAGGGTCCCTAACAAGATAGCCTGAGCTTTTTTGCATATCTTCATTTTCAACGTCGAGAGGCGACATCAAACTTTTTTGACGTCGAAATGAGCCGACTTTGGGGCTCTGTAGCTCTTCGGGGTGTGGTTTTGGTATCGAGTCTTCAACAGAATAGTTCACTGGTATGACAAGGAGAATGAGCCTGCATCATTGTCACATCGATATTTTAATTAGTATTTTTGTAAATCGATTTTGTTAAATGGTTTTTAACAAAAATCGAAGCCAAAAGGTTTTAATATCTCAATCGACCGATCTCGAGGAGAGCTTTTAAACGGTATGCTGACGCTTTCTACAAGTGGTAGCCTTCGAGAGATATGAGCATTTCAAGATTTTCATTGCGTGCGATCACACGAGATGAGAATGACTGATTCGGTGATCTACCCTCTCTTCTGCCTCGTGTGAACAGTACGCCCATTTCGCCCAAGTTTCACTGTTGTTCTATTTGATTTCCAAGATATTTTTGATATCTTTCTAGTATTCATTTTCATAATTAAATTCATAATTTATATCCAATCAATGAACATCCCATTTTTTGATCAATTTCCATCTCGATTACTTCCCCCACCCAATAGTATATCATGTCTGTTATCCCCAACTTCTCCCATATCCTCTCCTCTCTCTACACCTCCCCTCCCTCTACCTCTATGCCCCCCTCTACCTCTACCTATTGCCCCCCATTTCCCATCACACCGTTTTCTTCTGGGAATAAACGCCCTCCCACCGAGTCTCCCTGTTCGTTGCGTTCAGAAACGGCTTCTGCGGTTCTCTCAGCTGAACAATTCGATCCTACCATCCTTTTGTCCGCGATTGCTGGATATCTTGACGAGGAGTCATGTAAGGCCGATAAACCAACTCGGTTCTTCTTGGCTACCTGTGGTCTGGTTATCCAGCAGCTCGTAAATAGTCGTGCTGCTCCTGTTGATTTCAATGAGAGCATCGAGGAGGACAGAAGGCTGCGTAGTGCTGTGGTGGAACATCTGCCCGAGAGCGCCAAGACTAAGCCTAGTGAGAGAATCTCTGAGGACTACGAAACAGTCACTCAGATGCTCGATCTAGCAAATGTCGAGGTTCGTCCTCTCGCCGTCTTCAGGATGGGCGGCAAGAAGGAGACTGTAGGTGGTGTCATTCCGGCGCCGCGCCCACTCAAAATACTCTTCCCCACAAGATCAGCCCAGCGAGCTTTCCTCCGTGGTTCCAACCACATTCGTTCGGTCACTGCCTATGACAAGGTCTACTGCAGGCCTTCCCTCACTGCTCAAGAGAGGAAGGATGCGTATGACTTGAGGCAGAAGAGGAATGAGCTCAACAAGCAGGGTGGTCAATGGGTCGTGTTCGATCGATCCGTGATCCAGAAGAGCGAGTTGGGTAAGGCTAAGAGTGAGAAAAAGGCCCGTCTCTCTACTCGTCCCATCTAGAACCCTATGCTAGTCCATATTCTGCTCCATTATCCGCATATTACTATAATTGTCGATCCATTTCAAACAAGTTAGTTGCCTTCCGTTCTTTCCTCTCCGTATCCACCCCTGACATTGTCTTTTGTTCCGAAACATGGCTTAACTCCCGTACCCCTTCCTCATTATTGATTGGTAATTTACCGTGCACAGTAATTCGTAATGACCGTAACTCTAGGGGCGGTGGCGTAGCTATCGTCCTTAGAGATTTCCTACCGTACTCACTCGTTACAGTATCCAACCATGATTGTGAGACCATCTGTATCGACCTCATGACCAATGCCTCTACATTTGTCCGTATCTGTCTAGCTTATCGTCCCCCATGCTATACTATTAGTAAAACTGAATTATTGGTTGACCATCTGACCCATCAACATACGGTACAATTCATTCCCATTGAGAGTCAGTCGTTGGCTGAATCAACTACCACCTAGTATACATAATGCCCACTCTTTTGCTGACTTCAAGAGAAAACTGATTACAAGTGAATACATTTTTTTCCATTTTCGCGGCCTGAACTTTGATCCCTCACAGTTCCCCCATAGCACCTACCATTACCCAATTGTGTCTCCATTGTGACGTGTCGTCTTGGTCATTCTCACTATCATCGACTGCAGTACTGGTCCTCTTCCCAGCAGACTCAAGAACTCCTCCATTCACTCATACGATATACATGAGTAACTACACGATGATATGAGAGGGACGGCTAGCTCACATGAGACTTCCCACCCCATTTGCCACATCCATCATCTTAATCTTTATCTACCGTTCTTGAGAGTATATTGATTAATTATTACTTCACAATTTTTCGACTGTATCGTTCATGCGTGAGCATGTGATGAATATATATATATTTATAATCCGTTGCCGAAACGGGCGTTGCCGAAACGCCCCCCCCCCCCCCGAGGCCGAGGAGATTCTTGTACAACACGAAGATTTTTCTTTTGGATGGTAGTAGAGGAAGAGTGTGATAAAATATTCCTGTGAATTTGAAGCCTTTTTGTAGTTTTTTTGTCATTTGCATTCAGGATTATTAATTGATTGGATATAAATTATGAATTTAATTATGAAAATGAATACTAGAAAGATATCAAAAATATCTTGGAAATCAAATAGAACAACAGTGAAACTTGGGCGAAATGGGCGTACTGTTCACACGAGGCAGAAGAGAGGGTAGATCACCGAATCAGTCATTCTCATCTCGTGTGATCGCATGCAATGAAAATCTTGAAATGCTCATATCTCTCGAAGGCTACCACTTGTAGAAAGCGTCAGCATACCGTTGAAAAGCTCTCCTCGAGATCGGTCGATTGAGATATTAAAACCTTTTGGCTTCGATTTTTGTTAAAAACCATTTAACAAAATCGATTTACAAAAATACTAATTAAAATATCGATGTGACAATGATGCAGGCTCATTCTCCTTGTCATACCAGTGAACTATTCTGTTTTTTTTATTTCCGAAGAGCTACAGAGCCCCAAAGTCGGCTCATTTCGACGTCAAAAAAGTTTGACGTCGCCTCTCGACGTTGAAAATGAAGATATGCAAAAAAGCTCTGGCTATCTTGTTAGGGACCCTATGAACTACCAAAAAATCATCTCTGCTCATTTTCGACTTTTTCAATGTGCCACCGTTTATTTTAACCTTACGCGACGCGCGTGATATATTGTTTTAAAAAAAAACGGAAATAATTGTTTTAGAAATTCAATTTTTAAGCATATTTGCATAGCCCTTGATTCTATAAATTCAAAAATTATTGATTTTGGTCCAGGGGGAACTGAGAAATAAGCCGACCCACTTTTCGACCCGCCTCAAATGGATCATCCACAATAGAGGGGGGGGGCTTTTCGACTATAAAATGTATAAATATATCAGGCCTGTCACGAGAGAATCGACCTAAAGCTCGGAATTGAGAAATATTACAAAACAAGTTCTCTCCAGTTTTATTCTTGTTTAGGCATGCCCTACCATCCCCCAAAGTCCCATTGTGCTACTATCATTCTGGGGCTCCCTGCGCCGGGTCGGTAATCAGGGAACCCAAGTTTGAACTCAAATATCTCGGTTCAGGTGCATTTCTGTGAAAAACTGTCACGAGGGTAACCCCCGCTATTTTACCGAGCTCTATCGATCTAAACAAACGAGAAGTAATGAAAGTGCTTCCGAACAGCGCTACACTCTAGGCAAAATAACTCAAAACCTGTTGATTCGGCGTGGACGAGCCTGAAATATGTTATGTAACTTTTCGAGGGCTACAAAATGAGTGGTTTACGAAAAAAATACGTTAATGCGTTCGAATGGTTCATCCCCTTGGAATTTTCCTGATGATTTGAAGTCATATTCGCCCAACCACAATCTCTCGTTTCACACACTCTCTCGCCGGAGAGTGAAAGAAATGCAGGGAGAAAACGATATGTTTCATTCCGCACCGCGCGCTTAAGACCGTGCGGTGTAGAATAGAATGGAATGGAATGAAAAGGAATGGGCGAGAGAGTGTGTGAAACGAGAGATTGTGGGTGTCGAAAATGACTTCAAATCACCAGAAAATTTCCAAGGGGATGAACCATACGAACGCATTAACGTATTTTTTTCGTAAACCACTCATTTTGTAGTCCTCGAAAAGTTACATAACATATTTCATCCTCGTCCACGCCGAATCGACAGGTTTTGAGTTATTTGGCCTAGAGTGTAGCGCTGTTCGGAAGCACTTTCATGACCTCTGGTTTGTTTAGATCGTTAGAGCACGGGAAAATAGCGGGGGTTTCAATCGCGCTTTTTTTTTTTCACAGAAAAGCATCTGAACCGAGATATTTGAGTTCAGAGTTGGGTTCCCGGATGACCGACCCGGTGTAGGGAGATCCAGAATGATATTTACACATTGGCACTTTGGGGATGGTAGGATGCTAACTCATTTCATGTTTTTCGCCCCATTCCGAAAAATAGCTATTTTAGGTCGATTCTCTCGTGACAGGCGTGATATATCCATGAACCATTCTCGCTCGTTGCCATCTGTCCCTTGACCTCCCAATGTCTCCTCTCCCATTTCTTTTTGTTTCTCTGCTTACATATAGGACAGAGTATTTGAAATTTTTGGTAATTCTTGTCAAGCAAAAAAATGGCAAAATCATTTTCCATTTCTTCCCGACTTTTTACTCTTCCCGGTCTTTTGTGCGCACCGCGAAAAAGTGAAGAACACCGCAAAAATGCGAAGAATGATTCGGCCATTTTTTGCTTGACAAGAATTGCAAAAAACTTCAAATGCTCTGTCCTATATGAGGCCGTTTGCGTAAGACTCGACTAAGTGCCGGCACAGTCAAAAAATCAAAATTTGGGGATCGGGGTTCTCAAGGGTGCTGATGACGATGGTCATGTTCATTTAGCACCTAGATCCACCGTTGAGGCCAGACGACGTCGCGTTGAAATTTCGTTTTTAGTCGTTTCTCGTTACCCGATCGTGCTAAAATTTGTGGATTATGCACCAAGGGCAGAATTTGATGGCGATCACGCCTGTCCAATTCATTTTTCATGAAAAAGTTTCATAAATTTTCAAAAATGAAATTTCTCTCAAAGTCAAAAATATTTTTTGCGAGATACATAGATCGGACCGGAATGGTTTCAGGATCCCATAGAAAAAATTTCAGCCAATTTGCGCTCCGTATTTTCGAGAAAATCAACTTTTAGTGTAGTCATTTTGCCGTTGAAGAGGAGGCATGAGGCGAGAGAGTGTGGTGGGGCGAGAGAGCAGAGAGGCAGGTGAGACGACCGGCATGGGAAGGAAGGGGTAGACAGGATGCCCTTCCCTTCAACCTTCTCTACTCTCTCACTCAACAGCATACTCTCTCGCCTCTTGCCTCCTCTTCAATGGCAAAATGACTATACTAAAAGTTGATTTTCTCGAAAATACGGAGCGCAAATTGGCTGATTTTTTTATATGGGATCCTGAAACCATTCCGGTCCGATCTATGTATCTCGCAAAAAAATTTTTTGACTTTAATTCCATTTTTGAAAATTTATGACACTTTTTCATGAAAAATGAATTGGACAGGCGTGGTCGCCATCAACTTCTGCCCTTGGGGCATAATAGACCAATTTTAGCAAGATCGGATGACGAGAAATGACTAAAAATGCGATTTCAACGCGACGTCGTCTGGCCTCAACGGTGGATCTAGGTGCTAAATGAACATGACCATCGTCATCAGCACCCTTGAGAACCCCGATCCCCAAATTTTGATTTTTTGACTGTGCCAGATTTCACATATTTTGGTCGAGTCTTAAGCAAACGGTCTCATATCTCCACGATTATTGGGGCTTGTAGACAAAGAAACCGGTGAAGTCTATAAGGATATAAACGAATTTAATTGTATTTTTTCGTTTTTGTTTCAGAAAAATTTTCGGCTAGAAATCCATCAGACAATCAAACTGTGAGGCAGAATTATCGCGCAACTAAACGGAAAACTTATTATGGATCCTAGTTAGCAAAGATCAAAGATTTCAAGACACCCTACTATAACTTGTTAGCTTTTTTGAAAGTATGGAAATGAGGTTTTCTCCGTATGATCTTCTTCTTGTGTTGTTTTCTCTGGACTGTATATACACATCGGGTGATAGTCTAATATACTCATGGAGTGATATTTAAATTCTGTATATAAATCAATTAAATCAATCAAACTTTATTCCTTCAAACTGCATATTTGTTGCATCGAGCATGGTATGGGATAAAATGGATTTGTGAAGGATGCCACACAGAGAATAAGTTGGCGAGCGATTTGCCCTTATTCTGGCAAATGCTAGCCTGCATACAGGTGAATCGATGATTTTTGGGCTAGCATTTGCCCGAATGTTGGCAAATTGTGAACACAAGTAGTGAAAGTTGGCAAATCTATTACCCATATTTGGGCAAGTTTGCTCTCTGTGCAGTAGGTGGTGTGGAATCGGTTCGCGGGAAAGTGGGAGAGTTAGTAGGGATGCGATGCCACGATCAAAGTTGAGAGGTAGAATTTCATTGGGCAAATTATAGATAGAATTGGAATGAGAGATATGGGTGAAGGAAGTAGGGGAAGTTGAGAGGTAGGAATAAAGGTTACATCGCAAAATGAACAAATTTGAAAATAAACCGACTGAGTAGAAAATTCTACTAGTGACGCTTGAGTGTAGAATTTAAACATCCGATCTATTTCTTCATCTACCGATCTTCTCAAAGTTTCGTTTACTTCTTGTATACTGTTCATATGCTGTTCGTAGATCGTTTCTAATGTGTTTGAGCTTCTTTACACTCATGATCTTGCTGTATCTTCAATAACGTGGATCCATTGGGCTACAATTTCCAATTTATTTTGCCTCGGGGCACGCCGATGATGAAATAAACTCAACAGATTCCATATCCATAATTTCGAACACCACTGAAAACGAATACATTAGGATCAGCATAAGTCGGGAAAAGATGTAAATAAAAACGAGACATAGCAATGTAGGTATGAGATGGCAAGTCAAACGTGAAAATGTTGTGGGCGGAATTTGGATTTTTTAATTTTTGAAAATAAGAGAGCGATGCTTCCGTAAATTAGAGGTTTTACATTTTTCCTTTACGCTCCAGGGACCTCCGAGTTATATGGGAAGTTATCTGTGTCGGGAAGTTTCTCCTCTAGTGGTTATATTGCGATATAAGTATGATTGTTTGAGTAATAGAGACTACTTTAAATAATGAATCTTTATTATCTGAAAAAATGTTTACAAATCAATATTTCGGCTTGAAATCAAACTGAGAGAGAGAATTATCATGAAACTGAAGGTACATCTTTATTTACTATGACGCCTAGTTAGCAAAGATCAAATATTCAATAATTCAAATTTGTTAAATTATTATTAAGATAGTCTAATAGTTTTGTAAAAGCCTAGAAAAAAGATCAATTTTGTGAGGAGTACGATTGTCGATAGAGAAGCAAAAAGAGGGGAATTGAGACATTGACAATGAGAGGTCAATGGCCAGATGGCAACGAGCTTGTGAGAGGCAGAGGGGAACAAAGAGATAGAGACCGCAACGCGTTCGGAAACAGCCGCAGCGCGTCTAATGAGTAGCTTGCTATGTCAAATACAAAGACTACTCCGAGATTCTCGTATACCTATCTACGAAACCCAGTCGCTTGTGACATACAGAAGCTGCAATGCTGAATTAAACCTATGACAATCTGAAATTATTTCTCTCTTTTGAATTTCCTAACAGTCTTTCTCGGTAAATAAAGTGAAGTCATAAGTAACGGTCGTTTTTTTTTCATCTCGACATCAATCTCCTCGTTCTTCCACTGTTGTTGTTGCCAGTCTCCATCCTATTTACACTAGACATCAATATATTTTCCCATGAAAGGCACAAAAGCGGTTGCGCGCGAAAGCGGTCGCGACGCGTGCCTATCCAAGTTTCGTTGGATGTGTGAATGGGTAATATTGACCGTATAAAATACAATTGCTTATTTGGTAAGAGAGTAGCCAACCACTGCCACAATGAATATCTATGTTTAGAGAGAGAGCACCGGTAAGAGAGTAGGTAGATCAGAGAGAGCGAGGAAGGAAAGGAGGAAAGAGTGAGGAGTTAATCGATAGTTCTTCCTCTGTTTAGCATGAAGTAGCAATGCAATTATGCAAGTACATTTTATACGGACAATATCATTGTTTTCGGGCACATGAGAGAATGCATTCTCTCAATTATTGTACATGATACCATTTTTAAATCAACAAATGTTTATGTATTGTGAGTTCGAAGCGCTGAATATAAACATTCCCCTAATCTCCTGCTATGTGATATTTACTGATTCAATGCGTTGATCACATTTGACTCACGTATTGCTAAATTTAAAAAAAAATTTGCAGGTCATTAGTTTCAGCCATTATAATAATTGTTCCCTAGTTTGTAATATGTTTCAACGACATTGTTTTAGCGAACAAGAAAAATATTTTTTTGGAAAACTTCTTCTCCCCTGTCGGCCCTGTATTACGGTGTGTTCGGTATCTACAGTACCGGCCAAAAGGTTATTGACTTTTGGTTTTTTCGTCATAACTTTTTTTCAAACTCAACCGATCGAGTCCAGCTTTTAAGGGAAAATGTTGAGAGTGTTTTTACGTGTTCTGCACAAAAATAGCCCCGGTTGAGCTATTTTGGAGAAATTTATTTAGATTTTATCAAAAGTCACAAAAATGAGATTTTAGTTTTTTTCGATATATTCGATTTTTGAGACTCATTTTGCTACCAACGTGTGTTATATCGTGTTAAAAGCATGGCACGGATTCTTGGGACCAAGAATCTACCGATATCCGATCGAGAATCCATTCGACGTGGACGTCGGATGGGTCTGCCGCTGACACCCTGTCACAGAAGTTCCGAGTGTATGTTTCGACTATCCGCAAGGTTATCAAAACTTCAATCCGTGCTCAAACAATGAAGAATACTTATGGACGACCTCACAAGAAGACCACGACATCGGATCGTTTGATTACCTGCATCTAGAAGGAGAAACTGAGGCTTAGTAAAATAGACATCAAGCGAGCACTAGCGGAGTTTCGCTAAATTGAGGTGCTTAAAGCTTCAAAACTTGCCTGAAAAGATGTTTGAAGGAAAGAAGTGTGTCTCTAGAATATCTCCTTCTTCATAATTCTCTTCACATAAACCAGGGTGCCAACCCCATCTTGAGAGAAACAACCCCACGACATCAACGATCCTCCCCCATGCTTCACGGGGGTCAGCTGGTACTTCACATCCTATCTGGTGCCAACCGGACGACGAACATGGGTTATTCCCTCCGTAGCAATCATCAAAAACTTGTTTTCGTCTGAGAATACGACCTACTTCTACTGTGAGGGGGTCTAAAACAAGTGCTCTTTTGACCATGTCATCTTTGCTTTGCGATTCTTTTCGGAAATCATCGGTTTCTTGACAGGGCGACGTCTGAACAGACTCGACGCACGATGACGATGTTGTACATTGTCCACGGACATCTCAAACATCTTTTCAGCCAAGTTTAGGACCTTTAACTACCTCAATTTAACGAAACTCCGCCAGTGCTAGCTTGAAGTCCATTGTGGTGAGCCTCAGTTTCTCCTTCGAGATGCAGGCAATCGGACGATCAGGTGTGGTGGTCGTCTTGTGAGGTCGTCCATAAGTATTCTTCATTGTTTGAGCACGGATTGAAGTTTTGATGACCTTGCGGATAGTCGAAACAGACACTCGGAACTTCTGTGACAGGGTATCAGCGACAGACCCATCCGACGTCCACGTCGAATGGATTCTCGATCGGATATCGCTAGATTCTTGGTTCCAAGAATCCGTGCCATGCTTTTAACACGATATAACACACGTTGGTAGCAAAATGAGTCTCAAAAATCGAATATATCGAAAAAAACTAAAATCTCATTTTTGTGACTTTTGATAAAATCGAAATAAATTTCACCAAAAGAGCTCAACTGGGGTTATTTTTGTGTAAAACACATAAAACCACTATCAACACTATCCCTGAAAAGCTGGACTCGATCGGCTAAGTTTGAAAAAAGTTATGACCAAAAAACCAAAAGTCAATAACCTTTTGGCCAGTACTGTATGTCAGAGGTTAATTTTTAATATATTCCATGCAATAATAACGAATGAAATTCACAAAGTGTTTATTCTTTTCATAGCGTCTTGATTTTCGGCGCTAAAATGTTCCTGTAGAAGCTTGTCACAACATCATTGAATATCATTACTGCGTTCTGAGGATCAGGATACTTCTTCTCGATCTGTAAATACATCTCATTACTTCATTCCTTAAGGAAAATATTGAATTACGTTATAGAAAATATTGAGAAGACCCTCGGCAAATTATTATTATTATTATTATTATTATTATTATTATTATTATTTCTGTATTTGCTGTCGCACCTGTCGCGGGTGAATCAAATAAATATATAAGTATTGCAATAGAGTTAACCAAAACTAATGCGACCGTGGTGGTAGTTTTCTTTTTGAGTTGGGGACGGATAAAGGTAATATCGTTTAAGGTTTTTATATCAGGAAATTGTTAAGATATTGAAAAGATTGCGATAAAATAACAAACGATGTAGATGTCGATCGATCCGACGATTTCAGCAAACTCGAAGAAGATTTGAGTGAAAGAATAAGGACGGTCTTATATATGGAGGCAATTCATGCAAATAGAAAATGCACTGGCATAATGAATATTAATTTAATTTTAATCTAATTTTTAAAAAAAATTTAAACGAATTAGTTTCAAACATGAAATGACTAATATTATTATTTGAAATAAGAAGTAAAATTATTGAATTAAATATTTAAATTGTATATCTTAGCAACCTAAATAACAGCCTCAATTCGAACCAAAATAATGACTGAACCTCCAAAATAATGACTCAACTTTTCACTCTCGACAAAACCATTGGCCCCACTAAAATGCGATTGAAGGCATCAGAAATTAGAAGATACTTCAAAATTTATTTCCCAGCTTCCAGTTGAGAGTTATTTCCCATTTTAAACACCTAGTTTTGCATAGTCTCTCGTCTCATTTTCTTGTCGCGCGATTTTTGTACTTCACATTACTGAAGCGTTCACGAAGGTTGATCTGGAACGTCGATATACTGGAACATGAATCGTTTCTATTTTTAAAATAATTCTAAATACAATCCGTGTTTAAGGAAGCCCCCTTCCAGAGCTATTGAATTTCTCTTTCAGAATCTACAATAAACCGTGTGTTTTGATCAAAAATTTTAAGACATTTGCGAAATATTTATTTTTCTAAAACTTTTAAAAATAATTAAAATACTGCGAATAATATAACCTCAATTCATAAAGTGAGTGGTCAAAAAACTCGCATGGTGTGGTAATCAGGCGACCGTACAATTACCCCCCCCCCCCCATCCAATTCGGTCTACCCTCTCAAAGAGCTCGTGATTATAATAATAATAATAATAATAACTTTATTCTGCTTTCGGGAAAATATAACAAAGATATGCTTAATGATTGCATTATGGGCACATAGAATACAATACCAGAACATTATAGTATGCTTAAAATACCAAAAAAATGATTACTTATGCCATAAAATTATAAAAAATGAGAAAAAATACAATTACAATTTACAACTATGAAAATTTTTGGCTTTGAAATACAATATACGACATATTACATTATATATGGGGTACAGGGCTGCTATTTTGGCTATGATGAATATTGAGTTTTCAACCCTCACCTATGTTATAATTGCACCAAATTATAACTTCTTTAGATCTAATACCTTATTGTTAGCATTTCAATGTTAGTATTTCAAATCTTTTACATTAGCATATCAATAATAGTATTTCAATATATTAAAGGGAGAGAAACCTTTGTCAAATATCGTAACCTAATCACCAGTCAGAAAATATTTCGCTATTCACTAAACGAAGACTTTTAATTTCCAACTTTTTTTTACTTCATTTCATGGTTTTCCACAAATTCATTTCTATTGAATATTTGAAAAAAAAAGATTAAACAAAAAATCGTTTAGTAAAAGGAAGAAGCATGAAAATAATCAGTTCACGATAAATTAGCTTTATGTATTGACTAAAATGCTAAATGGCTCTCAACTCCATAGGCTATGGAAAATATTAGGGTGTGTCATAAGTTCGGTAAATTTTTTCCTCGAATTAAGTTTTCTCATTTACATGTTGTTCGCGTATCGGGTTCGCACCATCATTGAATACCTCTAACACTTTGCTATGTTTTTGTTTTTGCCCCATTGTATAACATTAATTCTGCTTGCAGAATGGCTCTGTTTCCAAAACCCACTGAGACCCACATCCGCGAGTCTATTCGTGACCTCTTCCGTTCGGGTGTCAAGAGCAAGGCAGCCCAAGAGGAACTGGTGAAAAGACATGGCCCTTATGCCCCCTGCCTAAGGACAGTCCACAAGTGGTTCCATCGCTTCTCTTTGGGCGACAAGAATGTGGAAGACAAGCCGAGGTCGGGTTGCCCTGTGACCCAAGGCCTGTCCTCCCTCAAGCGGAACCCAGCCATGTCCTGTCGCAAATTGGCCTCCACCATACACACACTTCTCTCAAAACCACCCACAGGATCATGCGTGCTCACAGAAAGAAACCCCGACTTCCCAACCAAGTCCCCCACGACCTGACGACTGGCCAGAAGAAAAAGCGTGTCTCGCAAACCTCTCCCGTTTCCCAACGCTGAGGAGTCTGGACTCCATAGTCACCCAAGACGAGAAGTATCGCCTCTACAAGAACCCTGCCAAGACCCCCGTCTGGGTCTCGCCTGGGGACCCAGCGCTGACTTTCGTTCGTCGCGATGTGCACGGAAAGAAGCTTTTGCTCAGCTTCTGGTATTGCTCCCAAGGCCCCGTATACTGGAGGGTCCTGGATAAGGGCCACATGGTGACCGCGAGGGACCTCTGCAAAGAACTGGAGGAGGTGGACAGGAGACTCCCTCTGGTCCGACCGCCACGCCTCCTCAAGCAACTTCGCTTCGACAACGCCAGACCCCATGTGGCGAAAGTTGCCTAAGCCAAGCTACATCAGTTGGGCTTCGACCACATACCTCACCCACCGTACTCCCCTGACATCTCCCCTCCCGACTACCATGCCTTCCGCAGCCTGCAGTCCTTTCTCACCGGGAAGAAGATCGATAAGAAGACCGACCTCGAGTGCCAGATCAGGTCATGGATTGACTCGCGGCCGAAAGGGTTTTGGAAGGATGGCATCCGCAAGCTGGCTGAACGATGGAAAGAGGTGGTGGATGCCGACGGGGAGTATATTGGTTTCCATCATTCATTGAGGTAAAAAATATTTACATTTTATTTTTTCTGGGAAAAAATTGCCGAACTTATGACACACCCTAATAATATGATACAAGAGTACTAGGTCGGATGAGAACTATTTCGCAATACCGTCTCTGACATAACAGTTCGGAACTTCTTCGGTTTCTGAACCGGAGAGAAGGAATCTGAGGGAGGGGAGGGGGGGGTGTCCAGAAACCGAAGAAGTGCCAACAGTTCTCGCTTTCCGTTCTCACCCGTCCTAACTCCGATTCAAACGTTATATTGACTAATGCTACTCTCCCTTTATTTTTTTCAATTATCATTTATAGTGTCACATTTATTGTGTATAACATTGTTAACTTGTTATACACAATAAATAAATTTAGAAAATCAATAGTTTCTGATTTTAAGCATTTTCTTAACTAACAGTAGTATTATAATTGTGTTATCTTAGTAGTGTGTTATAGTGAGAGAGAACAGGTCAGATGCAGATGCATGCATGCACTCGCAGAAATAAACCCTAGCTCATGTACCCCTGTGCACCAAACACTAAACGGTTAGGGTTTGAAACACTTGTATTTAAGGGTTCTCAGGGTGGGGCTTTTAAATCCTTAAATGCAAGTGTTTCAAACCCTAACCATTTAGTGTTTGTTTCACATGGGCGAATGAGCTAGGGTTTTTTTCTGTGAGTGTAGATACATACGCCGACTTCTTCACAATTAGTCACACTTTCTCTTCTTGGCCGGCGCTCCATGATCTCTTTTCTTCTTATTATTAATACATCCAGATAGATCTTCCTTCACCTGCTTGACTAGCCATTTCATTTCTTCCTCCGTCATATTCTCACTCGACTCAATAGTCTGTAAAACGAAAGCAATACTCATGAGTGTAGTTTGGAATGATGAAAACATGATAGAACATGAATAGCTTAGTGATTCTTGTCATGATGATGTTAGGGGGATTAAACTTATTGTTAGCTCGGGGTGTGCTTTTAAACGGAGCGTAACCTCACTCAATGGTCTCTTCATTACGCACACTATTTCTCTGTTCTCTAACAACGAGAGAGCGTAGAGCGTTGAAGAGACCGTTGACAAAGGTGTCAGCCCCTTTAAGATGCGCACGGAGTACATTACCTCACATGTGGCTCTAGCGCGGATGAGCCTCTCATTTCTCTCCTTCTCTTCGCGCCCCTTCTTGTCACGAGTCTTCCTTACGCTATCATTATTCTTTTGACGATCCGACTGAATAGTATTAAATGATTTATTTATATTTTTCAAACATGAGTATTTATATGAGAGAAGAGAAGATGACTGACAATGACAAGGGAGCGTTCCCAACTTGTCTTGGCCATATGGGATCGCAATAGCATCTATAGAATCAGTTTTCGATGCTGATTACGAATCCGCTTTCATACGTTGCCCAATCGAGCTGAGCTTCGAGAAAATCGATATTGAAATTCAACTAGTTCAATCAAAAATTCATATCTTATCTACCTTATCTACTAAAACACACCAGCAGTTGTTTGGATAGTTGATATATGAGTTCATGAACTCATTAGGATGGTTTGTGTAGAAATCCACACTAATTTCCGAATCAACTAGACCAATTTCAATATCGATTTACTCGAAGCTCAGCTCGATTGGGCAACGTTGGAAAGCGGATTCGTAATCAGCATCGAAAACTGATTCTATTTATGCTATTGCCATCTCATATGGCCAGGGCAAGTTGGGAACGTTCCCTCGTGAGAGCATTTCAAGAACGGAGAGAAAATTATTCGCTCATTATCTATCTATCTATATATAAATATATAAATATATATATATATATATATATATATATATCGCATAAACTCACATGGTATTTTTTATCCTTAGCAGCCTCCGGTACGAAATTGTACGCTCTCCTCGGTTTGCTAGCGTCCTGTTGTGAGTTATCTGCCTGAAATAATATACAATTATAATCATGTTACGGTCTAACTACGATGATCTTACCTGTATCATCGATGGAAGCGCATCATCCATACCATGGTTGGGAGAGTTATTGACGACATCGGGCTGACGACCATGTTCTATCGACGCATTGCTCGCAGGAGGAGTTGGATGCTGAAATATTATGCTTAGAATGTTGAGGATTCCTTGAAAGGCCCTAATAATTTTACTCTCCGCTCTCACAGTGCTCTCTCGCTTTCTTTGTCTGCGAGAGAGTATTGGATAGTGAAATTAGCAAACACAAGGACTAACAGCATTTTGTCCAGGTACGTGACCGTCTGAATTTTGGTTCTTATCAGGCGATGGATGAGTCATCTGAGGCATTTGTCCGTTGAATTCACACTGAAATATATAATAAAAATGTTTTCAAAATTAATTTTAAATGTTTAAAGATTACTGCTTGTTCGCAATGCAATCCATCAACCCATTAAATCCATTAAATTTTTTTATAAATAATTAAATTATTATGCACAAGTTAAAATATCTCCTACATGAAATTGTACAGAGTTCGGTGGCGCATAATATGCTGATTGGTCGAAGTGTCCTTGTTGGCGTAGGAATTCGTCATAGGAGTACCGTTGGAAGTCCTCACACCATTGTGACGTCTGGAAACCGCGGGATCAAACACGTCATCGATTTTCTTTGGAAACATACCCCCATAACATCTGATTGTGCTACACTCTGCTCTGGCCGTTCTCTCTCATTTTCAATATTAGCCAGATCCATTTGCGGCATTCTTCCGAAAACCTGCTGCATAGGTGCACCAGCCATTCCATAGCTACGATTGCCAGCATTCGTCAGAGCACCATATCCCATAGGCACATCTCCTGCATAATGTGCTGCACGCTGAAATAGTAGGCATGTATTTGTTGCCGTAGCACAGCGTGGACACTTTCCAAATTGTATTTCGCATGCATATACTCGCTCCACGCTTTCATTTACCTTGAGCTAACTAGTAAACGTTTTCAATTGACCACATTTTAATGTTTTTGCGTTTAAAAACCATTTAACAATCAATCGACATTGGTTCGTCAGTGATAAGAGAGATGGGCTTTATTTCAAACGAAAGGAAGGCGCGAATGTTGTGAAATATATTAAAGATATTTTGAACTAACCGTAAGACGAACATCAATCAATATATAGTAAAATTAAGGAATTATACAAAGCATACCTGAGAATTAGGATCCATCGTAAAGGTATTGTTTGCGGTTCGTTGAAGTTGAAGTTATATTTAAGTTATTATGTGAAAAAAGTTGTTAAATAGTTCTTCTTTGTCGATGTTGTTTAATAGTTCTTCTTATTAGTTTATATGTTCCTTATTATATTGAATACTCTCCTTTGGGCAAAATCTCTGGAAAGAAAATAAAAATTACACAAGAACATTTGTCACATGATTACAGTACCCATTAATAGTAAATTTAATTCATCAAATCTTCCCAACTATTCGGCAACTTTAAAGGGACTGAAAGCTTAGTCAACGGTCTCTTCAGCGCTCTACGCTCTCTCGTTGATAGAGAACAGAGAAATAGTGTGTGCAATGAAGAGGCCATTGACAGAGGTCACTCTCCCTTTAAGGTAAAATTAAAATTAAAATAGAAGAAGGACGCAACTGACCTCGGGAAGAGCAATGTTTGGTAGAGAGACGAAAACGTCTCTATTTAACAGGTGAAGCCTCCTGATAAGGCGGTCAAAAGTCGTAAACGAGAAATAATTTTGAAATTTGCAAGGAGTATAAATGATTGTGACTACAAAGTATTTAGTATCCTTGAATTGTCGAACATACTTGATCAATGATCTTTTCGGGTTACTGTAGTTTGTTTCTTTTAGCTGTTGTGGACCAGTCATGGAACGACTGCTGACTGTTCTGTACCAGTGGAAATAATATAAAGACACATTACTTTCAAACACTTTAACGAACATCCCCATTCACTTATTTATTCAATTGTCGTTTGAAATCTTTGACGTATTATAAATAAATAAATAAATATCGATCACATCAATTCAATGAACATCAAGTACGGTACAATACGTCTTACTAACATGATAATGACCTAAAGTCACCATCACCGATCTTGACCAATTTTGTTCAGGATGTACACCTCATATGGGCATGTACCTCATGCATACAATCGCTTTTGTGGGCCTTTAATTTATTCTGTAAAATGATTTTGGAAATCAATTTTGCTTCTATAGCAGCTGATAAGAGTCTGAATGCATCGTTACATTTGCCTTACGTGCCTACGCCGTATCCTCCTCCGCCGCGTCCCCGTCGTTACGGCGGATGTTACGGCGTAGGCACGTAAGGCAAATGTAACGATGTATAATAGAGTTGGCTATTCGGAGGTTGCGGGCCCGTAATGGCCTTGCCTCTCCATTACTAGTGATTCCGGGCCCGCAATGCGGTGTGCGTTATGGCCAACCCTAATGTATAACATTAAAGGGAGAGTGACATCTCTCTATGGCCTCTTTATTGCGCACACTATTTCTCTGTTCTCTTACAAGGAGAGAGCGTAGATCAAATCCTGTCATCTCTATTCTCTATTCGATTCTCTTCTTCTCCCCTAGTCCTTATCATTTCACATATCAATGAAAGAAGGTGAGGCATGATAAGGCGGTCCAAAGTCAGCCTTATCAACGAATAACAGTTCCGGAATTTGCTAGGATGATAATACAAAAAATCATTGAATTATTGAATATACTTGATCTTTGATCTTTCCGGATTACTGTAGTTTGTTCCTTTTGGCTGTTGTGGACCAGTCATCATTCTCTGTTAATTGCTATTGGAATTATAATAATATAAATACTCATTACTTTCAAACACTTTACCATCCATCGATCGCATCGATTCATTAAACAAAGAATAACAATACATCATAAATTCGAAAAAGGATCAAGAGTAGCTCTTTGATTGTCCCTCCTCCATCCCCTTTCGTCCGATCTGAAACTCCTCGGTTATGTGTGATCAGTTCTCGAGAGCAAGGCCTGTGCTCGTCCTCACCCGAATCTGGAGTCGCTGTATCATGCCCTTCTCCGGAAAGGAGACAAGATTGACGTGCCGTATCTGTCCGCCACAATCGATGCGTACCCGACCACTTCAACGCAAGAAGCGGCAGAATTGAGAAGTATTCATTGATTGTTGTTTGTATGATAGTTGTTGATAAAATGTTATAATTTGAGTCGATTTGCTCAATTCATGTGATGAGGGGAGATCAAACATCTTGACTCCGTAATTATACCGCACCCTGTAGTCCTCGTCATTTCTCATATCAATGAAAACGACTCGAGAGAGTTTGAGGGAAAGATTGAATCAATGATAAGCGGAAATGATGACTATTCATTTTGAAATTTGGATAAATTAATGAGTAATGTTTACAAAATATTTATTGATGTTTATCTTACACATATCTTATCTTGTTTATCTTATACATAGTGATATTGTGTGTGGTTCGTTGACATAATTTTTGCAATAAAACGGATGGGGCCAAGAAAAAATTTTCGAGAAAAATTCACTTTTTTGATCAAAAAAATTGTTTTTCGTGTTTTTCACCCTAAAGACGACTTATCAGCGAACGGGTCATAAACAACTTTTTTGGAAAGATTTAGAATATGGTTCGAATGACACCTGTCAGCGCGTTGTACGATGAAAACGAACCGAGTTATGACCATTTTCATGGTAGATCACAAAAAAATCGATAATCTGCGATTTTAACCCAATCAAGTAGCTAGGCCTTCTCATGACCCCCAACCACATCTACCAAAGGACTTCGAAATCGGAAACAAAAATTTTTTCCTAGTGGCAGAAAGGGCCGATTTTGCTACACTTTTACAGGAGACCCGTGTTATTGTTTATCTTGTTTGATCATTTTGGGATAATGCAATTTGAGCAATGGGCGGATCATTAAAAACAGCCAATCATTTACTTCAACGTTTATCTTACATGAACAAGTATTCGTTTTCGGAAACATTATTAGAGTTGCTCAGCTTTAAAATTAAATCATTTGAAAATTCAGCAAAAGATTTCTGCGTTCGGGGGGAATCGAACCCCCGTCGAATGCTTGGAAGGCATCCATGCTGACCATTACACCACGAACGCGGTGTTTGCAAGAGAGCAGGGTGTGTAGATAAGTGCGCTGCTAACGTTTAGCATCGCTTGTTTTAAAGGATATTATCAACGGTGTTCTCGCCATTGCTCCATAGATATCAAAAGAAATTGCATATTTTACAAAGATAAACCTTTTACAATGGCCTATATGCGACCATCTATTTCTTCTTTTATATTTTTTGTCATTAATATTTGCTTTTTAACTTGTTAAAGCATAAAGATAGTGCGTCCTAAATAAAACAGGATCACTTCAAGAACACCTTTTCACCAGTATCCCCAAGCATATTCACTCTTCGTTTTCTATAGCTAGGGTCATATAAGAAGGATGAGTAGGTGGGAGTAATTATAGCGCATCCGGGAGCAATTCAACGGATATTAGACATATGAGGTCAGAGTGACTCTTTCGGTCTATCTAACGTGGCAGTGTATTTATTTAGCATATTCGCGCATGGGATCACATCACGCCTATACTTGTAGATGATAAATACCATTGTGTATGTACTGTTCTTACCACCTTCTAGCATCTGTAAAACTTTCTTGCATGGATTTGTTTTGGCGAATTTGAATATTATCCTTAGATATCCTTTCTTCAAAAGAGAAGGGCATTTTTTCTTAAATCCTTCCATGGTCATCCTTAATCTTCGACTCATCCAAGGCATGCGAAATGGAAAGTTCTGGCTTAAAGAAAATGATCAAGGAGAAAATTACTCTCCTCTCTCGTCTCGCCACTATCTCTCGCCTACTATCTCGCTCTCTGCACTCTCTCAAATCTCAATGCTCTCTAGCTGACTGTCAAGACAGAGAAAAGGGAAGTGAGTCAGAATTTGACAGGAGGAGAGGGAGAGGCAGGGGGAGAGGGGGGGAGACAGAGAGAGAGGCAGAGGCTAGAGGTAGACGAAAATTCGGTCTAATGACCCTTCTTTGTGTCCCCTGTGGTCACTTTTCCTTTCGTTTTCGAGAGAAAAAAGAGAATCATCTTCGAATACGTTTTCATTCTTAGCATATGTAGAACATATCCCCACGACTCCATACAGTCTCCATATCATGTTTTCTTGTTTCTGACCGGCCTTCTCAAGAAGTACCCGACACACTCTCACTACCTTTCTCTGCGAGAGAGTGACGCAGTCCGGATAGTAAAAGAACACCCAGACCTAATTTGACACTTCCCAGTTTTATTTTTACCCGGCATTTTCATTTGGCAATTTTGAATTCTTATCTCCCCCTTCCATTCTTCATTCATGGTCCCTATTGTTAGGGATCTGTCAAGACCAAAATGAGTGTGCATTTAAATTTGCAAAATAGCTTTGGTAAAAAGCACAGAAGTTTTAGGTTATACAGTTTTACTACTCTCTACTCTAACAACGCTCTCTCTCTTTTAATAAGAAAGCGAGAGAGTGTGTCAAATGGAGTGTACCTTTGGCTATCTCTTCATACAATATTTATCAGGTTCGCACTGTGGTGTGCTGGGATATGGTTGTTAGCCATTGGGAGTAGGGCATATTCCACCATCCTTTACCGATTCTCTTCCTTAGGTCATCTCGCCAACGAGTAGGGGGCTTTCCAACAGGTCTTCGAGAAGCATATTGATAGGGTATCCAATTGGTGACAATTTTGGCCCATCGATCAGTGTCCATCCTTCGTACCTTATCTGCCCACACAAGCTTTCTTCTATCCGCCTCGTCCAACCAATCCTTCAATCCAGTAATTCCTCTAATCCTTTCGTTCCTCCATCTATCAATCAATGTAACACCAACCATCTTACGCTCCATCTTCCTCTGGCAGACCGCTAGCTTTTCTCGATCCTTCTTACGCATTCTCCACTCTTCATATACTAAATAAACTATTCGCTTGAACTGTAGTTTATTGGCATTGAATAAAGTCAGACTGTTCACTGTTCTGTGAATAAGCTTAATTGTTAGTCTTTTTTCAGAGTGAAATATCTTCAGTTGGCAATGTAAGCGGGAGTGTATCATGATCAACTTCCAAGCGGTAGTATCGCAGTTTTTCGAGGTTCGCGCGCATTTATGATGGTTTATTTCATTTTATTTATCTTACATACTATTATAATACATACTAGCACATGATCACATAGACTTGAGTCGTGTTTTTTTTTTCAATTTTGTTTTGCTGCCTTAGCTAAAGTGAAGCTATGAAGCAGCTTGTGGCTCGTAACAACTCAGGCAAACAGTCGAATGCATTCTGCAGCTAACTCAAATGCATTTCAGATGTCAAAATAAATGAATAATGCAGACATTTTGCATTCATTTTTCTTAGCATTTCCTAGCTTTTTCGTGGCTTTTTACCTTTTTAGTAGCAATTCAATAACTTTTTTAAGCTTTTTCGAAGCTGTGGCTGCAAAATGCATTTTCGGTACATTTTTCGTACCATTTTAACTTCTCTTAGCTGCAAAATACATTCGACTGTTTGCCTGAGAAAGAAACAGTCGCGTGTCTGACTCCCTCATTTCACGCGCTTTACGATCAGTTCTCTAACCTTCCAAACGATCTATGTCAGATGTAGATAGAGCATAAAGCACACTATGAATTTAATTTATTTTAATGAATTTAATTTATCATGTAATCTTGCTATTAATGAAATAAATAAATTTATAAACTTCGATTATTATTAACTTATTAATTTCAGTGGCAGACTTCTATCGTCGTTCGATGGCCCCTTCCCTTCCTCGTCATACCTCCACTTATCACAGGTTATCTGGCTATGTAGGACAAATCCCGAACTATTTTAAAAGTCTCCGCTCTGATCATGCTCTCTCGCTTGCTTTGTCTAAAAGAGAGAGCGTTACCAGAGCGGAGAGTAAAATTAGCTTGTGGTGTGCCTTTAAAGTCTCCGCTCTGGCAATGTTCTCTAGCCTTCTTTATCTACGAGAGAGCGTTGTCAGAACGGAGAGAGTAAAATTTGTTAATTCTTTATTTGATGCCCGTGACAAACTACTTCTCGGAAGCGTTCATTAAATGTAACGCACAATATCATATTCATAATTTTTTTCGTATTCTCTCAACCTTTTTTCCATGGTAGATTATATAACTATTACTATTCTAACTTTTCAAATCAATTTCAATCAACCATGAAACATACCTAGACTAGCATTTGTTCCATTAACCAGTCATCAAAGATGTTTGTTATTCATGATCTTTGATCTTTGATCTTTGATCTTTGATCTTCCAGTCGTGATTACTTCGATGACGTTCGCTGATCTACACTTGAACATCACAAATGATACACTACGAGTGTTTCTTCCCGATGACATACGGGCATTGAAGGAATTGGAAGAGGTGCAATAATATTATATCATGATAATACAATAATAATAATGTATATTCGATTATTATATTATATCAGAATAATAATCTTTATCACATCTGCACATTGGTGCGGTGGGTCATGAATAATGTAATCTTATGATATGTGATTCTATTCATGCGAAAAAGATTAATTTATTAAACTTCTTTTCCATTTAATGTACATGCAAACTCACATTTGCATTTTTTAATAAATTTAATTGTGAGAGCGCGATATGTAAATCCAGAATGAACCTATGAAGAGTTGGTGGCTTTTTATGTAAATAATATAAAATTAGATTTCTTCACTAAAATTCAGCGAGGGTATTGATTTAGATTTTTCTACAAAATTACTGGCGAAACATTACATTAGCATGTCAGCATTACCTCAAATCAAGTCAATAATTTTCAATAAAATCAATAATATTAATAAATAATCAATAAACTGATCAACCATTTAAGCTCATCACACTGTTCCCTCCTCGTGACGCGATGAGAGACTCGTATTCCCTGTTCGGAACCGCCTTCGCCTACTGGGTCTATGAAGCCAAATCAGGTTTGTTCGTAGACGCCACAAGCTCAACGCGCGATTTGGACCAATGGACACTGCTCCAGAAGACCAAAACCTTAGAGACTTGAGCGTTAGAGCCTTATCTAGAGTCTTTAGAGTAGTAGTTAGAGTCTTTAGAGCCTTTAGGGCCTTAGAGCCTTTATATCCTTGGAGCCTAACAATAAGAGCCTAGAGCCTTTGAAGACATTTAGGGTATCTGAATGACCAGGTATCTGGGTCAACCTAGTTTAGGGATTCGGAGGGCCAAACTAAAGTCTTATAATTCATCTTTTTTATCTATTTCGTCCGCCCGCTTTATAGGCGATCTGAAATTCTAGAGTAGTGACGTCCAAAACACTTGGTTACTGTAGATCACGATAGGATACTGGTGATGATACTGGTGATTACAACTATTTTTTTATTGAAAGATCCACCCAATACCGAGGGGGTTAAGAAATGTCGGAAGTGGTGTCAAGAACCACGAACTAAATCCTCCACTGTGAGCTCCAAGCACAGTTTGATCGTAGGCCATGGCCACTGGTCCTTCAGATCAGGATAGGCCCTATCAGCCAATAGATTGGAGGCGCTAACACTGCGACTCAGCGGTATAGTGTAACTCCAAAAAAAAAAACCATATTCGTTATACTTTCTTCTGCCGTTCTCTCTACGGTGCGGTCGCTTGGACTATTCTCTCTCCATTCTCTACTATACTCGGCTATTCTATCAAGAGAAAACAGTTCAGACTCCTTTGGAAAGTCAGGAGGGGCATTTCAATCTTGTTAAACTGGACGAACAATGTTAGATGTTCAATGTCCATTTTTTTCATTTTTTTCTTTTCTTTCAGAACTTGTGAATATGAAGATTCCCCTTGTTTTCTCATATGATATGCAGACAGGATAAAGTCCACACATTCAATGGTGTCGCTTGATAATATTCGACACTATTCTTTTGGTACTGTTATGTATACAACACACAAGTTATGCCATCAAGAGCTTTATTTGTTAAATAATCTCGAGAGAGGGCATGCGAGCAATATGTTCCATCTCAAGTCTTCATAGATAAGCAGACTGATCAGTACGGGGCTTGGTCACTCCGGGAGGGTTGCTTCCAGCGTTGTTGTTGGATCCTGTAATAGGTTGAGGTTGATAGAGATTACTAGAGTCAGGGTTGAAGGGTTTAGGGGTCAGGGTTTCAATGTCAGGGCTCACCAGATCCAAATCCTCCGCCGCTTGAACTTCCCCAGGCGTACTCCTCCCTGAATAATGAAGATGAAAATAATCTTAATTAGAGCTAACCATTGTGCGATGCGAGTCAATAGAAACCTTAAGATCCCTAAACCTCAAAACCCTAAAACCTTGAAACCCGGAAATCTAAAGACCCTAAGATCTTAAAAACTAAAACCATAAGACCCTAAACCCCAAGGCCTAAGAACTTAGAGCCTTAAGACTCACTTGTGGTATCCAGATCCTCCACCTCCAGCTCCAGATCCGGGAGCTCCAGCATAGGCAGACTGATCCATGTCGATTGAAGTTGAGAAGAGAACGAAACTCTTGTGATTTGGAAGAGAAAACGACCGCTTTTATATGAGATTGAAATCAAATTATCTGCTAGCGTTGGCAAATTATCTGCTAGAGTTCAAAATTAGATTATCTGCAAGTCATATGCAATTGATTATTCAAATATTTGTTCCCAAATTATGTAGTGCAAGAATTATCTAATCGACCATTATTCTAACTTTGATAACTGTGATTGAAGAGAGTAAACTTCATAATGTGGATAGTAGATGACACAACTCTTCAACTCTTCATATGGCATAACCAAGCACAACACTAACAGTGATTACTGTGATATAACTTTGTATTATTTTTTGCAAATGGTACCGAAAATTTCATTGAAACATTTCACATTAAAGGTGCATCCCGAGCTAATTTGATCTATTTTGAAACTATCCATTCTGAAACTCTCACACTCTCTCGCTTTCTCTGTCTATGAGAGAGCCAGAGTGAACAGTAAAATTAGCATAAAAGTGTACATATAAGTTTCTCTCAGTTTTTGAAAATATTAAAAATACAATCATTAAATTGTTAGGTAACGCCCTTGACTCCACCGGACTCATCGATTTAGCGCGTCTACACGCAACTGTAAAGGTATATTTGAATTCTAATTTCGCGCCTGATTCAAAATTTCCAGACCATAGCCTCGGGCAACGATAGCTTTCCTACCGTATGCCTGCCATCAGCGCTAACCGGAGGATGCACTCTACACCCATTCGCCTTTGCACTAGAGGTTTGCGTGGTGTACTTGCTTTCTGTCGGTTACTAATACACGAAAATATTGTATTCTTTCCAATGTAGTGCAATGTTTTCTGTCATTTCACACTACCGTAATTGCAGGATCCAGATCCGGTTTTGTCGGCCCAGTTCATGCTGCGATACCCACTGCTGATCATCTCCAACTTCACGATAGACAATGCGGGTTTGATCTTTGATCTTTGTTCTATACTTGATCATTGATTTCCTCAAGTATAACTAACAATTTTAACTATAACGGAACACGATTGACATGAAATATGAATAGAAATACAATATTGGACTCAACAAAAGATAAAGGACGCTGCAATGAACCAACCGCTCCTGTCCATCTCCTCTATAGCGGCCAATACTCTGCTCGTCAGCCAACTTTAATATTGATCGGGAAAATTTTAAAATTTGCCTTGACCATTTCAGTTATCTTCGGTGGCGTGCGCACGCGGAACGCAACGCGCGACGCGCGCGGCAACGCGGCCATCGAATCGGCCGCGTCTGTCCGCATGATCTACTCGATCCAGCCGGGTGATCGGAGCAGTCGGTATGTACGAATTTCATGTCGTAGTGAATGCATAAAATCTTTGATCTTTGATCTTTGGTCTAAGAAGTTTGAAAGCACTTCATTGGTTATATACTAATCAATCTTTGTTGTTTCATATCGTATTCTTGACTTTTGATCTTTGATCTTTGATCTTTGGCCTCGGAAGTTTGGTTATCAATCTTTGTTGTTTCATATCTTATTCTTGACGTTTGATCTTTGATCTTTATTAGATGGATCGAGGCTTTCGTATCGGCAATGCCTCTTCTGCAAACCCATTTTCCCAATGCTACGCTCTACTGGACATCGTCGCAAAGTCTCGCCAAGGAAATGGAGAGAAATGGACATGTGAGTGCTTTGACTGCATTGTTTGATCTTTGATTTATTAGGAGAAAATAGATCATCTTTATATCTATTTAACTCTAAATCTTTCATTTTACCTATATGTTGCAAAGGCTGTGATGATATTGAAAGATGCATGAACTAGCCTCAAATCGTCGCAAACTTCCCATGATCTTTGATTTTTGATCGTTGATTCTTGATCTTTGATCCTTGTACTTTGATTTTTGATCTCTTCATTTCAGTTACTCATCCCATGGATGCCCTGGATGGCACTCATTCTCGTCGTTTTTTGCATGATCATATGCTCATCACTCGATCCAGTTAGATCGCAACCGTGGGTGAGTATCAAAGATCAAAGATCAAAGATCACACTTCGAAACTACACAGGTTTACAAAATTCCATGAATATTGTATGTGTAATTCTTATTATTTGTGCATAATTAATACTAAAAATAACTTATGTTTGTTTCAAAAAAATAAGAAATACGAAGATCAAAGATCATTTTCAGGTGGGATTCTGTGCCATGTTAAACGCGACAATGGCAACCATAGCATCGACATCCACTCTTCTATATCTTCGATATCCCTTCCTACCCTTGGTATTCATCATGCCCTTTCTCGTCGTGTGTAAGTACTAATTTATCGATCTACGGTAAATATATAAAAGTGACACCACGATTTGAAACCCTCCGCTTTGGCAATTCTCTCTCGCTTTCTTTGTTTACGAGCGAGCCTTGCCAGAGCGGACAGTAAAATTAGCTTGTGGTGTTATAGTCTCAATTGTAAAATTATTCTGTGAAACGCGGAGGGTGGGGATCGTTATTGAAAAGCAGCGAGCGTGTTTTCCTAAATTTTAATTCTTCTCAGCAATCGGCACGGATAACATGTTCCTGATGCTGAAGAGTTGGCGTATGGGCCATGCGAAATCGGTCGAAGATCGGTATTTCGTTTCTCCTATATAAACTATTTTCTTTACGCTAAGTTTATTTGTTAGTTTAAGTTGTTAGTTTAGTTTACTTTACACACTAAGTTTTATAGAGGAAATGAATCAATGCACGCTATGCAATCTTAACATTGAGAATGATCTGAAAAATATCTTTCAATTGTAATATTATTTCAATCAGATTCACGGAAGCTTTAACCGAGACTGCAGCTTCACTCTTCCTGACGTCATTGACAGATGGGCTATCATTCTCGATAGGAGGAGTGGCAGACTTCTATGCCGTTCGTAAGTAATCAATGAAGTAATCAATAATTTTTATTCTTCATTCCATTTTTATCCTTGTTTTCCTACTCATGAGAGAAACAAAATTTCCCGAATGATCAGAGCAAAGCGAGAGCATGTCAAGTACGATACTTTCAAAATGGTTATCGCTCGCCTTTGGTCATAATGGTAATTACGGTTATACCAATTTCTATGAATTTAATGTACAGTACAGCCCGGTCGTGTTTTGTACACATTCTGCGCTGCGCTCCGCTGCGGGGCGCATTTGGACGCATCACTTATTTCCTTTGCGTATGAATATTTTTGAATTATCAAAGTCTTAAGCATGAGTTTCCGTGATAAAAAGTTCTTTTAATGACTAAAGAAACTGAAACAAAATTTGTATTAGTGTGAAAAAACAATTAAAAGGCAAATCACCCTTGTCCGAACTTTACATTGGAGAAAAATCGAAAATTGTTACCTCTTTGCTTTTAGTTGTATTATAGGATCCCAAACTCAACTGGTTTAATATTTTTGTTGGAAAAAATTGAAATTGAAAAGATTTGTGTTTATCTAAATAAAAATGTAACTATAATAATTTTTAAAAAAATTATTCAGGAGTGTTTTGTACATATTGCGCGATGGCCATTCTCTTCATGTTCTTTTATCAGATCACTTTCTTCAATGCACTTATGGTAAGAATTAGAGTAATTTTCATTTACGTTATCTTCACTTCGTACACTTTTTCGTAGTATTCTGCCATCGCAGGACCGTTAATTTTGAACAAAAAAAATGTGAATTTCAAATAGAACTTGTCGTCCATGTTTAAAGGGCGGGTAACCTGACTCAATGGTCTCTTCATCGCGCACGCTATTTCTCTGTTCTCTAACAACGATAGAGCATTGCGCGCCGAAGAGACCATTGAGTGAGGTTACGCTATCTTTAAGAAATATTGTAAATATTCCGAAAGTCCGATCGAAATTTACACTCTGAAAATTTACGTGATTAGTTTTCTGTGCGAGACTATTCTCATAATTTTTTGTTTGAAAATATCGTTGACTCCTGTTTCGACCCAAATAAGAGCTAAACCTTAGGTGTGATCACTTCAGGCATGTGAATTATCACTGACCTCTCAGTGATCACCCGCAGGACTTCGTGTGCCTTGAATAACGGGTTGTACCTTTACTTTACCTTACCTCAGGTGTTGTGCTGCCGTCGGGAGATCTCAAATCGTCATTCGCTCCTTTGTTATAAGGTCGACAAGAAAAGCCAAGGAAAGAAAGAACAACGTTAGTGCTTCTGTTGTTATGCTAGAGACCAATAGACCAAATGTCTGGGTAAAGCCTTTAAGGGAGACCTTTAACCTTTTTGTCATGAGTTTTTAGACACAACAAGTTTCTATCTGGCGTAAGCTGCCTTTGAGCAGTACACAACTATACATAGCTTGTAGAAAACACTGATTTGATATATAAAATAATAGTTTATAATTGAGCATACTTTCAGTTTCACCTCCGTCAACTCCGCTACTCTCTCGTTGTTCCAAGATTCTATCCGATCTCATAACATTCTGGCCTGCTCGTCTGATCATATTCCTAATCTATCTGGTCTACATAGTTCTATCTGTGAACTTCTCGCTGATGCTACCGTTGGGACTCGATTTGAAGGTACTGAAACTCCTTGCAAGCTTATTTCTGGTTTACTATGTGTGAATACCGCGCTGATAGAGCACGTTGGCGAAATTGATAAATGGCTTAATATTAAAATAATAATAAAATATTTATCGTTTCTTAAAATTTTATTGCAAATTAAAAAAAAAGGGAGAACGAGCTCAAAGTGAGAGTTAAACAACGAGACGTTCTCTTGGCATCGTGCCAACAATGATCTCTGTATGTCAGAATGTGGATTTGGCGAATAGACATTTGACAGCCCTCGGATGCTTTCATATATCGAAATCACAGATATGAAAATTCCGGAACTTCTTCGGTTTCTGGCCTGAACCGGAGAGAAGGAATCGAATGCTTTTATAAGGCAATGGGGTGGCCAGAAACCGAAGAGGTACCAAAAATTCCACTTGTTGCAGTTACTGGCACCTGATGACTCGTACGTTTCGAAGGAATTAGCCGTCCAAGAGCGACTCTACAATGATTTCGGTATCCACAATCTCTGTATTAGGGTGTTCGGAAAGTCTTTTCACTTTTTTCACCATTCATGTTTCTTCAAATAACAAACGAAGCAACTACATTCAAATTGTGATATACTGCACATGTTTAACAATAACTGTCCTCCATCTCGTAGGCAACCGCATGACACCATGCTACGAGAACTCCTTGGGGTGCGAGGCAATTCATGGGCCGATCTCCCATTTCACATCGGTCTGATTGCGAAAGGTTTTTCCACTGCAGCAGTCCCCGAGAGATCGGAAAGCATGGCAACCACAAGGGGACAGGTCGAGTGAATACGGTGGAAGGGGAAGTCAGCCGATCTCTAAATTCTTCAGTTTTTTCTGCGTCTTGTTATTGTGAGGTTACCTTTCGTTGCCCGTTAAAACCAATACTTTTAATCGCACAAAGTCTCTGAGAAAGGCTCGGCCCTTCATCTCCTCCAGTTGCTCGCAGAAGACATCGATGTTAACAGGCTACCCCTCAGGCAATAGTTCGAGATGCACCCCACCAAGAGAGCAGAAGAAGAAAAAGAGCGACTCAATTCTTCCATTCGGATTGCATGTCGGGACGGTTTTAGCATCCTTCCAAGCGGGCAGTCATTCCACCATTAAAGGGAGAGTGACCTCACTCAATGGTCTCTTCATTGCGTACACTATTTCTCTGTTCTCTAACAATGAGAGAGCGTAGAGCGTTGAAGAGACCGTTGACAAAGGTTTCTGTCCCTTTAAATCTGGGTGATCGCACGACACCCACTTATCATCTCGGCAGACAATATGCATCACCAAATCATTGGATCGAGAACGACCGAGATTTGAAGTGGAGATGTCGACTCGGTTTCTGGGGGAGCAGAGCGGAGATGACATGGGGAAACACATAATGTGCCCTGGGGCGAAGAGTAGACCGAACGAGGATGCGATGGATGGTGGATCTTAGAGTACCAGTTACCTGCTCCATATATCTCTAATTCTGCTTCGGCTAACTTGTGACAGTGCGAAGAACCGGGTCTTGATTCGAACTGGAACGACGCCCTTGGCTTTGTTTTTCAACCAAACAAAAATGGTTTTTCTTGGACTGACAATACCAGGAGAAGACTGTCACATAACACTGCCCCTAGGCTTCATTGACTGGGGTAGTTAGTGGTTCGCTTCTAATGCAGTCCGCCCTGTACGGTACAAATGAAGAAGGACATGTCAAACACTGGGCAACTGTCCCATAGCTAAAAAAATATAATATAGTCAAGGAAAGAAAGTTGGCAAATGAAACTTGTCACATTTGCTTATCAATAGGCCCCTCATCTAGGAAAAATACCACAAGGCATAGCGTTCGCTCTCGTCCGAGTAAGAGGGGCCCAAAGTAAGTGCAGAAAAAAGTGCAAAGACTTTCCGAACACCCTAATATTTTATGATAAGATACGGTATTGTCAATACAATACGGTACAGTCTACAGTATAGTCTACAGTATTGTCTACGGTATAAGTTTATCAACGGTATTGTCCGTATGAAATGTATTAGCATAAGAAAGTGACGTGTATGCTCGAAAATATTTGCATACGATTTTGGAGCGAACTTTATAATAAATTCTAATAATCTAGATATGTTTTTTTAAATCTAAATTTACTAACTTCCTGCTTCTATAATTGTAAGATTCAAGTACCCCATATAGCAGACATGATTTTATGTGCAAATTAGTTGCGGAAGTATGAATGTAGTTCAAATTTGCTTGAAGCGCTAATGCGCGACATTTTGAAATAATTCGCGAATCATCTAAAATGATGGCAGACATGGTTAAAGGTGGAGACCCGCGAATGATCATGCAAATTTCCTACATCTCGCTTATGCTAGGGTGTAGTGATATGCAAGAAGATAGGGAGTCTACTTATCGTTCCCTTAGCCTAGTGGTAAAACTTCTGACTAGAAAGCGCATGGTCGTGGGTTCGAATCCTATTGCCGAACTTTCCTATTTTCAAAAAGCGCGCCTTTCCCTGCACGGGGCCTGATGGTTCATTCATGTTTCTAGCGATCAATAAGCTGAATCATCATAAAATAAATAGTGTACGGTATGTAGAATAACTTTTGCTATGATTCTGTATTCACAGTTTGTTCACGAAAATATTCGCGGGAGTCCACCTTTAATAATAAAAATTTAAACAAGCAATTCCAGGTACATTTTGCTTCGGTGTCGTCAAGACTCGTACGACCAATTTCGGCGAGCCACTGGAGAGGAGAAAACTGACAATGCTATACGATAAAATGGCGAATGGGTGAGAGTTTGAAGTATTTTTGGACCATGGATTCCCCCCACCCCTACATCTGCATATATTATGCGGACACGATAGATATTATTATTAGTAGTAAAACAGCTATTTGTACTATAAAGTTTTTCTCATTTATCGATCTCAACTTCATTCTAATCATAAATTGAAAATTGTGCATCATATACCATATACCCCAAAGCTTTCATAAATTTCAAACGCAATCCGTTTGGGATTTCCCTGTGACGCAACACAGACATTTAATGAATTATTCAAGCTTGCTGAAATAGTCATCCACCCTTGGATTTTCGATTAGACGGTGCCACGCAATAGGCGGGTGTGAAAACAAGGATGCGATACCTTGAAATGAAATATGAATGATGTAGTTATGTTTCCATGAATTATTATGAATGCGCATTGAGAGGACACGGGTGCAAAAGCGAAAACTATTTTACCGATAATTTCGTATTTTTGAAATAGCGAAGGAAGCCAACTCTCGGAATCTAAAAATATTAGGAATGCTTACGAAAATTAACCTTGCTTAGAAGTTGTACAATTTCGGATATTCATGTTTGAAACTAGTGGGTCAATGTTCAACAATCGGTTAACACGCGAATATGCAATGGATATAAGCCTAGAGATACGTACATTCGGATAGAGTGGTCATGCAACGAGGGAAATTGATATGCCCGCTTCCTTTAAACAATTATATCTCCCATAGTTCGCTATGGTTCAGAAACCATGACCTAATTTTCTACTGTATATGCTAATTTTGGTGGGAATTTTCAAAGTACCATCCATAATCATTGACTTCGAATATTAGGTTTAGCCATCTGTTCGCCTAAGAAGTCGTGGATACAAAGATAGATTTCATATTTTCATATTCATAGGTATGTAAACATTCCGCCCCACGCACACATCACCTTGTTCGCATTACGATTTCACATTCATATTTATTCTCGTAAACAAAATTGGGCGTCTAGTAAACAAAGAATAGGAATCGTCGATCACAGATATGATGGCAATCCTCTTGAGCGATCTCCATTATGGCCGCCGGATCGTCGTAACGAGCCTGAATCAGGGACCATATTCAAATATTTTTGTATTTCGAAAAGCGCGGGAACCATACAAAGATACTTACGGAGTAGATGTGACTACGGATGCACGTTTGATAGGCGAGGCAGTTCTTGCAGACTGAAATGTAATGATTTATCATAAATGACGCGAGCCATACATTGCACAATGTTCTATGGACTGTGAAAGCCAAAACGACCGCTCAACATAGAAACTCTCTCAAATGCAATCGTCTTTCGCTTGTCTGGCTATGGAAACAAAATGGCTTGAACCAGAATACTGTGATTGGTGTTCCTTGAATGAGACTAAATGTTCAAGTACTGACACAGTTTTATGACTTTTGTTTGATATTGAAGAGTTCACCAAAGACAGATATGTTATATCTTCAAAACAAGGCCAAGAGCATGAATTGGAACACCATGTACACCAGAGCCCTCGGGATAACGAATAAATGTATTATAAATCAATTAAATGAATCATGAGCGATGCGATTCATTCATTGGGTTCCCTTGTATCAAACAATATATTGATAATTTGCGACTGTCAATTTTCGCCGATATAGGAGGTAGTTCTATTTTTGCCCATCCCTATTCGAAATATATCTATTTTCACGATCCTTCTTAGTAGAGTTGGCTATTCGGGGGTTGCGGGCCCGCAATAGTCTTGACTTTTTATTGCTAATGATTGCGGGCCCGCAATGCGGTGTAAAATCATTGCGGGCCCGCAAACTTGGATGGAGGGGAGGGGGAGCGATTGCGGGCCCGCAATAGCATTGCGGGCCCGCAACGAGAGATCGAAGGAAAGTGAAGAGAACATAGAAGAACGACCGATCACAAAAAGCAGAAGGTAGGAATAAAGAAGTCGTTGCGGGCCCGCAATGTCATTGCGGGCCCGCAATCACTCCCCCTCCCCTCCTTTCGAGGTTGCGGGCCCGCAATGATTTCACAGAGCATTGCGGGTCCGCAATGCGTGTGCGTTATTGCCAACCCTACTTCTTAGTCTACATGAACGTGTCAGTTCGCAGTTTGCATAAATTATTACGGAACTTGAAATTATGCGAAAATTCGTCAGAAAGGAAGCCCTTAACGCGTTATTTTTGCGCACATTTGCTAGGATTAAAATATCCTCCCATTTCTCAAAAAAGCAATTTACGAGGATGGATCTGTCAACACCGTCTGAACAAAATAATACGACTAAATAATGTATTATTCTCAAAAGAATACATTTTCATTGTTTTATGTGCCATAAACATAATATTTTTCGTTTATAATAATATTTAGCTATGGATGCACATAAATAAGTAAACTAGAGAGGGCATAAATTATGAAGTAAACATAATTTGCCCTCCCCCCTTTAAATTACTTTTTCATCAAGTAGCTGTAGTAGTAGTAGTAGTATAAAATGTGTAGTTTGAGGACTCGTGAAGTTCAAAAGTGGAATTTCTCTATTTTTAAAAGATTCAAATATCTGATATTTCAAATTTCGAGTCTTAAAATACACACCTGCAGGACACTTCATGTCTCCCGACGAAGTTCGAGGAATCTGAAAAGTCATTCGATTAGCAAACTAAATATATTAATCAATAAATCAATTAAGTAATTAACTAATTTGTCCCCGAAACGTCGTAAACTATGTTTTCTTGCGACTAAAATTGTAATGAGAATGAGCGACAACTCCCACACACTCTCGAGTAGTTTAAGCTCTTCAATCATACTGGAATACTTGATTCTCAAGAGCTTTATATCCGTACTACGACGATTTGTTTATAGTGATGATAACTGCTTATTATATTCACTCCAAAACTTAATATTTGATTTTAAGGTACACCTGAGCTTATTCGAAACTCTCCGAGAATTGTCAGAGCGGAGAGTTACATATATTAGCTCGGGATTTGATTTTGATAATATTTTCTTTAGTTTCTATAACAGTTTCTGTGTCAGAGTTCGATGATAAAGTGTGAACCGATCAAGGGATGCGATGGAAAATCACCAATTTCCTCTCGAAAAGAATTATCTTATCTCGTCTAGATATAATAGATTCAGTCACTTGCACGGAAATTATATGCCCGGGCAATAAGAAGGAGACGGAAGTCTATGATTTACTGGGTGATTGACGGAATAATAAGATAATAATGGCAGTCCCTTTAATTTCCCATTTTGGAAAGATGATTTAAAGGCATACCCCAGATAATTTTACTCTCCGCTCTGACAACGCTTTCTCGTGGACAAAGATGGCGAAAGAGCAGTTTCAAATTAACTCGCGTGTGCCTTTAAGAAAATGTTAATCGAGTTAAAAGTGGATCTCGATCTCGAACTCTCCACTCGGGCATATATCGCGGTGTGAGAGAGTGGTGCCAGCACGGTGTGCTAGTGATTACCACGTTATAAAATAGAACTCACCGCATTGACTGAAACCACAAGAAGGAGTGTGAGAAGAAAGAGGCTGATGGAGGAATGCATACTACGGGACTGAAAATAACAAAGGTACATCATGTGAACCTTTGAAGGAACACGCTGATAATGAGCTAATTTAACTCTCCGCGTTAGCAATGCTCTATCGCTTTCGTTGTTAACGAGAGTATGTTGTCATAGCGGAGAGTAAAATTAGTTCGGGTTGTGCCTTTTAAAAGGCGTTTTCGTTAAGACAGCAAGCAATGTGTCACAGTTGATGAAAGACGTTGCTATACGTGAGTATCATGATGTTGAATGACCACGAAAACTTCTCGAGTAAAACATAATTAATGTCTAAATCAATCGGAGCGGAAAATAAATTTGTTTCTGAGCGAAAGGTTTGCGGAATTGTGAAAAGTGACGTAAGATCTGTTGCGAATGATATAGGCCTGTATTTCGAGCGCAAACAAGCCCACGCAACCTTTTATAGTGAACGATTGCAGTCACTTTACGACCATATTTAGCAGAGACCATCTCCCATGTCAAACAATATTCTACCTCAAAAGAACTTTTCTCGAACAAACAGTTGGAACTATTATACCTATGCTGCAAAATCATCACACAAAAATGTCTGAACCATGTGCATCAACTTAATAATTACATACTTATATGTAATTGCAGCTTCTGAATATCACAGCGGCGAACGGGGTCATTTGGGCATTCAGAGTACGACGACTACTTTAGTCAAAAGTTATTGCTGTGCGTGATATTTTATTTCCTCGTTCAGAAATAGTGCTTTCATCAGGCAAATTGAATTATTCAGACAAAAAAAAGATCGGCCGCTCATGAAATTGAGAATAAGTTTCTGGTAGGGTATGATTCTTCGGATAAGTATCAAGCTAGACGCACTTTGTAAAATGATAGAATTCGAATTTTGGTTAAATGTGAATAGTATTCGCACACCCCAAGCTCATTTTACTCTCCGCTTTGGAAATACTCTCTCATAGACAAAGAAATCGTGAGAGCATGACCAGAGCGGAGTTTCAAATTAGATCGGAACGTGCCTTTAAAGATCATTTCAGAATTGATGTGGTCCATGAAACGCGAATTACGTACTTTTGGACTAATAAATAGATAAATTAAAAAATCATATTCGGATTTGCAGGAGACCGTTCACAATGTAGATAAAAGCGAAACAAAACAGGATGGTTTGAAGATATGGCCATGGCCTAGATATACTCATTAAATATAATTGGCATGTCTCCAAGTGAGACAGACATTGTGAGAGAGATTATGGGAGCTCTGGAAAAAGACGCAAGCAAGGAAGGCTGAACGATGATATGGGGCGGGACTAAAGTGTGGGCGGAGTCTGCCACTTGGTCTTTTAAGTGCCGTTGAAGGGTCTTGTAGTAGACTTGTAGTAGGGATATTTAAAGGGACTGACACCTTTGTCAACGGTCTCTTCAACGGTCTACGCTCTCTCGTGGTTAGAGAACAGAGAAATAGTGTGCACAATGTAGAGACCATTGAGAGAGGTCACTCTCCCTTTAAGACCTCCTCAGACGTAGATTATCTGCTTTCCAAGATTCGCCCTTTGCTCCCAAACTGATACTGCAACCAAAAGCGACGTCGATATCAGCGACCGATCCCCTCATGTCATCCCATTTCATTTTATGTATAATATAATGGAAAAAAAGAATAATGATAAGACTGGGATAAAAATATCGATGATTAGGACTATGGAAATAATTTGCAAGAAAGCACTAATAATAGAAATTTTAAAAATTTGTAAGAAATGATATGTACAAAAATATTATTAAATGTGTCAGGACAGTTCTCGAAATACATAAATCAAAAGATTGTGTATAGTAATGGCCTTTAATCTGACAGAAAATGAAGTGAACATGATTTTTTAAAAATTCGTGATAATCAATATTTTGTCCAATTCAGTTCGTCGCTGGTGTCATCGGGAGAGTTCTGGCTACGGGAGTTTGAAAATGAACATGCAGGTTTGTTAATTCAATTTTTAAAAATAATTTGAATTTTAAATTCTTCCAGGCAAATTGTTCACGTACGAGGAGTTTGTGAACCATCTCTTCCAATTTCTCAACAATCCACTGCACGAAAAATTCAAGAATGACATAAGGCATGTTGAATAATTATGAAGAAAGTTTTTTTTTAATATTTTGTTTTTTGATTATTCTTAACTCACTTCGACAAACTAGTATGTGATAATACACGAGCATGTGATAAACATAGACAACGAAGACAAAACTCTAACTAAAATGCGTGGGGCTTCAGTATTCACAATCAGCAGAGGAAATTAAATAGTACTAGAAGATGTCCAAAGAAAATCATTTACAGATTCGCACTCACAGGCCATATCGAAGCGGTGAAACTCATTTTGAGAGTGCGAAAGGTCGGTGATTTTTGAAATTCATTTTGAAACATAACGTGCCTCCAGCAATATTTCTTCTTCTTATGTTAGTATTAAATTAACCCATTATTGATTACCCATTACTCATCTATTAAATAATTGTACGCTTTGTGTCACTCTTATCGAAAAATCGATGAATTGATGTCGACACTATCGATTGCTCTGTGGTTACTGTGGGATACATAGTATTGATTGCAGGAAGTATTGGGCAATGAATTTATTTGGCATTTTAGGTCTCACCAGCCAACGACAGTCCACGAGCAGAATTCCTTCGATCGATAATTGATGAATCGAGAGTGGACGGATTTGTGTACGATACGAGGTACGAATAAGTCGTAAAGGCCCACCCCGAGCTATTTTTTAAACTATCCGCTCTGGCAATGATCTCTCGCTTTCATTGTCTACGTGAGAGCGTAGCCAGAGCGGAAAGCAAAATTAGCTTGGGGGTGTGTCGCTGATAACGCGATGGACCTCCATCAACCTAGACATGTATACTAATTACATGTCTGCTCTCTTGTTCATTTGTTATTATGGGAATAAAGAAAGAAAGAAAGTCTTAAAATAAACATTTTCGAATTTTATAAAAATGATTATTTAAGTTTCCTTCTGGTTGATCAACAGATGACAACTGTATCGAATGTCATCGCCAATGTTGTCACTTGTGTAAGTCTCCTTTAATCCAAGCTAATTTTGCTCTCCGCATTGGCAACACTCTCTCGTTAACAAAGAAAGTGAGAGAGTGTTTCCAGAGCAGAGAGTTTCAAATTAGCTTGGGGTGTCGCTTTAAAGGCACACCCCAAGCTAATTTTGCTCTCCGCATTGGCAATACGCTCTCGCAGACAAAGAAAGCGAGAGAGCGTGGCCAGAGCGGAGAGTTTCTAGTGATATCACTTTAGTTGCGTAATCCTTAATTCATCACAAGATTTAAGGTCATAACGATGCTTGTCATCTGCGTTCTCATGGTTCCGCGAATCGCTTCATCACTCTGCGTCGCCCTGGCCATTTTGTCGATCAATATTGGTAAGATCAAGAAAGCAATAAACTGTTACTGTACCCAGTTGTTACTGTAAATAACAAAAACTGTAAACAACAGAATCCTGACGGATAAAGATAATAACGCATTTATGCAATTATGATTCAATGTTTGAAGTAATTTTCGTTTTTTCCTCGAATACCTCACGCATTTCTGAAAGTTAAAAAATCAATCAATAACCTACCGTATCCCAATTTTCTTCGCAGGAGTCGTGGGCGCACTCTCCGCCGTGCATACCCGCCTCGATATCATCTCCATGATCACAATCGTCATGAGTGTAGGATTCTCGGTGAATAATTTTTTTTGAAAATTTGAATTTCCCTCAATTTCTGAAAAAAATCAATATTTCCGCAGGTCGACTACGTTGTGCACACCACGTTCCACTACGTGACACAGCGTGAAGATCGACTAGAGGTACTGTAGTTTGGTCTTTGCTAGTTCCAGTATTGATTGTAGTTTGATCTTTTGATCTTTGATCTTTCGCAGAGATGCCTCGAGGTTATGGTGGAGCCGATCCTGCAGTCTGCCCTGTCTACGGCAGTTGGCGTCGCTTTACTCGGAATTGTTCCGTCCTATATTGTAAGCGATCAATAATTAGGATCATAGATATTGAATTGCAAAGAATCGAGCTAACTGCTCAGCTTTTATATATTCATTTTTCAATTTTGATCTTTGAACTTTGCTTATAAAAATTTTTAAACAGCTTTAGAATTCTTTTTTTTGTCTCACGAAGAAAACATTTTATTAATTTATTTTTAATAACATTATTTTAACATTTAGGTGCACGCAAATTTATATTTGAACATTTAATCATTAAATTAATTAGCATATAGACGGCAGATGTTTATCTCTTCACTATTACCCTAATTTAAAAAAAATATCTCCTCTAAATTTATGCAATCATACCAGGTACGAACGTTCGTGTTCACCGTCCTCTTCGTAGTCGCGATCGGGGTCCTGCACGGATTGGTCTTCCTTCCGGCCCTGTTGATTACTGTAGTACGTCGGCCAATCGATATTCGATAACTAATCGATATTCGATAACTAATCGATATTCGATAACCAATCGATATTCAATAACCAATCGATATTCGAGAACTAATCGATATTCGATAACTAATCGATATTCGATAACTAATCGATATTCGATAACTAATCGATATTCGACAGCTAATCGATATTCGATAACTAATCGATATTCGATAACTAATCGATATTCGATAACTAATCGATATTCGACATCTAATCGATATTCGATAACTAATCGATATTCGATAACTAATCGATATTCGATAACTAATCGATATTCGATAACTAATCGATATTCGACAGCTAATCGATATTCGATAACTAATCGATATTCGATAACTAATCGATATTCGATGACTAATCGATATTCGATAACTAATCGATATTGCAGGTACCATCGTCCGAATACCTCGAGCCGTACAACAAACATAATGAACGTATGAATAACTTGCCCAGAATAGGATTCATTTACAAGGTACGTATTGGATACGGTAGGAATGGGCAGATGGCAGTAAAGTAGTATTTTAATATTTGAATCGACCATTTAGGGATATATTAGGTTGTCGGGAAAGTCTTGACACATATGTTTGTCTTTCTACTGTGTGTCGCAGTTGCACTTTGGGTTTCTCTCGTTACTAGTGTATACCAAGCAGTGACGGGCCTTTGCAGTAAACAACTCCACATTCCATTCACATCAGTCAGGCTCTAGTTGTGCAACGATGTATGACATTAGTGCTTTTCACAACCGTCATGTTCCACTTTACCTCTTCCTATCCGATACCACGACGAAAGATTCGGATACCCTCCTGAAGATTTTTTATGACAGACATGCCCACACTACAACACCATCGAGATTTGGTTCCTGCGCTTCAAATGAAACGACATTTCCTTCCTTAAACGGCAGACCCAGTGAGTTGGATTTTGACACGTTGAAGAAACTTGTGGAATCAGATCCATTTTAAAGTGTCTGTAAATTGTTCCTCACAGTTGGAGTCCACCATAGCACAGTCGAGGAATACCGAAAATCCATTGGAATGGGAAAATTTCTCGGTCGATTCATACCCTATGATTACGCCAAAACCAACCTTGATCGTCGAATCGATGTTTCCATTACCCACCCCACTCTCCACTCTGGGGATCGATGGCTGGACCGGCTCATAACGGGGGATGAAACGTGGGTCTACTACGATAGCATCCACAGGTGAGCCGAGAGGGTTGAAGAACGAGAGACACCACAGGATGCCCCCAAACCTAACCTGCGCCCCCAAAAACCCATGCTGTCAGTGTGGTGGGGAATGGATGGTGTGATCAGCTGGCAGCTGCTCCCCGAGGGCATGACAATTACCAGGTCCAAGTGCGTCACACAACTACGGAATATGATGAAGGCAGTCGATCTGTCAAGCCAGAAGAACAAAAAAAGTATATTATCACCACTATTACCCCCGTCACCATGTCTTCAATAAAGTCAGGCAGGAACTGGCCGTATATAGATGGATGGTTCTCCATCACCCCCCGTATTCTCCTGAGTTGACCCCGTCGGATTACTACCTTTTAGCAAGCCTGACCCGTGCCCTTTGAGATAGGACCTTCAAGTCCCGTGGAAGTGTCGAGTCTGCACTCAAGCAATACTTTACTTCGCGCCCAGTTGGGTTCTACAAAGGGGGAGACCACACATTGACCGAATGTTAACACTACATTTGCTGAACATGATGGAGCATATAACCCACAACGTACTTTTGTTTGCTTCGAGAAATAAACGATCTAAAAAGTTGTCAAGACTTTCCCGACAACCTAATAATATGAAATTTTATACTCGATCAAACAAAAAAAAAATTCCATCTCATTTTAGAATCTCTATTTTATGAGTGTTACACGAGGCTAAAACAATTATAGTTAATGTAGTCCCTGAATTTTAGGGTCATCATATCTCTCGACTTCGCTGCTACGATCCCACAAACGAGGAGTACGCCGAACCTCCTTCAGCTAGTCCCGCCCCTCTTCGTGACTCCGCCCACTCATCATCTACAAGCTCCGTCCACTCGACCACGCCCACTCCCCTTCTCGTGTCCCTGCCCGAGTCCTACGAACATCCCCTTCCCCCACTGCCAGTCGAATACCACGATGTGCCACTGTACCATCCGATCGTGAAACCGAGAACCACAAAATCCAGTGGAGGTCTCGCTACCGGTACCGTAACCCATCCTACCGGTACCGTAACTCATCCTTCTTCCGGTACCGTAGCCCGGGATCCGAACGAGTACTCGGTAGTGACCAAGAGGAGTCAGCGATGATACTTTCTAATTTGATTTTTTGCCTTGTCAAAATTTTATCTTATTGTACATGTTGATTTGATCTCCGATATTTTAAAATTGTTCAAAAATAATAACAAATAAACAATAAAATGAATTTATCTACCAGTTGTTAGCACAGGAAAGAAGACTTGAGAACAAGTGAACGGGGAAAATCGGGAAGTCACAGTTATGATGAACAAGAATATATTTGGGACTATGAATAACGGATTCGAAACACAAATCTGACTGGACAAAATTAGTTCTAATATAGAAAAATATGCTGTAGGCCTGGTGGATCCTTGAGCAATAACGATCGATAAAGAAATCGAAAAAAATTTTGCGCTAACTTTAACCTATTCAAGGATTCATCGGGCACACACGGAAATAATATGTCATTTAAATTTGTAAAAAATAAATCAATATTCAAAATTGCCATGGCTGTTGTTTGTTGGGCGCGTGCATTGTGAGTATCTCTATACAGTATGTACTTGTTGCATGCAAAAAAAGCAAAAAAAATCAATACAATCGTGCGGAAAAATCGATAATCGAACGAATCAATCAATATATTAGCCTATTGAACGTAGTTGCGGGGGAAATATCCGGCTGGCAGGGACTTGAACTCGGCTAACTTGCCCTTGGCCCAGTGATCGTTTACCTGAAAACACGATTACAGTAACCGATGATGCCAATCATGAATCTGACCCCATTGAACTACCGTACTCACAATTTCAGTAACTAGAATCTGATCACCAGAGGAGAAGTAGAGACCATCTTCGTCGGTAGTGTGATGATCGGCAATGGCCGTGACGCCACGGGGCGGATTGACTGGAGTGCCCGGAGGGAACTGAAATGAGAGCGTGACACGATTGAACTACCGTCATCTGCATGGCACGATTGAACTACCGTAATGGGTGTGACACAAGAGAACTACCGTAATCTGTATGACACGATTGAAATACAGCAATAGGTGTGACTCAAGTGAACTACCGACACGATTAAACTTTCGTCATTAGAAAGTAATCGTTCCTTCATCCTCTATATTAATTATGAATCTGGATGCATACCCTTGCTGCAGGTTGTGATGATGGTGTGGTGGCCGCCGACGTGTGGTGCGTTGGTGTGGCCGATGTATCCGAAACGTAAGTCAGTGGCACGAGACCTTCCGTGCCTCGTAGACGACCCTTGATCCATTCACCGTCCGGCAGACGTTCGACGACGTCGATGACGTCACCCTACATAAGTTACCGTAACTTTTTGAACTCCAAGATTACGGTAATGACTATAACCTAACTTTATTTAAATATTCGAACATTTTCAATGTAAACATACCGCATAGAAAACAAGGTCTCCCGCCACTCCACTATTGTAGTCGTACGAAGCCGTTACCGTGCCAAGGGAGGCGCTACCGTGTCCACCAGAGGTACCGTATCCGGACGAGCTACCGTAGCCTGGTGAGGTGGGCTTGGGCGCCTGCAGTGGTACGGAAGCCAGTGTCGGGCAGGAGACGAAGTTGGAGGGGAAGATGCCACGTCGACCGTCTGCAGTATACAAGATTAAAATTCGATAATCAAAGATCAAAGATCAAAATTCAAAGATCAAAGATCAAAAATCGCTGATCAAAGATCACACTCACCACATTCGCCCTCCAACCAATCAGAGCCGACACGTTCGAGCACGCGGATTTGCGCATTGGCGTAGAACTATAACAAGAACAATGATCAGAGATGGTTACCTATTTTTCCAAGAGTTGTTGTTAGTTCACAAACTGTTACAGTATATGAAAACACACAAAAGATATTATTATCTAAGCAATGGACATTCATCGACCACCCCCCCCACCATCTTTATGCCCTGAAAGTCATCATCTGTGCGCGTTCATTATAGGCTATTTTACAACAAAAAAAAAGAAAACTCGCTCTCATTTTTCCAGACACACCAAATATTCCATTACTGTAATCAATTACACACCGTAAGATCGCCAGATTCACCAGAGTTGTAGTCGTAGAGTGCTGTGGCCATGTGCATGCTGCTTCCTGCAGCAGCTCCCATGTTTGCTGCAGCTGCGCCCATGCCTGGCAAGGCTACTCTAGTGCTCGCACTGACGCTTGGAGTATAGCTCGACTTCGGAGCATCATTCCATTCTGAACGATCAAAGGTTAAAAAATATAGATGAAAGATCAAGATTAAAGATCAAAATTAAAGATCAAAATTAAAGATCAAAATTAAAGATCAAAGATCAAATATTAAAGATCAAAGATCAGCTGAACGTACTTGTATTCGAGGTGCTACTGCTGGTGGGCACCAACGGTACTTTGATGTCCAGAAACCCGATAGGAACAATGCCAAACTTGCCCGTACGCTGATTCAGACCTGAATATAAGTTAAAAATAAATAAATAAATAAATATTTTATACGGGCAAAAGGAACAAATTGAAACACAGCTAATAGTACGCATCAACGTTGAATTGATAGCTAGAAATACTAAAATCGATCTAAAACCAGTTCTAGACTGGTTATGGGAAACCTCGACCTACCGTATATCCATTGATCGTCCACCTCCCGCTTGAGCACGATACGATCGCCCGCCACACAGGTTATCTCGTCGAAATGGGAGCCGGTATGCGGGTACTTGACCTGAACAATCAATCGATATTTAAATAAATTGGTCTGAAATCAGAACTGCATTAATTCAAAAACGTTCAGGTTCAATGGTTTTTCGTTTTCTTACTAATAATAACAATAATAACAACAACTACAACAGCAACAATATTATTAATATTATTATTATTATTATTATTAATATTATTATTATTATTATTATTATTATTATTATTATTATTATTATTAATATCATATAAACGTACGACAGCATATGCTTCAGTGGTGGGAGAGGTGGACTTGGGCGATGAGGGAGTGGTGGTCTTCGGTGGGGGAGGACGCGCCGGAGGATCCGCGAACTTGGTCCAGGCTGCAAGTTTAAAATAATAATAATAATAATAATAATAATAATAATATTTAAATTCAATTTTAATATTCACTAAATCAACGCGACCACGGGCTCGCCATAATCTATATTTAGAAAGAAGAAGAGAACGAAATCTCGAGATCATCTCGGTTCATTCATGTTTCAGCGTCCTTTCAATATTCCAGAATTCTTCAGAGAACAATCATTCACCATCGAGTGTTATTCTTCCAGTATGTCATTAAGTTTTTCATACGCTTTCGAATGAGGGGCTTGCGAAAAAAATACGTTAATGCGTTCATATGGTTCATCCCTTTGGAAATTTCCTGATGATTTGAAGTCATTTTCGCCCAACCACAATCTCTCGTTTCACACACTCTCTCGCCGGATAGTGAAAGAAATAAAGGGAGAAAACGAAATGTTTCATTCCGCACCGCGCGCTCGAGACCGTGCGGTGCAGAATCGAATTGAATGGAATGGAAAGGAATTGGCGAGAGTTGTGAAACGAGAGATTGAGGGTGGCGAAAATGACTTCAAATCATCAGGAAATTTCCAAGGGGATGAACCATACGAACGCATTAACGTATTTTTTTCGCAAGCCCCTCATTCGAAAGCGTATGAAAAACTTAATAATATACTGGAAGAAGAGCACCTCCTTTTCCTAAATTTTTGAGTTATTTGCTTCGAAGTGTAGCTTTGTTCAGAGACATTTCCATCACCTCTGGTTTGTTTAGATCGATAGAGCAAGAAAAAAGATCTGGGGTCACTCTTGTGCACTTTTCCGCTAAAACGCACCAGAAGCGAGAAATTCGTGCTCAAAGTTGGGACTTCACCTTACCGAACCGGTGTATTGAGCCCCAAAATGAAAATTGAACAATGTGACTTTGGGTCCTGGTAGGGCATGCCTAGAGATGTCCAAAAATGGTCCTAACTCATTTCACCATTTTTGCTTCATTCCCATTTCATCTCAATTCTCTCGTGACTGGCGTGATATCCTTACCCTGTCTACTCTGCGGCGGCGCCGGTGCTGGGGCGGCGTTATTATTCCAAGTCGTCGTTGTCGTCGATGTATTCGAGTATGATGACGTCATAGATGGTGGTGGTGGTGAGAAGGCTGACGTCGTTGACGATCCCCCATCACGACCAATGTTGAGCGCCTTGAGCTCGGACATGATATCCGGATAGACGGCCGGAGTGGCTGGAAAAGCGATCGATAATAATAATTACTGTAGATACTGATATTATTGATTGATAAGCACGATGCGCATTACCGTGCCGTATAATCGTTCCTAAACTAAACTGAGACCTCGAATAGGAAACATCGCCAGGGTGTCAAGAAGTTTGACAAAGAGTGAATGCTATGTCCTATCACGACTCATCTCATCAATTATCGATCGCAATCACTGATCTATCTAGTTTATCATGTCCAAAAAAAAATCTATCAAAAAAAAAGCAACAAATCTATCCGAATCCAGAAACAAAGATACACCTATAGAGAGGGTCATTATTGGACTATATGAAGATTTAATTATAGACGATATATAGCGACAACAAGAGAAAATGTCGATTTGTAAGAAACGTGAAACACGAGATCACTGGGTGTGATTCATGCATGGGAAAAGGCTCATTTAAAACTTCATTTCGAAAAGATATTAACAGTAAGATATATCGATTGATTGAATAAGATATATCGGTTGATGAGAGCCGATTTATCAATGCGGGGCAGGCTTAATTTAGACAATTTGAAGCGTGCATTAAAAAATGTCCATCTCTGGTATTTTTTCCAACCAGGAACCCGGTATAGCACCCTCTTTCCTGGTATCGATAGCGGGATCCTGCTAAATTTCCTGCCAGGATCCTGCTAGTGCATTTCCTACCAGGAACCTGCTAAGCGGCGCATTTCCTACCAGGAACTCGCTAATTTTCCTACCAGGAACCTTAGCCGTGGCCTGGTAGGAAAATTAGCGGGTTCCTGGCAGGAAAAAAATACCAGAGATTCAGCTAATGTCCATTCTGTCTATTCCAACTATGTCCATTCTTTAACGAAATTTGTTAAAGCCACTGTGGGGACCAGACAATTCCCTAGACAGGGTGCATGTCTAGGGTACGGCTAGTATCTAACAATAACGCACTTAAATGCCTTTCATTTCGATTTTAAAAAAATAGAATGATTAATTAAATTTATTTAATCATTCCATTTTTTTTAAATTTAAATGAAGGCCATTTAAATAAGATTTCAGAGTAGTATTCCATAAGGTTAAACTAATTCTTTCCTGCTTACTATTAGTGTCAATGCAAAGACTACTCACGTCGTGGTTTCGCTGGTGAGTACGTCGAGGAGGAACTACCGTAATCCTGACTGATCGGTGTAGGAGTCAGTACGGTCGGTTTGAGAGCAGGCGGACCACTGCAAATCATCGACATGAAATTAATGATTCCGCTGACACTGTTCATGGTTATGACCAATGAAAGATGGAAATGTGCAAAAATTATGTTGGTATCATCTTTTGAATTATTTTCTTTTGCTGTTAACAGTTTGCCACACTGAATAAAGGAGTACGAATAGACGCACAGTGACTCCTTTTGCCACCCGGTTTATATTTCCGATTGTAGACAACTACTACAATGGTTACAAATCTTTACAATAAAATAATACAAATATATAACTAAATTTACTAAATTCACATATCTTCTTTAGAGTTCAGAGAATCAGTAAGGACAATTGCGAATTTGAAATGTCAAATTGATATTGTGTCAAACTGTCAAATTGATATCGATTTTGAAATGTCAAATTGACATTGTCAATGCATAATATGATTCATAGATTATATAATACCTCGAATGATTTTGCTGTTGCTGACCATACGAAGAGGCCGCATTGATCATCATGTTGCGTGTCTGAAGAAGGATTACTGTATATCGAGAACGGTAAATCAATTACTGTAGAAAAATCGATAATAAGGTACGGTATTCCCTACAAATTACTTGTATTTGTTATTCAAAAGTAGGAAAACATCAGTGGGCATTCTATCTAGTTTGCCGAGAAAAGAGAAATAGTGTGTGAAATGGAGAGACGATTGACAGAGAAAAGAGAAATAGTGTGTGAAATGGAGAGACGATTGACAGAGAAAAGAGAAATAGTATGTGAAATGGAGAGACGATTAACAGAGAAAAGAGAAATAGTGTGTGAAATGGAGAGACGATCGAAAGAGAAAAGAGAAATAGTGTGCGAAATTGAGAGACGATTGACTCTCCATTTAATTTTAAATGACAGGAGTAAAGGCGATTACGCTCAACAAAATCATGAGGAACACTGAATGTCAATTGTGCCAGGTACACGTCAAAATAAATCAGTTAAAACAGGTTCAATACATTGATATTATCGACTTTATGAAAAAAAGCACTTTCTCATGCACGAATATACCGGCGCTTTTATTTTCTACGTATTTTGTACACATACATTTTTGTTCAACTCACATTTTCAGAACTATAATCTGACCCGTAATTGTGATAAACTAGCCCGATTATAAACTGACCCGTAAAATTGCATATTTTGGCGAAATATGTGATAAAGTGGCCCGTTTTTTTATGCGCAGATCGATTCATAAACTGACCCGTACCCACAAAGTGGGTGCTCGAAAATGTATGTTTGTACACGTATTTTAAAATGAATTACTACAGCCGCTATGAAAATCAATAAATCAATAAATAGCTACCGTAGGATTCTGGGCGGCAGAGATGGCAGCGTTTCTCACGACGGGATTCTTCGCAGCCGCGGTCATCATGGCGCGGTTTTCGGGTTTCTTTGCCGCCTCGAAGAGCGCCCGTGCCGCCGCGAATGACGACGAACCATCTGAGTTAGAATATTGATTGAATCTGAGTACAAGATTATCGATTGACAGCGTATCCTCTAGTCGTGGGGTAAAGAATTGGGTTAACGTCATCCACTTGTTCTATTTCAAAATCGATGATACGATAAAATCAGCCATTCGTCAAATAAGGGGGACAACAAAATGTCTGTTCTGTCATCGCAATTGTCATTCTGTCAATGTCATTTGTCAATTCATTCTTGGCACAATGCCAAGAGTATTCCACCTCATATAAGGTGGCTTGAGACACTATCCCCATCTGTCACTCTCTTCCTTGTGATGACTCATCCCGTCTCTCTCGTTATACTGCACAATTCATCTTGTTTTACGAAACAATCACACTTCACAGATCATAAATGAAGACAGAAATAGCTACTACAACTATATGTGCGTTTTTTTGTGCTAAAATATGAGTAGGAAATGTTTGCTTGAACGAGCAGAGATGAGAGAAAACCGGCGAAACAAGTCATCGCAGCACAAACATCCAACCTTTTTCTCACTTTCTAGAACTATTGATCGAGCGGGAACCTACCGCAGGCAAGAATCAATAAAGTAGGAATGCTGTGAAAATGTACCTGAATTTCCGCCGCCAGTGAATGCCTTGAAGTTCATGTCAGCCGAGTTAGAGTTAGTAGTATTGGTTGTTGTTGCTCTGGCGGGAATTGTGGGCGGGGCGTGGGCTGGAGGCGGCGGAGGGAGAGGCTGGGTAGGAGAGAACATTCCAAAATAGGGGAGGAAGAGGAAGCGAGTTGAAAGAAGAGGTAGAAGAAGAAGAAGTAGAAGTATGACGAATGAGTGGAGAAAGCAGTGAGAGTGAGTACCCGGGTCAGATAAGAAGAGAAGATGGAGTGTTTGTATAGACTGTGACACACACCACCGTGTAAGAGTACGATAGAGGAATGATCGAAACAATGGTGCAAGGAATTAGAAGCTATAACAAAGTTTCAGCAGAATTGACAGTTGTAAAGAATCAAATATCAAAGGCTTACTTCATAATGCATTTAATTAGTCTATCATAAAAGTCACTATTTAAAATATGATTAAAATTCTAAATGAGAGAACGAATACTATAAAATGAAATGAGTTTAAAAGATAATATTGATTCAAAAAAGAGAAAAAAGTTAGGTCAAGACAAATTTAGTAAAATTTGTAAAATCAGTGTCCTACGCGGAAAACTTTTCTCCCGATAGAAAATGAGATACGCGACGCGACCGCTTGCTTTCAAAATCCGGAACGCTTGGAAAGTTATTGCCTCTTGTTTTCTTGTGTTTTTAATGTTATTTTGCACGTTTCACTAAGTTATTTTGCTTGTAGAGGCACCATGGACGAAGAAGAACTCCTACTAGGAGAAACTGGTGACGTGAGTATTGTGAGTTCATCCGTTACTTCGAAATGCCCTCATCATTTATGAGTTTCTTTAATGATTTGCTATTTATAGTCGCACGATGCCATTGATGAAGAACTCTTGCTAGGCGATGGCACAGGAATCCCAGATATTAAAGTCAGTCGATATGCAGTTTAATAAAAATTTCGACTGTCAGAATTCTTTTAAGTTAGATTTCCAATAACTAGATAGGTTTCAGGTCTGCATGCGTTGGGTTTTGAATAACATTCGTTTCTAATAGTTTATATTTAAATATAGTGAAACTGTTTTATTGTAGGAAGAAATCGACGAGGCTGCCGGCTCTATAGGTGTTGGTGAATCTGTTGATCATGAAGAATTGGACTACGATGAGGACGAAGAGGTGCATATTGTTTTCCTTTTTAAATGAATATATTGAAATTTCCCCAATGATTTAAACTTCTCAATGACAGACCTATTTTCTTTTTCGTGGCTTGAAAACAGCGAGGTAGACACATTCCGTGTGTCGAGCTGTTGACAACGGCCACTACATGATTTCGATTATGAGAGATGAGGGGATCTTTTAACTCTATTGGAAATATATTATTGATTGATTAATTCTAATTTTGTTGATATTATAGAAAGAAGAACGTGAATCCAAATTCACCTCGGAGAGACAGAAGAAGTCGCCCATTCGGGCACCTGAAGATGAGGCAGGAGCTACGACTGCTCCAGGTGCGGTTGTCAAGAAACAAAATGAAAATGCAGCTAGTAATAGAGGTTGGTATTTTCATCTATATCTGTCCATTATTAATGATTTCACGTGCCTGTAGTAACAGGATGTACCTTATGAAGATTCAAATAAGATGTATACTTTTATTCAGGTTCATATCGTGGCCGTGGTGGCTATAATAATAACTACAGCGGGCGCGGGGGACGCTTCAACGGAGGCATGAATGGGCCAATGGTGGGTATATTTTTATTATAATATTTTATCAGATTTTATTGTCGTTCATTTTCCCAATTACCTAGCACGTTTTAGATTTTGGATATAGTAATTAATTAAATTATAATGAATAATAATAATTATTATAATTCAGGGAGGAATGGGAATGATGCGTGGTGGCATGAGAATGATGGGAGGCGGTGGCTCGGCCCCGATCTCACTACTTACCTCGAATATACCACCACCGATGGTGAGAACTCCCGTGCGTTTGAATTACCATCGCCATTCTAATGCATCATTACATTTGCCATACGTGCTTACGCCGAAACCTCCGCCGTAACTACGGAGACGCAGCGGAGGAGGATACTTCGTAGGCCCGTAGGGCAAATGTAACGATGCATAAAGGGCATAGGTCGAATAGCTAGGTTATCGGTTTTCAAAATCCGGTCAGGTTTTTCGATTTTTGGCAAATTTGGCTCAAAATCCGGTCAGGTTTATCGATTTTTGTGAAATTTTCGCTCAAAATCCGGTCAGGTTTATCGATTTGTGTGAAATTTTAGCTCAAAATCCGGTCAGGCTTGGTACTTTGTAACATACTTTTCGACCTATGATAAAGGGACACCGCAAGTTCAGCTGAACCGCTCGGATCATACAACACAATGAAAGTGTTCGATCATAGCAAACAACTGAAAATGATTTGGGATGCTCCTATAATAATAATAATAATAATTTTATTATAATAATTTTATTCACCATAAAACCCCTTTGATTATATTTTGCAGCTCCTTTCTTTGAACAACACTAATTTAGTTGCTGCCCAACGTGAACGCCGTTCTCGGTGCTGGTATCGGCGGCAAGATCCTCGTCAATCCTAATTTCCCCGGCGCCGGTATGGGTGCGGGCTTTCCAATGATGGGAGTGCAAGGATTCGGAGCACCACCCATGAGTGGATTACTGAGAGGTGAGATTGAATACCCATTAAATGCTTTTTTTCATTTAAATTAAATTTTCAATGTTATGTTTCCTGAAAGTTACCTTATTTAGGACCTGTTCCCAATATGCCGCAACCACAGCAATCGCTGAATCCTGGCGCGCCGAAGGTGACGCTATCGATTGATGGTGCGATGCCCCAGACGGTCGTGGTGAATCCCCGACCACCACCACAGCCTCTCCGACCGCAGCAACAGCAACCGATGCAGACGATGACCATTGGTAAGAAGTGTTTGCATTCTCTCGTAAGAGGAAGTCCCTATCAAGACCCCAATACTACCTTTGCTTTCGATATCTCCGCACTTGGTATTATATCTTCCTTTATATGCAGTTACATTGTAGTAGCAAATTCCTTTTTTTTCTAGCAAATTAACCGATTACCCTACGCATATATCTTTGATGACATTGCAGACCGTCATCTTCATTAACAAAATTATTTATTTTTATTGCAGGAGGTCCTATGAATGCGCCGCCTCCGGGCATGGTCAGCCGTGTCGTCGTGCCCAATATGATGAATGGCGCGGGCGCTCCCGGAATGCCACCCTCGGCTATGCGTTTCCCGCCCGGCATGGCACCACCGCCCATGACTATCACCGCGCCCGGAATGATGGGTACTGTAACATTACCGTATTCGATGTATTGTATCATTCAACTGTGAGATAATCATACATTCACTTGCAGCCGCTCCTCCGCCAGGCATGATGAATCCTGCTCAAGGACAAAATTGGAATCTGATGGTGGAAGCATTCCTTGGAGATAAGAAGGTACTGTAGCTTGATCTTTGATCTCTGTTCGACTAATGACGAGACACTCATGCACCACGCCGAAGTATAGTGTGGATAACCACGAGTACAAACCGAATCAATACCCGAAGTCGAAGTTATGACATTAAAGGGACACCGCAAGCTAATTTGAAACTCCGCTCTGGCCACGCGCTCTCACTTTTTTGAAATCGAGAGTGTTTTCAGAGCGGACAGTTAAATTAGCTTGGGGTGTGCCTTTAATGACCTGATGGATTCAGGTTTCAGGATTAATTTTAATGAAAATAATAATGATGATTTACAGTCAACCGGAGATAGTGGCCGATCGCGAAAGAAGAAGAGAAGACGCTCGCGCAGTTCGAGCTACTCTAGCTCTGGATCCGAAAGTGATTACTCGTCGAGGTACCTCGTGCAGTTTGTATTTCGTAGTTTGCTCCGCGTCTTATCTTGGCTCATGAACAATCCTTTCAGCTCTCGTTCGCGTTCACGCTCCAGATCACCGCGTCGATCGCGCAAGCGTGACGTGCGCCGTCACCGCAAGCACAAGTCATCGAGCGGACGGGCGGAGCGTCCTCGCGGAGGAGAACGCGGCCAGCAAGGAGAGCGCCGCGTCTTCAGAGGAGTGCAGGGAGGCGCCAATGGAAACAATAATGGTATCAGCGTTTATTTTAAATTTAATAGTGTGAAATACTGTAATATTGTTTATATTTCCAAATGTGTTTTTGTATAGGAAACGGAGGCGCTGGTGGTCCTCCATCACTACTCACGATGCGGACGTCACGTCGCAATGTGGAGCGCGAGCGTCAGAGAGAGGTGAGAGAGGCGCGCGACGCTGCCGTCGCCGACCGCCTGCGCGCCTTTAGGGAAGCGGAAGCGGACGCGAGCGCGGACACGCTCGTCGTCCCTCCACCCACTTCCGCCAAGTCTAGTAGCACTACGGTAGTTGTTCTTCCTCCTCCCAACGCACCCCCACCACCAGTAGTACTAACGGCCGCTCAGGCCCCTCCTAATGTAGCGCAACCGCCTCCATTTGTACCGCCCCCACAAGTTCGGTTATCGATTAATGATCCGACGGCACCACCTCGCCCATCCTATCCCACTAATCAACCGCCCCCATCCATGTGTCAGCCGGGTCTTGGCCCCCCTCCCAATTCATTCAATGGTCCTCCCCCCATTCAACACCAACCACCACCCTATGGAGGTCCTCCTCCTAACCATCCAAATGAGACCATGATGATGGCTCCTAATCGTAATTGTAATTATGGTCCTCCACCATCTCACGGACCACCCCCACACTATGGTCCGCCACCCAATATGATTATGCAAGGCCCACCCATGATGATGGGTGGTCCCGGTCCCATGCCCCCATTCAATTCTCCACCCATGCACCCTCGTAGGCTGTTAGACCTTAATTTGTAAGATTTGATCTTTGATCCCGTTGTATGTGTGTAACACGAATCATTGTTGTCACCCCAACTATACTCTTCATATTTCACCAAGTTGATATGTTGCTCACTTTGCTAATAAGTATATCCCTACCTATGCCTCCTCTTTTCGATGAATAATATATCTGTTAGATTATTTATGTTGTATAGTTTTCCACGAATTCCACAACATACTGAGCGCCGACCGTTATTTTCGTTCACGCATTCTCTCGCTTGTTCTTTTTTTTTCATATGAATCATCATAGTTTTGGTTAGAGTTATTCAATCTGTATTTTATCGTTTGACTACTGCTATATCCACGCCTTATTCTTTCTTGTTTAAAAAAATGTTTTTTTCGTACAATTAGTTAGTTTGCTTTGCATTTATTTACATCTAGGGTGAAACTCGAATTTAATCTGTATGATTTATCCAACTCCCCTTTATCGATTACCCCCGCTGGTCTTACGGTTTACGTTTCAATTAATCAATACAACTATTTCTCATCAGAGATAAATTTATCGATCAGATTATTAATCAATATCTATCAATATCCGTGCATGTCATCATAATCATATTTCATTTTCTCGCTCGTAATTGCTCATTTATTATTGCGAATACTTTTTCTGCCTACCTTACAACAATATATTTGACGCCTACAATATTTGTCATGTAGTTGACCAATGACTTTCCATTTAAATTTAGTTTTGCATTTATTTGACCCACTTATCTCCTTTAACTGAAGCTTAACGTTTAGGGGGTTTCATAGTATTCTACCCTTTATATAATTTCTAGTGTCCCATCAATAGAGTTTATTTCAAATAATTAGTTTAATAAAAACCAGTGGCCGTATGCAAGAACAACGGGAAAACCGTTTTCCGGGAAAATGTGACGTCATTAGCGTGGCGGAGGATTTTTGGAAAACGCCTCCGCCTACGCTAATGACGTCACATTTTCCCGGAAAACGGTTCTTGCATACGGCCACAGAATGTAGTTGGTACAACTTATCGATTACCAAACTTTTGCGTATATTATTCTCTGTGAAACCTTGGATAGTGTTCATTCCCTGTGCATCGATTCTTTTGCTTTCAGAACGGAAATATTTACCATTCTTTTTTAAAATATATAATTTTAATAACTTTTGTTGTTTCATCAAATAAACTTATTGAACGGCTCACCTCTAGCTATATGATAGTACCCCGGTATTTTAATGTTTCACTATCACATTGTAATTAGCGATCGCCATCACATAACAATAACAGAGTATCCTGCTGACAACATAGATATGTATTTGTATAAACATGACGACACTCGTATGTATGGTTGTAGTTTGTTCAGGAGGATTCGCGGGAGTCTGCACGGGCACTCGGGCTGGATGAGGACTACCTGGGCAAGTTGGAGGAGCAGAAGAGGCAGAGGGACGAGTACAGAAGAAAGAGGGAACGAGGAGGAGGAGATACGAGACGAGAGTATGCTTGGTTTTATTATTATTATTATTATTATTATTATTATTGCTGTTAGTATTAGTTTTATTGCGAGCGAAAAACAGTTGATTTGATGTTGAGATACTTTTATAAACTAGACATCGTTATGGCTTATCTGATAGTGTTTTTTGGCTGGGATGTTACCGTTATTCACAATCATGTGCGTAACAATAAGAAAGATAAATTATTATTATTATTAATCATGATAAGCCACATTGATTGATGGGTAATCGATAACTTCAGCTCATCTCCACGCAGGGGTAGTGGCGGCAATGACGACAGCAGGTCGGATAGGAAGAAGGCGGCGCCAGCTGCGGATGAGGTGATCTTTGATCTTTGATCTCTAATTTGTTTCTACGTTGATCTTTCCGCAATATCTATTTTACGAATGTTTCTTATTTGGATTAAATGAATGTAAAAAAATAGTAGGAAAACTGAATCCCTAAAAAGGTTTATGATAGATCTAGCAATTATAATAATATTAAATGATATTGATATTGCAGTCGAAGCGCAAGGCGTATCTAGCGGTGCACGTTCGCAATATTCGCGGTCTCGGAGATTCGGCGATGGGACGGGTCAAGGCGATAGCTGGAGAGATTGGAGAGACCAAGGTACGGTAGATGATGGGTAGAAGGGATTACTGTAGTCTGGGCATACGGTAGCTTAACAAGTTATGGTTATCATTGATTTGTGTATCTTCAGAAGGTGTGGCGTTCGTCGGATGACGTCGTAACGATAATCTTCGTCGAATTGGATAAGGCCAAAGCCTTCATGCTTAAGTACAACGGGTCAGCGCCCCCAATCAATCAATATTTTTGTCGTTTCGTTTCACCCGATACCGTATACCGTAATCCACCCATCAGTATACATCAGCATCACCACATTCCTTCCTACTATGCATCTGGCTATGCCTGACTAAAGTCCACACCCTGAAAAGACGCTGACCCGATACGAAATAGAGAGAATATTGATCTAACCTCTGAACCCTAACCACTGTTGTGTCAGTAGATCGATCTTATATTCAGACTAGATAATGTGTGAGTTATGGGTGGTATCGATTCATTTTTATTCTTATCTCATTTTGCAGCATTTTCACAGTAGGCATTCTTATCTATTTCTTGTATATTCTATAACTTTAACTCTTGTATAACTTTGATATGGGTATTTAACCCATAATAGGTGATCTTTGATTTCTCATTCTCCTCTTCTTGTTAAGTTTTTGTTATTCCTATACTACTAGGTGTGTATGTGTGATATTACATCTATTGATTGATTTAGTCTTTGCTTTTGCTACCATATCTTGCATCTCTTTTAAGTTTGATCTCCGAAATATTCATCATAGTTTTTAAACATCGCACTTCGTTTTATCTGAAATCATCGTCTCCTAGCTATATTCTATTTTCCTTATTACGCACTTTCCATCACACATATTTTCTCCATATTGCATCATGTGCCTTTTACTCTCTGATTATTATCTATCCATAGTGTCATTTTCACTAATTCAAATTCGGGTTCGCACCACATTATGGTGTTGTGTAAGATTGTCCATAGCTAAATTATCTCAGAGTATTTCATTATAGATTAGAACTTTCATATATATATTTATATAATCATATTTTTGATACTCGAATGTTGTGATGATTGATCAGTTATCGATTGTTTCGATTGTTCCATATCGATTCTGTCTTTCATCGGCACACTCACTAGCCCCGCCCACTATGGGCGTCTAAGCCCCGCCCCCTCTAGCCCCCACCGTAACTTGTGACCCTTTCAGAAAGGTGCTCGCTGGTCAACGGGTCGCCGTCGGTCTGGAGAAGATGTATCTCAATCTATCCGAGATCAATTCGGATAGATAGGCTCTCTCTCGGTCCACTTCGTTCACATTCCTGCCCTCCATACTATCTACTACTACTACTTCATATACCCACGAGCTTCGTCATCATACTTTTTTTTGCTTGTTTGTTTTTTATTCGAAATGAAATGAATCTGATCTCTAGATAATTATTCTTTTTTGTCGAGTTGTAATTGTCACATAATGTTTTCATATTTCTAGTTGTTTATTGCACAGATTACAAAGAAAAGATTGGGGGGTTTTTACCCCCATCACTGTATTCTATAGAGCCGCGCCAGTACAGAGAGGACAAGTTTTGTGTATCAAATGTCTATAGCTGCAAGTGTGCACTGGTGCTTGGTTGTATATTTATGATGTATCTCTGTTTCAAGCTAATAAATTTGTACACCCCCAGTTGGGATCGTATTTTTATTGATTTGATTTAATGCGTTCACAATCGAACTTATAAAATACTTCGGCACTTCTTCTACAATAAGAATGAGTAATATGAGTGAAGACTATTGTTTGTGAGAGTCGACTTGTTTACAATTTAGACTTGTAATTGTAAAACAAGTGATTTTCTTCGTTGATACGAGCTAGATAGAATGTATCATGTAGGGTTCTCACAACTGTTTTCGAACCAACTCTGGAATGTATCAAATCGCATGTGGGCGATCTTTGTCACTGGAAATCAAAATCGGGTGGAATTCTCACATGAATTTTTTCGCTCTTACAATTAAGTATTTGTACAGTTATCTTTATCGGCCTATTTTTTGCCCTCACAAATGTCTCCTAGTATGTATTTGGAATAAATGCAATTCGTATGGATTTCTGCAGATGATGGGCGAGCGATGCGCGACCATGCACACTAGGCGTGGAACGTTCTATCCAGATATGTCGTCGGAGTCACTCAACAATGCAGCATATTCGGCAAGGGTACGTATTATAGAATTACAAAAGTTTTTCATACACCACGCAAATGCCGAACTTAGTAAAATTCTCCACCTTTGAAAAAAGAATGAAAAATCACTATACCAAACGCACTCCAAAATTTTCGGGAAGTATTTCCGAACTTTTCTTAAATGTATATAATTTTATTTTTGCTGAGCCCAATGAAATGTCGAAAAAACGCTATAAAATTCGATAAAATAAGCGAACATGCAAAATGTGCATGCAAAATTATACTTGTACATTATAACCTATTCGTTTATTTTACAGATTAGTCTGTATTCTTTGACCGATACGAATGCCACGGACTGCACATACATATTGCAGGAACTTTCGTGTTCAGCAGATAAGTAAGTTCATCGTTGTTGTTTTATTTACTGTTAGTTGCTACTAATGATTGATATAGTGATATTTTACTGTCTCCGGTATAGTTGGAAGGGACGGTGTGCCTAGCGTGTTTTGATGTCCCCGCGGGGAGGATATCAAAACACGCTAGGCACACCGTCCCTTCCAACCCGTGACGCACGCCGTCTTCCCACCCCGCGTGGCACCCCTTCAATCCCGTGGTGTACCCCACGGCGTACACCACGGGATTGAACAGTGTGCGCCGCGAGTAAAAAATACCAGAGGTTACATTGAAAATGACTAATTGTGACGAAGATCAAACAGAGTTGTTAGTCTTGTATTGAATATTTTTATTATTAAAATGGCCTGTCAAATTATTGTTCACCCTTGCAGGACGCTTAGGACGTTGCGCAAGAAGGAGGCGTTCGGGCCATACGATTGTCTTGCCATCGTTGGATTCATCACCATGCTGGCTGCACTCATCGCACTGGTCATCTGGGGTGGCAAGGTCGTGAAGCGTCGACTTGCTCCTCCTCCGACCTCCACTGATCTGCCCTCTCGCCGCCCCGCCAGAAGAGGACCCTAATCCCCTAATCCCTAATTGTAGCGTTCTATGGTTGACTTGTTTACTGGCTATTGTTGTTTGTTTGTTTGTTTTTGTTGTTTTTGTTGTTACTCATTGTTATCCAACCTTTCGTGCTCCAAATGTTCTCATTGCTCAGGAAAACACGGTCCTAAAAAGATTTGACATCTGATCTCCGCTACCATTATATTGATCTTGTTCGTGGCCTCTTCGGTTGTGTCGACTAGTGTTGTTCGAGTTTACTATTACGTGGAAATAAATGAATGCGTGCATTTACTACCACAGTTTTAAGTATGACAGACGTGAAAGAAAAATAAAGAATAAAGAATAGAGTTTATTGACATGACCCCACTTCATTACCAAACCTAAAACCATTTTCCTAGCCCTCCTGCAATAATACCCGTTGTCCAAACCCATTTTCCTCAAACCTCTACCCTCATTATCCGGAACCCTATAAACCATACTATGGGTTACGGTATCTAATTAACAACGGTATTAAGATGCACAATATACCCACCGAAATTTCGACCTCAATACACTTTATTCAAATCTCAGCAATGAAAGAGATAATAAGAAAAGGACGAGAATAATTTTCTTACAATTTACACTCGAAAACGACTGAATTGTCATCATTGATACGATACAGTGAGAATATATCATACAGTGACGGATTCATAAGTGTTGTCGAACAGAATCTAAATGATCTTTGATCTTTACGTTCCGAGCAAAGTTTTTTTATCTTTTTAAATGGACTCTCATCTACAATTTTAATACTTCATAACCAATCTTTGATCTATGACTATCTGCAGTGTTATTTGATCTTTGATCTATGACTATCTGAAGTGTTATTTGATCTTTGATCTTTGAACTCTGACTTACCGTTGCGCCGCGATCACATCAGATACGGTAGCTTGATCGTGTGCTGCGCGTTGGACAAGAAGCGCACCGGAAAATCAACATATTGAAGATTACAGTAACTCTCGTGATGGGACCTACCACAGTAAATTCGTCCAATGGTTATGAGCAGTTCGCGAGCGCCAACATCGAGTAGTACTGTATCTTTCGCCTTGAGTATCGATTGGAATTTGGATGAGAACATTTGCGTGGAAGCGAGAACGTTGTGAGCGGAAACTCGAACCTGGGTGAATTCAGAAAATTTGGTTTTGATCTTTGATCTTTGATCTACAATACCCTCTGATCTTGAGAGTTTGAAGCATTAGATAGAATATCGTTTACTTGTGTAGAAAATGCCTTGAGAGCATCAGAGCTTCCTGAATTATATACGGTCGAAGACAAAGATCAAAGATCAAACAGAACCTCTAAGAGCTCTCAGCACGTCCAAACCTAGCACGTTGGTGGTGCCTTCCCAGATCGGAAATACCTACAAATCGATATTTCCAAAAAGATCAATCGATAATCAATAACCTGGGCGTCTCTGAACAGTCGGGGTATTCCCGAATCCTCCATGTAGCCCATGCCGCCGAAGCACTCTATTGCCTCAGACATGACAGGAACGCACTGAATTACGGTGGTTGTAGACTACGGTAATTGTGGGCGCAGGTCGATCGATATTACCACTTTAGCGGTGTACGCCTTCAGGACAGGCGTGAGCAGACGCACTACGATGAGCTCTGCTGGTGACGCTCGCCCGGACTCCTACAACGATAATCAGCTACCGTAATCTTAGACTACAACATGCCTGTAATCCAACCAATCGCGCCACATCCAGTAACAGCAGAGTGCAAGCGCGGACTTGAACCTGAGATACGTGGATTACGGTAAGTTGGAATATCGATAACCCAAGATACCTCCATATCGGCCAGTACTCTGACATGCAGTGGTAACTTGGCCAGTGGCTGGCCAAAGACCGATCGCCGTGTGGAGTAATCGCGTGCCAGTGATACTATTCTGAAAAGAGGCAATGTAATAAAAAAATCTGATCGCGGATACAAGTCAATTCATGCATAATCAAACATGAATTCTTTAGCAAGATTTTTGACCAAACACGGATATTCCGTGATCATGCACGAGTTTTCCGCGATCTCGTACGGAATTTCAGAGATCGTACCTTCGAGCGTATCCTACGGTAGCAGCGGCGTTATGTAGACGTGTGATGTTGAGGGCAGCCGCAATGGATGACATACCTCGACCGGGTGGGGAGATCAGAGTAGCCTTTAATCATTACTTTCATTTGGTATATGTAGTGATGCTGGTACCGCCCCTTTGACTGCGCGGGGAAGGACACCAATGCATGAGATAATACAAAATATTGTTTTATATGGGTTTCTCGAGTGCCGAAATTCCATGGAAAGTGTTAAATATTCAGATCGCAGAATTTATTTCATGCTTGGGTTGCTGTCATTAGTGGGGGTGATATATATTTTTATTTGACTGTTATACCTTAACTCCATCAAGTAGCAAATCGCCAGTAGCCACCGTTCGGGTGCCCATTTTGTCACGTAGTCTAGTGATCTGACAGGAACAATAAAATAAGTCTCTTAACGACATATCCCGAGCAAATTTCAAACTCTCCGCTCTGGCAACACTCTCTCGTAGAAAATGAAAGTGAAAGAGCGTTACCAGAGCGGAGACATTCAATTTAGCTAGAGGGCTTTAACGGAAATGAATAATATGTCGAAGCCGAGAAATACTGTGAGACACACAGCGATTCTACGTTATTGAAAACTTTTCAAAATGCTAAGAAGTTACGGTATGGTACACCATGGTGTACTTTAACCGTCTGTGCTCTCTCACTTGTCTACCGCTTTATTTCGCTCTACCTTTTTCTCTGTCCCACAATGACTGATCTCGAAACACTGTCAAACAATGGTCAATGGTTACAGTCGCTACCTGAACACCCGCCGTATCTTGTCTTCTCACTAGAAATAGCGAAACTCCTTTCGTATCCTAGAACGAATATTATTGATTTTCAATTATTACTCGATCATAACTATTACCGTACTCCCTTTTTCGTCTCGAATCCGTGCGAGAGTCAACGAAAGATCCGCGTCTAGACACGACGCCATGCATTTCTCACCGTAGATTAGATACTGTAACGGAAATGCAAAAATCGATAATGATATTCGCCTACCGTATCCCCATCGAGATGTTCCGCGTAAGCGTCGCAGGACCCATCACTGCCTGACTTGCTCTCAGTCATCCACAAACTACAGTATACGGGCCTGCAGTGAAAGAGTTTGATCTTTGGTCTTTGTCTAGGTGTAACTTTGCCGGTGTGCCGGTAGTCAATTCGTGGTAGGCACGTTTAGCTTCAGCGTGTGGAATGTTCTGTAAGACAATTGGTAATTGATACTGTGGTTTCAGTTGCGGTGCATCCCGAACGATAGTTGTTATGGTCATTATCGTTGTACCCACTAACCAAATCGATTTTCTCTATAAATATCGCGATATCAGTTGATAAAGTTCAACTCTCGTCTATACCTCGTCATACAAGCTACAAGTGTTTTCATTCATTTTAGCTAATGAAGATACGGTATCTAGATCGAATTTAAGAAAATCACTATCTAGCAGGATACGGTAATCATTTATTAGATACGGTAGATACCGTATACCTTGAGTACTCGTGCCGATCCATCAGTCATCGCCAGGAGACACGAGGTGAGACCTGATGATGGCGCATACATCATTAGTTTGACGACCTGTGATTATTGATTGATTTGAGAATTATTGATTTTTTTTCTCTTTCTGATATTCAGTGGTTGAAAAACCAACCTGATGAAGCCGTCTGAATTCAGCGGGCTGTGTGGAGTCGTGGGCAATTGCTGCAAAGATCAAATTGTTAGGGAGCAAAGATCAAAGATCAATTCATTCGAGATCAAAGACCAAAGATCAATTTGTTAGAGATCAAAAATCAATAAACCGATCAGTCGATCCTCCGCAGCGATTTGCTTGAGTTTGTGCCAAGCATTGCACAGCTGAAAAGTGAGCAGAGTTCTTTTCACATTTCGAAAATGAAACTGGCGAATTAACGTTTCACAAGGAACCTCTTTTACATTAATCTGGCGATGAGAGATGAGTTATACCTCATTTGAAAGCCCTTCTTCTGTAGATTAAGACTATGTACTTAAAAAATGCAACGGAGGTCTGTGCACGGACTTAAAATTGGAGAACTGTCTAAAACGCAATGATGCGCGCAATGATGCACTAGTTCTCCGCGTTATCTCTGCGCGCTAGTGGTGTCACAAAGGTAAAGATGAGTAATTGTGGTATATCTGACGAATTTCAGTTAGGTTGGACGCGCGGAAGATGTTAAACAACAATTGGAAACAACTCCAAAAGTTATTTTCAATAATGGAGAAAGTTCTCTACAGCCAGTTCAAGCACATCGTCGTCGGCTCTTGCAACTTATAATTGTAAATTCACTCGGAAACGGATAACGAGGATCACTAGCTAGATGTACAACCACTAGAGCGAAGAGATAACGCGGAGAACTAGTGCATCATTGCGCGCAATATGGCGTTTTAGACACTTCTCCAATTTTAAGTCCGTACACAGACCTCCGTTGCATTTTTTAAGTACATAGTCTTAATCTACAGAAGAAGTGCTTTCAAATGAGGTATAACTCATCTCTCATCGCCAGATTAATGTAAAAGAGGTTCCTTGTCAGTCGGTTATAATATCATGAGATGGAATCTATTTTCTGGTGCGTATCTGTTCATTATCAAAATACTATCTTTATTATTCAGCAGCTTAAAGACACACCCCGAGCTAATTTTACTCTCCGCTTTAGCAACAATCTCTCGCAGACAAAAAAAGTGTGAGAGTATTGTCAGAGAGGAGAGTTTACAATTAGTTTGGAGTGTGCCTTTAAGGGGAGGCTCTCAAATAAAGATGGAATCGAAAACTGATTCTCATATTATTGCCATCTCATAATGCCATCTTGACAGGAGAGAATCCCCTTGTAAGGCTATCAAAATCAGTTTTCCTGATAAGAATATGAACCTGAAAACACGGAAACTTTACCATGAGATTGTCGATTCTCTTTCCCCATGCATCTTGTTGCTGGAGTTTGGGTTGATTCAACTGGATTGGGCAAAGATCAAAGATCACGTGTTAAGAGATTGGTAGAGTTCAAAGATCAAATCTCACCTCGCATTGTCTCCCTAAATCGTCGATTTCGCTAACAACTCGTTCGCCGAATCGATCCAAATCTTCCTTTATCTAATTTTAAAGGAACGTTAACACTTTTCAATTACATAGAGCGTTTAAATTGGCGCCGGTACAGCTAAATTCGATTTTGTAAGGACGGTAGTGCGCAGGCTACAGTATACAGGCACGCTTTTCGTGGTTTGATTTATTTAATCTTATTATTTTATAGATTGACTCAAACCCTATGATAATGTTCAGCAGGAAGTGTACTTGAGAGATATCGATCGATAACGGGATCATCCCTAAATATCGATTTTTATTTTCATTCAGAGCATTTCCTAAAGATCAAACCTGTACGGATCTTGCAATTGCGGTGGCGAAATTGAGAAATTACCACTTCGAGCGTGAGCATACTTTTCCATGGTTGCAGAGTTCAAATACCAAAGATCAAAGTTGAAAGATCTGCTCCGTGGCCAAGCGATTTGAAGCACTTTTGACAAACCGAATGTGCTATTCTTATCATTGCTAGTGGTTTGATCAGACTACAAACTACAAGTGTACGACCTTGAGATAACGATCGATAGACATCATAGGCAATTCGAAGCGTTTTATTTATCACAAAAACACCACTTATTTGTGACATTTATATAAAAAATACTTTTTTTTCTCACTCCTCGGCTCACTGATATTAATGCATCAATATTGTGCTATCAAAGATTCTCTGCCACGAATCGATCGATAATCGACATATATTTATCAAAAATTCGGCCCAAGGCTATGCAACAAGGACAATATAAATCTTAGACAGTATTTTGAATCTGATCAAACTATAAACTACAAAACAACTATGGACTACAATGTGATATAATATGACTCGTATTGGGGAATGGATGAGGCATTATGAGTTTGTCACTTGAGGAGAGGCTTGTCAGAGGCAAAAAAAGAATCTACAGGAATGGCCGGCCGGAGGCCAGAAAGAGAATCTAATACACGGTCGTGGATACGGATGGAAAGCGAATCTAATACACGGTCGTGGATACGGATGGCAATGTTAGAATAAGTGATAAACAACGACGACACCAGTCCAGGAACGGTTATCTTCGGGGCTTCTTGAACGGAATAGCCGTCATCTTTGACACCGTATTCTGAAACGATTTGAATTTGGCGCCCGAGAATTTGAACCCGGATTACGATACCTGCACATCATTCTCGAGGGTTTCTGTCCATTGTAGGAGTGTTCGTGTGATGGCTTCATATGAGGAGGCGTCGACGTCTTCGGAGAATGTTGAAAAGCAATCCTCGAGGAGGACTTGCAGCTGGAATTATTGATTGATTATGGTTACCAGGTCTGTCATCTGTCAAGCAGGCCTAATTGCCGATAACAACGTGTGCTTGAACCAACACGATCGAATTTCACCTTTTTCTTGAATGGAGAAGAATATCCCTTATATATGGAAGAATAAGAAAATGCGAGCAATTGTTTTTTACGAGTAGTATTGTAAACTAGAATAATGGGGAAAGGCGTATTGGGGAAAGGCAGAAAGGATTACGGTAGGGACGCACCATTTGAGCTTGCGGAGATGCATTGGATGTGAGTGGCGCATCGGCAGTCATCGTCTCGTACTGTTGGGCGATCATCCGAAGAGCAGACACCTGCAAGTGCATACGGTAGGACACAAAAGATTTATCGTGAACTGATCCAATAGAATACGGTAAATTGGTGATATAATTAACAAAGTAATCGTTGAAGCAGTGTGAAACAGTTAAAGCACTAATCGATTAGTGAAAATACTCGCAAATAAATTTACCTGTGCTGCGAGCTGTGCCATTTCCTTGTCGGCCTTTTCGTTCTGAAGAAACATGGCTTATTCGAGACACACACACTAAGGGATATCCGGGGATATTTTTTTACACGTTATGTACATGCGTACATTCTATTATCATAATATTATGCACTATTACCCGTACATCGTATAATTGTTTTGAATCTGTGTGTGTCAATGGACCAATATCTGTGGAGATCAACAAAAAGGGATCGTAGATCAACCAGGCACAAGCTTTGAATAACGTTGTTTTACCCTACTTTCAATCAACACAATTCCAATCAATATACCAAGTATCGTATACTTCAGATCACTATACATTTTAACTGTCTCTGGACACCCAGATAGAATTTATATAGGGCCAAATGCAGACTACAGTAGAGATCAAAGATCACCTCAGCAGATAGTTGATTCATATAGTCGTAGGCACGAAATAGGATGGCAGCATTCGTCGTTTTACATCCAACAGCCATCATAGAAGCAGGCAGAAGCTCCTTTAGTTCGTTGTAGCCATTCTGAAGTTGATAAGGGTATTTAAAAGGATTTTAAATAATGCTAGGCACATGGATAGAAAATAACTTATTGATTGGATTTCAATTATAGTAAGATAAAGAAGGTGATAAATAAGAATATGCTGAAGATTCGCGAGCAAATAAACAGAGAAAAAGAAATAATAAAATCATCAAACTACATTTATAGCCTCTCTGCGCTGTCGTTCGCATCTCAAGTGTGTCGCCTTCTTTCGGTCCATAGTTGACTCTTCTGATCCCAGTGGACTCTCTGCATCTTCGCCAGGCGACGAATCCTCCTTGATATGCACGGAAGAGGACGAAGTGGCGACGTTTGAACGACGCCCAGGAGCCATCGAAAAATAAGAAATATTAGGCATAAAATTATTAAATAATTACTTGAAAGCAAGATAATCTGCGATGAAGTGAAGAAAATAGTCACGAGACACGAATTGAAACTTTGAGCCTAGTCAACACGCCGTGCGCGAAATTCAATCAATATGAATTGTGGTGTGGTTTGCTGTGAAAAGACAGAAAAGGAGCCTGAATATTTTGTAATTCTTTATTTGTGTCGTTTTTTTTTCGTTAAATTTCAGTTCTGCTTGAGGAATGACCTAGAATATGAAATCAAAACAAGAAAGAAGAACGAAAATGCAGTAGTAGCAATTCGGTTAGGATATCGCTCCCGCTTGGTGCACTCGACGCACGCACGCTTGGCGGCCACCACACCACAAAGCACGCTGCTTTAATTTCAATTTTGTATTCGTATTTTCTTCGTGTTGTTTCACTTAATGCTTATAAAATTTGTCCAAAATAATTCCCTCTCCTATCGCCATTCCATAATAGAGTAGTTTTATTAACCATTGGTCGTTTTCGTTCTAGATCTGTCGATGTATCCGACGGGGTCGCAAGGTGGCGGCCCGCCGGGACAACAGCAGAATATCAACGAGCAGCAAGTGCTGCAAGCCTTCCTCCAACAGTTGCACCAACGGCATCAAGCGGCACCGAATCACCATGTACCTAATATTATAATTTTTAAATGCTGATTTAAATTTTATTTATCTTGTTTTAAATTAAATTTTTTATAGGTACTCGCTCATCAGCAAATGGCCGCGCTAGCTGGTCACCCTGCTGTAAGTTTATTTATTAAAATGCCCTCGCTATCAGATGGATTTGTTTACGAGTCATCCATACCATTTTATAACTATTTACTCGTTTGCAGGGATCCGTCGGCAACTTCTCTCAAACGCCGGATGTTAGTAGTGTATTATATATTCAAGCCTTATTGTTATTCTTATCCTTGTTGAAGTATAATCAGAAGCGGTGTTGTTTTTATGGGAGCATGTCTTTGACTAAACAAGAAATCATTATTTTTTAACCGCGCGATATTTTGTGTTCGCATGTAGTTAATTATATTTGCATTAGTTCTCGAACTCATTGGGCTGTTGCATTACTTTTTGTGTCCTTGCATTAATACAGCTTTGCAATTTGGCTTTGTATCTAGCCACGTTCTCAATTAATTTTTAAATATTCCTCTTCAATATGAACCATGATTGTACTTTATTTTAACAGTACAATTGTTTCAGCAGGTCTTTCACCAATTGTTGATGCAATCACAACTTGCCCAACAACAACAACAGCAGCAGCAACAACAACAACAACAGCAAAGAGGACCCGCAGCGGTCAGATTATAACCATATTAATAATAATAAAATAATAATAATAATATAGATTTATGCAATGCTCATGTATGAAGTGATGAAAAATAATTCACTTATTTATTTTTAAAATGTATTTATAATGTATAACCAGGCCCTGCAGTCGCTCGCTGCCAGTCATGAAGAGACCTTTCGCAGTCTGCAGAACATCCTACCCTATGCACAGAATCCAGCCTTGGTAGGTTATACAGTAATCTGGGTTACGGTGGGCTACGTCAAAGAGGTTTTTGTAGACGGTCTGCTGTTATAGTAATCATTTATTTTGACATTGAATAGTCTTTTACTCGATTATGAGTTTTAAAAATACTTATCATACTCATTTAAACATAAACAAAAAAAATTGATCTTCAGCTAAACATGCTGCACCAGCAACAACAACAACAGCAGCAGCAGCAAGTTCAGCAACAACCCCAACAGCACGCTTCGGCTGCTGAGATGCAGGTAAATTTCGAGATAAACGATCAATAATTGAAAATAAGAGGCCACATTTTGATGATGACAACTTGATTTTTGGTTTGAAAAAATTGTTGATCACATTAATCAATATCAGCCCTAATCGATCAATAATCAATCAATTACTATCATATCGTAGGCTCGTCGTCCCTCTCTGCTAGGAGCCTACTACGAGCAAGCGCAGGCCGCAGCCCGCGCCCAACCCTTCTCTCTCATTGGAGGTTTGATCTGATTTAATTTTAATTTAATTTTAAACAATATTAATATTAATCAATATTAATTTAATATTCATCTCTAATAAACAATTCAATTGTGTGAAGTGTGCACTTTTTAGCCAACATGCAAATCAAGATTTAGGAATGTAACATAAGCAAAGGCTAGACTAGTTTTATAAGACCGTGAGAGATGGAGGGGTTATTGGGGAGGTTTTATTGTTCGCTCAGAAATCATTGATCACTCTCAGTTCAAAGAAGCAAGCGTATATTATCAGTCTTTAAGAAGGAATTTAGACTAATCAATATCCCCTGTGAATACAAGTTAAGTATCGATTTCAGGCTCCACATCAGCAGCACTGGCGGCACCACAGATCTCCGGCACGGGCGCCATTCTCAATCCGTCGGCGCAGAAACCACCCGTGGTCAACCAGGTACAATCGTGTTTCACATATTAGTAATACATGAAGTCGATAGACCGCCTATGCTGATGCTTCGGTTGTCGCTCGTACATTTAGTAATGAATCGCTATTATTTGATTTGAACTCATCAAGATCTTTAGAACGTAATTGAGAATTTACTATGCTATGTGTATATTTACATACATTTTTGGTTACAAGATGTGTTATGAAATGGGTCATTCAATCACTTCGAATCGCAAGCGTTAATGTGTAAAAGTAAATAAATACGTTCTTCTCTTCAGCCTCCGCCTCCCTCGCTGCTGGGTGGGGCGCAATCGGGCGCTGCCGACCTCAGCGACGATGATGACGATGAGGACGTGCCGCCGCAGATGGTACGGTAGTAGATTATTGATTGATCCCTGTTGATTCAGACGTAGCGGCCGAAACACCATAGGGCACATTATTAACTAGCATATTAGTTTAATAATTTTTTTTTACGTGCAAGTAAACCTATAATGGTACATCCATTTATATTACTAATTTAATTTGATCTGTCCAATTACAAGATTTTTGAATACTACAATGGCGAAGAATGAATCGTCTGATTCAGTTTCGCCATGCTAATCTTGATAAAATTGCTTAATTGTAAGCTGAAAAATATGACTGATTACGGTAATTCTGAGTATTGATTGGTCGATCGTTGCAGGAGACCGCGCCTACGGATCGTATGCAGGACGAAGATGATGAGATGAATCAGAAGTTCTCCGAGATTGTGAAGAACGCCGAGAATCTGCTGGTGAGTACGGTAGCTAATATCGATTTTTGGTTTGATTTTGGCGCCAATTTCAAATTTGAATTTTCGCCTCCTTGCAGCCCCACAAGCCCAAAGTGTCGCAGGCGATGAACGGAAGCGCGGCGCTCGGACACTCGATTCGTGATGAGGTATACGGTGGATAGTATTGATTGATTGATCTGAAGTATTTATTTATTGATCTGTAGTATTGATTGATTGATGTGTAATATTGATTTATTGTTCTTGCAATAGCTCATGTGTGCATCAATATGACTGCATTTGAGGTCGTTATCGTAAGAAGCGTATTTTATCGATTAGCATAGTGTAGATTGACATGATACGGTAGATGATGAAGATATTGATTCGATTGATTGATTGATTGATTGATTCTTGCAGTCGATGGCATCGGACTCTGATGAATCGTCCGACGAGGGTCCCCTCGACGATGATCCCGCCCGAAGCATGTCGTGGAACATTCTGTTCCGTCGTGAGCGAGCAATCAATAAGGTATACGGTAGTTTCGATATATCCGTTCGGGATCACGCGATTTGTAAAGTTTCATGAACATATATGCAGGTGCAGGCGGAGGTGGGTATGACGCTGTGGGAGCGTATCAAGGCCGAGAATCAGGCGGCTCGTCGCAACTTTGAGATGGATGACGACATGCTCGCGTACCTCAACAAAGTGGAGAAAGAGGTGAGTACGGTAGTGGTGTGCGCGTGTGCACTTTGGGAAACGGCGCCAGGATTACTGTAGCATTCCCTCCATTGTGATGATTGTTATTATCATAATCAATACTATACAATTTCAATTTATTCTTTATCCATACGTATTCATTATTGCTGAAGGCGTATAAATAGTATATAATATTACTTGGTGCACATTGTGTGCGGTGTGCTATCTGCATTTTCCTAATCCGCACCATTTCCAGTTTAATCCGATGTACATCGAGCCCTCCGACGTAGTGGACATCTCGGACACGCTCGAGAACATTGTCCTGCTCAAGGATGAGGTGAGGGCCGGGAAATAGGTCATGGTCATCCGCTAAATAGCCACCAAATCTCTGGCTCCGGCAAATAGTAGCATGTTTCATTCGTGCTTTCGTTGAATACTATAGACGGAATGTAACTATCATAATCAATCAATATTTCTGCTGCAGTAAATTTAGATTAAAAAAATAATATTATTTTCATTAAAAAAAAAAATTTTCAAACGAGTTATAACTACCAGAGTGTATGTATGCAGGTGGTGGATGATCTACGCGCCAAGCGTGATCAGGAAATGCAAGTGCGAACGCTGCAAGCCGATCGCTATCTCGCCGAGCAACTCAAATGGGCGGAGTCTGTCGAGCGATGGGAGAACAGTCCGAAGAAGAAGTGGGTCGAATCAATAATTTATGTTTTGCAAATATTCAAATTTGTTAGTATTACATGAACGCGCATGATAACGAACAAGATTTGGTTTTTTTTCTTTCTGGCCTTTTATTTCTTTGCTAACGAATTCCTTCGAAACTTTGCCGAAAAAAGGTTAAAAAGTCGCCGAATTCTTGTGTGAGATAAGAAAAGAAGACAAAACAAAAAAGCACCCTTACCGTACTGTTGCGACCTACCGTAATCCTCGCCGTTCGTTGCAGGAAGCAAGACGAGAAGCACAGAGAGATCTTCGAACGCGCCTTTCCCGAGCTGAAGAGTATGCGTGCGTCATCGTCGGCGGTCGTGACGCGTACCGGATGGCTGAGCGCTCCGCCGCCCGCCGAGCGGGTACTGCGGGGCGGGGTTACGGTACTTTGGGGGGCGGGGTTACGGTACTTTGGGGGCGGGGTTATGGAAGTGTGGCGTGTGTTTTGCGAGGCACCACAGTTTGTTTGTGATTACTGTAGCTGACTACCGTATTCAGTTCCAAGTATCGATTGGTTGATGGATTACCGTAATCTCTCAACGTGCGTTCGTTGCAGGAAGAGGGCGATGAGAAGATGCGTGCGGCCGTGTCGATTCCGCCGATGCTACTACGACGTCCGCCAAATGGAGAGGAGGACGATGACATGGACGAGGAGGAGATGATGCTGCAGGACCATGTCCTCCTCACCGACGGCAACATCATTCATGATGCGTTCACCAAGCACAAAGAGAGGTGAGTGAAACGGGAATCGGGCAGGTTTCGGCAGTCACTTACCAGACACCATAGTGTACATTATTACCTAACCTATATATTTTGAAAAAATACATTTAAAGTGCATGCAAACCTATACTTGAATATTATTAATTTAACATTAGTCTTTCGGAAGGGAAATGTTTTTCTCTCTCTCGATTTGATTTTGTAATGAGTTCTCTATTTTCTTTGTGCTAAAGCTGTTATAGATTCGGTTGAAGAGTTGAGATATATGGTATATGGAGATAGAGATGTATGGGTGTAAAAAAGTAATAATATTGTTAATTATTAAAATAAGTGTTTGTGATTTTCAGAGTGGACGCCTTCCTTGGCAAGTGGACTAAGCGTGAGCGCGACCTCTATGCTGGCGCCTTCCGTTGTTGGCCGAAGAACTTCGCCGCGATCAAGACGTACTTCCCGAACAAGGTTTGTGTCCTTCCTAATCATTGTCCTAGTCGAATAGTACGTTACAAACTACGAAGCATGACCGGATTTTGAGCATACATTGACCCACTATATAAAAATAAACGGCGAGGGTACCGAAAATGTATGATTTTGAGCCAAATTTGCCAAATATCGAAAAACCTGACTGGATTTTGAAAACCGATAACCTAGCTGTTCGACCTATGCTTCCCAATCATAGGTATATTAGAAACTACGAACCCTCGCCGTATTTTGTGGGTTTTTTTGAAAGCCTGGCTCCATTTTGGAAATCTGTAGCGTAGCTATGGGTGTTTTAGTAGTAAGGTGGACAGCACTCGGAATACTTGAAGTCTCTTATCGATTTTACCTTAATCTTTGAATTCTTGAATCTTACTTACATTGGTATTGCAGCGAACGTGCGATTGCGTCCTCTACTACTACCTCACAAAGCAGGAGAACCGCTTGTACAAGGTACGGTAGATGACCTGATATTGATTGATTGAAAAAAAAAGATTTATTGATTGATTGACACTTTTCTTCTTTCAGCAACAGTCGAATCGAAAGAAGCGCAAGATCGCAAAGGTCTACAAGCCTCCCGGCATGCCCAAGTGAGTATTGGTTACGGTTGCTTTGGGCGCCATCGATCAATTTTGGATTGATTACGGCACTTTTGGGTACTTAAAAACCGCCGAATCAATCGATATTGATATGCTTATCATGTTTGATCAGTACTATCTGTTCCCATCAAAACGAACAATGCGAAAATGTTTCGAAATAATCAATGGTTGTCGCATTACGGATATCACATCCTCAAATGTTGTCATACATCCTTGGATGTATGATAAATAAATAAATATATAAATAAAATATCATTGTCAGGGACGCTGACATCGCGGCGGCTGCGCGAGTCGAATTTGACGCCGCGCCAATCGCTTATCCCCAGACGCCAGGTGCTGACGGACTTTTTTAAAGCTTTCTGTAGCTTAAAATTTGGAGAATTGGGGACAAATTGAACCCGCTATATTCGTGCATCGGGGTGTGCATGATAGGGTTGGACCGGTGAATGTCATCGGTCTTGCTGGTTGCAGTAAATAATAATGATAATAATACTAATGTTGATATGTTTCCACATGAGTTGGTATGATAATAAGTAATAATAATAATAATAATAATAATAATAATAATAATAATAATAATAATAATAATAATAATAATAATAATAAAGATGATCTTGCAGTGGCAGAGACGAAGTGTTCATCGTGCTCTGTAATGATGGAGCCGTCGACGGCGTCCACGACGAGAATCACGAGAGCCAACCTGGAGGTACGATGTGTCCAAGTTGTAGAAGGGCTGAAACATGCTTTCACCGGGTTGAATAGTGTACCGACCACAGCATTTTTTGACACGAGAAAGCGGTCATTGAAAACTTGGCTAAAAGCACACAAAATTACCGTATGGTACACCATGGTGTGGTTCAACCGTTCGAGCTCTCTCACTTTTGCGTACTCTCTCTCGTTCGCTCTACCATTGTCTCTGTTTCACCATGACCGTTCTCGAAACGCTTTCTAGACCTCTATAGGGTGCGCTAGAGGTACTTACTTCGTATCCCTTCTCCAATACATTATACTAGTCATATTGCCATTGTCGTAGATTGACAATGATGAAAGGGCTGATCATTGGTCATTCGAAGATTATCGATTATTGCATGCATTTACCGTATGATTTGCTTTCAGTCTCTGGGCATCGACTCGATCGAGAATCCGCGTATCTGCGAGCGGTGCCGCTTGCTCGCTTCGAACAGTCGCGGAGGGTAAGCGGATGATTATTGATTGATTATTGATTTTTATTGATTGGTTTTTAATAAAAAAAAACTTTTTATTCACCCTGAGCGCAGATGTGCTCTATCTCGGTTTTGACAATTCTCGTAACAATGATCAATCAACCGATGAAACAGTCAGCCTGAAACTGTTACTGTATTAGTCATACAAAGTTTTAAAGTTGCACTCGAGCTAATTTTAATCTCCGCTCTGCCAACACTCTCTCGTAAGCATAGCAAGCGAGAGAGCATTGGCAGAGCGGAGCGCTTCAAATTAGATCGGGATGCGTCATTAAAGGGAGCACTCTCAATCTCTCTCAATGGTCTCCACATTGTGCACACGATTTCTCTGTTCTCTAACAACGAGAAAGCATTGAGACCATCGAGAGAGGTTTCGTTCCCTTTAAATGTGTCAGTATGAATTCATTCCTTGCCTTTGCAGTCGATGCCCCATCAAGGCTTGCTCCGGAAGCAAGCGCAAGATCAAAGCGACGAAGCCCTTCCCTTCGGAATGGTTCAGGCAGACCGACAACGAGAAGGACTTCCTGCTGCTGCAGCTGGGTGTCCACATTGACAGCGTCAAGGTACGGTAGTATTACTGTAGGTGTGAAGTGGGCGGAGCCTAATGGTGTATACTGTAATCTTGTAGGTAGTTGGGGGCGGATCATGAAGGTGTACACTGTACTCATTTACTAGATTGACAGTGTCAAGGTACGGTAGTATTACTGTAGGTGGTGAGGGGCGGAGCTTCAAGGTGTATACTGTAATCTTGTAGGTAGTTGGGGGCGGAGCATGAAGGTGTACACTGTACTCATTTACTAGATTGACAGTGTCAAGGTACGGTAGTATTACTGTAGGTAGTGAAGTGGGCGGAGCCTAAAGGTGTATACTGTAGTTGTTTACTAGATTGCGGAACTTGTACTGTAAATCATACATTTTCGGTACCCTCGCCCTCTATTTTTATATAGTGGGTCAATTCTCGAAATAGGGTGGGTTGATTCACAAAATTCGTTATTTTCGCAAAAAAATCGTCATTTTTAGCTTAATTTTTTTATCAAGTGGCCTAAAATGGGCCTTATATAGTGGGTCAATCCTCGCACTGCGAGGGTATGGCAATGTATGACTGTAAATGAGTCTTGCTATATTTTCAGGTGTGCCACCTGTGCTCGAAGCGTGTACTCAAGGAGATACAGAAGGTTTGTGTTTAATATTCACTTATTTATTTATTTATTTATTTATTTATTATTTTTGTTTTAAATAAACTTTAAATAATCGAACTTTTACAGCTGCAATCGGGCGACTACTCGGAACGATTCGGCGAGTGGTGTACTGAGAACGACAAGCAGGGTACGGTATTCTGTCTTTTTAAAAACATTGTCTTCCTGATCGCACACTGGTTCCCAAAATTCATTGTCGGATTGTTTCACCCTGGGGTCAAGTAACTATCGCGAAGCGAGAAAATGCCGGGTTGTCATGATTCGCATAGGTCGAAAAGTATGTCACAAAGTACCAAGCCTGACCGTATTTTGAAAACCGTTACCCTAGCTATTCGACCTATGATGAGTCGAGATAGACTTTCTCGTTTGCTTACATTCCTAATCGATATCCTATTTAGCGCCCGCGCCCAAGGAGGCGTCAGCAGGCGCGGACGAATCGGCCGCGTCGGAACCCGCGACGCCCTCCGCGCCTCCACCACGCTCGCGTCTCGCTCAGTATCGGGAGGACAAGGAAGGAAAGTGAGTCATACCGTGGCGCCTATCGTATCCCTTGATTACCGTATCCTTTGAGTACCGTAAACCTAACGTATACCTACCGTATCCCTTGATTACCGTATACCTACCGTATACTTTTACCGTAATCTCTCAGATCGTGGACGGATGACGAGACGGCGCGACTGCTCGATCTCAACGGCAAGTTTGGCGACGATTGGAAGGCTATCGCTCAGCGAATGAGGGTACGGTAGATGTTATTGATTTTTTTGTTGCAAAAAAATTCAAGTTTTCAATTCTACCGTAATCATCGTCCTGCCTGATTCAGGGACGCAACGAGGAAGACTGTCGGCTACAGATGGAGCGATCCAAGCAGTCGCCTCAGCCATCGTGAGTATTGATTGATTGTGTAGATTATTGATTGATTGATTCGAATACCGTAACTGGATTACCGTAACCTTATAGTTACAGTAATCTGGAGTGTGATGAGCGTATGGAAGAAGCGCAACCTCCTGAGGATGAGGAAGATGATGATAGTGGTGATGGTGTGAAGAAGGAGCCGAAAGGATCGGAGCTTGGACCGATTAAGAAGGTACCAGATATTTAATAATAATAATAATAATAATATTTATTCCTTCTATAGAACACATCAGGGATGGGATATGTGGAATATTTAGATTTTTTTTTCTCAAAAAATCTTGTACCATGTTAGTATGTTGCTATGTATGTGACTGAATGTTCTTGGTTTGACTTGCATTACGAAAAAATGTTTTGGTACCCTTATGCAGACTCAGAAATTAGAGAATTTTCAAAAAATCGATTTGACATTTTATTGATTGATTGGCTGTTGCAGGAGCCCAAGGAGGAGGTGGATGAAGTCAATGAGGAAGATCGAATGGATGAAGGAGAGACGGGCGAGGATCACAGTCCCGCGATGCCTGGCCTCGTGCCTATACAGGTGAGCGGCGGACGCCAGGCGGGTTTGGTGCTCGCTGGATTATTGATTGATTTGAGTGATATGCGTAGTTGCAGTGCGCTTGATCAAAACTGCGCGTTATTGTGCAATTTGTTTATTGTTTTATCAACCACAGAGGACATGTATAGATATCCTTAAGTATGACATGACGTTTGCTGGCTTATTATCTCTCAGCCGTAGGCGAAAACGTTTGCCAAAATTCCCTCTACGCCTGTGACGTCACGTTTGTCTGATCAATCGATTACTTTATGATCTTTCATCTTGATCGATAATCTCTTTCTTTATCAGACTCATCTGAAGACGGAACCGGGAATGACGCCCGCGTCCACAGCGGCCTCGACGGCGCAGCCTACGGTAGTCAGCACGGTGTCAGCGTCCTCGACGATGCAGGGAGGAGCTCCTCCTGGAGCCATTGGAGCTCCTGGAGTCAACGAGGAGCCCAAGATTGGTGAGTGGCGAGAGTGTTTCGCGTATTCGAAAAAGATGTTGATTTTGGCTACTGTATTTATGGGTTAGTGAGAGAGTTGAGATTGGGTATGAAGTTATTCCTTGTGTGTTTTGTTGAAAATTGTTATTGCTGATCAATTGAGTGTGGAGTGTGAGGGGCTGAATTGTTTTTTTTTTTGAAGGCAATAGCTCGGATTTTATTTTATTTAGATTTAGATTTTAGAGATCAAATTATGCTCAGGCTCATATTCTGTGTGTGTTATGTCTTCTACTCATATGGCAGTTTTGTTGTCTTCACTCTTGGCTAATTGCGCATGTTGTGTCGTTTGTCAACTCGTTCCACACCACGTTCACCATGTCATCTAGGATGACAGATTTTGTTCTCACTCTTTCTGGATCTAATTTCGAATTCCTCATATTCTCGTGTATCTAATAGTGTCAGGTTCGCATTCGAGGAGGGGTTAATTTTACACGAGGCTTTCAACTCACTTTTTTTGAAAAGCCTTAGTTTTACAGGGACATCCCCTGTCGACGTCCATGTATGCATTCATCTATGATCATTTAATTAAATGTAAACGAGATATATCCACCCTCGCCTTCATCCCTTCCTCTTCCTCATCCCTCGCACACAAAGCAACGACACACCATCATCATCAGCTATTCTCATTGCGGACGCAGTGTAGCCAAACATTCATTAATTGTATATAAGGGCAACTATGGGCACGTTGCTGCTGCTCCATCTCGAGTGTAATTAAATAAACTCAATTAAGTTGAACAATAAACCGACGAAACTAGGGGGATCAGCAGTAAAACGTGCAAAAAAATTACCCGGTATCTTGCCGCACATAGAGTGCTTCCAGAGAACGGAGTAGAGAACATGTAGTATGGACTCTACGTACTATGGAGAATGAATGGTGGAGAAGATTGAGTTCATCAAGGAGATGATGGAAGACTATGATGAAGAAGAGTACGAGAAGGGGGTAATGGATGTGGATGGATGGAGTTTACCCTGAGATTGCCAGTGGCTGGATAGAATAGGAATGGAGGCTGGAGAGGCAGAGGGAGAGAATGAGGTAAAGGGAGAGGGAGAGGTAGAGAAGCACATTGGGAGTAATCTTCGGGGAGTAGGTGGAGGACCGGCAAAAAGTGCGTCTGCTGAATGATAGACGGAGAGAGCAGGGCAAATGGAGAGGGTGACAGCGAAGCAGACAGACTGAGACGAGAGAGCATGCGAGAGTGAGAGAGTGGCCAGAGAGTCGTAGAGACGATAATGAGAAGAGATGGAGGCGGCATGAGAAGGGAGTATCTACCCCTCCATCCTCTGCTTTAGTCCTATCTATTTCTTTACTTGTTTACCTGGTTTCATGTACAGTCTTCGCATCACTTTGAAAGCAAAACGACCGCTTTACATAGAAACTCAATAAAAAGTTATGCTATCTCGCTTGTCTGACTTTCAAAGAAACAATTGCTGCAATAGTTTACATGTACAGTGTAGCAAAAGTATGATCTGTCTGTTTTATAAACTGTGTTTCTTTGTTTATTCTTCTTTCTCTCTATCTTTCGCAGTAGCCTGCTAGTCATTCCGTCATTGGATTGCTGTTCTTGCAAGCCTATTTGTGATAGTTTGTAAACGATCGTCTTGTCTGATCTATATATTCAATCGTTTTCTTTGTCGGAAAGAAGCAGGCCGAGGTCAGCAGACTTAGGACTGCGAGCGGGCGACACAGTTAGACTTTTTACCGCTTCCGTCTGATCGAAGTTATTGTTGCAGTTCGGCTATGCATATTTATTTATTCATAACTTTAATAAATCCGTGGAAGTTCTTCATCAGCTTTCATTGTGTTTTCGCAATACGTCTGGGGCACTTTTCGTTGTTGTTTCTATGTCAATGTCAAGTATGGCTGTTTACGATTAGATTTCTGGACTCTTCCCCTCCTCTCCAACGTAAAGATATTGAATCAAATTGGGGAGAGGACAACAACACCTCCCGCTTCTTCCCATGCAATGTATTTCGTCCTCTCCAAGGTCAGAGTCTGCGTAAACACGCCCAGAAGGCAGTCGTGTCATTACGATAATGGTCTCGTGATGGCCGTTAATTGCATTCAACTTACGCGCGAGTGTAGTTTGATGTTTGACCAGCCATGGGTGGGCGGAGTCAGGAATATCGTCCTTGTCACGGTAGTTCTTGCGCACCATCGCTTCTTATGCAGTGCTCATCATAGAGGACACACTGAGATCGCGGCACAAAAAGTGTATGGAGAAAGTGTATGACCGTGTGGTTGGTGATGGAGGGTGCGGTGTGAATAGTGCGCATGGTTGATCGCGAATCTTTATCCATTTATCCGTCTGTTTCTCGCCCTTTCGTTCTCTATTTCATCGCCCGACCTCCACCATCGCCGCTTAACTCCCGCCCCTCTCGGCTCCGTTTTATGTATGTGTGAAGTGGTTTTTCGCGTCGACGTCTGCGTGGTCGTTCTCTTTGCTTGATATTGAGCAGAGAAGAGGAGGTCGATCGATACAGTGGAAATGACTTTGGCCTCATCGGAGAAACATTAGTATAATATCCTCGTTATGATCCCTCATGCTACTAGTCATGTGTTTCTTTCCTTCTCCTCTGGTGGTCGTACACTAGTGCCCTTTTGGTTCGCTTAATCTTATCATTGCTCTTGGTGATAGGCTGTTTTAGTACATCGTTTATGTGTTTGGGCCATGGTACACCCCCATTTCGCCATCGTATATGCGTGTTTGTACATCATTGCAAGCTTGTGTGTATTGTCTATTTCTGTTTCTGTCTGGGCATCGAATGTTTTTATAAATACGCTGCCTTCTACTCTTTTTGTCCTGCAACAGGTGTGATCGTTTTTTTTAACGTGTTGTTGCTTTTATTCAGTGTTTATACCATCTATATTTCACGGACGGGACACACAAGCCAAAAGGACGTACGCCCCTTTTGCCACATGCACATCAAAGTTCAAAAAAAAACTACGGTATTAAGCGGCATTGCTAAATGCAGAAACGCAAATCTAGAGGCGGAATTTTCAAAAATATTCGTAAATTAGCAAAAAATCGTACTGAATAAATGCACAAAAAAATTAATTTCGTAGTCGTGAGAGCTAGCCGAAAGCTGTTGTCTTCAAATTAGGCGGAACTACAGGTCTGCAAGATATTTGAATATGCAAAATGTTAATAATTGTCGTATTCACAGAGATTTCACGCATATAGCGAAATATAGGACTTTTCACTGCATTTAGCAAACTTCGTATTGCCAATACTCTTATTTCTTCTCTATTTTTTCCAATACAATTTAGATTGTTTCAGTGTTCAGCCTCATCAAAGATTTAAGCGAAATAAATTCATGAAACTACAAAATTTTGAAGAAACAAAAATAATTCCGGATCTGCGAATTAGGGGTTCCTAAAACGCGCGGTGGCGTGCATATAGTGTGCGGCAATTTGCTGACCCGCCTTTGTCCCGTCCGTGATTTGAAATAATGGTGCGCTTTTCTTTCTGATGATTCTTCTGGTATGGATGGTATTTCGATGCAATTTCATGTTTCAAATCTATTTTACCTGATGGTCTTCACAAGTTTCCAATCTGTCTATGCTATCTGCCAATGTACAATTCTGAGTGCTCAAAGTGTAGGCCGACATTCCTCTTCTGCCCGCACATGTATTCGAATGTGGTCTCTCTCAGGCTGCTGCTCGTTTTATTCTTTTGCCCTTTATTTTAGTGTGGCCCATTCTCTGTTTGTTGCTCCTTCCTCGTTATTCCTCCACCTTCTTCTACTTCTTATTCTGATTTCGTCATGTTCTCTGCTTGTACGTCTATAAGGGAAACATTGTGTTTCTTTCCACACATCTATTGAGAGATGAATCGATCCATCAATATTTTATTTTTTTCTATTCTTTTCATTTTGATCAGTGATCACTGACTATATTATCCTTGGTTCGTTAAGATCGCTAAATCAGTGTCTAGAAATGTAAAAGGGAAACATTTATCGTCTATGAACACTCTATCCTTATCTCGTTTTTGTGTCCGTGTATTCATGAGCGCAATTGCATGGTTTGACAAGACGTCTTGGTCCATCTGTCGCATATTCAGTGCTTTTTCAGTGTCTTTATTTCTCTCCGTCTCTCTGTCTCTCTGTATCTCCTTCCCTATTCCCCCTCTATCGTTCGAATCCATTTCGCTTCGGCCGTTCCTCTTTATCGTCTCCTCTGCTAGCTGCGCTTCTCCACTTTTATTCCTTCTTCTCCTCCTCCTCCTCCTTCTATCTATCTTCTCTCCTGTCTTCTGCATCTTCTTCTCCGTTGCCCCTCCATGATGTGCTCGTTGTTATTGCTCACACCAAAGTCCACAGAGTTTGTTGGGTCTTGTGATTCATAAATTGTGAAGAATGATCACCTTAGAGTCGAGCTGCTATTCGTTCGCACTTTTCAGCAGAAGGGAGAAGAATAAAAAAAAGGTGGTTTTATAGGAGAGTAAGGATGAGGCGGGATGATGTTGACATCATACATTTTTGTTCGACTCACAATTGGAGGAAAAGTATAAACTGACCCGTAATTTCTCTAAAATTGTATAAACTGACCCGAATTCGCTAAAATTGCTTATTTTTAGTCTAAATTGCAATTTTTCGCTTCAAACCGATGACAAAGCAATTATACGATACATGAGCGTCAATTCTATGATAAAAATTGGTACTAAAACCACGAATTACGTGAATAAATATTTGAATAAAGAAAATCCGAAAATACCCCCTGGCGAAATATTTGTCAGTTTGCGATGGTGTGGATGGTGTGGCATACTGTAGCGTGCGGATTTAACAGGAGAAGAATTAAATTGTTGAGTGCACAAGCAGCGGTATACCTACAGTATAATATTTAGTCTACCTACCGTACACTCACAGAAAATTCCCCAGCAAAGGACCCCATGGGAATTATTCCCTTATATTTAAGTGAATAATTCCCATGGGGTCCTTAGCTAGGAAATTAACTAGGGATAATATTTAGAGCGCATACGCTACCGTATGCGCTCATTCTTTGCAGCAGCTAGAGAACGAGCGACGACATTCGTGTGGCTATCGACGATATCCGCAAGATGTTAGGGTGGAATACCCATCAATACATTACTGATCTTTAATCTTTAATCTTTGTGATAATAGTCTTTATGTGTATTCTGTGCTATTACTTCATTCATTTCCATAATTGTATATTGATATTGTCATATTGTATATTGTCTTTCGTTGTATTATTTTTTTCGTCTTGCACTCATGTCGTTATAGTATTGTTTCTTTAGCAGAGAGACCGATTGCATCAGGATAAACTGCTCATTTTGATTTTTGGTCTTTGGTCTTTCGGTTTACCTGAAGCGGAGAACTCCGTCGTAGTATCTTTACGTATAAAGATGAAGGTTAGAAATTTTGCTATGATTACTGTTGAAAATTTCTGATAAGAGTAATGAATCAATGATATTATAAGGCTATGGTAATAGATGAGAACTTATTAAACAATAAATGTTGTTGATATCATTTTGGATATTATTTTGTTGAACAAATAACCTCAATGAGTTTGTCATTAATTTCAATCGATCAATCAATCAATTTATCATTTCAAGCAATAATTGGTAGATGAGGATGGGACGAAAAGCATCATAGGGTGTATTCCACCAGTTACCAATTGCTCGGGCCAGGTCATCTCTCCATTGTCATTGATTTGTCAATGTATATTTTTCATTGATGGGTTCATGATTATTATTTGCTCTCCGTTTCAGGTTAATTCGATAAGCTCGTCCTTGCAGAGGGTATCGCTGACGACAAGAATAAGGCCTAGATTATTGATTGATTACTTCCGACCTAGGGTGTACTTTCAACAGTTTGTATTTGGTTTTTGCAATTATTATATTCCGACAACACTCCATCCTTTTGATCGTGCCCTACCGTAATCCCGACGACAGTAATTGCCTCCTCCACCTCTACAGTTACTTCATATCATAGTATTTCTCAATATTGTTGTAAATATATTGATTATACTAATATTCTCTTATTACTTATAATACTCTTATTACTCTTATTACTTATAATTCATTTCATTTCAGGCCAACTCAACAACACACACATCAATGTAATCTTGACCTGACTACGGTATCATCATTTATTCGACTACGGTAACTTCAGATAACCTCTATTTTCATTCCTCAGTATTAATTCTGATTAATTTCAGATCCACCAACCCACGCACCATTCTACGCACCATCTGCCATATACACTTTTTTCTTCATATTTGTAAATAGATTTATAATGTATAAATATATTGTCGTTAATATCAATGATTGCATTATAACACGATTACAACAAATTCGAAATATTAGAGTAGACATTACATCAAGCACATAACTGTCATACGGTAAATACAGTAGTTATCATAAGTGTATATATCGAAGGAATACTATACATGATATAGTCATAAGAATATTACTGGGGGACTTCCCCACATGGTATCAGATAGAAATTTGACATCAATAATATCGATTAGTAAGACTTCGGGTCACATTGAATTACCGTATACCTGCAGTAACGTTTTATGCAAAAAGACCAATTTGCGATCAGTTCTACCGGTACAACTTATGATGATAATTACTGGGGGACTTCCCCACATAGTATCATATAGAAATTTGACATCAAAAATATTGATTACTAGGACTTCGGGTCAGTTGTATGTCTAAATCACGCATTACTTGGCCATTTTTGATGAATGAGAGCATATTCTGACCCCAAATTACTCATAACCCTCCAAATTATTTTATTAAATCAAAAGAACCATAAATAATTACGAAATACTGAAATAAACTGACCAACCACATTTGGGTCCAATTGTGAGTCAATTGTGGTTGGTCAGTTTATTACAGAAATTCGATTAATATGATATATAAATGATTTCTATATTTTCTTTAGTATCCCCTGAACACGTTTAAATTTATAAAAAATTACTAGTCAGAGCAATAACGTCAAAACAAACTTTTATAACGGAATCACAAATCTGACACATTGACACATACCGTAGTTAACCCTCTCTCGCCACTTCACTACCTCTCTTCGTTTGTCTTTCATTTCCGTTGTCAGTCGTCTCTCTTTATACTTCTTTATTCTTATTATTTATATATTCATTTCCATTTCCATCATTATAGTGTACATAGGCAACAATATGACTACAACAATTAAATCTTTATCAGCAAAATTAATAATAAAACAGTGCTTCCATGGTCGCATCATCTCGCTCGCCTCGCCTTGTATCAGCCGCCGAAATCTGCAAAACTGACCCGTTATTTATAGCCTGAGAATTTTATAAACTGACCCGCAACTCACAATGTGGGTGCTCGAAAATGTATGGTTGACATCAATAATACGATAATAATTATGTATATTGGATGTGTGATGTGGGATCACAACAATCACCTGCCGGTCTGTCTGGCTGCTCATTCTCTTTTTTTGTTGTGTTTAGCTTGATTCTGGTCTCGTAGCTCATTATCCGTCCCGGCTTCTTTTGCTTATACAAACCGGCCATTCAGCTTGCATAGGAGGAGTATTATAATGACCTATGTCACTGATCTTGCTGCGCGCTCTCTTCAAGACGCCCTACAAATTGCTCTTATACTCTATATCACTGCCTTAATCGCGTCTCGTCGTTTGTCGCTTCAACCATTATCTGTGCCATTTGCAACCATGGTGAAATAGGAGCGGTGGGGAGGCGGATTATGCCCTCAGAGATAATTGGAGATGCGCAGATGCATCTGGGGATTACGTGTTTTGATTGGATAGGGTGGTTTGGGATCATGAGATCAAATCGAGATATTATAGATGACGAGGATCTGAAATATTTCTTCATTCTGTTGAGTATGTTATATCTTTTTGCAAACATTATGTTATGTACATTTGTTCGTGTTCAAACGACATTGATCAGTTTTCTACACGAGCTGGACAGTAATATGTGGAATATCTGAACTTTTTCCGTGGAAGCCTACTGCTTGCGCTATCTCCCCGGGTAGGAGTAGTATGGAAGCCCTAGTATGCCCGGTACACTCACCAAGTAATACAAGTAAATGTATTAGAGATTTGAGCCAGAGGTCGAGAGGGTTAATCTGTGTGAGATAAAAGGGAGATTGATGAAATAGAGTAGGAAAAGGCTATTACCGTGCCCATCTATCCTGTCTGCCGTACTTCCCGTAGAGACTGATCCTCATTTATGCTATTAGGAAGCTCTTTGAGCTGCTTTCAAGCAATTTTGTGGTCTCTGTACTATATTGCATTAGTCTACATATGCATGAGAGATATACTAATGTAGTTGGTAACTGTTCAATTATGAGGTAATTTAATTACCGACCCTAGGGAGATTGATTCCTCACGTCCCTTCACCCAGTGGATATTTTATTTCCTATATAGCTTTTAATATAAGGCCAACGCACTATCTATCTATGGGTCTGTGAGGGCATCCATCTTGAAGGGAATTCCTTTATTCCAATAAACTCTTCCTATCCTCCTCCGACCCGCCCCTGCCACAAATAGAATGATAAGTGGAGATTGAACGGTGTATTTTCTAGCAGAGTAGTAATGGAAAGACTAGTGAGGGGGTGAACTGATGGATGGGAGGAGGATGTGTAATGCGATACAATGAAGGATGATTACGGTAGTTTTCGATCTACCGCAATGTGTATATATTTTTACATTTGAGTTTTGGTGAATCAATGAATGAATCATTTATGAGGCTATCATAGTCACTACTAAGTTTGTTCATTTGATAACTGAGGGAGGCCACTTTTAAAAATGTGATTGATATCGGACGGTCGCATGTAGAGATAAGATAAGATACAGGACAGGAAGGTTTATCTTATCAGGAAGGTTCAATGGCCGGTTTGATTGTTATCAGTGTTTCTGTAAATATCAATCATCCTTTGACATGACGAAGGCATCGTGTTGTGGAATGTGGGCCCTGTCTCACTTCCTATATATTTTGACACATCTCGTGTTCTGCAGTGATTTTATTGTCGAATTGCGAAATGTCGCAAAGTACAGCGTGTACGGTAGTTAGGAGTCTAATCTGGGAACAGAAATGGGAGGTAGTAGCCACACGCGCACACAAAAGATCACCCCGACCTAAAGTGTAGCGCCGTCTGAACAAAGAATGGTCGTACATTCATTCATGGTGGATGAATAGAAGAAGTCAGAGGGAGGGGCATTCATGGAATGAATGGAGGGGTGGAGGGGTGGAGGTTAAATGAAAAGGATCACACAGAGGTTGCGAAATGATTACGAAAAGCGGAGAGAACTCTCTTCGTTTTGCACACACTCTCGCATCTTTTTTCGAGACTTCTTGCAACCTTTCATCACCACCGAGATTGTGGCTAACAAGGAAGTCGTCGGCTCTTATATCGTTTTCTTTAAAAGTCTGCAGATAATTTGAGCATCGTGTATAGTCTAGCTACTTTTCTTGACCTCCCATTTTGTGCCAACTTTTAAACTTGCAGCCAAGAAAATTAGACTAAATATGTTTCTCGAATTATCTGAGCCCACCGTTTATTCAAATTTCACATTGTTTACCGTGTTCGCTTGAGTACTGTACGATCCAGAAAAATGTGTTGACTGATCATAGCGTCCAATTTAAATTTATTATCGACTTCTGTCTTCCCACAAGTCGTGTGACCTGCGCTGTTGACAATTCTGTTTTTGGTCTCACAGTAATTAGTCGACATTTTTTCCGCCTCGCTCACTCTTGATTCTCCCAATTATTGCTGTTTCGAAATTGGCTACTAAAAAGAAAAGAGCGCAGTACGCAGGAGTATATATCTACTAGTAGCGAGAATGGATTATGATTTAGTTTTGCCCGAGATGTACGATTTTTCCTGCGCGCGGAAAGAGAGTCCTAAGATCGACTTATAGCCGTGTCTGGTTAGGTAGATTATGCGATTATTAGTGCACCCTTACTATTAGATCATTCCTTATCTCAGCGTCGATCTCTAACCCCCGAGGGCTTATGATAATCATCTTATCTACTTATCATTATCGTCAGAGACGATTAGCTACCGTGTGATATCACTGTTTCATGTCGTTGTCACGTACCCCCGTGTCCTAAGGGACACATCGACAGCATAGACGAGAGATTATCCTCCAATCGTCTATGCGTATAGTAGCTATATAGACTACAGACTGCGCCCGTGAGCAGTTGTCGAGGAATGTCGGGTCTTTGGTTTTCACAGATGACTATAGCATGGAGTGAGATAACGGGTGCTTGGGGATTGGCTGATTATCGGTGAAAAATGCCCATTATTGGACCGGCTATTCCTTAATGAGTCCCAATGGAGATACTTTTTCCGAGTATCCCCTGGTAATGACCACAGCTATCTATTGTCTGTCTAGATTCATTCATTAACAATAACTTCGCTTTTACTATTTTTACGCGGATCGAACAGTATCAGTTGGAAGGGCGGTTTGCGTTCGGTTGTTTTATTATTATTATTTTTTTTAAATCGGTCTGGTATATTCTTTGATCCACTCATCCTCTCCTTTGAATCTTTATGAACGCATTATCGGAGTGGGATGAGATCGTTGTGACTGTGTTGCTAGGCCCCACACACGGCACAGTTCTTCTAAATGCTAAGAGCCAGGGAGTGGATTTACGCTTTCGGCTTCTTCGACCCCGCCCACACATCTATTTTCCCTGCATACTCTTTACTCTACATGTTGCAGCAATTGAATTTGCCCTGTTTCATAGCATTTCAAAATTGTTATAGTCACTTTGTTTCTCTCGTTCGTTTTGCCACCCTCCTCGTTCTCCTTTAATAGTTGTTACACGCGTCTCCATGCTGATGCCTTGATGCAGTTTTGTCTTCTCTCTTTCTCTGTGTCTCTGAATTTCCTCTTTCTCGTTTATCTACATTGCACTTTTCTTTTCTGCTTCTGAGGTCTAGCCATTTGCCTCTTGTCATCGCTCATTCGACTAATTCCTGAAATGTGTGCGTCGTCCACATCACTTGTTGTATGGAGCGGCGTCCTCCTTTGTTGTTGCCACTCTATCGATATGAACTATCGAGCTCGTGGTCCCTTATCACAATCAAAAGGGCATCCATCTAGTTATCATGTTGAGTCAGTGTCCTTAGTCACCCGCCGAATGTTTCTAATGGCTGCACGTGAAGTGATTTGGAGTGCAGTAATGCATTAAGAATCGTATTGTGAACGGTTTGAAAGGGCACATAGACGTATTAGAGATCAGTGTACATGGAAAATAAGCGAATTGAAGAAAAAACTCGAGCTAATTTTACTCTCTGGTAATGCTCTAGAGTAGACAAAGAAAGCGAGAGAGCATTGCCAGAGTCGAGAGCAAAATTGGCTCTAGGTATGCCTTTATCGGAGGAATTAACCTCATAGTGATTGGTCGTAAAAACATGACTCAACTGCTATCAGTGTTTTTTTTATTCCGTCATAAGCAGTCACTTTTAATACAGAGAGAGAGCGTAGAGCAGAGTTGAATGAATATTGAAAATGACACGCACGCCAGAGGTCAGAAGATCAATTGCGAAACGAACATTTGTTTCCGCCTATAGATTTGCAATAGATTTGTATTTGCAACATTCAATGCTATCTTGGACACGATGTATGGGGCTGATCTATGCTATCTATTATTACGGCGGAGTTTATGGCACTGCAACTACCGTTATAGTCCAAACAATACTGTTGATAGACACAATATTCCACGTCAGCATACGCTTCTTCATCAGAAACAGTCATCTTTTTTTTTCCATTCGTCATCAGACTAATATGGCCAAGTCATAATTTCGAAATGATCTTTCGCACGCTTTCGATTCTTTATGCTTCCCAGACAACAAATGAGCTGTTGTGTGCCCCTTACTGTACTATTGATGCCTAAACAATTTAGCTGAATATGGATGGCTTAAATTGTATGACATTTCTCCTGCATCGATGATGCAAAACGTTTAGTGTCATATTGTAGTCGTTCTATTTCCTGCATTGACTATTCTGAGTCTATTCGTTCATAAAGTTTTTATCTCTCATTTCCCTCTCACACACAGTGACTAAATAGATACCTGCTGTTTCTTACCGGGCATTTTTGGAATTGGACATTTTGATCTAGCACATGGATCATTCGATAACAAAAATATCCAGACTTGGCTTCTGTTTTTGCAGGGTACTTATTCAGCCACTGCTCACGCCTATTATACGTTTTATTGTTGTCTTGTCGTTGATTGTATAACCCCCGCTCCGTTCGTTACAGCCCATACCCCCATTTTTTTGCGTAATGCAACCTGTTTAGCTCGACTCTCGTCAGGAGGTCGACTCTCCATATCATCTCCCACAATATCTGTATATACGCTATCGGATCTACACACTAGGAGCTGCTTAGGACACACGCATATCTGTACATATATAGTGTAGAAGAAGGAGTATGTTCACAGCGATCGCGCCAGCAATGTGGCCGCCCGGAGTACCCCATGAAGTGCCCCCACCGCAGCCCTACTACTATTTTATCGACGAAGCTGGCGTCGCGGGCATGCCCCAGCTCACCAAGGGTACGGGGAATGGATAACGGGGGAAAACGGAGACCCATTGGGGGTATGGTTGCTTGATGCCATGTCACATTAGCCTCAGTGGCTGGGTTCGTCATGGGACAGTGTGCTGTCTCGGCGCATTTCCTTGATTTGTGGGTAGTATGAATGTCTAAAAAGGGGGGAGGGCTTGGTTGATTTATGTTGACAACAATTTGTGTGGAATTTTTGGTATGTGCAGAATGGCAAGATGGCTGTAGGTGTAATTGTCGTGTACGAAAAATGATTTATGAACCATAGGTCGAATAGCTAGGTTATCGGATTTCAAAATGCGGTCTGGTTTTTGGATTTTTTGGAAAATTTGGCTCAAAATGCGGTCAGGTTTTACGATTTTGGTGAAATTTTGGCTCAAAATGCGGTCAGGCTTTTCGATTTTTAGGAAATTTTGGCTCGAAATGCGGTCAGGCTTGGTACTTTGTAACATACTTTTCGACCTATGTTATGAACCAGCCGTCTTGTTTCGACATTTCCCGCTTTTCTATATTTAGCCTTTCTATATTTTAGGACGGTTAGAGTAAAAGGCGTTTACTGATATTCACTCCCAAATCGGCTTATGATATCAATGATGACTGCGAGTGAGAGAGATGGATGGGATTAATATGGAGGGAGTTAAGCAACGAAACATATTGAACGATAACAAGATCGGGATTAGCCGTCAATCCGATGATACAAATGTATATAATTATCATAAATTTCAATTTGCAGAGGATCAATCGCGCCCTCAAAGCGTACAGTCGACCGCGAGCGTCCAGTTGATCGGGGCGCCCGCGTCCAACGCGGCGTCCGCGTCACAGTCGTCCGCGACCCCCGCGTCTGCCACGATTGCCGCACCCACTCCGCAGCATCCGTCCCTGCCGCACACGATGCAGGCACCCATGCATCAGGTATTGTTTGCGAAAAAAACTATTATCGAACGTTTAATATATGAATAATAATAATAATCTAATAATAATAATAATAATAATAATAATAATAATAATAATAATAATAATAATAAATACTTTGCAGCTTCCGGGCACTTCTACGCAATCGATGATTGGCGGCCTCGCTATGCCTCAGCCTCTCACACTGCAGCAACAACAGCAACAGCTTCTGCAGCAGCATCAACAGGCCCAACAGCAGCAGCAACAACAACAACAACAACCGGCCGTGACGTCCGCCCACTTTGATCATCCCATGCTGGCGCTTGCACAGGTATAATATCGATTGATTTATTGATTTATTGATTGACTATTTATTGGCTACTGTAATCATTGTCGAATGCTGATTGCAAATCATATCACTTCTCATCTATCACTCTTCTGCCCTTATACATATCACCCTATTATTATATATTTGATGGAATAAAGAATAAATAAATTAAAAAATCAATAAAAAAATCAATCGATATATATATATATATATATATATATATATATATATATATATATATATATATATATTTCAGTACCAACAACAGCAGCAACAGGCTGCGGCTGCAGCGGCCCAGCAGCAACAACAGCAGCAGATGGCGCAGACGCAGATGATCTCGGCGCTACTGGCGCAGATGGGCGCCGCAGGCGGCAACCCCGCGTACGCGCAGCAGTTCATGCAGCAGCTCGCCCAGTCGGGCATGCTCCAGCAGGTCATGGCTGCGCAGCAGCAGCAACAACAACAACAGGTATGCCGAATGCCTTTTGTGAGAGATCAAAGATCATCAATAATATTGATATACATGCATTTTCATACCCTCGCGATGCGAGGATTGACCCACTATATAAGGTCCATGATGATTTTTATGCGAAAAATAACGAATTTTGTGAATCTACCCACCCTATTTCAAGAATTGGCCAAATATATAAAAATAAGCGGCGAGGGTACTGAAAATGTATGGTCGAAGATGATCAATATTCCTGCAGCAGCAACAACAACAAGCCGGAGGCGCACCCAGTCCCGGACCTTCTCGACAGCAGCAACAACAACAGCCGCAGCAAGCGCAGGCGCTCCAGCAGCAGATCGCGGCGGCGCGTCAGCACCAGGCCGCGACCCAAGCGGTAGCCGCGGCGGTTCAACAGAATCCGCACCTCCAACAACACCATGCGCTGCTTCTACAGAAGATGCAGCAACAACAACAACAACAGCAGCAGCAGCAACAACAACAACAAGGTGAGTGTGTGATGTCGGATTTGAACTGATCGGAATTATATTTACAATTAGAGAATTTTAAAGTTTATTAGTGTTATTAAATAAATATATTATGATTATTTAGCTCCTCAACTGCAATCGGACCTCATTCAGCTTCTTCTAGCAAGTCAGGCGCGAGATGTGAGTTTGATCTTTGATCTTTTGATCTTCGGCCTATTCGATCATCTTTGATCATTTGTGTCTAATTGCTCTGCATCTATTTTTAACAAAATTTAGCTGATCCATGTTCCTCTTGTCCTCTATTGCATGCATGATCTTTGATCTTTGATCTTTGATCTTCTTTTCTTCTGATTTTCTTCTGATTTCTTCTGATGTTCCTCTCTTAGCCACGCCAGCTGCTGGCTATGCTGCCTGGCGCTTCTCCGGAAGTCGCGGCGCAGTTGTTCGCCGGAATGGATGATCAGAGTAAGTATGGCAGATATATGAATAGATACGGTAGTTACACCGGGCGATCTGATCGTGAACTAACTTTAATCGGCATATGGTAGTCGTTAAATAGCTAAATTATCAATGCAAATGTGCAAGGCCTAGCTCTTCTCTTTCAGCCAAACGTCTGCTCGTGCAATACCTGGACGAGGAACAGAAGAAGAATGTGAGTAGATCAGGATTATTGATTGATTAGGATAGCCATTATTGGTTACGGTAGCTACAAACATTATTGATTGACAGCAAGTTCGAATGTAGTGAACGTTGATTGAATGATTGTATGTATAATAACAATAAAATACTATGTCGCAACTTTGGCAGCATAAGACAATTAGGTGATCGATTATAATCATGTATCTCGCCTGTGTTGCAAGCTTTTATTGAATTGTTGTTTGATGAAACTTAGATGAAGCATTGTAATTACAGCATCAGATGCAATTGCTGCAGCAGCAACATCTCGCACAACAGCAGCAAGCTGCCGCGCAGCAAGCCGCGCAGCAGGAGCGCATGCGGCTGGAGCGTGAGGCGCGCGAACGCGAGGAGCGCGAGAAGAAGGAGCGAGAGCGGAAGGAGCGCGAGGAACGGCTGGAGAAGGAGAAGCGAGAGCGGGAGGAGGCGGAGAGGAGGTGAGGGTTGCTGGATTATTGATTGATTTATTATACATAATCAGATGCCGGCTTCAAATCATGTCCATTTATTGATCTTTGAATTATTTTATATGACATGCAATTGTACTGTATCTTTGTGACATAATAGTAACAGTAAATAATCGTCTCGCACTTTGATCTTTGATCTTTGAACTCTGGTATTGCAGGGAACGCGAGCACCGGGAACAGCTCATCCGTCAGCAGCAGCAACAGCAGCAGACCGCGGCCTACATGCAGCAGCTCATGGCCGGAATGCCCGGTATGTGTCATGATTGATCTTTGATCTTTGATCTTTGAACTTTGAACTTATTGTATCTCTGCAGGCACTTCCCGCCAGGCACAAGCAGACGCGAGCGTGAATCAGGAAGCGCTGCGACTGCACCAGCACTCGCAGGAGATCATGGCTCAGGCGGACAATGTATATCTTTTATTTTTAATAGTAATAATAATAATAATAATAATAATAATAATAATAATAATATTTATTTTATTAAATGCAAAAAATATTCCAGGTTACCAAGGAGCTGGAAGCGATCAGACGCAGGCAGCACGAGTGCGCGCTGCAGGAACAGGCTCTGCGCACGCACGCTGACGTATGTCTGATCTTTGATCTTTGATCTCTAGTCTTTGATCTTTAGTCTTTGCAGACGATTCTGCACCAGTTTGAGAACGTTGCGCGTGGCCAGGCAGCCGGTGCGAATGAACAGATCACGCAGGAATACCGTACTCGCTTCCAACGCTTTGACTTGGTATGTATTGGGGGGGTACTGTATCTTATTGTGGGGTACTGTAGGTTTGAGCGACACTGGGATACTGTATGTTTGAGCGACATTTGGATACTGTATGTTTGAGCGACACTGAGATACTGTATGTTTGAGCGACATTGGGATACTGTGGTGACGGCTAATGCGGTGTTGCCGTAACGGCGGAGAAAGTCCACGTTTGAAAATATCGAATATAATTTTGGCGTAGATAGAGAGTGGAAGAATGTGTAGAAGATTTGAATATTGTGCAAAATATTAATTATTTGTAGAATACATATATGTTATAATGTAATATTTTTAATGATTTAATAAAATTGCAGCAATCGAAGGATTACGAGAAGGAGAAGGACCTGTGCGCGCAAAAGATCAAAGATCTGGAGACGCGGCGTGCCGAGTTGGTCAAGGCCAGTCAGGAGTACGGTACTCGAGGTACGGTAACAGTTTCACTGAGTACGGTAGCTCTAAGAATACGGTAGACTACCAGCCCTGGCTCTCTCTCCAGCATGCCGTAATCGTTATCGGTCTGCCTTACCAATATAGACTTTGATTGGTGTCAATATGATTGATTATCATTATACACTATTCGCTGATATTACGCTGACATTTCACAAGTTGGAACTATTACTGTGCATGCATCATAACATGTACATTCTATATGCTAATGATTAACTTATCCATTGCAGCCCAACAAATCGCCCAGAGTGCGCAGACTCAGCACGCGCAGCAACAGGCCCAGCAAGCTGAAATGATGGCGGTTAGTGGTTTTATATTAATTAATTAATTAATTAACTTCAATTAATGAATTTTGTCGGAGAAATTGTATACGGCACGGTGCAATGGATGAAACGATAGATATATAAATAATAATAATAATAATGATAATAATAATGATGATAATAATAATAATAATAATAATCTAATAATAATAATAATAATAATAATAATAATAATAACGAGTGTGTGTTGCAGGCTCTCATGCAGATAAACGTTCTTCAACAGAGTGGTCAGCTCAACGATCGAATGGTCATGGAGCTGCTCAACAGTGTGCCGGCGTTCCGTGCCGCTGCCACCCAGAACCCGCTGCTCATGGTGGTCAGTGGTGATCTTTGATCTTTGAACTTTGAAATTTGAACTTTGATCTTTGATATTTGTTCTTTGTTCTACTGCAATGACCGACCGACTCTCAGCAATTGGCCCAACAGCAGCAACAACAGCAGCAGCAACAAAGTCAATCTCAGCAGCAACAACAGCAAGCCGCACGACAGCAGCAATTGGAGAAGGTAGGGATTGGTCTTTGATCTTTGGTCGCAACCGGAGTATTTCATGGTTGATCTTTGATCTTTCGCAGATGATGCAGGAGCGCCAACAGGCTGCAGCTCAGGCGCAGCAACAACAACAACAGCAGCAAGCCGCGGCGGCACTGCAGCAGCAGGTGCGGTTTGGATTACCGGTTGCGCACACTTGAACCAGCATAGTGTTCGTACGGGTTGGGATGATTGTATGCATGTTTTGCATGAGGTCACTGAAATCTATAGGGATACTGTAGTGTGAATACGATCTCATTTTTTTTCTCATATTATTTTCTCATACCGGCATTTTTATGGGCAATATGTTGCTGTGGATATTTGGATTACTGTAAATATGAGCAATAAATAATGATTACGGTAACTAGGAGTAGTAAATTGATGATTACGACAACTAGGAGTAGTGTGATATTCATTGCTAATGAATAAAGATTACGGTAACTATGAGCAATAATGGCTTTTCCTCCTCAGATGGCTGCGGCTTCATCGTCGGCCAAGATTGGTATCAACCATCCGAGTAGTCACACGGCGAGGGTGAGCTTATTGGAATAATAATAATAATAATAATAATAATAATAATAATAATAATAATAATAATAATAATTCATTTATCGTTTCTTAGACAATAGCGATATTCTATGTACAAAAATAGCGATATTCTATGTAATATATACATGTATTGATTAAAAAAGTGAGATCTACGAAAAATACTGCAATAACTATTTATTGGAAAACTATATTAAATACTCGTACTTTTGCTTGCGTATTGTTGTCTTAGCGTTAATTTCAACAGTTGATTTCAACGGAGATTTGATTACTTATTTATTTATTTATTAATTTATCGTACATCATGAGGATGTTGCTTTGTTTACAGATGATCGCGCAGCAGCAGCAGCAAAGCGCCGCGCTACAGTATTCGCCGGCAGCGAACGCCGCGCGTAGCCGCCTCGGATCCGCGTCGTCGAATGCGGGAGGCGCGGTCGCCGGTGGCCAGCCATCCGCGAGCACCACCACCAATCCGGCCGCGCCGTGGCTGATACAGACGCAGGAGGCGCGCATGGCCGCCATGCAAGCGACGGCGCTCGAGGAGCAGAAGAAGAGCATCAACATTCGGCAGATTGCTGAGAAGGTACGGTATATGGTGAGGAGGGAGGTTACGGTAGTGGGAAGAGTATACCGTATAAGGTAGTGTGGGAAATGTTGTGAGCCATTCCAATTCGATTTTACTTCGTTTGAATAATCTTTGGAACGATGTGTTGTTTTTTGCTATTGATTTTATGAATGTAAATATTAATCAGAGTTTTTGTTTGTAGATGGGAGGACATGATGATGACGTCGTAATCACGGGCACGCCCACACCCGGAAGCTCTCACTCGGGCTCTCACGAAGGCGTCAAGCGCAAGTCTGGTACGGTAGTCGTTATTGATCGATTGATTTGTAGGCTTCATATGTTTCCCTGTTGCCGTATGCATGAACAACGGGCGAAACCGTTTTTCGCCAAATGTGACGTCATTAGCGTAGGCGCGGAGGCTTTTTCCAGAAATCCTCCTACGGCTACGCTAATGACGTCACATTTGCTCGAAAACGGGTTTCCGTTGTTCACACGGCCACTGGTCGTCTTTTGTACATGAAATTACGTACAAAACTAGACCGTGTTGTACAGTTACTCCATTTCTCGTCTGCAGGTCTCGAGATGGTCGTACTGCCTTCCACGTCGTCCGCGTCTGCCGCCGTGTCGCAAGCCGCGTCCCACGCATCATCGCTCACCGCAGGTACTGTAATTGCATAATTAAGTAATAATTAATAATAATAAATAATATAATATAATATAATATAATAATAATAAATAAATAATGGTAATAATAAATATTTAAGTAATGTAATCGTAATTAATATACGGTATCTTTCGAGGAGATACCGTAATCCTCGAGTTCGAGGTAGTTGAATCACGATAATGATTGCTCTTATTGCAGGCATGTCTCTGAGCGCGTCGGGATCGCGACACGCGTCGCTTTCGGTGCCGCGTCACGGCGCGTCTCCGTCCGCGTCCGCACCATCGATGGGCGGAACGCCGACGCCTTCCGCGTCCGCGCAACTGCCGGCGCCTCAGCCGCGCTACGGAGCCCCCACTGGCCTGTCCGCCACGATGATGTCGTCGCCCGGCGGGACCACGCCGCTGATTCATGCACAACCACAGAGCCACATGGCGCAGCATCATCATCAACAGCAGCAAGGTTTGTGTTTCGGAAACGATATAGCCGTGGCTCTGGAACCTTTGTTTTTGTTTGTGGCTCCATCCAATATGGTTTAATATAGAATAACTAAAATAATTGTGATCATATCTTCTGCGTTAAAAGTAGTTATGTCGTTACGTACTCGCATAATATAATTATTAATTGATTAATCCGTCTTTGCAGGCGGTAGTCTGACCGCGGGAACGCCGATGGGTGGTGGCGCCAGCGTTTGCTCATCGTCTATGACCACGACGCCGACGACCGCTGCTGCTGGACCCTCGCCCGCCGCGTCCAATCATCACGCGCAGCCACTGCTCATCCATCCGCACTTCCAATCACAGCATCAACAACAACAACAGTCACAACAACTGACGCCTCGTGAGCACCAACAGGAGCAGCAGCAACACTCGGGCGGAGCGTCTGCTATGCATCGACCAGGTAATTGATCTTTGGTCTTTGGGGGGGGGGGGGGTGGGTCGAGATCAATGGCCGAAACGCCGATGACGTTTCTCTACTCTTTTATCACTATTACACTATCTAAATAATAGTTTAGCAAATTTGAATTTTAAATATTTAATCTTTGTTCTTTGATCTTTGATTCGTAATCTCTGTACTTGGTGTTGAATTGCCATGTTTCTGTTATCGCCTCTTTGTTAGAAGGGCACTATGTAGATTAGCATTTTTGTTATTATGATTATTATAATATTATTGTTCGTATAATAATTATTATTAATATATTGGTGCATATTCAGGAGTGCAAGGAGGTCTCTCGGTCGGCATTCCCATGTCGTCGAGCGCCCAGCATGCGCAGTCACAGCAAATGATGCAGCAACAACAACAGCAGCAGCGCAAGCCGGCTGCATCCATGGAGGTTAGTAGTATATCGATTGATTCGGGTTGGCACAATCATCTACCGTAATCCATGGGGAGGTTAGTAGTATATCGATTGATTCGGGTTGGCACAATCATCTACCGTAACCCTATGGGGAGGGGGAAATTGTCATGGTGATACTTTTATCAAATGGAATGGAGAAACCTCATGACAACCCAGCTACGAAACACCCCCTTAAATGTTGATAAAGTTGATTCAATGTCTCAATGATACTTTTATATATTATTGGTCGTGTAAATTATTTATTATTGCCATTATTTGTTGATTCTAAAATGGTTTTTTTTCAGTCGCTATTGTCGCCTCGAATTCCGTCGTCGCAGTCGTATCCACAACATCAGCAGCAGCAGCATTTCATGCAGCAACAACAGCACCAGCACCTGCTGCTCCAGCAACAACAACAACAAATGCAGAATACTCAGCAACAGCAACAACAAGAAGCCAACGTGGCAAATTCTGGACTCTTTCAACAGCATCAGTCCCTCCAGCAGCAAGCTCAGCAATCGCAGCAGAAGGCACCCGCTGCTCAGCCCCAATCGCTGCTGCAGATCTCACCGATGGCGTCGGCCGCTCCGACGACCCAGCCTCCGCCCCCGGTGACCGCAGCGCCGTCGTCCGCTCCTCCACTCGCGCCTGCGATGGTGTCGCCCGCGGCAGCTCCGGCCCCAGCCAAGTCGTCCTTCTCGACATTCGAGCCACTCTCGGATGATGAAGATGAGGGCGGCGCTGAGGAGATGATGCAGGTAGAGGGCGCTGATGGCAGCTCCGCTGCGAGTACGAGTTCCGGTAAGCATTATGCCACTTGTTTGATTACGGTAACTGAAGGGAGTTTAGCGATCGTGAACTGATTTTTGTTACTTGATGAGATATTTTTCTTGTGTAGACATTATCCTAAACAATTGATTTTTTTTCTCGGAATGAAGTTATTGATTATTACCATTGCAGCGACCACGGCCGCTTCCGGATCGACACAGCCGATGCTGTTGTCGATCTTTGATCTCGACGAGCCGGTGACGACGTTCCCATCCACTTCGACGGCACCGCCTCCACCTCCTCCGGCGCCAGCGTCGTTCGCGCCACGTCCATCATTCTTCAGTCTGTCATCGTCTACGGCAGCTCCGACCTCATCGACTGCCCTCTCCTCATCTGGCTACGATCCCTTGAGTTCTGATGAAGACTGAACGGATACGGTAGATTGATTGATTGTGATACGGTAATTGTCATCGATCGAGTTGTTGAGCACGTTAATGTTTTGACCTCGATTTCCACTCGTACTTTGATCTTTGATCTTTCGTTTTTAACATTGTATATGATCCTCTCGTTCCATAATATTTGTTGAATCAAATGTTTCAATTGTTTGTGAATGAAAATAATTATAATATATGTTTATTCTCACCTCTAATCTTCGTGTAATATTATGTATTAAGCAGATCTGATAAAGTGTTGATGTAGTGCCTCTGTGTTATTTGTGATGCATCGCACCATGTTTTACTGATTGTATATGGTCTTTTTTGGAAATTAAATACAAGAATGAATTTATTGATCTCGGATTACAGTAAACTCTGATTTAGTGAACCCTGAACATGTAGTCACTTCTCTATCACAAGAAAAATATGGCTAGCCGTAATTTTGCACGATATTTCTGCTAATCGATAAATCAATCATGTCTTGATGACCGATATGTCCTCCATTCCTGGTAACCAACGGAACCGAGTGCAGAACTCATCTAGGATGACGTCATCGGACCATGACTGTACCATAGGAGCTGTGTGCAGAATGATCGGAATCTGTCAAGAATTTTTGATTTTTCTGATTTAAATTAATTTCGTGTAAATTGACTATTGATTGATTGAAATATAAATTGAGAAATTGTTTAGAATTCTAAATTTGATTGTGAGACCGAAATACTGCATCTGAATCGTAGAAAATTTTCCACCACTAATTTTTAAAATTCGTTCTGATTCATTTTTATATTATCGATTATTTAAAACTCACAAAAGCCGGAATTGGATGGGCATCCAACTCGATTTCCCTGTTGAAAGATACGACTAACGGACGCGATAGAGCCTTCCTCTTGCCATCAATACCGATCGATAGACGAATTTGAGGCACAACTCGACTAAACGATAAAATAAGGAGTGTTTACTAAGTAATAATCGATAATTTAAAAAAAATACCGTAGCTGATCGGGTTCACTTTCGTGTCGGGATTCGACACAATCCGTATTGAAGGGACCACGATCGATCAGTGATAGTTGCAGGGCGGAGTCAAGCTGCAATTGATCCATAGATGACCAGTTTCTTTTTTTCACTCATCATTTTTTTGTTCTCTGTAACATTTGCATATATTTCAAGGGAATCAGCTTAGCCGACTTTTAAGCGAATCATTGCTTATTCACAATACATAATATTATAAGAGAGATAAAAATCAACAAAAATATAATATTCTGAAATGTTTTACATAGCTCGATACCGATATGGAAGGCTTGGTGTGGTGTCGGGCGGACGTCACGATGGAGCAAGCGGGGACTCTCGTCCAGAAATGAGGATCACCCTGCAGTATCGATCCGATGGCCAGTGGAGATATGGCTACTGTAACAGTAATATTATTGATCGATATTCCTGTATTGATTAGCTATTGTATTAATAGTCAAATCAATAAAGACATTATTTCTCACAATTGTCAGTTAGCTCACAACATTGTTATACTTTTTATAGCTTTATTGTTATATTTGGAGCTAAAAGTTGTATCCCAATGAAAGATAGGCTGAGCCTACTCACATAAAGATTCAGAATAAGTGCGAAGTTCGTTGAGCAGATCGATAGATGAAATGACGATACAGTATCGGATACTCCACCAGAATGAATGTAGAGGACCAAAGAGCAGATGATCACGGGCGAGAAAACGAGTAAACGAACCACCACATCTGTATTATTATAAAGCAAGATTACTCAAATTTATTATTTTTTCATGATTCAACTTCACACTCTGTGCAACATTTCAGTTTGTTATTGAAAAAAAGAAAAAAATTCGAATGCCATGTGAAGATCCAAATATGAATATGAAAAGTACATTGGTTTTGGAGACACTTGAAGAACAGTTTGAAAAAAGATTACAATCTTTGAGAAAGGATTAACAATAATTTTATGAAATAGAATAGGTTTCACCCTGCGTTTAGCTGTTTAAAAGGTTCAGAAACTTTCAGTAATCTTCATTTTGTGAAGCAATATAAGCTGACTTTTCAATCTCTGGGAGATGCCCCTGTCTAACTTCCGCTGTCTTCGCTGATTCGGCAGCTGCGACAACGAGAGTGCCCGGAGTGAGAGTCAGATCGGGCAATTCTTCTGCAAATTTAATGCTAGAGAACCGAAAGTCACATCGTTGGTCCCACGTTCCCATGATAATAGCAGACCCAAACTCCTGGTTCGACTTCTTTAATTTTGAAGGAACAGTGTATTTAATGGTTGCGGAACGTTTCAAATAGGATTTGTCAGGCGTAGATCAGATTATTGATTACCTTCGGATGCGATGTTCAGTTTCAATCCGGGAATCGTCGTGTAGTCGAGCGGTTTAGGCTGAACGATTTATTTATTTTTGGAAACTGTCATTTCAAAATTTCAAAGAGCTTTGCTTTACTGAATGCTGTCTGTACACGAGAAAACAGTGTTTGCTCAAGTTCCATAGCCTAGCTCAAGGCAAAAATAGCAACACACCATCGACTGTGTAGAGTACATCTCTGTGTCACCTTGTCAAACACAGTTAACCTACTAACTAGTTAGGTTTAGCGTGGATGCACCTTCTGCGTTCGAAGACCACGCGCGCGCTGTTAGAGAAAGACGAGAGAGTGTGTCAAACGAGAGAGACAGACAACGTGGTGGCAACACATAGCGTGCTCTTCTCACGCCGTGCTATCGCTCTATTTGCGTACATATATTTGATCGTACAATATAATATGAGTATATAAGCCAGGCGACAACCCAGAGTAACCAACAGTTTCTGCTCCAACATGAACTCCAAGATGTAAGCAGCAATTATTTTTAACATTTTAATTTTGCAAATTTCAAATTTTAAATTTAAATTAAATTTAAAATTTCATTAAATAATCAAATTCTTTGTTTCAGTGTCCTCCTCTGCCTCATTGCTGCTTTCTTCGCCAGCCAGGCTTCAGCCCAATACGTAAGTCGAATTCAATGTAATTTATAAATCCTTTTGTTATTCAGTAATTTAAAAAAAAATATGATCAAGAAACAGTCCGTGATAGTTTTTTTTCCAATATTGTGAACTGCGATACAAATTCTTTTCATAAAATTATTTCATATGTTTCAGATCCCTGCCTACTCCGTATACTCTCCCTACTACGCCGCCTATCCCGGTTACGGTTACGCCGGTTACGCCGGATACGGTTGGGGATATCCCGGATACGCTGCGTTCTGGGGATCGAACAAGGGAGGCGCAGCAGCTCAGGCAGCTCCCAGTGGACCCTCTGGACCGTCAGGATTGACGGGAAACCAGTAATTGGAATTGATGATATCTGTAAATGTGATTCGAACGAAGACTATAAATGATTTTTACCCATTCTTTTGTGTAAATTGACATGCACAAAATACCAAAATACCTTATTTTTTTAAACAATATCATATAACAATAGCTAAGTGCAAGAATTGGAATTCCATGCACATCAGAGACCTTGTCTATGCGAACTCTTGATAAATGTGTTATAAAATGAAATGAACCTTATTTTTTAACAATATCATATCAATTAGCTAGTTGAAACAAGTTATAGAACCAGTTTTGAGAAGCTCCATTACACACATATTTCATCTATAAAAATTGATTAGAGAAAAATTGATTAGAGATTAGAGATGAGATTTCCGAAAGTTCTAAAACGACAAAGTGGAATGATTTTTAAAAAATATGCAGACTTGTTCCCATTGCGATAATTGGATCTATTTTCATTTGTACTGAACTTCTCTTCCGACCACAGAATCCTTCAGCTCAACTGTTATATGATTTTGAAAACTAACTAAAAAGACATCAAAATATGCGAGAGAGTGTGAGCAAATGAGGAGAATTCTCACAACATTTCATTTATTTTCGTTAGTTTAGAATTCCTTATTGTATTACAACTTCAAATATCGTGAACGACATGTATGATATTGAATAGTTATAAGGAATTGGATAGATAAGTTACCATTATAACTAAATTCTTATCTCCTTTGGTCGGACGCCTAAAGACACACCCTGACTTAATTTTACTTTTCAGTATGGCTACACGCTCTCGCAGATAAATAAAGCGAGAGAGCATTGCCAAAGCGGAGAGTTTCAAATTAACCCGGGGTGTGACTTTAGTTGGGTTTATCGTAGATGTACTTTCTGCGTTCGAAGACCTCGCGCGCGGTTAGAGAAAGATGAGAGAGTGTGACAAACGAGAGAGACAGACAACGTGAGGGCAACATAGCGTGCACTTCTCACAACGTACAAATCTCTCTATTTACTTAGGGCATGGAACATATAATTGATTGTACAAAGGTCGTATATAAGCCAACTACCAACCCAGTCGAACCAACAGTTTCTGATCTACCATGAACTCCAAGATGTAAGCTGCATTTGTTTTTCAACTTTTATTTATACAAAATTTTAATTTTAATAATTATAATTAGCTTAAAATACATGTTTCGATGATAAATTCAAATTCAATGTTTCAGTGTCCTCCTCTGCCTCATTGCTGCTTTCTTCGCCAGTCAGGCTTCAGCCCAATACGTAAGTCTAATTTAATTTATAAATATTTGTTGTTCTGTAAAATTTGTAGAAAATGATCGAGCAACAGTCAGTAATAGTTCTTTTTTTGTCAATATTGCGAACTGCGATGTAAATTCTTTTTATAAAATTATTTATATGTTTTAGATCCCTGCCTACTCCGCATATTCTCCCTACTACGCCGCCTATCCCGGTTACGGCTACGCCGGTTACGCCGGATACGGTTGGGGATATCCCGGATATGCCGCGTTCTGGGGATCGAACAAGGGAGGAGCAGCAGCTCAGGCTGCTCCCAATGGACCCACTGGACCCTCAGGATTGACGGGAAACCAGTAATTGGAATTGATGATATCTGTAAATGTGATCCGAACGAAGACTATAAATGATTTTTACCCATTCTACTTTGTATATTATACATACACAAACTACCAGAGATATCGGTAATCTTATTTTTAGTAATATCATAACAATTAACTAGCTGAAACAAGTGATAACCAATTTGAAAAGCTCCATTACACACAAAATTCATCACAAAAATTGATTTGAGCAAGCTCGACGATGAGATTTCCGAAAGTTCAAAAAAAAGATAAAGTGGAATGATTTTTAAAAAAACCTTTAGACTCGTACCCATTGGGATAATTATTGTGTTATTATTGGATTGTATTTTCATTTGTACTGAACTTCTCTTCCGAATCCCCAGAGATTTGTTAATTTTTATTTTAACCAGTAACATAATAATTACCAATTTGAAGAAAGTGATAATCAGTTATCATAAGCTCTAGTCACATACATATTTCACTTATAAGCATTGATTTGACCAGGCTCCGCGGCGTGATATTCGAAAGTTCAAAAAATGCAAAATGGAATGATTTTTTGCACCTATTACGATAGTTGGATATATTTTCATTTTTACAACAGCGCATTCCTCATTTTATTACGTGAATTTTTTAGTAGGAATTGGACGAATAAATTATCATTAGATTTAAATTCTTATCACCTTTTATGGGACGATTAATTGAACCCGATTTAATATTACTCTCCGACATGGCCACGCTCTCTCGTAGATAGATAAAACAAGAGATTTTACCAAAGCAGGGTTTTTCAAAATATCCTGAGGTGTTTAAAATTTTGCGAATGGTCAATGTTGATTGACGATTGGAGAGATCAGCTGGCTTTAAAGGATCTTTTAAAATGTTCCAAGAAACTGTTAACACATTTGAGCTGACGCAGTTACATCAGACGAAAGATGTCTGGAGTTAAAAGGCGTTCTCGGTAAGATTGCAGAGAACGGCGAACAAAGTGGCACAGTTGGTGAAAATCGTTTCTGTGCGCTCAAACTTCACAGGTGGAGTCCCTAGGGGTGGGATACATTTCAGCCAAAAAGTTGGACTCCAAAAGTGATCTTTGATCTCGCGAAAAACAAATTTGAGCTTTTCATATCATGTTATATATCATTCGAAAGAGCCCAAAAAGTTATACTAGCACATAAATTTTCAAAGGTTTTGGACCAATCCAAGGTCCGTAATACGCGAAAAACCAAGATTTTGGGACATTTTCAATCTTCAAAAAAATAAAAAAAGATTAATCTTTCTTCTTTAAAAGATCTTTAAAAAGATGTCCATGAAAAAAAACGCCTTTATAATGCAGCAGGCTAGTGATAAGCAAGAAGTTGCAATTCTCTTACATTAATCTCTTGGTCAGTTGTAGAAGAGTGGACTTGTAAGCGTATGGTCGTGGTTTTTTTTCTGAATTTTCTGTCTTTCAAAAAGCGCTCCTTTGCCTATGCTATCAAGCATGATTAATGCACGACACTAGCGATCAATAAGTTTAATCAGCAGAAATTAAACAGTGTACGATATGTAGAATATATTTTGTTATCTTAATGTCTTCGTAATTTGTTCTCGAAAATATTGGCGGAACCTTTAAGCCGTTGTGTCTCTCTACGTTGCATTGTCTCTAATTTCATTAACTTTACTCATGTTTACCAATTTCCGGGACATGTGCTTTTAGTCTTCCTTTTGGGCCTTAATTTTCAATTTTCATTTATTTTGATAGTTTTGAAAACGTTTTGAAATTCGTGAGAAAACTACTGCGTTTAAATCTTTAATCTTACAAATCGCCACTATTCAAAACTCCACAACGAGTTGAGATCATGCCTTAGTTATATTTTACCAACATTTACGATCAACATTTTGAATGAACATTACTTATACATCAAGTGATGTAGCGGCCTTCATGCCACTACAATCGACCCTTTTCTCTTCTACTTTATCTAATTTCCTCTGCTCCTCTGCGCATCATCAACACGATCAAACGAAATAGAACAAGGGATGAAAATCTAGGCTTGAAAATCACGAATCTTTGTAACCTAGTTTGTTGAACTAGGGAAAGAATAGGACATTTGCCGTGCGTACTGCGTATCCTTGCACACAATCGTGTCGTTTATAATATTATTAGCAATAGTGTAAGATTTGAGGGACAGCCCTCCAAACGCTCATAGGATTAGAAAATTAGCCGCCACTAATAACTATTAGTATGATTCACTAATTTCCAAGTCTATGAATACATTTGCATGTTTATTATTTAAATTTCAATTGGACGATTTTTACAAAATATTCTTCTTTTCTTTTCATTCACGATTTCTGAACGTCGCATTAGCGTATTGTTTGCGTGGTACAGGAAGAAGGCGTATATTTTATCCTACATATAATCTATATATTTGTAACTGTGAAAACACTCTTGCTGTCTCATTCTTTTGTGTGTGTTCGTCTCGATATCTCCTCTCTTGTTAGTCGTATTCCTCGTATTGTTCCGGTATTTGTCTGGCAATGGTTTAGTCCCTATCGAACACACAATTATTACGATGCTCAAAGGCACACTGCGAGCTAATTCGAAACTCTCCGCTCTGGCAGAACTCTCTCGCTTTTTGTCTGCGAGAGGGTGTGGCCAGGCGAAAAATTTGCGAATTAGTTCGGGAAGTGATTTTAAAAGTGAGGGAATTGGAGATATAAACAGTGTTCCTCTACACAGTATTTAGTACATTTGTATGATTTGTAAATTCAATATTTTTCTTTAAATAGCGCGAAAAGTACTAAGAACACTTGTTTGTCTGTATACTCCTCTTTTGAATAGGAAAGAACTCATTTCACATTTTGTGTTTTTAGGCCAAGACATTTAAACTGCGAGAGGATTTTGCCAAAGCGAACATGATAATATTATCAGGCCAAAATTTAAATTATATCCTTCTTTTCTTTTCATCCACTTCTTCTAACGTCTGCATTAGCGTATTGTTCACATGAAGAAATGCATGGTTATATTCTCTTATATATTATATATGTGTAACTGTGAAAACCCATGGTTGAAATTTGGAACGTGCGCACAACTATTCTTCTATTTCGGAATCATTTTGTCAATCTTTTCTTGTTTCAGATTGCTAATCTCTGACTATTCAATTTCGCTGAATATTTCGTGGAAAATGACTATTCGACTTGTTTCAGGTACGTGTCAGGCATTAATCCACTTTTCCTTTACATTACCGGTAAAACGAGATAAAGTGGGAAATCGACGTTAAAATGTGGTATTTTACGGTAAAAATAGGTAAACTGTTCTAGCGCATTTTCCCCGGTTTGAATATACTCCAAATACGATGGATTGCTCAGTTAGGCCACGCAGCTTCGATATGATGAACAAAAAACCATGGAAAAAATGCACAGTGCTCATAAAACCAGCTTAGAAGATCGTGGTGTGGAGCCGTGCTATACGGTAGCATTCAAAAAGCGCGCGCTTTCTGCCGATCAAAGGTATTTACCGTACAAAGGCTCCACACCACGATCTTCTAAGCTGGTTTTATGAGCACTGTTCATTTTTTCCATGGTTTTTTGTTCATCATATCGAAGCTGCGTGGCCTAACTGAGCAATCCATCGTGTTTGGAGTATATTCAAACCGGGGAAAATGCGCTAGAACAATTTACCTATTTTTACCGTAAAATACCACATTTTAACGTCGATTTCCCACTTTATCTCGTTTTACCGGTACTGTACAAGTTTGTAGTCAACTAACATATATACAAAAAACATGCTTCGCTTATGTTCTCTTCAAAGATCTCTAACATAACATATGCTAATTTTATTATTTAGATGAACACCATGTGGCATTTACTATTAGAATTATTTTGCCTATTCTCTCTGAACTCATTCCACGAGCATTAGGTCTTATCTAGCTTGAGGCAATTCCTTTTAAAAAAATCACTGTGGCTTTATCCTCAGCGTTCGAAGATCGCGAACTTAGAACAAGTTAGATAAAGATGGTGAGAGAGCGAGAGAAACGAGAGAGTCAGACAGCGAGAGAAATGGTGAGAGTGCGAGAGAAACGAGAGAGTCAGACAACGAGAGAGTCAGAGTTTTATTGGCATCGTGCGGACATAACGTTATTGTTATCCGCGTGCTACACTTCACACGCATCTTTGTGCCTTTTCCATCTTGACAAGTTTTTTCTACTCTCAAAACAAGCAAGCAAATAATGAATTTCCCCCTCGTTCACAGGTTGTTTTGAACATGTTAACTATTCGCCGTGAAGATGTTCCCAAATGTTATAAAATTATCTTAACTTAACGCAATTATATTAAATTTCATGATTAAATTTCATATTTTACCTTCTTTTTTTCTCAGTATTTTCATAATTTATTCCTTTTATAACGCGTTTATCTGATCACACTGGTAAACAAATAAGGTGTTAGAATGTAAAACGCGGAACGGATAATTAAATCCATTCCATGGGCATTGCCCGTATGCTCTGTTCAAAAGTCACAAAAAATAAAGAAGGTCAGAGGAAACTCTCCTTGTTTTATACACTCTATCACCTCATTTTCTTTACTCTTCGTGATTTTGAACGCCACATTAAATATGTGTATGAATTGTAGTTGTGATGATTTGCAAATGCGTCTATTGTCAAATCCCTTTAAGACTAACTAACTCACTAACTTACAAACTAACAGGCTCCCTTTAATGGCACACCCAGGGCTAATTTGAAACTCTCCGATCTGGCAATACTCTCTCGATTTATTTGTTTATGAGTTGCCAGAGCGGAGAGTAATATCAGCACTGGATGTGCCTTTAAAGCGACACCCCAAGCTAATTTGAATCTCTCCGCTCTGGTCGCACTCTCTCGCTTTCTTTGTCTACGAGAGAGTTTTGCCAATTCGGAGAGTAAAATTAGCTATGGGTATTCCTTTAAAACTAACAAAGGCCTAGATACGGTGCGTTTGTTATACATCAAGTATCATTGATTATGCGCATATGGAACATGAGACATAACAGAATTAATTAATAAGCTATTCATGATTAGATACGATTGGGTGAACATTGCTCTACATAGTGAAACTGATGTCGAATTGATCTATGCACGGGATCCGTAGCTGCCCTTTTAAAGTTCACTTATTTTTTTTGTTCAGAAATAAAATGCAAGAATTGTAGCATTTGTAAGTAATTTTGTAGCAGGAAGCAGCAAAGGAAAATTGCCAAAAATGTGCGCTCTGCACTTTTCTGGAAATCTAGCAAACAGTTTAGATTTTCAAAAAATTCTATCGCATACTAGTACAATTAGACTCCGCCCTGCTAGGATTACATCAACATATATTTTGATTTTTATGGTTTTTTTCTAAGCTGCGGCTCTCCAGAACAGTCCGCTCTCTTTAGCTGTTTTGTGAGTGCCTATTTGCAGTTGCTGTAGTCCTGTTTTTGGAACTGCGACAAACACTGTTGCAGCCTTGTGGGAATTGAACTGATAATGCCAACGTTTCACTGTTCAATCCTTTTATGGACTCTTCGGACCATTGAGAAGCATACAATTATCGGGGTTGGGACTGCTCTTTTTTCATGCACATAAATATATGTAGGGATATTCCCAAGGAGGAAGTGAACGCGATATTTATATTGCATTTTCATCACCCTCATTCCATGTTTACCTAAGCCCAAGTTCCTTTATTATAGAATTAAAACTGTCCGAACAATACAAATTCCGCTGTTTGCCGCGCAATATTCAGACTCCGCCCACTTCTTCGCGCGACATACCATTTGCTCTAGTTTTATCGAATTTTATGGCGTTTCCTCATCATTTCACAGGACTCAATAAAAATAAAATTATATGCATTGAAAAAACGTGCGAAAAAACCTTCCGAAAATTTGGAGTGCGTTTTTCTCAACGGTGGAGAAGTTTACTATATTCGGCATTTGGCGCGGTGTGTGCAAAACTTTTGTAATTCTATAATAACGTCCGAGCGAGTCTCTAGAAGACCTCAACATTATTCACACTATTTATTTATCACTTGTTGTCACATTTATTCAATGTATGATAAATTAAATTAAATTAAATTAACACCGTTTTCAAGCTAATAGCTTATTTTGCACAGTTTTTGCTTATACTGCGTCTAATATCCTTCAAGGACTTCACTATTTTAGATTATGGCATCTACTCTACGTACGGTTTCTAGTATTTTCGTGCACGAATTTAAAGGATCATTTCAAACTCTCCGCTCTGGGAACACTCTCTAGCTTTATTTGTCTACGAGAGAGCGTGGCTAGAGCGGAGAGTCAAAGTAGCTCGGGTGTGCCTTAACTTTTTTGTTTGCCCAGACGAGAGTGTTGTCGAATGCCACTCCAGACATCGTACACCGATTTCGCACTTTTGGTGGTTAAAAATCGAGCTGCCCCTTACCTTTGGAAGTCGATTCCAAACAAAGAGGAAGAATAGGAAACCGCCGAGGTTCAGCAGACAATACTGTAGGATTGGGAGCATTTTTAGCCCTAAAAGAACATTAAAATATGCAAATATCATTTAAAAAATATAATAACCGGACAGAAACGAAACTAAACCAACGCTGGGTGATTTGTTCCTGTGGTGATAAGGGAGTGCAGAGAGAGTGATTAGAAATGGGAGACGCAGAGAAAGAAGTAGAGCATTGTCTGATTATTTGTGCTCTACAGAGGGGCATAGAAAACATGATAGATCATTTGTTAAATTTAAAGTTGTAGTCCTGCGATTATTTTCGTGAACTAACTGTGAAGCCAGAAATATAGCAAAAGTATCGCTTTTACCACAGTGCCAAGGGATTGATGCTAACTTCTAATTCTGCTTTTCATTATCCTATGCATGAACGATATACTACGGATTTACATGCAGACATTACATCTTTAAGACCCAGCAAAGATATTTCTAGTGAAAGGCACTTGATGAATATGGAAATCTTTAGTAACAAGTAGAGTATAATACTATTATTTTCGCATAAAATTAATTAGTTCCTGTGAACAATTCAAAAGTGTTACATTGCTAAACAATTAACCGATCAGTGCTTTCTTGAGTGATGTGAGGGGAGTGGTAGAAAAAGTGACGGTAGTGCTAATAACTCGGAATATTTGTCGAACGGATGAATGACTTCCTTCTTTTCACTGGGATAGTCACAATTCGTTGAGAATCATCCCTCACGGGATGGGTTCTCTAGCTTGGACTTCAATATTAGCACCCCTAGTCTTTCTCGAATCGTTCGAACGGATATTCTCAAAGCGTTTTCAAGTTGAAGACACACCCCGAGTAGAAAAAAAAGTTGAAACTCTCCGCTCCGGTAACGCTCTCTCGTAGACAAATAAAGCGAGAGAGCGCTGCTAGAGTGCTAGAGATTATTTCGGGATGTGCCTTAAAGAATCTTCGATGTATTCGAGTTATTTCTATTAGTTATTATTATTATTGAGTTATTCATTATTTCTATTTTCTATTTATACACGATGTTATGAAGCTTTGTCTGCACATTTTGTTTTCTCAAATTTGTAAAGCTTTTAATTATTTCGCTGTAGAAGGCCACAAATATTATTATTGTTAGAAGTTCAAGTCGTCTGCACAAAACTGCGGTATTTATTAATAATGAGTGTGCATATTTATATATATGAACATGCATATGCGCAAAACGAGAGAAATATTGGTAACCAGAGAAAAAAAATTCAAAAATGTTTCGTCCATGATTTAGATATATTTGGTTGTGGGAGGACATTTTCTTTTGCTCCGATTCTGTGCTTTCAATGTACTATTTTTTCCGATGAAACCTATAATCTACAATTTTGATGAGAGACGCCTTATTGCACTATAGGTAGTCCATCGTTGTCTTCTCCATTATTATATGTCACTCGCATCCTACTTTCCGAGTCTGCTCTTTGGTTCAGCATGGTCAGTATTAGGCTCCGAACTGTGTTATTTTTGGAAACTCTAACCGAGAAGCTTCTATATTTTATCGGCATTGAAAGTAGCCTCGATTGAAACGTAGAGCAAATCTACCCGCACTACGCTCTGATCTCAATCTCTCGATAACGAATGAACTGAGGGAGGTCACGATTGGCTGTTACAGTCACACCTCGATCTAGTTTGAAACTCTCCGCTCTCGCAATATTATCTCGCTTTCTTTGTCTGCGGTATAGCATTGTCAATGCCGAGAGTAAAATTAGCTGTGCGTTTCACTATTAGCCTGTTATTCTTGTTTTCAGATTATCTTTTATGCTGTATGATCAGTTGTTATCACAATTATGTTACAGATAAGGCTCTGCGTTAGACATACAGTCTTTCTTCATGTATGTGCATACAATAAACAGTAATCGAATACCATATTAGACATGTTATTTGTGGTGTGGGGAACAATGTAAATACTCGTTACAGCGAGAAAATACGCTATTCTGGCATCAAAAATCTTTTGTTGTCTGACTCTCTCGTTTTGCGTGCTCTCTCATCGTTCTCTAACCTCGAACGCTGTCACATTGGCATTATTGCAAGAAGAAAATACTGAATCCTTGTAATTCACACCGAGAAATTGTAGCCAATTGATAGTTGGCTCCGATCACTATTGCTCACGCCCCTCATGATGTGTCAAATCAAATCATTTGTCATCATTGCTGATTAATTGGAAATCTCAGATCATATTGGTCTTTATAGATATATTATTCATTATAATAAAAAAGTCATTCACTGATATTAAGATTAATTGAATTAGTATGATATTCATTAAACGTTCCTGCGTACTATAATGGTAATATAGCTTCTCACGACCAAAGTAGCTATGAGTCAACGATCATTTTCTATTTACACTTGCATGTATGCACTTACAATAATATTGATATTTTGATATTTCACATATTTGCTAGCATTCGAAAATTGGGTATTTGATGAAGTGGTGGACGGTTGATAAATAAATAAATAAAAATGCGTATTTATTTATGACACTTGAGGCTTTTCGGTAACATAAATAATTAGATTTAATTGTATCTAATGTACAAAACGGTTATGAAAAAAAACATATTTTTCTTATTCAATCACTCTTCCTGCGCTGTTTCTTCTTTTAGCTGCTCTTGAACGTCACATAAGATCTACATCTTTAAGCTTTGATGTCGCAAATGATTAATTCATGCCCTATTCCGTATGGTAAACACGCGGTCCGCGATCTAATTGACAATGAGGAAATTACGTTATATTGTTCTTTTTTTCTTGTTTCCTTGCCTATTTGCTCTATACATGTTTTATCATATCAGCAATCAAAACATTATACTTCCTCATCCTTATATGCAAAAGGGCTCTGATTGAAATAAATCCTTTAATTGTAATTTAATTTCCTCAATTTTGGAAATATGACCCTAGACGAGCAAAAAAGTTACATTATCTACTTTTTCTTTGATCTCCACGCTCTCTCTCATACAATAATGGACTAGTATGGCCAAAGTTCAGAATTTGTGTATTTGTATAAGAATACGAAAAGTGCGACGTAAAATAATATAGTGCCTAAAATATATTCTATAACATCATAATATGCCATATCCGCCGATTAGTGTTCCGATTTCCGTATCTATTATAATTCTTTTTCGTGATTCTTATTCTCCGTTTATATGGCTTATGCTCACTCTTGCCTTATGTACGTCGCATGCGCCCCAATAAATATGTAGGATATATTGTTCTTGAACGAACAAAATACATGTTCACATAGGTCGAACAGTATGTAACAAAATACCAAGCCCACCGCATTTCGATCCAACATTTTCCAAAAATCGAAGAACCCGACCGAATTTTGAGCCGAAATTTCACAAAAATCGAAAAACGTGACCGCATTTTGAAAACAGATATACTATCTATTCGACCTATGACTGTTCAAAATTAGTTCCGTTACTCTTCATCTTTCCGCCCTCTCAGTTATTTACGTAGGGGAGTGGGGAGTACACTTTGGTCTGACCGCTCGCCCCGCCCACTTTGGTCTATCCCTTGAGGCAGACCTTCCTCTATGCCTTTTCACTTCAGAATGTGCATGCTTGAAAACCTGTTTATTATTTTTTTAAAGATTACACCGTATCCTTTTTTCCTGTCCGTACATATGAGAATGTCCAATTTTTGCGCGGTTTTTAAATATTTTTATTTTTCTTATTTATTTATTTATATTTTTAAGTTTACGGTTTTCTCTCGAATATATATATATATATATATATATATATATATATATATATATATATATATATATATATATATATATATATATATATATTATGAGATGTATTGTATTATAATATACAATATTTGAAACATATTTAATTATTTATTTATTTATTTAATTTTTCAGAAGTCGGCCATGCGATGAATGGAACCCTGTGGGAGGCACTCCTTGTGAGTTAATATAGTGATTTATTTATGATTTATGGCCGGTCCAGGATCACTGGATCGTTGTTCACTATATAGATCCCTCATAAAACTGATTAGCACAGCTCATTTCATATCTTTGTTTTCATTCTCTATCTAATTTCTTTTACACAAAGAAAAATAAAGTGTCTATGTGAACACCTATTGGGGTTCCGGGTGAATATGTAATCACCTATTGCGTCGTTACATTTTTATTAAGCACGAAGTAGTCGCGCAAATGCACGTTACTTTTCGCTATCTACATATTCGTCGGTGTAAATTTTGACACGTTAAAGTGACGCGTAAGGCAAATCTAACAATAAGGACGTATGTTCAAATTAAAACCTTTTTCGAAAGAGCTGTTAATTGGAACACATGGGGTGCTCTAAAGAATAATTTGATGTGTTCCACAGGTAGCTATAGATTTTCACATTTTTTTCTGATTGTGTGGCCCTAGCACTATTTCTCGTGGTTTAATCTGAAAAGTTTATTAGGCATGTGAAACTAAATTCCATTAGGTTCATAATGTTGTCACTTGAGTGACTAAGACCCAAACACTTACCATTAACTCCCTTAAAGTCCTAGTAACCTTATCCTTAAGTGACTTAACCTCTCTCAATGGTCTCTTCGACGAGCAATGCTCCCTCGTTGTTAGAGAACAGAGAAATAGTGCGCACAATGAAGAGACCATTGAGTGAGGTAACGCTCCCTTTAAGTGACCTAACCTAAATCCTTGCAGTCGGTCAGTCTCACTCCTACATCCATCGCCATCATCGCCTACATTCTTCTGATTACTTTCGGTCTTCTTGGAAACTTCTGGGTCATCTGGAAGGTTTGTCCGGTTTTTAATTTTTTTATCGAAATTAACCGAACTTGAATTTTCATAACTTTATTTACTCTTTTTGATAGTACATTATATAATTCAGTGACACAAAATAGCAGAATTAACGGTTTGCTACACAGTTTTTTTCGCTCAAGAGCAGGGCATACATTATATCACGTGTCTCGTTTCCTGCAAATGTGCAAACTTGTGAAAATAAATTGCTCCGACCCAGTATATGACGTTCTCACCTATTGTTCTAGATGTGTACAAGTCTCGTCGATTTTGGATTTTTTTCCCACGCGCTCACAATCTTTAAAAATTCGTATCTTTTCTTCGAAAACCAGCACAAAACAGGTTATTGTTAGGGTAATTAACTTACTCTACAATGCAATGGCTACAAAAAATAAGTGTTAAAATCGAAAAATATTTTCTACTCAACCTAACTAATGAAATATACTGTGTTTATGAGTTCAATGATTTGAAAAAAATTGGAAATAATGTTATTCTCGCAGTATTAGTATAAAATAACGAGAGAACATGAGAAAATCCAACAAAGAGCGTTGGATTTTGTGCTTCTTCAGTGCGAAAAACAAAATACTATATCGGAAAAAGTGTCAAGTTTAATTCCTTGAAGGAGTACTCACAGGAGTACTCGGGTTCGTACTCAGCATCGGAAACTGATTCTATATAGCCATGTTATTGCCATCTCATAAGGAAGATCAGAATTTTCAGAAATAAGCGGACTTGACACCCTAACCGTGTCATTTCTAAAAATCTGAAATTTGACTATGTCATCTTGTAGAAATTGAGAGTCTTTAAAGGCACACAGCAAGCTAATTTGACTCTCCGCTCTGGTCATACATAGAAAACGAGAGAGTATGTCCAGAGCGGAGAGTTTCAAATTAGCTCGGGTGCCTGTAACACTAATAGAGAATCTTGAGGAAATCATAGTAAAAGAGAATAGAGTTATTCCTTGTATAATACAATATTCACTAATCCCTTAGGCGCTTTATCGTCTCTTTGCATTGCTCAACTGTAAGGAACAATATTAGATAGGCAAGTCAGAAGGAAAACAAGACCCCTACTTTCAAAATGAACCCTCTTTACTATTGCCATTTGAACTGTAAACCCATTCGCATTTCCATATTCATTTCACATTCAACGATTACAAGGCGCAGACAAAATATAGACAGGGACTAGGTCGGATAAGAACCGACTGGATGAAAACTATTTGCATATGAGAGACCAGCGCTAATGAATAGACAAAGTATGAACTTGATCTTTCATGTTCTGACTAAGTTAATTTGTGGGAATTTTTGTACTCTCGGCCTTGTTGATCTTTGGAATCTAAGATAACTTGGCTGTTTCCTGCTCAAATTCGCTTCATTGGATGTTGGGAATGTTGTGAGGGAGCGTAAGCGAAAATATTTTATAGGGATGTTTGAGCACACTTCACGGCTCGTCGCCCTTTTGAGAATGTTGTTCCGACCCCTGATGTACAATGTTATGTATGTGACCCAATTGACTGTCATTAAGGACTGTCACTGTCATTGTCACTGTCACTTTCATTGTCACTGGCATTTTCACTGAGATTGTCATTGTCATTGTCATTGTCATTGTCAATCGACTGTCATTCAGGACTGTCACTGTCACTGTCACTGCCACTGTCAATCGACTGTCACGGAGCATTTAGGGATAAACACTCTTCGCTAAGTAATAGGTCGGGTAGCTGTCGGGAAAAGCATTACTGTGTATGGGGTAATCATTATGCCACCCTCGCGTAGGATAACATCCGTTGGAATCCTATCATTAGTCTTCAGAAACCGACCATTTCTTCACTTTGAATTGGCTACTACATTCCGTTATAATGGAATCTTTCAAGCTAACTTTGAATAATCTGCTCTGACTAGATTCTCTCGCTGGAGAGAATATATCACAAGAGCGGATTTGCTTGAGGTATTCCGGGAACGGTGTCTAAAAGTATTCTCAATCATGGAAGTGGTTTCGAACAGCTGTGTTTTCGCCGGAAGGAATGTAATCTGAAAATCGTGGTCATGCATAAAACTTGATTCGATACTCAAATTGATACTAGCTAATACGCATCAAGAAATAAGCAAATGATTAGTAGATATGATAGATATTATGATATAACGTGTTAGATTTAACATGTTAAGACTCGGCATTCTTTACTAGATATTGTGTGTGCTTGTACTAGGGTTCTTGTATCATTAGTTCTAAAATGAAACTCTTGTCGATTGAAGTATTGTACTGGACTTGGAAGTGACACCAAGCTATCTTTGGTCATTGTGCCAAGTTTAAACGGACCTGAGCTTGCGAACTAAGAGCAATCAAATTACTCGTGGCATCTTTCGATCATCATAACCGAAAGGTAGACAGGAGTCATAAAGGTCTCTGTCAACTATTTAGTGTAATCATCATCATCTTTGCTTAATGATTCTTTGAGTGTGAAGTAGTAAACGAGTCTTGCCCTAGTGTAATGTCTGTGACACCTCTAGGTAATTTCAAACTCTCCGCTCTGGCCTATTCTCTCGCTTTCTTTGTTTGCGAAGGAGTGTGGCCAGAGCGGGGAGTTTCAAATTAGCGAAGTGTGCCATTAAATGACTCCTTTTAGACAGTAACTATAATATGTAGAATGTCAGAACGTAGGCCGTCGAATTTCGGGATCTAAGTCTACTAGTATCCGTGTTTTGGTAACAATGTTAGGTCATCATTGGTCTATGGGAACTTTTAACTACCGAGAGCATTAGTAGGTCAGCCTAAACTTTTAAAAGCATCAGTAGTTCATCCTACTCGTTTGTGTTCTTTCGTCCATTAGACGTCTGACTCATGGAAGGAAATGTCGCGGAATGACTCAATAGGTCTAATTACTTTTTTCACATTTTGCATCTAACAGTCTAGGAAAAGTTCGAGACCAAAAATCAGGAACGAATACAATATTTGATAAGAGAGTGCATATTTCGATATAACAATAATAAAATCAATTTCGTCTTAAATTTGGTACAGTATTTCTTTAGCATCACTTTATCTCGTGGGTATACTTTTTCGAGAGCTAATGCCGATTAGTTCTGGTCTAAATATGCCTCTCAGCAATGAAGGAATTCTGCTAATGCGAGTTGGCGTAGTAGTTGAGAAGAAGACCTCGAAGATAAATATGCCACTCCAGGAGAGATCCGGCTTATACACAAACAGTCCCTTCAAGGTCCCTTGCACTAATGCAAATACACAAATCCGTCAATAACAATAATTTTAATAGTTATGCACACCAAACTATCATCTAGGTGTTGGATGGATCGAGAAAAGTTGACTACACAGTGTAGTGCCTTTCACCGATCAGTTACCATATGTTCAAAAAATAATTTAGTAGATCAAAGAGAATTGGTGTAAGCTCACAGAACTCTAACTATAAATGAGCTCATTTTTCACATCTCAGGAAATATTATTGACTTCTAGTAGCTTTGGATCATTCAAATTTGAATGAAATACCCAAATATTGTTACTTTTCCGGCAGCCAGTGAAGGATTCTTGGAAGGATTCTTAGTTCCTGTTGATATGTACTCCTAAATCTGAGATTTTCACTGATGACTTTTCCTTTGTTTTCTATTTTCGCTCAGTCATTTGAACAGCAGACTAACAGAGATCATTATCAATCCTCAAGGAATCAGAAGAACTCTTTGGAAAGGAAATTAGGAGGAAGTTGGCGGTAGTATGTGCTGACTATTCTGCCTATCAACACTCTTCTTTTATTTTACACACAAGTTCTCTGTTTTTTTTTTGTCAACGGGGGATTTTTTTTTCATTATCGAACTGCTAAACTGGGAAATATTAATATCCGGACAGTTTTGTTCTTCTTTTTAATGCAAATTTGTGCCACCCCCTAGTACAGATCTCCCAGAACAATAGAAGTGCATGAGTCCTGCAGATATTCGCATCGAACATCATTTTCTTGGGAACAATTGGAAATACTTACGAGTAATAGCCCTTGAAAAGCGACAATTTTTTCCCGCGAAAACATCCTGTGAGGGATGGATGAAAGGGCGGTACTTTGACGTGTTGTAATGTGTGAATCGTGGAAAATAGTGTTTGTTAGGCGGAATCAGTGTTGGTGACAACCGAAAAGACGCATATACAAACGAACGAACGAACGAACGAACAAAGACACAAACACACAGACAATATCTGTCTTTTCCCGGATGTTTCATCCATCTATCATTCAGAGTGAAGAGTCCCCAGGGCGCATTTAGTTCACAACTATGTCGGATGTTGCCGAAGGCGCATTAGAGAAATGTCTGTCGGGGAAGATGGAGAGATATCTCCGATTTTTCTAAAGAGTCATGAAATTTTTTCTTCCTTTTGAGATTACTTAAATTACAGATAGAAAATCAGCAAAACACCTTGAATATGTTAGAAATCCGTTAGTTATTTACGAAAACAAGAGAAAAAGTAAAGAAAAGACCGTACTTAGAAATTCGAGGACATTCTTCTTCATTTACTTTCAAGTCAATATGATATTCCTATTTGCGGAAACATGTAAGGATTAGCTTTTTTAAGTACACTTAAAATTGTATTCTCGTTGAAGTTGTTGTAGAGGATGAGAATGTGTCGTATGATTTTCGTTCCGGGAAAAATAATGATTAAGTTATAAAAAAAATTATTTTCAGGCTTGAAATTTTTCTTCTTTGCGAGAGCGAGAGATTTCATTCAATTTGAAGCACTGTAGTCACGGTTTAATCAAAATCTCAGTTTCAGGTGCGAAATAGTATACAAATCGGAGAAACCCTCTAGAAGTTGAAGCGACACCCCAAGCTAATTTGAAACTCTCTCGCTTTCTTTGTCTACGAGAGAGTATTGTCAACGCGGAGAGTAAAATTAGCTTGGGATGCTCCTTTAACCGAATAATTGCCGCTATTCCTGGTTGTTGTTTTGACTCATGACGAAGGCAATCTAGTTGAGTGAATGTCTGTTTGTGCTAAAAGGCGCGTAATACAATCACTACTATGATGGATCGAGAACACTCAAAACTCGGGACTTTATTACTGTAAGACACACTACACATCCTGTCGTAGGCCTTATTTTCTTGATTGACTTGAGGGCCTTAAAGGGACAGTTGCCTTTGTTTTTTGTTCCTAGGGGTTATTCTCCCTTTACGAAAGAGAGTCAACATAGAAAAGTAGAGAGAATAAGGTCAAGTATAATACGCGATTAAACCCGAAAAAGGCTGATGTGATTTCATCGTTTCACATTCTCTCATATTCAAAATACTTGTCTCACGTATTATGCGTTCCTTGCCAATTCGTCAATCTGAAGTGTGCAAGGACCTACAGGGCCTATAGCCTATATAGGCTATAGGACATTAGGATTCTTAATGAGTTTTTGCACGAACGGCAAAATACTAGGACTTTCCGTTCCTTGCAAATATTGTTTTATCATTTACTCTTGTTTACGATTTCGATCGTCGTTTGAGTATTGAATAACGCGAATTTGCAGACTGATGTAACTGGTAAATGTAACTGGATAGTAACTGGGTGATGAAAAGTATAAGATTTAAAAAAAAATTTAATAAAAATGATTTCAGGTCGGACTCGTTCTGCTCTTCTCCCGTCCACTAAAGAACGTCACTGTAGGATCACCGGTGGTAAATATTTATTGATTTTTTTCAGTTTTTCGAGAAAAAAAAATGTTTCTAAAAGCTGATAGAGCATGCACGTTAATAATGCATAAACGTAAAAGTGAATTATACAGAAAACCTTTTTTTCTATAGGTGGACTTCTTGGAATGATTTTTATAAAACAGTAAAATATTATTATGATTTAAGGCTCCCAAAGTGGTTCTTCGTTGCATATTCGTTATTTGTCTGGCTGATCTGATAGTGTTGGCGACTCTCTCGCTGTTGGTCGATAACTTGATACGAGGCTACTGGGGATACGGTTACACGCTGTGCAAGGTACGGTAAAGTTAATTTATTGATTGGAATTTACATTTATTGATTTCGACAGATGGTCGCTGATTGCCCTTAAAATGGACCATCGAATCAATCTAGCCAGCCTAAACTATAGATCACATCTCTCTGAATTCAAAAACAAATTTCTCTAAAATCATGGATGCCCAAAATATCTTAATCTTAGCTGAAATTTCACGTTAGTTCGGCCTCTGTAATAGCGAGAAAGCAATGAAATAATCGGCAAATGCTTTGCGCGCCGCATGGGATTGATTCAACCTGCAACATGAGGGCTATGCTCATCTCTTTCGCACTCTGAACAAGCGTGTACTAAAGATATGGTTGAAAAAGCTCGGTAGCTCGATGGGAACATTTTCGAAGCGAAGAGGGTCTCTTAGGATTTTGATGAAAGAGCAAGGACTATTTGAAGAGAGAAGACGACTTTAACATTCGAAAATGATGAAATTTGACAATGTGAGGATTGAAGATGTCGAAAAAGAGCCATGTGAGAGGTGTGCTATCCATCATCACAGATTTCGACTGATGAACTTTTAGGCTTTCGTGGCTTTATTCTTTTGCTAAGGTCTGAAAGGGACGAAAACATGCCTTTTCATTTTACCCACAATTTCGTTTTTTACCTTTAGAGGGCATTTCTGGATTATAACACAATAAACAAACATTCATATTCCACTAGGATTTATCGAAGCTTTAAAATTGAAGTGTCAGCCGAAAATAATAAAATAAACTTACTAGTCTTTTATCTATGGTATTTTCTCGATAATCTTCAGAATGCAATCAATTTTTTTTTAAATTAAAAAAATTGTTGCAGATCTTCTACGGTGTTGAAGTATTGAACAAGTTTGTCATTCCATTGGCGCTTGTCCAAATATCGAGGATATCCTACGCAGGTACATAATTTATGAATGATGCAGTGTGTTTTGGTGATTCAGTTTACTGTTTTTTTCCCACAATTTAGCACACTTTTTCAAGATCAGCTTAAAGGTGGTGTCCGGGGAATATTTTCGTGAACAAACTGTGAAGACAGAACGATAGCCAAAGTTATTCTGCATACCTTACATAAATTAGTTTATGCTAATTTAGCTTATTGATCGCTAGAATCGTGAGTGAATCATGCTTGATGTACAGGCAAAGGCGCGAAATTTTGAAAATAAGAAAGTTCGGCAATAGGTTTCGAACCCGCGACGTTGCGCTTACTAGACAGCGCCTTTACCACCACACCAAGGGATGCACGAATGGAAATTCTAATTTCTCTCATATCATTTAGCCCTTGAATAGCCGATATGTTATATATTTGCATAGACATTCGAGGGCCTCCATCTTTAACAGTGAAATTACTGAATCTGAAGTATGATAAAAAGGGATTTGTGCATTTTAAGATGGATTAAAAGATTAAAAGGCTCAAAATTAAAAGCAAAGAATGTGGATTAAAGGGATTTTTGAAAATTTAATTTGTTTAATTTTCAAAAAAAAAAAAACTATGGAAAATTATAGCCGCGGCTAGTGCATCTCCTAAGGCAGCAGCCAAGAGGATACCATTGTTCGCGATCAATCTATTGACTGTCTCCACGTTTCTTATGCTATTGGTAATTTTTTTAAAAATTTCGTTTAAGTTTTCACTCATTTTAAAGAAATATTCTTATCTGATTTTTAACAGAAAACTCTGGCTACGTTGAGCGTAAATTCGGGAAAAATATTGTAAAAAAGTGATAAAAATAAAAATAAAAATAATGCCTATGAGTTCTGAAATTTCAGTTTTGCGTGGTTCGATTCTCGTCTACCACCGATGTAGTGATGCCTAGTGGAGCAACGAAGAACATTTGCGGATTCGATCCTCCCTTCGTCTATGGTTTGATCTTTGATCTTTGATCTTTAATCTTTAATCTTTAATCTTTCTTCCTCGATCTCTCATTTATAGCACGTATGATGATCTATACCCCTTTTAACACTAGCTTGCATCGATCCATTTTGTGAACTCATGCTCTGAGATTGATCTTTGATCTTTGATCTTTGATCTCTTCCAGGACTACTCTTTAACGGTGCCGCCTTCATTGTCGGATACGTACTGACCGTGCTGTATGTCTACTTCTACATCTCCGTTCCGGTCATACTCAAGAGAAGGAGCTCACAGAGCAGTACGAGAGGTGAGCGAGATCAATACAAAGATTAAATAATTAAAAATAATTATTTAATAGTCTTTGTGACGATACGGTCATGAAATTGGTAGTCTCATTATTCTGGAGTATTACTGAATGTGAAAGTATTGAATCCCAATTAGTATAAGAATGTGGATAGTCTCTTTGGCTCTTTAATGGCACCACCACGAGCTAATTTGAAAATCTCTGCTCTGACAATGCTCTCTGTGTTATCAGGGCGCCTACGCTTACAATTAGTCTTATCTTATAGATAGATTTATCGATTTTTTTCACGACAATATCTTTGCAGCTCTAATGCGTATCAACCAGACTTCAATCGGTCGGATTCGTCGTACCGTAGTCGCCTTCGTGCTGATCTACCTCGTATGCTGGACACCCTATTGGATCGTCTTCTGGCTGACCTCACTGATCAGCTTTCCGAGGTGACTAATTATTGATTTTTTTTCTCGATTTTACTGATCTATCGATTGAATTATCGATTGATCGATTCCAGATGGCTGATCAACCTGTCGTTGTTCGCTCACTGGTTACCGTACGCGTCGTGTGCTGCTTATCCGGTGAGTGGTGCACTTGGTGCGCCTCACGCGTTCTGTCTTATCCCAATTGATTGTAGATCATGCTAACGTGTATTAACGATGGCATCCACATCGCGCATACCACGGTGATTAATAAAAAGAAGAAACAATTACACAACATGAGAGATGGTGTCGTGCAGGTTCGTAGTTCGTAGTCTCTAAATTTGTAGTCTGATCTTTGATCTTTGATCTCAAAATTTGTACTCTGATCTTTGATCTTTTCTAGATTCTCTCGCAGATGACAGTCTTCCAGAGTGCCACAGTGAATGGCGCCACGGTTATCGCGCCTCGAATGAGTACCGTATCCACACTCAATGGCGGCGATATGGTGTAGTACCGAGTGCACACTTCTCTTTCTGTGATATCCCAATCTTGTCATATTCGCCACCACACAACTACGGGCATGACATCATCGATCTCTGTTATACGTTTGCTCATTGCTTATCGATAGGTTGGTTACAGTAATCCTTAGCCATCATTATCGATCATCTGTGATTGCTAGTTCGCGATAAATAATTCATTTTATTGATTGATTGTGATGTCACTTATTGATGATCTACACATCACATAGAAATTGTCGATTTCTGTTAGTTTCTTCCATATAAATGTATTCATGTTTGGAAGAGCAAGCATGCATATCTATGCACCTTTTTTGTATTTACAATTTGCATGATTAATATTTTGTAAAGTCTAAGAAGAAAAATGTTAAGCAGTAGAACCGTTTATCGACATGCACGGAGAATGTGCGATTCCCTGATTCAATGTACGGTAAGTCGAATATGATTATCGATTGATCGATCGATAATCTTCGAATATCGATTAGTTCAATCGTCGTTGTCAGGATCTCGATTGGGAGAGCGAAGTGAGCGATTCGACTCCCGCTCCGTATTGCCCTTCTCGTTCCTGGAAAAGATCAAAGATAAAAGATTATTAAATATCACAACTCACTTCAGCTTGCTCAGCATACGCTCAAAGGTGTAGCGATGTTCGGGCGAACGCCAGCATCTAGTGCGAACAATCTGCAGACATTTTATATATATTATATTTTATCTACATGCATACGCATGCAACGACACGCAAACAATTTTAAGGGTTAAAAGAATAAAGGCACCAGTTCTATAGATAATATTGCGTTCAAATGTATTATAGCGAAAAGAGAAGAAAACAGAGAAAAACTCTCTGCGTTTTGAGCATTTTCTCAAATAGTTTCTTTTCTCTGTGAAACTTTTGATCTGAACACACCACTGATATTCTTCAGTACATTGATCGGAACAGATACATGTACAGGGTGGGGATTAATTATTGACACACCGTAAATACGGAATTTCTTTTTTTCAAAAAAATCGAGTTCCTTTCAAATGTACGCCAAATAATCTTCAAACATCTTGGAATACTATAAAACAATCAATGCCCGATTTTGCCTCCATTGGGCTTGATGACGTCCTTGAGACGGGAGGGGTACGCTTCTCTAATTGTACGCGGGTAGGGCAGACCCTCATAATCGTGTTCTCCGACGAGAAGCTGTTCATCGAGCAAGCCGCCTATGACCCCCAGAGTCAACGAGTGCTTAATGTGGACCCCCAGGTTGCTAACTACAATAGTAGGATTGTCCATACCACCTCAGAATCCCTAAAAACTAATGGTTTTGGCAGGGATTTTCGCCGCCGTAATTTTTTTGTGAATCCGGGCGCCAAGATCAACAAGGAGTGACTTGAGAAGATAGTCAAGGACGCATAGCTCCCCTGAACCCGTTCCCACTTCGAAAACTGTTCGTGGACATCCGAGGAGGATGGAACGCCAGTTTATAAGGCAAAGATCGTTAAAGCGAGGTGAAAGGAGCAGTTTTCCGAATTCATCCGTGGAGATTATTGGCTGCCTCCTAGCCCGATCTCAGCCCCTGGTCTACTCAGCCTTGGGCACTTTGAAGGATAGGTCCTGCACTACTCCCCATGCAAAACTAGAGACCCGGAAGAAATCCTTGGAGAAGTAGTGGCCGAAGATGAACACCACCTACCTGCGTACAGTGAGAGAAGCGTACCCCTCCCGTCTCAAGGACGTCATCAAGCCCAATGGATTCAGAATCGGGCAATGATTGTTTTATTGTATTCCTAGATTATTGAAGATTATATGGTACATATTTGAACGGAACTCGATTTTTTTGAAAAAATATATTCCGTTTTTACAGTGTGTCAATAATTAATCCCCACCCTGTATTTAACTCTGATCTTTGATCTTTGATCTTTGTTGTTTGATCAAGCTTACCGATGAAATCTCCTCCGGCATAACATTGTCATTGATGGTCAACGAGGCCTTCTCTCGATACGCACGACAGCCAATCTGATCCGCTGTCTGGAGTTTGATCTTTGATCTTTGATCGATGTAGTCTGTAGTCTGACCTCGTTCTCGAAAGGAAGCATACCAGAGTGGTAGAGTGACCAGAGACAGTTACCGATTGAATATACCATTGAATTGACATCATATGGAGTGCCCTTGAAGAGATCAAAGATCAAACTACAAAGTTGGAGTTCAAACAATAAACTCACAAGGGTTCCATTCTTATGAGGTAAGCACTCCCAAGGCACGTAGCGACAGTGATCGACATCCTAAAAGTGATGAGTTCAAAGATCAAAGTTCAAAGATCAATGGTCTTACTAGATATTCGTTGGCGAGTGGGAAGAGTGTGCAGGGGTTGAAGCAGAACACGGCGAGTTTGACCTGCATGACAAAGATCAAAGATCAAACTGCAAAGATCAAAGATCAACCTGTAGATCATGTGTGAGTAGGAAAGCGTCGAGTGAGAGGGCGCGATGAATGAAGCTGTGACGCTCCAGATACCGACAAGCTTCAGTGATGCCAATCGATATCGATAGTAGCTACAAGAGATCAAAGTTCAAACTACAAACTACAATCTAGATCACAACCTCTACGTTGCTACGCTGCATTGAGCTGACAAACTCGGTGACCGGGCCGAACGAGAGGTCTTCGAGAATCAGACTGACGGCCTAAAAATGTGTGTGGATGAGCTAAAAGTTGGTGCCAGGCTCCGCACCCACCTTCTCACTCTCGATTACTGTACCCCAGAAACGCCAGATGCGACTGAAATAGATCATTTCATAGTTTGATCTTTGATCTTTGAACTTTGATCTCTATCTTACTGGTTGCCAAAGTGACGCCTATCGGCCACCTGCCACATGAGATAGTCGCGCTCTTTCGGCGTAAGATTCTCGAATCGAAGACGAGTCACGGGTATCGATCGCCTGATTTCAGTTTGATCTTCGATCTTTATCGATTGATCTTTGAACTTACTTTGCATCCAATCTAAGGGTGGCCCAACTGATTGCTCCGGCGGATGTGTAGAGACGAGACAGTGACACAGGAGGCTCGAATTGACGAGGAATAATCTGAAGAGTTCAAAGATCAAACATCAGACTACAACGATCAAAGATCAACCTGATCGGCCTTGAGCTCATAAGGACGGTTGACTGGATTGAACGTGGTTCGGCGAAGGAAGTCGACGAGATCTCGCTTCTCGACACGAAGATACTTCTTACGGTAGATAACCTGGATATTGATTTTTAATCTTTGAGTATTGATCTTTGATCTGCGATCTCTACAGCATCAAAACTAGGCAGCACTCTAAATGCCAGTCGCTCACAAGCCCATTGGCATGCAAAGATTTTGAAAAGTGCACCTTGATGAAGTCGACTTTTCCTTCAGCATTTCTCACAGCCAACTCCAGGTATTCTTCCTCCTCGAGCATCTTTTGTGGATCCAACAGCACGCAATCATCTGAATATTTACATAAATTTTGAATTTCGTACTTTTCATTTCCTTAAAATATCTGCGAAAAATCCTCCCGCAAATAAAAAATTCAATTTCTGATTTTCTTTTCTAAGGAGTTAATTTCAGAACATATTGGAAGAGAATTTTCTCTGTGAGTACACGAAAATAACTGTATTTTGACACCATTCGGGTTCCCGTTGTCTCCGCAGTCTATCCTTCCTCGATTATTAATTATGTTTATTAATTTTTGAATTAATTCAATTATTTTTTTAACATTTATTAATCACGCGCTTATTCCCTAGCTTTTGTTAATTTCTCACCTGTGTCAACTAATATATCCGGCAAAAGAGTTCTGTCGTAGAGAAAGGAAGAGAAATAGATGGACAACGAGCGGGCGAAGAACAGTCGACGTTTCTGTAGTTTGTAGTCTATAGTTTGAACTTTGATCTTTCCATGACTTACATCTCTTTGGGATCCGACTGTTAAGGACCAAGTAGGTTCGAGTCCCAGATATTCCTCATATCCAAATAGCATCTTTCCTGAATTACGTATACGGTAATTATGCATACGGTAGTATTTATTGATTGATTTTTAAAAAGTCTTTTTTTTACATTACATACGTATTTTTTATACTTATTGCATATTATTTTTTAATCTTTAAAGAATTTACTTTGCTCAGGTACTTCGCCTTCATTTAGCACTGTCTGTTTGACTGGAGCTTTTCTGAAATTTATCTTTGATCTTTGATCTAAGCAAACCTAGCTTCACTTGAATAAACGAGCGATGAAGGACGGAACCAAGGGCATATTGAATGAGCGACCGTTCACGGCCGAATGAAATGACAATAATGAGGTGGAAGTTATAAAAATTATCGCAACTTCATCGATCTTTGTTCAATCAAGATACAAATTCTTTATTTAAAGTAAAACGGATTATGTTTAGTTTTATGAAGTTTTATTTATTTATTTTCTCCTATATCTTTTATTTTTTTTAATTTCATCGTTCTTATCTTATCTGGATTAGCTCTGTGAAGCAGAAGGGGATCTCATGACCAGAGATTGATAGTCTCAGTTAATTGGATCTTTAATTGTGCTGATTGTAATTATAATGAAACGAGACTAATCAATCCTCAGCTAGAGCATTCTTCCGCGAATTAATCGCTCTGTTGCGTTCGCAAAATGTGACCTGCTTTTGAACCATCTCTGCATGAAAAAGCTAAAAAAGCTGAAATCGAAACGCGCCAACACTGTTGTGCTTGGCGCGCTTGTATCTTTAATGACGCCTTTGTGGTGTGGTTAGACGCGCCCCGTAAAATAAGAGAACCCAGCTGGTTTTGCTACTCTTCTTCCTTCTCTTTATCTCTCCTTCTCCTTCTTTATCTCTCCCTCTCCCTCTTCCCTTTATCTTCCCCATACACATTCTGCGCTTAGCCCTTTGATATACGTAGAAATGGTCTTTCTATGCAGCTTTTTGCTGTTCTATTCTTCCGTTTTCTTTCTCGTCTGCTCTACTTTTCTTCTCGTCGATCCGAGAAACACTAATTGCCTTCGATTATACTCTTTTTGGTCCATGAACAGCTGTATGTGTGCCCTCGGGAAGTGGCTACGATTGCTTATTTGTCTCATGTATCACGTGAAATTCTATTCAGGATCTCAGCCCACTCGCTTAATTGAACCAAAGATACATCCTATTCCATACCAAAGAGTAGACACACATGGCGTCGGCTGGACAACACTTTGCCGTAAGTATATTGATTGTTTTTCCTATCGATTGATCGATATTCTATCCAAATGCAATAAAACACTAATATATATAAGTTATTTTTACATGCGATGTTTTATGTGCGGAGTGGTTATTCTGCCGTTGAAAGCCAAGTGAAGTTCGTGAGCCTTTGAAAATCATATTTATTTATTTTAATATTTATTTATTTATCATATTATTGTAATTATCTTTGCAGGTAGCAGATCTCACACCAGAAGAGCGAGTGAATTTGCGGGTTCTCCGAAAGCGAAAGGTTGGTTGTTTGTCTCTCTGTGTAATTGCCTCGTCTTGCCTTTCCCCGTGCCCCATCCTTCTGAAGGCCTTAACTCGATTCCACCAACGCTAATTACGTCTCGCATAGAGTTTGTCCAAACGTCGTTGAGTCGTACACTATTCCTAGTCGTGCTGTATTTGATTATGTTTCCTTTTTGGCTAATTATATATTGAATTGTGTTAATTAAATTGTTTTCAGGCAGACCTGATCAACGAAATCGAACAGATCAAGAGTGAGCTACAGAATGTGGAAGGTATGTTTTATTATTTAAATTAAATTAATTATACTTCTTATTATGCCTTATAATTATGTTACTTGTCCATTCTATTCTAAGCAATCTATAAGATTGTCAAAGATGCACGAATTACCGTTTGGTATTTACGCACATGCGATATGGTATTTTCTCGTCTATTTTCGGTCTTCACCCATGGGCTTTGTTGGGAACGACGTTGATGCAGACATGGAGTAAGGCGTAAATATGGGAGTTCCCCAAATCTGATTTTATCATGCCATTTTCTGTTTGGGAGTCGTTTTCTGTCAATTTCTGCTCTTGAATCTATCTTCTGATATTCTCTTTTGATCTAGTCTGAGAGATCAAACAATGATAGAGCTTAGATAAGGACGAGAAAGATAACTAGAGCCTTGAGTGTCATGCAAGTAGAGAATGATGGCTTGAAACACACACCCGAAACGCATTCACATACGCGTCACAAACACTTCTTTTTATGCTCTTATGTTTTCGCCGACAACATACCCAGTAGGGTTGCCTACGTCGCTTCAAACCGGTCTGGTTATTCAAATTTCTAATCTTTCCAAAGGTATCCCTGCGCATAGTTTGGGTGTTTTTTTCTGAATTTAAAATACTTTGAGATTTAATTAATCGTTTTTATGTTCATTCTCTTCCAATAACGCTCTCTCCCCGCCAAACTTCGGTTGACGTTCTCGCCCACAGATGGTTAACCATTTAAACCAGTCGAGTTGCTCCTCCCCTTATTTTGCCTACGGTTAACCGACGAACCGAACCGAAGTTTGCAACCGTAATGCCCAGTATCTTTACTTCTGTCCGATTAGAGGAGCGTTTAGGCGTCTAATCCCTCTTTCATCTCCACTCTTGAAGATTACCACTGATAGCAATGCTAAAAAACAGTCGCGATTTCCTCTGTTTTTCGTACGTACTCCTCTGCAGTTTGATCTTTAATCGTTATAACTGTTGTAGTTTGATCTTTGATCTCCCAGGCGAACTGGAGAACCTCTACTATGTGGACGACTCGTCGAAGGAACGCCAAGCGATGCTGATTCAAGGCAAGAAACGATTCAATGCCGATCCCGATGATGTAAGTGTAGTTTGATCTTTGATATTTATTGCAGTTGTAGTTTGATATTTAATCGTTATTGGTGTTGTAGTTTGATCTTTGCTGAAGTTGTAGTTTGATCGGTGTACTCGTTTGAATTTGATATTTATTCCAAAACTCTTCCACTTTTTTCTCCAGCAGTTGGTATGGGGTTTCGGTGATTCCTTTTACAAGCATAAAATGGAAAATTTTTGATTCTCGTTTTTTTTCTCTATACGGTTAATGTGAATATACTGTTCTGAAGTAGTTTTTAGTTTGATTCATCTCAAATTAAATCAATCAATACTTCAGGGTCTCGAATTCCTGATCAAACGTGGTCTCGTGGAGCAGACTCCCGCGAGCGTTGCCGCCTTCCTCTTTCAGGTACTGTAGTTATTGATTATTGATTAACTCAGAATATTATTGATTCGTTTATCCAATAATTGATTTATTTTCTGATTTATCGATTATGTCATAATGGTTTATTGATTTTTTTGGCTCTAAATTTCGTTCTGCTCATAGAAGTACTGCATGCAGCTTGTAGTTAGAATGATTAGAAAAATCGATAATTTCAACAAAAAATCGATAATAGAGGGTGCTTATTGTGTTTGCTTTTGTGTAGGGATCGCTGAGAAACCTGGCCCCAGAAGAGCGAGCGCTCAAGTTGAGAAAAGTAAGTTGTGTTCGGTATGAGTAAGGGAGATCATTCAATCGATCAATATTGCCCCTTATTCCCATTTCATTTCCCTTTTACGTTTGTATGATTGAAATGTAGAGTAAGAACAATTATATTCTTCACAGTTGTAAGACATGAGGTCTTGATATTTTGGACCAGATGCTGTAAACACTTCATGTAACTACTAGTTATGTGCCAACATAAACAATATGTAACAAATAAATAAGTATGTATGGCTGTGTGTAGTTTGCTCACCTCGGAGCAATTTTCCCATTTAAATTTATATTTAATTGTTTATTTTTTAGGGCGAGGGTCTGAGCAAAAAGGCAATTGGAGAGTACCTGGGCAGCAATGATCCGTTCAATCTACAGGTTTGATCTTTGATCTTTGCTGATTAATCTAGCACTTGTTCAAAGCCATCATGATAAGAATGCATACAGTAGTTGCCATATTGGACAAAGTTATCTTTTTTAAATGTCTTGAAAAGAATGGAAATACATAAAATAATAAAGACAAATCAATTTGCAGGTACTCGAGGAATTTGTTCGCCTACACGATTTTCAGAACCTCGATCTCGTCGGCGCACTCAGGTATACGGTAGCACCATAATTACGTTGCTAATTTCTAAGAAAACGGTCCCAAAATACTAAAAAATATGGTTAAAATTGAATCCTTCTCACAATTTTGGCACATTCTACATTACAATACAATACAATACATTTAACTTATCATCACTAAGTGCAGAAGAAGAAATCATTCTACATATACATATACACATATACATTCTGCATTCATTGCGGTCTATCGACTTCTTCGATTGAAATGCTATATGTGAAACACGAATTAAAAGGGTTTAATGTGAATTTGCCTTTGGTTGTTCAGACTGTTATACCTTAAATGCCATTTTGCATGTTTATTGTTAGTTAATTTAATTAAGAATTTTTGAAAAAAAAGCAATTAAATTTTAAGGAAATAATTTTAAAATATATATTCAGAATGTTCTTGTGGTCTTTCCGTCTTCCTGGCGAATCGCAGAAGATTGAGCGAATGATGGCAAAGGTTTGATCTTTGATCTTTGGACCCTATGATCATAGGTGGAAAAGTATGTTACAAAGTACCAAGCCTGACCGGATCTTCAGCCAAAATTTCACAAAAATCGAAAAACCTGACCGGCTATTCGACCGATACCTATGATATTCTCAACAAAAAAAAACGCTAGTATTTTTAAACATAAAAAGATACACATGGATAATCTATTGAATGAAGATCAGGTAAAGCAGTGGGAGATCACTAAATGTGGAATATTATACATCATCTTGTTGTTTCTTTGTGGTTCTGTAATTGTCAATTTGTTAACGCAATAACCGAATCAGTACGTTGAAATTAGTAATACGTGCTTTATTTGCTCTGAGGTGCATGAAATCGCGGGGTTTGCGAAACCTTGGGCACGGGTGTTATATGATCCTCATTACGCACTCAGTTCGTGATAGCTGATCGCGTGCGACTACCAAGTTCACTCCGCGATACTCTTTCATGGTGTGGCTACCGTAATCAGTGATAGTCTATCAATATCCCAGACCCTTCCAATGCGTGTGGGTACCATAAAAACCGTGAAAAAAATCTAGATAATCGTCAATTTATGCTCCAATGTAGCGGGTGGGTACCCATAAAAGGCAAATTTTTGCGGGTGGGTCTATCACATGGGCATAGATCGAATAGCTAGGTTATCCGTTTTAAAAATGCGGTCAGGTTTTTCGATTTTTGTGAAATTTTTGCTCAAAATGCGGTCAGGTTTTTCGATTTTTGGAAAATTTCGGCTCAAAATGCGGTCAGGTTTTGTACTTTGTAACATACTTTTCGACCTATGCCCATGGGATAGCTAGAGACCATGTCTGACCGTAATCCTCTCCTTGTTGCAGTTTGCCGAGCACTTCTTCGTCACGCAGCAGGTGACGAATGGCGTGAGTTTCTTCGACAGTCCAGAGACGGCGCACGTCCTGTCGTACTCGTGCATCATGCTGAACACACTACTGCACAATCCAGCGGTCAAGGACAAGCCATCGCTCGATAGGTACGCTTGCTTAGGTTATTTATCGATGCCTTGACGCCATTATCGGTGGCCAGAATTCCCGATGGAAGTTTGATCATCAAACTTTGATGTAGGGAAGAGCGACGTATAAAGAATTTATGTGTAGCGCATCTCTTGATAAATCGATCAATATACCATACTTGCTTATTTATATTATTCTTTATTAGAGTGTGCGCAATTTTGAGTGTACAGGCACTCAGATTATGATACAGAATGATAATATCGATCAAAATAGATATAAATATAGTTTTCATGAAGGCTGGTCGGCTTGAATTTTGTTCTTTTATTGATTGATTGATTGATTTAGCGATTGATTGATTTCCAGATTCCTAGCGATGAACAAGGAGTCGGTGCAGGACCACGGCGTGCCTCCCGACATCATCGCCGGTATCTACGACAGCATCCAGAAGCAGCCCTTCAAGCTGCCCGAGGTATGCGGGGGGGGGGGGATGATGATCGGGATTATATTATTTTTAAGTGATTTAAAAATGTGGGCAACCAGGCTCTCGCAATTGAAGTGTCGGTGGATATACCACAGTAGGGATCCGCAAATACACGGCCGATACGAGCGTGAACGAAATTAAAATGATAAAAGTCGTGCTGCACGAGTTTAACTATTTTTTTTTTCGTTCAAAGCCGTGCATTTGGATATATTTTTCAATACTTGTGTAGAGTTGTGTTGGTTGTTTTTTAAACCGTTTCTTCAATGAAAATGAATGAGAATCAGACGAGCGCAAGAATTTGCTCGAATTTAAAACAAGTTATCAAGCGAGAGCGCGTTAAATTTGAGAGTTTCCATGTTGAGCTGTCGTTTTGGCTTTCGCAATGAAGATAAAACCGTGATGCGTGAGTCCATCAGTGTCAACCTTGCCAACCTGTGGATTTTGTGCTGCGAGTATTTCATGATACAGCAAGGAAAATTCCAATAACCGATATATCCATCATAACAATTAGTAATTAAAATGTCATTATTGTCAAGAAACGATTAGTAGCAATATGTTATCTTTCTCAGACTATGTTTAAACTGACGGCTGTGCTTATACAGCTACCGTATCCATCTCCTACCGTATACTCGTTCTTCCGTTCAGGACGAGGTCGGCCGTCAGAGCGATCCCTTCATCGATCCGATCCGCGAGGGATGGCTGTACAAGCAGAGCAGCAATCAGGCATTCGTCGTGGGACCTCTCATGTGGAAGCGGCGATGGTGAGTATACTGTTTATCGATTGATTGGGGGATTTTATTGATTGATTGACTGATTGGAAGAATTTTTGATTGTTTGGAAGGTTTTATCTATTGAATATGTGTTTCTGTGTTAGTGCATTTTACCTTTTGATCTCAACGATCTATTGAAATTTAAAAATATTTTTATTATTTTACAATAAAATTTTTGAACGTCTTTAGGTTCATCCTCGCGGACGGCTGCCTGTTCTATTTTGACAACCAGTTGGATCGCTCGCCGAAAGGAATAATTCCGATAAAGGTACGGTAACTGCTAGTGGTGTGGTGACGATTCGTCGCACCATCTCACCACACTACACCACAGTACTCCTCTTGCATTCTAGGATTTATTTATTTATTTATTTATTTATTTATTTATTTATTTATTTATTTATTTATTTATTTATTTATTAATAAATAAATAAATTCCAGGACGTTGGCATTCGTCGAGTGGAGGCGCCGCAGCGACCGCACATGTTCGAGATCTTCGCGCTGAGGGACGAGAAGATCAAGGCGTGCAAGACCGAACAGGTACGATAGCTGTTTTCGTTGCTTTGGGGTACTGTAGTTAGCTCAGGTACGGTAATACTTGCTTTTGGTCAGGGGTACTGTAGTTTGTTTAGGTTATGGTAGTGTGCTTGGTTTGTTGTAACTGGCTGTAGGTATGCTTCTAGTTGTTCTTGGTTAGGGGTGCGGTAGTTAGTTTAGGAACGGTAATACTTGATTTTGGTTAGGGGTACTGTAGTTAGTTTAGGTACGGTAATGTGCGTTTTGTTGTAGTCGGGAGTAGGTACGTTACTATGATGCTGTTGTATTGTTTTAGCATTGGTGCGATTATTGGGAAGGAGTTCTTTATGCGGAAGGAACTGGGGATACTGTAGTTATTTGAGCAGAGGTTAACTAAATCATTCCTCTTTCATGCTTTACAGGCGGGCGGTCGAGTGTTCGAGGGTCGTCACTCCAACTACCGCATGTGTGCCTCCTCACAAGAGGACCTCATAGGATGGATCGAGGCGATCGCCAACTGCCTCCGACCCTAGTCAATCTACAGTATGCTGACAATCCGTGCGGGACTCTGCTCAGTTCAAAACTAGATTTGCCTCTGCCCATTCCCCGGTGTACATTACTCTCTACTAATTTGTATTGATCGACAGTTGTAAACAGGCACACACACATAATTTGCACTTCCGGTGAATGTTAATTATCGATTGATTATCGATTAGCATCGTGTTTGTAACTAGAACTATATCAAATTGTTATCGATTTTCTCTTGCAACGACAATTGGTATTACGGTATTATGTTATGCTTTGTGCTAATCAATAATTGTTTCCTATCCTCTTGTAGCACACTCACGTTGTAGGATTTGTAAGTAGAAATGATGAGTTCAATTATTGATCTTCTTTATTGATTGATCTACCGTATTGTGTTCACATTGCCAATCAATAATTTGTACCTTTACTTCAAACATGTTAATCAATTTCGATCCTGCGTGCTCCAATCCCTCCCCTCACATGTGCAGTACTTTCCAATTTGTAGGGTCAATATTTTGCCTAATTTTGCATTTTCCACCATTTTTTCTGCCCTCTGTCCCATTCCCCACTACAGTATGCTATATGTCTACTACTATGTTTATCGATTGCATGGCTAAGCTATTTTTGTTTCGTTATGATAATTCTTAATCACACTCACTTGCATATTATAGACCCAGTCTATGTTCCCCTCCCGTCCACCCCGAAGGGTTGCAAATAATGTTCAAAAGTTGCGAAATTGAAATGAGAGCAGTGAAAACTCTCCTAGTTTCACACGCTCTCTCGTCCCTTTTCCTCATCTTTTCGTGATTTTTGAACACGATATGAACCGTTTGTTAACGGTCTCTTCCATATATCAGAGACCGTTGACAGTGCGGCTCCAAATCCTGGAATATCTTTTTGTATATGTTGTCTGATCAGGGTGCGCCTGGCTGGAATAGGTTTCAGTGATTTTTTTGTTTAATTATTGATTTTTACATATATTTGGAGCCTATTCCAGTAGCCCGGCTCGCCGCGGTCATTAGATTATTTACTTTATTTGCCTAATTGTCTTTATTATTGCAACCCTCCCCCACCATAATAATCCTCCCTTGTAGATACTCTTATTAATAATCCCCAAGCTTTCCTCGCTCTGACCACTCCTCTCTCGCTTTTCACGTCGACGAGAAAGTATGGCTAGAGTGGAGGATTTCAAGCAATAGCTCGGGGATATTCGTTTAACTTTTTTTGTCTATGTTTTCCTATTACTCCTCCTTTATCTCTCAGTGGTAGTTTATTTGTTTATTAATAATATGTAAGCGTTTCGTTTGTATTGTATTGTATATTCATCGATTTATTGATTTTTCAATCGAAATCAGTCACATTCTTTCCACTATTGGTCTCTCTACTCTACGATGCTCCACTTTATGCCTGGATAAATACTCATTGATTATTGATTTATATCGATTGATTCCTTGACTGATCGAAGGCAGAGAACCATTGTGGATTGGTTACGGTATATCTGAGATTATGTGATCTTTGATCTGCGGGCCGGGTAATGCGAGGGAATGCTTTGAATTATTCTGTCTTCGTCATGTGCCCTAATCGACAACACTCCCATCAAATTTCTAAGAAAACTGTATGACTGTCCGGAATAAGTATGGTAAAATTTGATTTTTTCTCACAATTTTTGCGAACTCTACATAATTCATTGCGATCTATCGACATCATCAATGGAAATGTTGTATGTGAAACACGAATTCAAAGGCCTAAATTTGAATTTTCCTTTGTTGTTCAGATGATCTTAACATAATTTTCAAAATGTAATTTTATTTACTTACAAGGGAACTACCCCAGCTTGCTTTTTTCAAACTGTATGAAATTTTGCATAGGCATAGCTGAACATATTATAAGATCAGGTGTGAAGTCTAGAAATTCTGGCACGCAATAGCCGAGCCAGAAAATTGGTCCAAAGTTTTGACCCAGGCGCAGTTAAGTTTCACACGCTCTGTGTCAAAACGATTTTACGATTCATGGTCTATTCCCTGAATGGAAAGAACAAGTGGAGCGGTGGTGTAGTGGCGAAGTGTCTTCGGTTACCTGGCAATAGTAGTGGGTTCGGTGCCGCTATGCTGCTGCTTTTTTTGCATTTTTTCAGAGATCGATAAAAATTCAATAAATGTTTATTCAATAGTAAAATTTAAATAATAAAGTATTCTCTTGACCAATCTAAATTTTATATTGTGTATTTATCGTTTGTAACTTGATAATAATCGGACATGGTGGTAGCACAATTAATGTAATTTATCATCACAACAGAACATTACAATATTACAATAAGAACAGAACAGAAAATTACAATATTGTAGATGAATAGGGAGTAACTTGGAGTTCAAATATGAAAGGAAAGAGAATCAAGAAATGAGCAGAGAAGCATAAAATAAGATGAAATAAATAGATGAACATCAACAATAATGGTAATTCTCAATGAAATGAATAAAGCAAAAAGTGTTATCACAAACAGCACATTTGATGAATGAAACTATTGAACATTAATTGTGCTACCACCATGTCCGATTATTATCAAGTTACAAACGATAAATACACAATATAAAATTTAGATTGGTCAAGAGAATACTTTATTATTTAAATTTTACTATTGAATAAACATTTATTGAATTTTTATCGATCTCTGAAAAAATGCAAAAAAATGCAGCAGCATAGTGGCATCGAACCCACTACTATTGCCAAGTAACCGAAGACACTTCGCCACTACACCACCGCTCCACTTGTTCTTTCCCTTCAGGGAACAGACCATGAATCGTAAAATCGTTTTGACACAGAGCGTGTGAAACTTGACTGCGCCTGGGTCAAAACTTTGGACCATTTTTCTGGCTCGGCTATTGCGTGCCAGAATTTCTAGACTTCACACCTGATCTTATAATATGTTCAGCTATGCTTATGCAAAATTTTATACAGTTTGAAAAAAGCAAGCTGGGGTAGTTCCCTTGTTAGTTAATTTAACTTTTAAAAAAATGTGGACAATAGAGAACGACATGAGTCAAATGAATTAGAATAGCTTTACCCAATGCGTTTCGATAAAATTCTCATCGTTAGTGCGTCCTCTATTCACTCCAATAAGAAGAATCTCTTGCGAAAGGCATTGCACAATCGCGCTCAACTATTGTGCCAAGGGGGCGTGGCTTGGCGTGCACACTCACCTCTCACGTCCTGCGTCTCTCGTTGCCTTCCCTCTCTCATCCTCTCCTCTTTCCCTTTTGTCTCTCCTTTCAACTCTTATCTGGGGAACACCCTCTGTCAGTTAACATGCGAGAGCTTCTTCCAGCTGTTATGCTCCTTCTATATTTTCCCCTCTAGGCTTAGGCTCTGTTCTTCGTTATTCAAACTCACATTTCCACATCGGCTACGGCTGGTGGAGCTTCTTTATCTTGTTATCCTTACTTTGCTCAGATTATATTATATTGTTGGTGATTGATCTTTGATCTTTGTGACCTCCCGATTGCTCAGGACTATGGTGCGTCACTCGATCCGCGATGCGCGATGGTTGACTGGCGTGGAGCCGGTGCGGCGTTCGAAGCGAGAGCCGGGTGGTCCCGACCCGACAACCCTGACCACTGCTGATCATACGGTAGTCGGTGGTGGTACGGTAGGCGCACCGGCTCTGTGGAACTTTGACGAGATGATGAAGAATGCTATGGTAGAGGAGGACGGTGAGTAGGGCGCGTATTGATTATCGATTGATTGTTATTGATTTTTAAACTTTCTTTCAAGTTTTTTTTGCTCACTTTCTGCTACATTTATTATTTTGTAATGTAGGACAAATATGAGGCCGTTTGCGTAAGACTCGACTAAGTGCCGGCACAGTCAAAATATCAAATTTTGGGGATCGGGGTTCTCAAGGGTGCTGATGATGATGGTGATGTTCATTTTGCACCTACAGTAGCGACGAAAAGTATTCGCCACAAATTTTGCAATGTCATAACTTTTGACTCAGATGAGCAATCGGGCTCATCTTTTGGCAGTATACTATAGTACTAGTGTGCATCATATCCTACTCCCGTTGTTAAGATTCGTCGTCGTATTATTGTGTAGCGAGCCTGGAACCCCACTGTACTTACTCAGCGAAAATTATTTCCTCAGCCGGATTTTTCCGAGAGCTGATTTTAACCGTGCATGAACAACATTTACTGAGGAGTAGAATCCGCTATGTGATCGATCTGAGCTAATTCACTTCTGTGAGAAAATCGAAATTTCCGACACCCCTGAAATTGGGCAAAATTTTCATAACTCTGTGTTCAGTGAAGCTGCAGGATCCAAACTGGGCAGAGATGATAGCCTATGAGTGATGCAAAACCTCGCCGAGTATGAGCCCGATCGGGTGAATTTTGAGAAATTTCGAAAATTTATTATCCTCATTTTTTGAGATTCAGGAAGTACCTGGTCGGATTTATTTCGATCGAGTTCAACAGCATGATGTCTTCTATATATAGTAGATAACAGTTTACTAGTGTTTCACGAAATTTCGAGTTCTTTCAGAGAAGTTATGATTGGAGAAAAGAGGTAGAAAATAGTTAGCGTCTTTTTTCAGATTTTTTCCAAAAGTTTGCGACTTTGTTCGATTGGGCTCATACTTTGTCATGGCAATTATCATGAAGACAGAAGATGATCCCCTATAATAGAAAGGCCATTGATGATCTTTTTGTCACACAAAAATCATTTTAAATTTTTGGATGATCTGAAAAAATCGTGCCATAAATATTTTCTACCTCTTTTCTCCAATCATAACTTCTCTGAAAGAACTCGAAATTTCGTGAAACACTAGTAAACGGTTATCTACTATATATAGAAGACATCATGCTGTTGAACTCAATCGAAATAAATCCGACCATTTACTTCCTGAATCTCAAAAAATGAGTATAATAAATTTTCGAAATTTCTCAAAATTCACCCGATCGAGCTCATACTCGGCCAGGTTTTGTATCACTCATAGGCTATCATCTCTGCCCAGTTTGGAGTCTGCAGCTTCACTGAACACAGAGTTATGAAAATTTTGCCCAATTTCAGGGGTGTCGGAAATTTCGATTTTCTCACAGAAATGAATTAGCTCAGATCGATCACATAGCGGATTCTACTCCTCAGTAAATATTGTTCATGCACGGTTAAAATCAGCTCTCAGAAAAATCCGGCTGAGGAAATAATTTTCGCTGAGTAAGTACAGTGGGGTTCCAGGCTCGCTACACAATAATACGACGACGAATCTTAACAACGGGATTAGGATATGATGCACACTAGTACTATAGTATACTGCCAAAAGATGAGCCCGATTGCTCATCTGAGTCAAAAGTTATGACATTGCAAAATTTGTGGCGAATACTTTTCGTCGCTACTGTAGATCCACCGTTGTGACTAGATGACGTCGCGTTGAAATAGCGTTTTTAGTCATTTCTCGTCACACGATGATGCTAAAATTTACGGACTGTACCCTCCGGGGCAGAATTTGATGGAGATAACGCCTGTCTAATTCATTTTTCATGAAAATGTTTCATGAATTTTCAAAAATGGAATTTCTGTCAAAGGCAAAAGATATTGTTGCGAGATACATAGATCGGACCGCAATGGTTTCGGGATCCCATAGAAAAAATTTCGGCCAATTTGTGGCAGCGATTTTCGAGAAAATCAACTTTCAGTGTAGTCATTTTGCCATTGAACTGGAGGCAAGAGGCGAGAGAGTGTGGTCGTGCGAGAGAGCAGAGAGACACAATCCCGTCCACCCCCTTCCTTTCCATGCGGGTCGCCTCCCCTGCCACACTCTCTCGCCTCTTGCCTCCAGTTCAATGGCAAAATGACTACACTAAAAGTTGATTTTCTCGAAAATCGCTGCCTCAAATTGGCTGAAATTTTTTTCTATGGGATCCGGAAACCATTGCGGTCGGATCTATGTATCTCGCAACAATATCTTTTGCCTTTGACAGAAATTCCATTTTTGAAAATTCATGAAACTTTTTCATGAAAAATGAATTAGACAGGCGTTATCGCCATCAAATTCTGCCCCGGAGGGTACAGTCCGCAAATTTTAGCATCATCGTGTGACGAGAAATGACTAAAAACGCTATTTCAACGCGACGTCATCTAGTCACAACGGTGGATCTAGGTGCAAAATGAATATCACCATCATCATCAGCACCCTTGAGAACCCCGATCCCCAAAATTTGATTTTTTGACTGTGCCAGATTTCACTCATTTAGTTGATTCTTACGCAAGCGCCGTCATATATACTTACTTACATTGTTTGAAAGGAATGGATCATTATCATTTCAGAATCGGTGGTATTCTGCTCGTCGTGTGGCACGAATGTGCCAGGTGCCGAGAGGTGCGTCCCCCCTCCCTTTTCATTTCTCTCTCCTTGCCAATTACGCTATCGTTGTTTTCTGAATGACGATTTGCTTTTCATCAATACATATATTTATCGATACCTAGACATGTTATTTATTTATTTAATTAATCAATTACTTATTTTATTTATCATGAATATGTGGCAACATTTGAAACAAACCGTCAATGTTGTTCAACTAGTCATCAATATTTTCATTTACGATTACAATCAATCAATAATTCCAATCAATCAATATTATCAGATGGCAGCTGAGCGCCCACTACGGCTCTGGCTGGCATCGTGCCAACGTTCGTCGATGTCTGCGGGGCAAGGATCCCCTGGGAGAGGAGGAGTGGGAGGAGCGAGTGGAGGGAGAGGAGGAGGAACAGGATGGTGCAGGTATCATATAAATTAAACAATAGGAGTTATTAATCTAACCAGGGGAGCATGGAAACATAGGTAGAATGGCTAGGTTATAAGGTTTTAAAAATGCGGTCATGTTTTTCGGTTCTTTGGGAAATTTTGGCTCAAAATGCGATCGGGTTTTTCGATTTTTGTGTTTTTTTTGTGTTTTTTTTGGCTCAAAATGCAAAATATTAATGGGAAGATTGTAGAAATAGTCGTATGGAGATGAGAATGGACCGGGTTGGGAGGCAGAGTCAATTGCCATTCACTGAACCCGGTGATTCCTCGCAACATCACGGAGGGATAAGATGCTAGTAGCCAACATTAGCGATTCTTCTTTAATCTGCCGTTGCATCCCAATTAATTGATCATTAGCCAATATTGGTAATCAACATAGGTCGAATAGCTAGGTTTTCAAAATGCGGGCAGGGTTTTCGGTTCTTTGGTAAATTTTGGCTCAAAATGAGGTCAGTCTTGGTACTTTGTGACATACTTTTCGACCTATGGTATGTCTATTGATTTGGAACTGCTAGTTGTTCTGGAAAGACGGTTCCAGGAATATTTCTAGCGAGAGATTATCTGGAAGTATTCCGGGACGAATAGGAGGGAGAAAAAATGTGGAGAATAGTTTTCCTGTGTTATCTATCAGTTAACATGTCGATTGAATGATTGTGAAAGGTTGCATATTTGTATACGACTTACGATGTCGGAAAACATACAAAAATGACTTCGCCTTTTGTAATTGGAAGGTTTGTCGTAAATCATACATTGCCATACCATCGAAATGCTAGGATTGGCCCACTACATAAGGCCCATTTTAGGCCACTTGATGCGAAAAGAAGCTAAAAATGACCATTTTTAAGCGAAAAATAACGAATATTGTGAATCAACCCACTCTATTTCAAGAATTGGCCCAATATCTAAAAAATAAACGGCGAGGGTACTGAAAATGTATGACCGTAAATAGAGTTCGTACTGTGAGATTCTTGTCAGATTGTCAGACCACCTGCCGGGATGCCATTCACGTCAGAGCTCTCAATTCTTCTCCATTACCCTGTACCACTTCGGGGGGATTAACTATTGACCTCTTGATAAAACGTGTTTAAATAACTAAAATAAATTTTTTTTAAATTTCAGATGGTGCTCACTCATCGGACGACGATTCGGATTCGTCGACGGACGTCGAGTGTGGTGACTACACCACGGCGACGAGCGGAGGCGCCCGCGCCTACTTTGTCCACGACGCCGCCGTCTACTCGGTGTACTCGGCGCTGCTCCGAGATGGCGAGGTACGGTAGGGACACACACCATAAATATGGCAGTTACGGTAGAGACACTATAAATGGAAGGGTTACGGCAATGATAGCATAAATTAGATGATTACAGTATTGCGGTTTCTGTAGTCGACCTGACCTAGCAAGGTACGGTGACATAATTATCGTGGTCATCTATGAGACTATAGTAGAGTATCATGTATTCTTGTCCTTATCCTATGTGCCTAACCTGCATAATATGATATATCTTCTCGTTTTTGATCCGTATAGAGAAGATAAATATATTATTATTATTATTATTATTATTATTATTATTATTATTATTATTATTATTATTATTATTATTATTATTATTATTATTATTATGTGTTTCAACTACAGACATCCGTGCCGTCGACATTGACGTTCTTCTCTCGGCCCCTGAACTGCGCCATCATCCTGCTGGCCGGAGGACACTTTGCAGCTGGAATATTCGAGAAGTAAGTGAGAATGGGTCAACTAGGGTGTGCGTTGGGGCAGACTTGGGCGCGGACACTTGCCTTGGCACTTGTGGAATTGGTGTATCTTGGGACATAACACGTAGCAGAGAGTAGTCTTTATTAAGAGAGCCAAGTGTGTGAACCATACGTGGGCGGGCATTGCCACTGGAAATGAAGGGTCGGGCGCAAAAATCGGGGGGTCGGAAGCAAAAAATGGAGCATTTATACATCATTTTGAGTAATTTTTTTGGAAAATCGGGGGGTCGGGTGCCAAAAATCGGGGTGTATTGCCGCTAGCGGCAGTGGTGCTCACGTATGGTGTGAACTGCCTTCAGTGGAGAAGTGACCAAGAAGTGAATGGTATTCTAGAAAGCCACGTTGTTTTGATTCTTTCATACAGCCCTGTATGCCTCCCCATAATGCACACTCGATTGTAGAATTAATATAGTGTTCAGTCATCCTGTTGATTAGATGTTTCAGAACCATTTGAAGGGAGGGTGTATCGCGTTTTTACGCAATGGAATGTTCAAAATGAATTTAATTTTCAAATTCTTTATTATTATTATTATTATTATTATTATTATTATTATTATTATTATTATTATTATTATTATTATTATTATTATTATTATTATTATTATTATTATTATTATTCAATCGCAGTGATCGTTTGGTGGTACATCGTGCCATCCATCGCTACGTGGTGAGAGCGAAGCAGGGCGGCGCCCAGTCTGCCAATGACAAGTCGAAGGGAAATGCGAAGAGTGCTGGAGCCAATCTGAGACGGTAGTTTATTTTATTTTTTTATTGGAGAAAGGTATATTAGTGCGGATTAATAGATACCTGACTAATGTGTAGGTGTTGAAGCGGCAAATTGACGGGTTGATTTGGGGCATTGTTTGGTTTTGTTTGAAGTGGTTAAGATGCCCGGTTACATCGGAGTCATCCACAGTGAAGAATTAGTTGCGACGTTCTACATGTCGATTGAACTTTGATCTTTGATCTTTGTGGTTTGATATTTGATCTGTTGTAGATACAACGAGCGCGTGATGCGTGAGGAGATTCGAGGAGTGCTCGCTAAGGTTATCCATTTAATTATTTTAAAAAAATTCAATTTAATTAAATTATTTTTCAATTGAATTATTCTACAATTAACTATTTGAAACCGTGTAATTCTATACTCCAAACATGACTGGTAAAAAAAATTAGGAAAAATAGATTACATTTCTCTGCTAAAAGTCTCATCTTTGGCCAATTATGCGTATTTGCACCGAAAAATTTCGAAATTTGTATTTCTATGCAATCAATAGTCATCCCAATGGACCATCTTTGTATTTTGCATCATTTTCCTCGCTTCTATCGTATTATGTTGCGATTCCCTTCTGGCCTACTGATCGGTGCATCGGCGCATCTGGTTGGTGCATCTACTTTGGCCCTGTAGTGCCGCGTGAAATCAACGGGATGATATGTGACTGGGGGTGGGTTGACAGAGGGTATTCTCCATCCCGATAATAATAATGATATTGACCATATAAAATACACTTGCTTATTTGGTACGAGAGTAGCCAAACGCTCCCACAAGAGACTTTCGTGTTTTGCATGGTTCAGAAACTATGCCGATCTCTTTCATATATAACATAGCGCGCGGCGAAGGTCAGCCTGGTTTGAGTGAGGCAGCGGAGAGACAATCGAGAGGCGGGGCGAGATGTATAAGGCTACATCTCGATCGCCTCTCGATTGTGACTTCCGTTCGTTAGCACCATTTGTCATTTTCTTATGCAAGTACATTTTATACGCACAATAATAACAATATACATATACATAGACCAATGACTCCTGATATAAGTTAATTATTTATTATTATTATTATTATTATTATTATAATTAAATATTATTATTATTATTATTATTATTATTATTATTATTATTACTATTATTATTATTATTATTATTATTATTATTATTATTATTATTATTATTAATGTTCAGGAATGGCTGATCCATCTGGCGGCCACTCCGCTTATTTTTCTCCGCTGCGCCTCCTATCAGCGGGGCATATTCGTGTCGGACGACGATGCCGACGCGCCCATCAGGAAGGGTGATGCCAGATTACGGTAGGTGACTACGGTATTCTAGACTACGGTAGGTGATATGGTGGGTCAGACTACGGTAGGTGACTGCAGTGTTCTTTGGTCTGTGAATTGCCCCGACACTTCGCGTTTATGTGAGTATCCCTATTTGAGGCAAAATTGCGTGAAAAGTACCGAAATTTCAATGAAACCCTCTCTTAAAATGAAAAAAACGGGTGTATTGATCCTATGGGATATCCGGGGATCATCTATGATGGTACTGATTACTGTAAGTGATGGTCATTAATTGTAATTTACATTTTTTTCCATTGGAACATCTTATTATTATTATTATTAAATAATAATATTATTATTATTATTATTATTATTATTATTATTATTATTATTATTATTATTATTATTATTAATGGGTCACGGCATCTGTAGCGATATGAAATGGTTCCACGGATCCTTGATTGCACTAATATTGAATACTGATTAATTGGCATGGAATGGGGTAGATTAAGAAATGTTTTATTATGGTTTGTGAGTTTAAAGAGTAAAGAGCAGGCGCGATCGCTAATGTTACCTACTAGCATTTTTATCCCTCTTTGGTGTTGCGAGGAATCACCGGGTTGAGTGAATGACAATTGACTCTGCCTCCACTCGATCTATTCCCACCTCGATACGATTCTTTCTACCGCCTTCCTCCCCATCATATTTTGTTTGATGACTGGTCAATCAATACCACCTACCGTATCCTAGAAGCTGTCATATTCAGGACAATTCCGTTCGAGACCAAGCGACCTCTCGTCGATGAGGTCAAGCGTACATGGGAGCGGCTGGGCGAGGTGCACGAGCATGGATCGATCGAGGTTTGTAGTTTGATCAGTCCATTTTGTAGTTTGATCAGTTCATTTTGTAGTTTGATCAGTCTAATTTGTAGTTTGATCTTTGAACTTTTGCAGGACTTTGAGAAGGAAATGGAGGAGAGACGAGAGCGCGCTCGGAGAAGGCAGACAGCGCTGCAGAGAAAGGGACGAAGGGATCAGAAGGACAGTGAATGGACTGTCGATGATGAGGTAGGGATACGGTAGCAATTGAATTAGACATACGGTAGTCATTGATCGTAGGGATACGGTAGTCATTGAATGTACAGTAATTTACGTCAGGTTACGGTAAGTAATTAACGATTACTCTTTCTGGTCGAGAAACCTGAGGAAACCTGAAAAGGTCCCGAAAAGCTTTATGATATTTTTTGTGGAACCTCTAGCTTTTCCTGCATGTTTTTGCTGCCATTTTAAGGGTCCTGAAATTTTATAGCTTATACCTTTATCCACTGTAGTTAATTTAATTAATTGTTAATTAATAATTAATTGTCAGAAAGCGGCTGAGGAGGACGAGAGACGGCGAGAGGAGCGGAGACTAAAGAGAAAAGAGATGAAGGTTGGCTTCTTATTATCCTATTTTGTATTGATTTTTTCGGATTTGTTTATCGATTGATTCTTAGTTTTCTTCTTCCCAGGAGCAGATTCGTCGTGAGACGATCGAGCAGAAGAAGGCCGCTGACCCACATCCCGATGTGACGTCAGAAATGAGGTATGCGATCTTTGATCTTTGTAGTTTGATCTTTGATCTCTGACATCATTCAGACAGTCCATCTATGCTGCCGTACGTGACAATGACGGGGAGGGCCTGCGGCGACTGTTGGGTGGGGATGACGAGATGAAGGAGGTATACGGTAGTTCTGATTTCGTTTCGAGAGAAGGTTACGGTAGGGTTATTGCGGATATCGATTATGTTCCCGACGGGACTTATGTTGATGATAACAATCCTGCACGAATCTTTGTGTGCTTAACGCAAAGTAAAAGTATTTTAGGGACGTTCGTTCGCATTCTTCTTATCTTCTGATCTTTGATCTTTGACCTCTACTTGATCTTTGATCTTTGATCTCTACTTGATCTTTGATCTTTGATCTTTGACCTCTACAGACTCTTCTCAAGTACGTTCGCACTGTGCGTCTTCCGCCCTCTGACAGCAGCCTGCTGCACGTGGCTGCACAGCGAGGTGCTGATCAATCGATAAAGGTACTGTAGTTACCGTATCCTTTGGAACTGTAATTACTTGCATCGTACACGATAATAGTAATTGTATTCACCATGGAATAGGTAAACGTGAGATGAACAATACATGAACGATGGATAATGATTTGGGGATATACATCACGTATTGTTGCGCTATTGCTTACTGTTAATTATGTGCTACATTAAGATTCATTTGATACTGTAGGTTACTGTAGCCTGGGATACTGTAGATTATGTACAGTAATCCACACTGCGCTTTCAGTACCTTCTCTCGCTGGAGTGCTCAGCGGCAGTGAAGAATGCCGATGGTCTGGTGCCGTACTCGGTTTGTGATTCGAAGCTCACTCGGGCGATCTTCTCCCAGTGGAGAGCGGACAAGGTACGGTAGATTATGCAACGGTAGATGAACGCTGCCCATTATCGATTTCTTGATTGATTTGAACATATATGACTCAGGAGGCGGAAGAGGAAGATGAGGAGGACGATGGTAACAAGGAAAAGAAGAAGGAGAAAATTCAGTGGAATATGACCCAGGTAGTTTGATGTTTCTCACTTGTGATATGAAGTAGAGCAAAAGTAATGAGAGAATGTTTTAAAGTAGGTTGTATTGTAAGAGAAACTATTCAATGACTAGTGTATCTATAATCAAATTCGATCCAGTGTTTCGGCCCTGGTCCTAGACACTGGACCTGCCCAAGGGATGACATTCTTGAGGTTCAATTTGTTCGGGGTATGCTATGGTAATTAATAAACCATTTCATCTGAATACTCTCACGATTCATGAATGAGAGAGTGTGGAAAGAGCGGAGAGTATATGTAAATATCACATTTTGGTATTTACATTCACATTTTTTCATTACAGCAATTTTATCAGCTGGCTCATTAGGGTTCTCCAATCGTGTCGTGCTAGTTGCATGAATTGAGAAAAAGCGATCTTACAATTATTTATTTATTTAGTAATCTGGTGTGTACTTATCAACGATAACTTTTTTTCTGAACTTTTATTTTCCCCAGATTCCGCTGCCGGTAGAGAAGAGCGCTGCGCAGCTAGCGAAGGAGGCAGAGAGGAGGAAGGCTAAGCGAGACAGGACAAAGGTATACTGTGGGTATACGGTAGATAATACTATAGCCGGGATGGTACGGAGGTTACTGTAGACCAATCATGGCTGGATTGAAATTGGTGAGCCATTATGCAAGAAACGATGAATGACTATGTTAGTCTTGTGCTTGGTTATAGCTTATGAAGTGTTGGGTCATCTAGATCTAGTCTATAGACCGATAAACTAGGTGACCCACTCCTTCGTAAACTATGGCATAACCAAGCACAACACTAACATACTATGCACACTATGGAGATATCACAGTATACCATCTCAGATCGATTTTACAAGGGAACTATTTAACCTTACCACAAAATTCTCTAGTTTTGATACCTTGCTGTAATTCTACATTTACATCTATCTACATTTAGATTTGCATCAAGGTATCAAAACTACAGTACAGCCCGGTCGTGTTTTGTACACATTCTGCGCTGCGCTCCGCTGCGGGGCGCATTTGGACGACATCATTTTTCTCCTTTGTGTATGCATTTTTTTTGAATTCTCAAAGTCTTAATCATGAGTTTCCGTGATAAAAGTTCTTTTAATGACTAAAGAAACCGAAACAAAATCTTTGTTAATTAGAAAAAACAATTAAAAAGACAAATCACAAAGGTCCGAAAATGGTGACTATTACGATCGCCGTAAGACCTAATTTAAAATTCACAGTACCCATCATTTTCGGACCTCTGTGATTTGTCTTTTTAATTGTTTTTTCTAATTAACAAAGATTTTGTTTCGGTTTCTTTAGTCATTAAAAGAACTTTTATCACGGAAACTCATGATTAAGACTTTGAGAATTCAAGAAAAATGCATACACAAAGGAGAAAAATGATGTCGTCCAAATGCGCCCCGCAGCGCAGCGCAGAATGTGTACAAAACACGATCGGGCTGTACTGTAGAGAATTTTGTGGTAAGGTTAAATAGTTCCCTTGTTAGTACTATATACTGTTAACTTGATTCATATTTAGGCAAAGCAAAAGGTGAAGAAGGAAGAGGAGCGAAAGGAGGCGGAAGAGCAGGTGATATCATGTTTCATACTGTTTATTTAGAGTTTGATTTGTGTGGGCTTCTTGCTCGAGCTGTTGTTCCGTGCTTTCCTATAAAGTAAAAGTTATCTTTATTTCTTTGTGAACTTACAAATCGGAATATTTTATACCAATATAGCAGAGCTTGCGTATTTTACGAAGCTATTAAATTATTGATTTTTTTTATATTTTTAAATAATGCAATCTGCAGGCAAAGAAGGCGGCGTATCTCGCCCTCTCGGATCGCGAGAAACGAGCGCTTGCGGCGGAGGCACGAATGGCCGCCATGACCTCCTGTGTCGTGCGATGCTTCCAGGTTACTTATTGTGACTTACGACTTAGGGACTTAGCACTTACTTAGTTGTAACTTAGCTTATTAGGGCCTGTATTTAGGCATTGTCGTATGTGGCAACCGTTGATTACTTGTTCATATGCTAGCATATACTTCTGAAATACTGATTAAGTTGATATCCAACCGATAATTGATGATCAATACGCGTGAATGTATTTATTCTTGCAGTGTGCGGCTACCGTAACCGGGACGCCCTTTGAGTACGGTGCCAATCGATTCTGCTCCACCGCATGCGTAGCCAACCATCGAGCCAAGAATACTGTATAAGGCAGATTATCGATTAGTATCCATCTTGATCTATCGATTTCTTTGTATCGATTGATCAAACCTACAGTAGCTTAATTTACTATTTCTGCTTTCTGAAATATGGTTGTACATGCGCTAGATGTATTGCCTTTGTCGTTGTTTGCTTTTCTTGTTTCGATAAATTGAATTTCCATTAATTTAAATGATTTTTAAAATATTTTCGGTGATGCAAATGTCCTTTCTGGTATTTTTGTTTACATCTTAAATTTTAATCCGATTTGAATAAACCAAGAATATCATGTTACTTTTTGTTGCCGATTGTGCCTTTGCTGGTTTCGAATTTCGATTAAATGTGATAAAGTGTTGATTTTTGGTTATATTGTTTCGAGTTGTCTCGGTGTATGAAACGTCAAGTCGTAGTGAAATTACATTTAGTGGCGGTTTTTGTTATAAATTATTATTTTTAAAAAAAGTTCTTCACTTGCATTGCGCCCGAAATAAATCTCTGATATTGTGATGGGCGCGAAACGCGAATTCACCTGCCCCTCATTGCCAATTGTTTCTCCATTGCGATAATGGATTTTGAATAGTCAATACAATATACTGATTACAGTATGCGGCTGTCGACACTTCTGCGATCGGCAGCTAATTCTATGAATTCATCATTAAGGTACCGTAGTCTTACAGTATGCATCGTTAATCCACCGTAATCTGTTACAGTAATCTGCTTGTGATTTCTTTAGCTGTACTATGTATAACCTCAAGAGCAATGCGAACGCACTCCCTATCTCCCCATTGTTTATTTATTTTTTAAATATGAACAAGCAATGATTCAAATGGGGACTTGAATTGAGAGAATGATAATGATGCAAGAGTTAAATGAACCGTACGCTGAAAAAACGAATTCCCTAGCTAAGGACCCCAATGAACTCATTCCCAATCATATAATGGTCATATATCATATAAGGGGATATATTTTCCGTATATGACTGGGAATAGGGAATTTTCGAAAAGCTAGGAGAATTTTTGTGAGTGTACAATAAAAAGATCCGCTTCACCCGCATTACCCGTTTACCCGTCATTGATCTGTGAAGGATCCATGCCATGACCCACCGCACCAATGTGCGAATGTGATAGAGATTATTATTATTATTATTATTATTATTATTATTATTATTATTATTATTATTATTATTATCCGTTCAGGACCAAGTCCGCCCAGCAGCTGGCGTTCCTGGACGCCGATCATTGCATTGTAGTGGATGAGAACGATCGAATTGTGGGCGGAGCCACGAAAAGAGAAGTGCATCATAGAAGCACGAGTGAGTGAACGGGGGTCGAAGAATGGAAGGTTACGGTATACCCGGATTGTTCAAATTACGGTAGCTACAAAGGGTACTGTAGTTTTGGGTTACGGTATATTTGTGCTATGTATGCTCCAAAAGTCTATTGTTATAACCCAAACTGCACATTAGCATACACATTTGCATTTGACCACATTACCCTATTCTATGCTAATGACACGTCATCGTAGTTGACGTGCTGTCTATATTGGTCATTCCTTCATTCTATTCTAGTTCAACCCTTTGTACCGGTGGTACTGTTCTCTCTCTTAATAAAGTCTCTATTCTACTATACGAGTTGTGCCTAAGGACATAACATTTGGCGACCAGGATCTTTGACGAGCTAACGTAAGTCTTATTCTTTCTCGTTTCTTTTCTTTTCTTCTTCATTTCGTCACTTCTGTTCTGCGGTGATAAGGTCCACTTTGTGAGGACCTTATCAAGTTCTACTCTTCGGTGATACTACCTGCTTCGTGAGGGTAGTATCAAATCGTCTCTTCGGTGGTAATACCTGCTTCGTGAGGGTATTATCAAATCTCTGTGTGGAACTGCTTCACGTACTTTGTGAGCGTGGCAGTGTACAAACTTTGTGATTGTACGTCTTCTCTGTGGAAACTGCTTCACGTACTTTGTGAGCGTGGCAGTGTACAAACTTTGTGATTGTACGTCTTCTTGTGGATTCTGTGTGGTACTTTGCAAGAAGTACGCCGAAGGCTATCGCGAATTATTCTTTGAGCTAAGTGTACTCAAGTAATTCGTAGTAAGGATGCCTGGAGAAGGAGAAGTGAAGCCGGAAGTCACGATGGCAACTGTAATGGAGATGTTTATGAAGATGCAGCAGGATTTCATGAGTAAGCAGGAGGAGCAGAATAAGAAGAACAATGAAATACTCGAGATGTTAGCGAGTAGAGAGACAGTAGTTGTTAATGGAGAGATTAAAAGTCAGGTCACTCAAGGACCATCTATTGATGCGATGGAAGCTCGCATTGTAGAATTCGACTATGATGCTGATGATTGCACATTCGATAACTGGTATGATCGTTATCGAGACTTCTTCGAGTATGATGCAAAGCATTTGGACGACTGTAACAAAGTCAGAATACTATTGCGTCATCTGAGTGTGAAGTGCAATGCATTGTATCGTGATCACAAAGCACCCGATGATGTGATGAAATTATCGTTCGATGATACGATAAAGGCACTCAAGGCTCTGTTTGGCAAGAAAGAAACAGATTTCGAACTGCGTGTTCGATTCTTCAAACTGAGCATGGCTATGAATGGTAGTACGGATGTGATGGAATTCGCTTCTGAAGTGAATCGTTTGTATCAGAAAGGCAATCTGAAGGATATTAAGGAGGATCAGATGAAGATCACGATGTTCCTTGCTGGATTGGATTTGCCTAAACTGAAGTCGATACGTACCCAACTATTCAATGCTGTTAGTCAGAAGTCCGATATCACATTCAAAGAGCTTCTAGAAAGATATTCGTCGTTGAGAGCACTAGAGCGTGAAGTCTCAGCGGTTAAGACGAATGCAGCCAATATGGTCAGAGGATCTGAAAATGATAAGGGAAAGAATAGTAAGAAGCCCAAGACCGAGAGATCAAATGCCAATGTGAAATGTACACATTGTAGCAAGAATGGTCATACTGAAGAGAGATGCTGGTTGAAGCATCCTGAAATGAGGCCGAAGAAGAAGCCAAGGAAGAATCACTCAGTACAAGTGAAGGATTGCAATCAGATTGAAGGCAATCGTGTGTACGTGAATGTATCCATGGATGGAACACAGATGGAGTGTCAACTTGACACAGGATCTGATCTGACGCTCATCTCGGAGGTTGACTGGAAGGAGATGAAGAATCCTAAGTTGGTTACTGCTCCATGTGCCGTGTCATGTGCAAACGGACAAGGTATGAAGATCCTCGGCAAGTTCCGCAGTAGAATGCAATACTGTGGCAAGGAGTGTGACGCATGGGTCCACGTCACCCCAAGACCGATTCGACTAGTCGGCAATGATGTATTCTTCAAGCTAGACTTGAAGCGAGCATTCTCGGATGAGAATGATGAAACGGTGATTGCACACATCAAGTCAGGAGACTACGCAGCATGGGTAAAGGATGTCTTCCCAGAAGTCTGTGAGCCTGGACTGGGGACGTACAACAAGTCTGCAGCTAAGTTGTACCTGAAACCGGGCGTGAAGCCGGTGTTCCGTAACAAGCGGCCAGTGCCGTATGCCAGCCAGCAGGTGTGTGATGAAGAAATCGATCGATTGTGTGATATGGGAGTGATCTCTAAGGTAGAACACTCGGAGTGGGCGGCTCCGTTCTTGCTAGTCGCAAAGAAGAATGGTGCAAAGAGATTGTGTGCCGACTTCAAGACAGGATTGAATGACTGTCTGGAAGATTGCACTCATCCGCTCAAGCTGCCGGAAGACATATTCGCCTCATTGAATGGTGGAACAGTCTTCTCCACGATTGATTTCTCGGATGCGTACCTCCAAGTTGAAGTAGACGAAGAAGCCAAGAAGCTCCTCGTGATCAATACGCATCGTGGTCTGTATCAGTACCGTAGATTACCGTTCGGTGTTAAGCCTGCTCCAGGTATATTCCAGTCTATAATGGACCAGATGTTGACAGGAATGAGCAGGACAGTGGCATACTTGGATGATGTCATTGTAAGTGGAAGGACGAAGGAAGAGCACGACGAGAATCTGATGAGAGTTCTCGAGAAGATTCGCGATTCTGGATTCAGAATCCGACCTGAGAAATGTGCATTCGGACAGAATGAAGTCCACTTCCTTGGATTCATCGTGAATGAATCTGGACGTCACCCCGATCCCAAGAAGGTGTATGCACTCAAAGAGATGCAAGTACCCAAGGATGTTGCTCAACTGAGATCGTTTCTCGGAGGAGTCAACTACTATGGAGCTTTCGTGAAGAATATGTCGGAGCTGCGTACTCCGCTTGATCGATTGCTGAAGAAGGATGTCAAGTTTGAATGGACTCCTGTGTGCCAGAGAGCATTCGAGAATATCCGAAAGGCTATTAGTGCTGAGACTGTGCTAGCGCACTACGATCCGAATGAGGATATCGTTGTTGCTGCTGACGCAAGCCAGTATGGTATTGGAGCTGTTATCAGTCATCGCTACAAAGATGGAACTGAGAGACCGGTGATGTATGCATCAAAGCGCCTTAACGGTGCTGAGGAGAAGTACTCGCAGATCGAGAAGGAAGGTCTCGCGTTGACTTTCGCTCTGAAGAAGTTCCACAAGTATGTGTATGGAAGGAGATTTCTCCTACAGACTGATCACAAACCATTGTTAGCGATATTCGGATCGAAGAATGGAATCCCTGTGCATTCTGCGAACAGATTGCTCAGATGGGCAATATTCATGTTGAACTACGATTTCAAGATCGAGTACGTGAACACGAAAGATTTCGGAAAAGCTGATATGCTTTCCCGATTAATGTCTTCGTTCACGCGAGAAGATGAAGACATGGTTATTGCTCATGTGACAATGGAGGAGGACATTGAAGAAGTCCTGCGCCAAGGAGTGAGGGCAATGCCCATTACTGTCACTGATATTCAATCGTCTACATTGAATGATGAAATTCTTCTGAAGGTGAAGCAACATCTGGATGACGGATGGCCTCCAAAGCCGCCGAAGGATCAGACTATGCTACCGTACTACCTGAAGAGAGAATCTATTTCTTCTGTGAATGGATGTTTGATGTTGGCAGAAAGAGTGATCATTCCTGCAAGATTGAGAGAAGCAGTCATGAAGGAACTGCATCGAGGACATCCAGGCATGGTACGTATGAAGGCTCTTGCTCGTTCATATGTATACTGGCCAGGCATTGATAAGAATATCGAGAGCCTAGTAAGATGTTGTGAAGGTTGTGCAAGTGCTGCTAAGAATCCATCTAAGGCTGAGCCAATTAAATGGCCAGTTACGAGTCGACCAATGGAGCAAGTCCATATGGATTTCGCCGGTCCAATGAAGGGACGTTACTACTTGATCATTGTGGATGTTCATAGTAGATGGCCAGAGGTCGTGACAATGGAGAGGATTACGGCTGATGCAACCGTCACAGCATTGAGAGACTTCGTATCAAGATACGGTAGTCCGGAGACAATAGTTTCTGATAATGGAACTCAATTCAAGTCTGAGAAGATGAGAGCATTCTGTATGGAGTATGGAATCAATCACATGTTCTCGCCACCGTATCATCCGCAGAGTAATGGACAGGCTGAACGCTTCGTGGATACGTTCAAACGGTCACTGTTGAAGATGAGAGGAGAAGGCCCGGAGGATGAGAACGTGCAGAAGTTCTTGATGATGTACAGATGCACTCCAAACAATCAACTGAAGACGTGTACTCCAGCGGAGATCTTCCTCGGAAGGAAAATGAGATGTCGCCTCACTCTCATGTCGCCCAGGGAGGGAGAGGATAGAGCAGTGAATGAGAAGGTGACAAGAGCGTTCGCTGAAGGAGACACCGTGTATTATCGTGATCGAGATGGACCGAATCACGAGAAATGGACTGAAGCCGTAGTGCTCAGAAGGAAAGGAAATGTGATCTACGAGATCCAGAGATTGGATGGTAGTCATGTGACTGCTCATGCGAATCAATTGAGGAGGAGATGGATTGAGGATTGTGATCCTCTGAGTGTCTTGTTGGAGAGTTTCAACGTTCCCGCCGACAACGTGGTCGATAGCAACGTCCAGGTCGAGCCCGCCAAGTGCAACGTCACGCCGTCTGCCGCTGATGCCGTCGATACTGATGCTGATGCCGATGCCGTCGTCGTGCCCACGAACAATGTGGAGAACAACAACACGAAGACAAATCCTAAGCCCACCGTAGTTAGACCCGGTCCTACCAGGCCAGCCCGTAATAGACAACCACCATCTCGCTTAAACATTTCATCCACTAGAGGTCAAACCTACCATTGATTCGTTCCTCCAATGGTTTCTCTATTATTGATCGTTCATCCTATCACATTATTGATACTGTACTATATGATTATGTTCATATTATTGTTGTCAGATATGCCCTAGTTCATATCTTGGGGCGGAGGTGCTATGTATGCTCCAAAAGTCTATTGTTATAACCCAAACTGCACATTAGCATACACATTTGCATTTGACCACATTACCCTATTCTATGCTAATGACACGTCATCGTAGTTGACGTGCTGTCTATATTGGTCATTCCTTCATTCTATTCTAGTTCAACCCTTTGTACCGGTGGTACTGTTCTCTCTCTTAATAAAGTCTCTATTCTACTATACGAGTTGTGCCTAAGGACATAACAATTTGCATTTGCAAATTACGGTAGATACAACAGGGTACTGTAGTTTTGGGTTACGGTATATCCGCATTGTTCAAATTACGGTAGCTACAAAGGGTACTGTAGTTTCGGGTTACGGTTTATCCGTATTTTTCAAATTACAGTAGCTACAACAGAGTACTGTAGTTTTCAACATCGATGGCTCTGTACGTTATATGATCGGGGTTACTGTACTGTGTTTCCCTGAATCAATTATCGATTTATTGCTCAAGTTTGCAGTTCAACTACACCGAGCCTTCAGCGTGTTCGCCTTTACGCCCAGCAAGCAACTCATTCTCCAGAAACGAGCCGCCAGCAAGGTATACGGTAGATGTATTGATTGGAGGGGCAATGCTTCGTAGTTTGTAACGTAGTTTTCGTCTGATCGTTTGCCCTTCATTTAAAACTGCCTGTAAATGAGTACTGTAGTTGATTGTTTCGGTTTCTTTCCAATATTTATTTTTTTCGTCATTATTATTTATTATTATTATTTTTATTATTATTATTATCATTTTTTGTCATTTGCAGGTAACCTTCCCCTCTTTGTGGACAAACACCTGCTGCAGTCATCCGCTGACGGGCATGACCGTAGACGAGACCGACGGAGAAAAGGGTACGGTAGTCGGGCCGGGTGATGGTATACGGTATTTAACACTGTGGTACGGTAGGATACGATTATGAAGGTGCCCTAGATGATGCCAGGGAAATGAATTGTTGTGAGCGTGTTAACTGTCTTTTCACGCCACAGCTGGTAATTTGCGGCGCCGTGAAATCTTTTGAATTAAAAGACTTTGGCTTTTATACTTTTGGATGGAACTATAATATAAATCAACTTTTATTTTTTCCAAACACTCAACGATCCTTGAACGAAATGGATTGAGAAATGGAGGGACATTTAATCTCCCTTTAAATTCGATCACTGACATTGCAGGCGTGATGAAGGCAGCCGTGCGGAAGCTCGATCACGAACTGAATCTGGCCGGAGTGACCGACACGGAGTTGATGTGCATGGGACGATTCCTGTATAAGGTACGGTAGAGATGGGCGCATTGATATATCTTCTATTCTCGTCTTGGATTTGTTTCTTACTTTTTAAACGTTTACTAAGGCTTTATGAGTGAAACATTAGCTGTTTCAATTGACCTCTGGTCTCGGCTAGTGATTGATAATGTCAGGTAACGTAGCACACGTGATCATTGCTCTGATATTGTATGGTTGATCTTTGGTCTCGGCTAGTGATTGATACTACCCGGTAAAGTAAAGTGCTAAGCGTGATCATTATTCTGATACTGTACGATTGATCTTTGATCTTTGCAGGCTGCGCCAGAGGGCGTTGAATGGGTGGAGCACGAGCTGGACTATGCGCTGGTGCTACGATCGATCGACGAGAGCCGAGTGGCGTCCCCCAACGACGATGAGGTATACTGTAGTTGAGTTATTGATTGAATCGAACAGTAGTCCTTGCACCTGAGTTACGGTAGTCGATGAATTACCAATACTATTCTGTTTTGCAGGTTGAATCGGTGAGATTTGTTGGAGAGGAAGAGTTGAACGAATGGATGAAGAAGGGTGAGCGAGATATCGATTGATTTAGAAATTATTGATTAATTTTTATTGCACATACTGATACTTTGGTTTGATTCTTGGAATGTATAGCAGTTTTGTACTATGAAGTCAATAATCCTTGATAATCGATCGATAATCAATATATCGATCATTTCAGAGCCCACCCAATTCTCTCCGTGGTTCACGCACTTCTGCCAGATCGGCGTTCTATCTCAATGGTGGGCAAGACTCAACGATACGCAAGCACTCCAGGCACTGAAGACGAACGCTATTACACGAATGAACTGACTCCTGCGACGATTGTTGGGTTACGGTAGCATCTCGCTTAATATTGATTTATGTTCGTCCTAATATGTGATTTTCGATCGTGCACTCCGTTATTACTTTGTATATGGGTAAATGAAATGAATATAAAAAGTATTGCTTTTATTCAGAAATTATGTACAGATTAACTAATTTACAATTTGTATAGTGTACATATCTAGAGATATTGAGCTACAACTACCGTGATGATAAAGGTCAAAGATCAAAGTTCAAAGTAAATTATACGTCTATAAAGAGTTTAAAGGAACACAATCACTACTCTAGATAATCAACTATTACACGTTTCTTGTTTGAATTTTTCCTATTCTTCTCTAAAATGGCCAAATATGATGGCTATGAACAGCGTGGAACTCATCAATGTGCTGCTCCTGAAAGATCAAGGATCAACTTAGACCAGAGACCAAAGATCAAGGATTACCTAAGATCAGAGATGGAAGAGACTTACAGTTACTGTATCTACAGTACATTACGTCCTTGTTCAGTTGCACCACGTTTCGGGTTTTTTTCTCCATTTTTCAGTAATTTTCGAATTAATTTTCACATTAAATTAATTCTCACTATTTCCCATGGCGAATATACATTTTTTATTTGCTCAATAACTTCTACATGTGATTGCACACTTTTAGGAAACCTCGCGATCACAACCAATGAAATCTTAAAAAAATTTATTCATCGATGCGGCATGATGCGGCACGCAGCGGGCCGCGGGGGGCCGCGTTTAGGGAGCGCGAACGTGCGGGACTGTATATGCACGTCGATGAAATGGGCATGAATATATTCGAGCGGGAAATGCTCAATGTGAGTTCTAGCATGATCTTTGATCTCTGATCTCAGGCACATCTAACACTGCGCAAGGAACTCTGCTCAATCAATCGATTAACGAGCCAATAGTAGCTTAAATCACCGGTAGATCAATCGAAATAAAGCCATGGTCAATCGATAACTCTCAGGATTGGGACTGGCATCTGCTCAGAAGCTATAGTCTACGCATGCGCGGTTATAAATGACAGCTATAAGGTCCATTCCCCCGACCCGGAGCATTCGTGTTGCCGTCAATTTATTACTGCTCAAATAGCAATAGATAACTAATGCTGCTATTTTACGAAGAACAAAACAACTAATCTTATTAATATTGATTGTCTGGCTGACGATGTTGATGCTACCTAACTTCATTGTGTGATTTAGATGATTACTGTAGATTACGGTAGTTAGGGGGAAATTCAATTTATTGATTGTCTGATTGGCTTATTGATTTTCTGTAATTTATGCTGCTAATTTATGCTGCTTGTAAGTTCCTGAAATTCGTTTTATTGATTTCTTGAGCCAGTATATTGATTTATCCAATAGTTATTGGGACGAAAATCAATCAATCCTTCCCTAAATTTCATAGTTTTCTTGTTGTTTTCCTGGTGGCCCACTACTGTTGGGTCTCGTGACAGAGCCAATTTACCGATACCATAAGCGGAAGGAAAAGGCTCGGCCAAATAGTGTCCATCACCAATATCTACCCCAATCCCAACAGGAAAACTACTAGAAAACTATGAAAACTAGGAAAGGATTGATTGATTTTCGAGCCAAAAACTATTGGAAAAATCAATATACTGGCTCAAGAAATCAATAAAACGAATTTCAGGAACTTAGCAGCATAATCTACAGAAAATCAATAATCTAAAGATCAGAAAATCAATAAATTGTATTCCCTTAACTACTGTAATCAACAGTAATCGTCTAAATCATACAATGAAGTTAGGTAGCATCAACATCGACAGCCACACATTCAAAATTAATAAGATTAGTTGTTTTGTTCTTCGCAAAATAGCAGCATTAATTATTATAGAATTAAAACTGTCCGAACAATACAAATTCCGCTCTTTGCCGCGCAATACTCAGACTCCGCCCACTTCTTCGCGCGACATACCTTTTTCTCTTACTCAGGCAAATCGTTTTGAATCTAATTAGAGCAATTTTAGAAGAAACTAGGGCTAAATTAGATTCAAAAATCTCTCTGATTAGATTCAAAAAACGTTCTGATTAGATTCAAAAAGACAAATGTTCTGATTAGATTCAAAAAAATCTCTGATTAGATTTAAAAATTTTCTAATTAGATTCAAAAAGTGTTATGATTAGATGCAAAAACGGACGCTCTGATTAGATTCAAAAATTTTCTAATTAGATTCAAAAAATGTTCTGATTAGATTCAAAAAGACGCATGTTCCGATTAGATTCAAAAAATGCCCCGATTAGATTCAAAGCGATTTACCTGAGTATTTTATCGAATTTTATGGCGTTTCCCCATTTCACAGGACCTTCAATAAAAATAAAATTATATGCATTGAAAAAATGTTCGGAAAAACCTTCCGAAAATTTGGAGTGCGTTTTTCTCAACGGTGGAGAAGTTTACTATATTCGGCATTTGGCGCGGTATGTGCGAAACTTTTGTAATTCTATAATATTTATTTCTATTTGAGCAGTAATAAATTGACGGCAACACGAATGCTCCGGGTCGGGGGAATGGACCTTATAGCTGTCATTTATAACCGCGCATGCGTAGACTATAGCATCTGAGCAGACGCCAGCCCCAATCCTGAGAGTTATCGATTGACCATGGATTTCTTTCGATTGATCTACCAGTGATTTAAGAGCTATGATTGGCTCGTCAATCGATTGATTGAGCAGAGTTCCTTGCGAGACCTCCTTGCGCAGTGTTAGATGTGCCTCAGATCAGAGATCAAAGATCATGCTAGAACTCACATTGAGCATTTCCCGCTCGAATATAGTCATGCCCATTTCATCGACGTGCATATATAGGCACCCACTTGCAAAAGTGGACTATAAAATATACTTTCTTGAGAATTTCACACATTTTTGAGGTACCCACACGCGTTTTGTCTCAGAATGTGGCTACTCAGAATGTGGCTTCATGCTGAGCATGTCGATAAATATATAAAATCATTGATTTTCCTTATTTGCTCAATGAATTTATTAATTTAGTTGGAAACCCCATTTCGTATACATTTATAGTGTCAAACAACAACAAAATAGCATGAAACACATAAGAAACGACTCGATGTTTACAGAGGCTTCACTTGACTAGCTTGTAGTTCATATGAAGGAAAACTGAATTCCGACACCGACCAAAATACGATCATGAAATTCATACGTGGGCGGTATTGTCACTAGAGACACGAATCACTCTTTTTGGGCAACAGACCCACCCCATTTACACAAAATCCATTCAAAATTGAAAATATTTAACATTATTATATTTATTTGATTCAGAAATTTCCTCCACTAATAAGGGAGGGGTACTTAGCCACGTGCGACAAAATCTAACAAAAACTGCATGGTTGGAAAGAGGATCAAATTCTAAGACTTTTTGGTCTTTTCATTTTTAAAGTCTGGGCTTCCTAAGGTCTGAAAATCGATGTTGAAAATCAATATGGAAACGGCATTTGCACGGGAGCTGAAACGGCACAGATACCTCATCCCCTCTACGCCTCCCTTCAAACATCACCAAGTGGCGCAGTCGGGAAGAGGCTCTGCTATAAATTTTTCGTTTGCTCGCTTACTATGGTTCGATTCCTTTCATGGCAAAACTTTTTTGCTCGTTTTATTTTCGATCAAGCTGTATTAATATCCTCTTTATTTACAACCAGCCGCTACCGCGCGCCTTCGGCGCGCGTTATCGTCTGCATCGTCCCGGGCCGCGCGTTAGGTTGGAATTTGTGTTGTTCATGGAAGCATGCATAAAAATCAACAAAGTTTTATTATTTTTGCATTTTATTCAGAGTACTTCTTCATATACAACATTAGTGAATCTATCAGATGTGGACTGTACAATGAGACCTTCTTTAGCTCTAACACGGGAGATGGCCACGTAAAACTGCCCGTGGGTGAACACCTCAGTTGGAAACCAAAGACCAACTTTTGAGAAAGACTGGCCCTGAGATTTGTTGATAGAAAGGGCATAAGAAAGACGAATGGGGAGTTGGGTACGTCTAACCTTGAAAGTCAAATTCTTTTCATAATAACAATCGATTCGGGGAATAATGACAAACTGGCCCTTGTGGGTACCGCATGCAAAACGACAACCAATAGCACGACTACCAAAACTCTGAACAATAAGACGTGTTCCATTACAAAGACCTTCTGATACGTCCAGGTTTCTAAGTAACATTACAACTGATCCTACTTTTAATTTCAAACTATGGGGAGGGAGGGAGGCCGGAGACAATCGATTGAGAAATTCAGTGGGGTAGTTGGTGTAGTCGGAGGGTTCATCAGAGATGATTTCATCTCTCGAGAGGTATACTCTCTCCTCTCCAACCATTCGTGAATGAACATCGTCATTCAATAAGGCTACATCCATGTTTCGAGGTGAAAGGATGACCTTATCGCAGGGGTCGGAGATGGAGGGATCGACAACTGCTCCGAACACCCTCTCGACAATGTTGTTCTCACAGATGGTGGACGCGGGGAGGGAGACCTTACTCTCATCGTCATTGGCCGATCCATCGCCTACCTTGAGAAGGAAATCGGTCCATTCATTGTCCCCCGTAGTCACTCTCATGTTTGAGGAGAGGTGCAATTGTTGAAAGAGGGTCCAGAGTGGGCTTCGTTTGATGCAGGCGTCCACCTGGTCCGCCCTCGATCCCTTCTCTACAACTGGGAGAATCTGTCGGAAGTCTCCTCCGAGGATGACGATCTTTCCTCCGAAGGGACGATCAATCTCTGTGATGTCCCTAAGGACAGCATCAGCAGTATTGAGAGCCGCCTGAAAGTAAAATGAACGGAATAACTGGGCTCCATAGGAGGACGCCTAATCTAACCTTAGGAATCATCGACGACTCATCCCAGATGATGATATCATTTGCTGCGAGTTCTTTCGCATCCACTGTCTGTCTGCGATGTAAGGAGGACTCACAACGGTCTTGCACGTTGAGTTTGAAGAGGGATGCTGAGGTACGGCCACCGGGAAGGAGATTCGCTGCGATTCCTGTCCATGCAGTGCAGACGACCTAAAGATGACAAATTTTGCAAACATTTTCCACAGATTGAATGCTAGATACTCGCCTTCAATCCCTTTCCAACGAAGATGTTGTGGAGAGTGGAGTAGAGGTACGTCTTTCCACTTCCTCCCGGTCCATCGAGATGGAATAGACGGGGAAGAGTGGGGTCGTCGAGTACTTCCAGAATCGTATTCGCAGCAGTTTTCTGTTCGGGATTGAGGGTCGAGTACAATCTCTCTCCTTCTCGTGCACATTCGGCCGGATCGAGGTAGTCGAGATGAAGGGGAGCAGGGTGATTGGCTGGCTCGGCTACGTAATCACTGAAGTTCTTTCCGACTCTGAAAATTGCGATTTTTGAACGCAATTGCACTGAGAATCAGTGTTAATAAATTACCTGTGGAGCCGATCGGCAATATCGTAGTAGGTATATGCAATGGCGTCTTCGTCAGTAGCTCCTCGATGACGGAAATCCTCGCTCAGGTCTCTATTGACAGCTTCCCAAAGTGCTGGAGGATTGTGTACCTCATTGAAGAGAAGAATGGCAACGAATGCGGATCGAAGAGCAGCGGGCACCGAATATGCAGCCCATTCTTTGAGGGACTGAAGATATTCGCTGTCGTCCTTCAGAAGTCCACGTGCTTTGGCTGCCTCGGCGAATGAGGGGTAGACCACCCGGTGTCCGTTGTCGTCAGGAGCCGTGCGCATATCCTCGAAGGAGGTCGCTCCTTTGATGTTGAGAAGAAGAATACGGAGTACATATCGCTCCGTCTCCTGGGGAGAGACAGTGTACATCCGTCCAATCTGTCTCGTATCCTTCTTCCTCACATTCCAACATCCCAGATTCTTGTCAAATGTGAAGTGGCAGGGGATGTCAATGTAGTAATACTCACGGGAATCTACTTCCGGTACCATTCCTCTATCAGTAATTTCCTTGCACTTCTGGTTTAGTTTGAACCATGCAGTAAGAGTGGTGTCCTTTGATGCCTTTGCCTGAATCTCCTCGGGAGTATCGTGAGATTCGAAAGTAACTGAGTGGAAGTCGGGCAGATGGACTGCCAGTCGGTATACCGTATCCGACTTTTTCTCCATTGGGTAGCCGAAAAGATGGTGGATCGCCTCCGGAGCACACACATAGCGGGCATCGAGATGGGCACGAATCTCATCGACTGCGTGACCATCTCCTCCTGCTTCTCCAGTACGGAAAATGCGAAGGGATGCCCGGTCATGTCCTTTGTACACGTACTTGAAGAGGTACTTCACTGCCTCGATCATGGCACAAATTTCGACATTAATGTGCGCATTGTATCGAAGGAGAAAGTATTCATTGTATGGAATAATGTGAGTGTTATCGAGCTTCACACCACCATAATCGACAGTCCGACCGTCTCTTCTCCTACGATATTCGGGATAACTGTCGACATCGATGTTCGTTGTTTCCCGGAACTCTTTAGGGAAGTGTTTAGAGCACTGTCCATCGACCATGCACGGTGCGTCTGGATTGGCTGCACCGCATGGTCTATGCACCATATTGGTGGTTACAATATGGTAGAGCTCGGGTTCCGTCTCCGGATCAGGGATCTCCGCTCGGACTAACCTGTCGACGTCATCCGGAGAGCGAGGCTTGGTGTCCTCGGTCACAGTGAGAAGAAGATGGAAGTGAGGGAGACCTCTCTTCTGCCATTCGATCACGGAGATGTAGGCAGCGACACGGCCGAGAATTTGCCTCTTGAGGAGATCTTCGAAGACATCGTATACCTGAAACACAACAGTGAGAACTTGAATCGAAAATAGCTGGAGTAGTTAATCTCACCTTCAACATGAAGACCCTGGCAATGAGATCGGGACGATCCGAGGCTGTTTGACCGGGCAGCAGATTCTCCTTAATCTCCCTCCACGCAGGATTACAGGTGAAAGTAAAGAAGAAATCAGGTTTGCCATACTTGGCGACGATCGCCATTGCGTCTTGAAATCCTTGTGTCATGGCTCGTGGACTACCCGGATAGGTGGCGGGGAGAATGATTCTCTTGCCGGGCAAACCATCAGTATCGCCTGCCAGGTAGTCCTGAATCGCTCAAATTGAGAAAATTGGTATGAAATCATAATGAACTTACCTGAACTGCCTTGTAGGAATCGGTGCGGAGTTCTGCTTGATGGGTTCGGTGGTAGTTCAGTCGATTCTGTTCCACCTGTTAAAAAATTAGTGAAAAAAGTGGTCTAAAAGTGTTCTGAAAACTCACCTTCACCCACGAATCTACGGCAAACTGCTGGAAGAGGGCCCGTCCGAGATGGAGTGGATTGAAGACGCCATCTCGGATCATGAGAAGGTATGAGTAGTACTCCTTCTGTGTGACCCGAGTTCTTTTCCTTCCCGACGCCTTCTTCTCCAGCTCAGGATGCCACCCATCTTTTCCCGTGGGGAAGAACACGGGGTAGGTGAGGGGATCGCAGGTCTTATCAATATCACGAATCGCCCTCAATCCCCCTCCTCGAGGATGGACGGCTAATGATCGAGTAGCCGGAATGTCCTCGTCTTCACCAACATAGACAACAGCCACTTCATTGGAAGTAGGCACATTATATCTACGGGGATCCTTAGATGAAGAGGGATCAAAGATCATACGAACAGGGGCGGCACTCCTGTTCTGCTGAGCCGCATCTTGCTCCTCTTGCCGTTCAACTTCGGCCATCATTTTGAATGCCCGAGCATACGGGTTGACCCTTGAAATGAGACCGCTTAGATCAGTCATCACCTGAGGGTCACAGTTAGCATTGACCGGATTGCCCAGTCTCTCGCTGGCGGCCTGGGCCGTATCCAGGATGTAGATCTGGCCATACGATGGTCTCTGGCCAGGCTCTGGATGGAGGGGACCGGCTAGATGGTACACCTGTCCGTGAATACGGAAACAATAGGGGCCGTGTCCCGTGGGCACATCCAGCTGGGCACCCATGGAAGCCATTGAGAGAGCCGAATTGAACTGCCTGATGTTTTGCCGGAAGTTCTTTGCCTCAGCAGAATCATCGAGGAGAAGGGAACGAATCTCTGAAGGGAAATCGGCGAATTTATCCTCGATCTCCAACAATCCGAAGTTGCAGCACAAATTGATGTTATTAGTTCTGCCACGAACTTCTCCTGTAGGATACGGCAGATATAGAATAGAGACGAAATAGCATTATCGATTGCGCTTGGTTACGAATTTAAAAAGAAAAAGAGTGTACCTGAAAAGAAGCGGGCGTTACAATTGCTGCAGACGGTGTCCATCCTGCCGAGATAGTTGGGCTCGGTCGCTGGTGGTGCTGGTGCTGCACGGGCGCGACTTCTTGCCCGAGATTGGCTCTCAGCGTGTTTTCTCCGTTGGACCATTCGCTCTTCCTCCGTCGCTTCCTCAATTCTTCTTCTATCACTGTTTCTATTGGACTGTCTAGCTGCCTCCATTTCCTCTTCCGTCATTGATGCTCTCCTTTTTCTCATTCTATCTCGACATGCAGCCAGTCTAGCCTCCCTATCAGATTGTGACTCACTATCACGCCGTTCTCTCATTCTCTGTGCGCGACTAAACAGAAAAAGTTTGAAATAAGTTACTGCGGAATAACAGTTTTGAAAGATGAACTCACCTTGTCCGTGAGCGAGTCCTCCTGGCGATAGGCTGCTGTGATTCCGGTGTGGGCTGTGGAGCGTCAGTTGCTTGTGAGCGCGAAATAGGCGAATTCATCGATAATTTTTTTCGAAATTATTGATTGAGTCACGTGACACCTTATGTACCCTCCACCATGGAAAGTTCTAGAATGGGGGCGTGGCAGATGAGGCCACGCCCACCAAATTCCCTAGCAATGATTAAATCTAGCGAAATGAATTTCGAACCAATGCGAAACACTCTGGAACGTTCTGGGATGCAATGTTCTCGAACTTTCTTGATTAATCTTGTTATTTAGGAACTATCGACAACGTTCTGGAATGTTCTAGAACTTTCTGGAACATTCTAGAATCTCGGATCTTCTCGAACTTTCTGAAACTTATGGAACCTTCTATAATGTTCTAGAATGTTCTATAATGTTCTGGAACATTCTGAAATTTTGTGGAAAATTCTGGAATGTTCTGGAACATTCTGAAATTTTGTGGAAAGTTCTGGTATGTTCAGGAACATTCTGAAATTTTGTGGAAAATTCTGGAATGTTCTGGAACAATCTGGAATTTTGTGGAAAATTCTGGAATGTTCTGGAACATTCTGAAATTTTGTGGAAAATTCTGGAATGTTCTGGAACAATCTGAAATTTTGTGGAAAATTCTGGAATGTTCTGGAACATTCTGAAATTTTGTGGAAAATTCTGGAATGTTCTGGAACAATCTGGAATTTTGTGGAAAATTCTGGAATGTTCTGGAACAATCTGAAATTTTGTGGAAAATTCTGGAATGTTCTGGAACATTCTGAAATTTTGTGGAAAATTCTGGAATGTTCTGGAACAATCTGGAATTTTGTGGAAAATTCTGGAATGTTCTGGAACATTCTGAAATTTTGTGGAAAATTCTGGAATGTTCTGGAACATTCTGAAATTTTGTGGAAAATTCTGGAATGTTCTGGAACATTCTGAAATTTTGTGGAAAATTCTGGAATGTTCTGGAACAATCTGGAATTTTGTGGAAAATTCTGGAATGTTCTGGAACATTCTGAAATTTTGTGGAAAATTCTGGAATGTTCTGGAACATTCTGAAATTTTGTGGAAAATTCTGGAATGTTCTTGAACAATCTGGAATTTTCTGGACTGTTCTCGGACATTCTGGAATGTTCTCCAACTTTCTAATACTTTCTACAATCTCTGATGTTCTCGAACGTTATGATACTTGTGGAACCTTCTAGAATGTTCTAGAATTCTCTGCTTTAATGTTTCGGAACAGTCTGGAATTTTGCGGAATCTTCTATAATATTTTGGAATTTTCGCTACCTTCTGGAACATTCTGTACTGCTCTGATGAAAGAGAGATAGATAGATAGATAGATAGATAGATAGATAGATAGATAGATAGATAGATAGATAGATAGATAGAGAGAGAGAGCGAGAGAGAGAGAGAGAAAGAGATAGAGAGAGAGAGAGCGAGAGAGACAAACTTGTTCGGGCATGTAACGTCAAACACCTTATATACCTTCCGCAGAGGAAAGTTCTGGAAGGGGGCGTGGCGTAGAGAGAGGAGGAAATAAAAGAGAGTGCGAGAGAAAGAGAGTAAAAGGGGGCGTGGCCGGTAACAAACACGATCACTTTTCTGCTTTATATATAGTGTATTGATTTAACAACAAATTTAACAGTTAATGCTTAACAACGGTGCATTTTTGGCCAGAAACAAGTAAAACAGAAGCTGACCCTGCAGCGTGGACAGATGGTGCAGCCCGGCTCGCTGCAGGGACACGGTGTAGTGACGTTTGGACCGAACATGACAGTCATGGGAGAATCCCAGGGAGGTGGACGGGTGTCAATGAAGCCTCCCTTGAAGAATCCGTAAGCGATGTACGACTTGAAGTCGTCGCTGCCCAGGCACCAATGCACTTGAAGCGCAAACTTCAGCAGGTTCTGATTACATCGGTCACGACGACTCCAAACGTTGAAGCGACGAAAGAAGAGACCAATTGGCCAGAAACTGGGATGAGATCATCCATTTGGAAGGATAAACAAACTGACTATCACTTTTTGAGACGGTTCTCCAAGATGGGAAGCGGTTGTAGATCAATAATACTACATAAAATATCGAACAAACACAATAGAAATATAGTTTGATCGAAAATAAAACGAGCAAAAAAGTTTTGCCATGAAAGGAATCGAACAATAGTAAGCGAGCAAACGAAAAATTTATAGCAGAGCCTCTTCCCGACTGCGCCACTTGGTGATGTTTGAAGGGAGGCGTAGAGGGGATGAGGTATCTGTGCCGTTTCAGCTCCCGTGCAAATGCCGTTTCCATATTGATTTTCAACATCGATTTTCAGACCTTAGGAAGCCCAGACTTTAAAAATGAAAAGACCAAAAAGTCTTAGAATTTGATCCTCTTTCCAACCATGCACTTTTTGTTAGATTTTGTCGCACGTGGCTAAGTACCCCTCCCTTATAAGCCTATCTCGTGCAGAAGTGAATCGGGAGTACTGTAAACAAAATGATTGTATCGATCCCAGCTGACGACAACTTAATTTTATGAGCCATTTTCTAAAGAAAATAATTAAGGGATAAAAATTATTAAAAAATAAGAACTAGAAAACTATAGAGATACACAGTGCAAGATTGCATACCAGAAGTCTTAAATTTGATACGGTAATTTATTCACCATAAAATAATGAGCTAATCTTATTCTCCGCTCTGGCAACGCTCTCTAGTAGACAAAGAGAGCGAGATAGCTTTGCCAGAGTTTCCAGAGTATTTGAGATCAAACATGTATGAAAGATCGAAAGTCATCTTAGCAGGAGTCCATATTTGCACGTCGATGAAATGGGCATGACTATATTCGAGCGGGAAATGCTCAATGTGAGTTCTAGCATGATCTTTGATCTCTGATCTCAGGCACATCTAACACTGCACAAGGAACTCTGCTCAATCAATCGATTAACGAGCCAATAGTAGCTCTTAAATCACCGGTAGATCAATCGAAAGAAAGCCATGGTCAATCGATAACTCTCAGGATTGGGACTGGCATCTGTCAGTGAAAAATCACTTATTGATCCTTACTGCACGTCTCATTCTTTACACGTCTAACCGCTTTTTCACGGCTCTATATCCGGCCCCATTAATTGCTTTGTTCTTACTCGATTTCTTTTGTTTTTAAATGTTTTTTTCCATGTCGCGTGCTTCAGTTCAAGTCAGAAAAACATTTAAAGCAAAAATAAATCACTTATAATGGAAGTCGGGCTTAGAAAGTATTCGAAAAATTAAACAATCCGAACAACACAAATTCTGCGCCTTTGCAGCCGTCGCCGCGCCATACTCTGACTCCCACCGCTTTCTCACGTGACATTTCATTTTCGCTTATTCTATCGATTTTTATGGCGTTTTCTCGGTTAACGCTTGGAGTATTCTTTATATTGAATTTAAATTAGTGTGAAGGATGATGTGAAATTGAGAGAGTCAAATATGCAAATCGAATGGAAACTCTCTACATAGCTTAAAAGTTGTAGTTTCAATGCGCATAGCAAGCTTCTAACATATAATGAATCAATATGAAATACGTCTTTCGGTTCGTTTGATGAATCTCTATCATTCTACCTGACCAGTCTTATTACTAAAGAGCTCCAGGATCCCCATCTTTAAATCGTTCTAAATTTAATCACTAGCTGACATTGAAAAATATGAAGGCAAAAAGAGGAGGAAATTTGACCACAATACCAAAATACAAAAGAAACTCAGTGAAAAATCACTTATTGATCCTTACTGCACGTCTCATTCTTTACACGTCTAACCGCTTTTTCACGGCTCTATATCCGGCCCCATTTATTGCTTTGTTCTTACTCGATTTCTTTTGTTTTTAAATGTTTTTTTTCCATGTCGCGTGCTTCAGTTCAAGTCAGAAAAACATTCAAAACAAAAATAAATCACTTATAATGGAAGTCGGGCATAGAAAGTATTCGAAAAATTAAACAATCCGAACAACACAAATTCTGCGCCTTTGCAGCCGTCGCCGCGCCATACTCTGACTCCCACCACTTTCTCACGTGACATTTCATTTTCGCTTATTCTATCGATTTTTATGGCGTTTTCTCGGTTAACGCTTGGAGTATTCTTTATATTGAATTTAAATTAGTGTGAAGGATGATGTGAAATTGAGAGAGTCAAATATGCAAATCGAATGGAAACTCTCAACATAGCTTAAAAGTTGTAGTTTCAATGCGCATAGCAAGCTTCTAACATATAATGAATCAATATGAAATACGTCTTTCGGGTCGTTTGATGAATCTCTATCATTCTACCCGACCAGTCTTATTACTAAAGAGCTACTCCGCGCCCCAAACCACTCGGCCACCAATTCCGTGCTGAAGACAGCGTTAAACGGTGTTATGTAGCCAGCGAAAATGCTATCTCGCTTCAAAAAAATAAAGTGCAGGTTTTTAAAACGGATTTGAAATCAGCGTGGTCGAATTAGTATACCCTCAAACTTTAGTGAAGATGGGGATATGTGTGCTCCGACTGTTCCCTTGTCAGAAGCTATAGTCTACGCATGCGCAGTTATAAATGACAGCTATAAGGTCCATTCCCCCGACCCGGAGCATTCGTGTTGCCGTCAATTTATTACTGCTCAAATAGAAATAGATAATTAATGCTGCTATTTTGCGAAGAACAAAACAACTAATCTTATTAATTTTGAATGTGTGGCTGTCGATGTTGATGCTACCTAACTTCATTGTATGATTTAGACGATTACTGTTGATTACAGTAGTTAAGGGAATACAATTTATTGATTTTCTGATTTTTGGATTGTTGATTTACTGTAGATTATGCTGCTAAGTTCCGGAAATTCGTTTTATTGATTTCTTGAGCCAGTACCGTCAAAACGAAAAAAAAGTGAAACATTTGTCAAATAATTTGACAAAATTTGACAAAAGTTCACAAGATTCCCATTTTTAGCATTTTTCATGATCTTGATGAAGTATTATCTCAGATTTTGTTTTGTAGAGGTGTTTGCCAAATCCAGGTAAGCACGACAAAAGTGAAAAAATAATCAGGAGCGTTGCGGAGCAGAATTGGTATACTGTAGCATACTGTAGAATCTTACTGTAAAATTGCTTCCATCGCGCTTTTTTCGTCTAATCATGGATATATTTAGCATTACCTGACTTCCTATAGCGAATGTGCACCTTTTGGATCATTTTATAGATCAGGCTGCAAAACGGGTATACTGTAGAAAATCATACCGTATACCAGTTTCACAAAACAGCGTTCACAGTGATTCATTTTATTTTTTTTCTTCATAGGTCAATTAGGTAAGCCCAGTGATGCTCATATATCCTATTGTCTATTAAAAAACTAGTAACCGCGTTTAGATATCATGATTCAAAATTTTCAAAATCTTGTGAACTTTTGTCAAATTTTGTCAAATTATTTGACAAATGTTTCACTTTTTTTTTGTTTTGACGGTATATTGATTTTTCCAATAGTTTTTGGCTCGAAAATCAATCAATCCTTTCCTAGTTTTCATAGTGTTCTAGTAGTTTTCCTGGTGGGATTGGGGTAGAGATTGGTGATGGACGCTATTTGGCCGAGCCTTTTCCGTCCGCTTATGGTATCGGTAAATTGACTCTGTCACGAGAGCCCAACACTAGTGGGCAAATGCACAGCAAATGGGTCAAATGTATGACATATTTCGCAATAAGGGGGACATTGTTTATATAAAACGCCTTTTTCGACGGAAATCCGTCTACACCTTGTTCACACTTATACCTCTCATTCCTGTAGGTTGGGACATGCTGTAGTCGATGGAATCGATCAATCGTTCTCACACAAAAAATACTTAAATTTATAATTGCTTACTTTTCATTTTCTTAATTATAAAAAATATATTTGAAAATTCGTCTTGGAAGGAAGAAATTCAATTTCTGCTGTTCTGTTCTTGCAATAAGCAGTCAACAATCAAGAACATCTTACCAGAGAATTTTCTCCGTGAGTTACATCCCCATAAATCAATACTAATACCATCTTTAAAATAATAATCAATATCATTTCTCGATCAATAAATCAATCGAACCTACCCTGATTCAGGTACGGCTTCCAATCTCGACAACATTAGGAATAGATTGATTGATTTTCTTGCCAAAACACTATTGGAAAAATAAATATTCTGGCTCAAGAAATGAATAAAACTTTAAAAAAATGAATTACAGGAACCTAGCAGCATAAATAACAGTAAATCAATAAGCTAAAGATCAGAAAATCAATAATTTGAATTCCCCCAACTACCGTAATCTACAGTAATCGTCTAAATCATACAATGAAGTTAGGGAGCATCAACATCGACAGCCACACATTCAAAATTAATAAGATTAGCTGTTTTGTTCTTCGTCAAATAGGAGCATTAATTATCTATTTCTATTTGAGCAGTAATAAATTGACGGCAATACGAATGCTCCGGGTCGGGGGAATGGATAGCTGTCATTTAATCTAACTTTGGTTTCCCCCATGATATTTTGATATAGCGATCAATATAATTACAGTATTACTACTATAACCTATCGTAGCCATGGGACAATCTAAAACGCAGAACGCCCTTCACATTGAGCACATTCAGGGTGTCAACAGATTTGTGCTCTAATTGTATTTTAGTTTATTAATTCTTCCTTATAATTGCTCTCACACTGTATCGGTGATCTTTGATCTTTCTCTTATCAAGCTATTTCAGCTCAATCCTATCTTGTTAGTAATTTGTATGTTTGTTCTCTTTTCATGTTGTGATGAGCAGAATATATAATATGGATTTGGGTAGAATAACTATACAAGTCTATAGTAACAAAAAAATATTTTAAAATATTTATTCAGAAGTTTAAGCCGGAACCGGTAAATAAACTTATAATGTACAAATCACAGAAAGCGTCACTGTCACACCACTACCAGATCCGATCGTGAAGTGAACTAAACATTTTACAAATTAAAACGTTTTAATGCTCTATTTGTTGACTCCAACCCCCCCCCCCCATTTTCATTTTCAATGGCAATTCCCGCACACGTATGGGTATGATTTTTTTCTAAGTCCTTACATAGACATGAGGACTATTTAAAGAAGGGTCCCTCGAAATTTGGGCTGCGCTATTGACATGAATTAGATTTGATCAGATTGATCCCGTAGAACTTGTGGCTCAGTGGCTAGTACTCAGCGCTTGTAACCGCTTCACGCGGTTCGATTCCCGTTTGCAATTGGCTATATATTTGTCCTTCAAATTCAAAAGCTAGCGCCTTTCCCTGGGGTATTAATGAACAATAAGCTCGGATTACGTTATTCAGGGGCACCTAACATTTCAGAAAAAATTGTTTTTTTTTGTATTCACGGAGATGTGCTCTATAATTATGCCTGTCCGGTTTAGTGATGAAAAAAACTCGAGGGTCCCCTTCTTTAAACATAGAGTCATAAGCTGTTAATGTGCGTGCATCATCTAGATGATATAAGAAAATGATGCGTGCACAATGAACGCATTTGGTGCAGTAGTATTTGCTCCGGTGACCTCTGCCACTGGGTTGCCGCTCTCACTCTCCGTGGTTACTGCGATTTGTTTCAAAAATTATTTTTAATTACGATATGCTTATTAAATGATAACTATGTATAAAAGAATAATAAATATAATGAGCTAGTATAAGATAATATGTGAAAAAGTATTTAGAAATGGAGAATCCAAATGATAGAGAGGGTAGGGTCATGAAGTTATGGATGAAGAATGGAACTATTCGTTCACGTGAGTGAGGTAGTTAAACAGACAAAATTGTTTTTATTAGATCCTGACTTAATTTTACCTCGACGCATGGTGTTTGTAGTAGGTTTTTTAAACAAAGAAATAATGAAAATTTATGAAAGAAGAAAAAATTAGTTTAAATTGGATAAGAGGCCGTTTGTATAAGAGTCGGACAAATCTGGGGGAGGGTTGGCACAGGCCAAAAATTTTAATGCCCTCAAAACTTGTGTATAAGGGTTATTGACCTCGCTGATGAATATGTACATAGTCATTTTGGCTCCAGTGGTCCCGCAACGCCTGCGTGGGATTACGGTAACATCACGTTTTCAAGCCGTTATCGATCCGTGGTTGAGCTAGAGGTATGAAAATTGGGCTCCTGGGACAGAATTCGATGGCGATGATGGCTGTCTACTTCATTTGTTTTGAAAATTTACCAACAGTCGACAACTGGAAATTTTGATTGAGAAGGTTGCGAGCCTAGCGAGTATGACAGTTCGAACCGGCGTGGCGAGAGGATTCCAACGATGTATTTTGAGCCCTTATCTCCGTCGAGAAAGGTTTCATTGGCTCGATATAATGATGTGCGCCTTGCAAGAGGACTCTCTCAATTCCGCACGCTATCTCGCACTCTCGAGAGTGACGAGAGAGCGTGCGGAAATGAGAGAGTGGCGAGGGAGCGCGCGGCATTGAGACGTAAACAACTCCTAATGCTGACGCAGATCACTATATCGAGCCAATGAAAGCTTTCTCGACGTAGATAATGGCTCAAAATATATCGTCGGAATCCTCTCGCCACGCCGGTTCGAACTGTCATACTCGCTAGGCTCGCAATCTTCTCAATCAAAATTTCCAATTGTCGACTTTTGGAAAATTTTCAAAACAAATGAAGTAGACAGCCATCATCGCCATCGAATTCTGTCCCAGGAGCCCAATTTTCATACCTCTAGCTCTACCATGGACCGAGAACGGCTTGAAAACGTGATTATACCGTAATCATGCCCAGGCGTTGCGGGACCACTAGAGCCAAAATGACTATGCACATCTTCATCAGCGAGGTCGATAACGCCTGTACACAAGTTTTGAGGGTATTAAAATTTTTGGCCTGTGCCAACCCTTGTTCGGCTCTTACGCAAACGGCCTCATAAGTTTTGTTTTGTTATGTTTATATTCAATTTTTTTGTGAAGTATTATTTCAAGCTATAATATTTTAAATAAATCTAACTAAAAAGGTTAATGTGAGTGGGGGTTTTTTTATACTTGGGACCTGTGTAGAAAGAGATATATATGTATATAGAGGAAGAAAGATAAAGCGAGAGAGTAGTTTTGGTAATAAGATGTATGTGGGAGAGGGACAATACATATGACCTAACAGGGCATCTCTATGACCTGTGCAAGATCTCTCTCTCTCTCTCTCTGTATGGGAGAGGGAGAGGGAGAGGGAGAGGGAGAGGGAGAGGGAGAGGGAGAGGGAGAGGGAGAGGGAGAGGGAGAGGGAGAGGGAGAGGGAGAGGGAGAGGGAGAGGGAGAGGGAGAGGGAGAGGGAGAGGGAGAGGGAGAGGGAGAGGGAGAGGGAGAGGGAGAGGGAGAGGGAGAGGGAGAGGGAGAGGGAGAGGGAGAGGGAGAGGGAGAGGGAGAGGGAGAGGGAGAGGGAGAGGGAGAGGGAGAGGGAGAGGGAGAGGGAGAGGGAGAGGGAGAGGGAGAGGGAGAGGGAGAGGGAGAGGGAGAGGGAGAGGGAGAGGGAGAGGGAGAGGGAGAGGGAGAGGGAGAGGGAGAGGGAGAGGGAGAGGGAGAGGGAGAGGGAGAGGGAGAGGGAGAGGGAGAGGGAGAGGGAGAGGGAGAGGGAGAGGGAGAGGGAGAGGGAGAGGGAGAGGGAGAGGGAGAGGGAGAGGGAGAGGGAGAGGGAGAGGGAGAGGGAGAGGGAGAGGGAGAGGGAGAGGGAGAGGGAGAGAGGGAGAGGGAGAGGGAGAGGGAGAGGGAGAGGGAGAGGGAGAGGGAGAGGGAGAGGGAGAGGGAGAGGGAGAGGGAGAGGGAGAGGGAGAGGGAGAGGGAGAGGGAGAGGGAGAGGGAGAGGGAGAGGGAGAGGGAGAGGGAGAGGGAGAGGGAGAGGGAGAGGGAGAGGGAGAGGGAGAGGGAGAGGGAGAGGGAGAGGGAGAGGGAGAGGGAGAGGGAGAGGGAGAGGGAGAGGGAGAGGGAGAGGGAGAGGGAGAGGGAGAGGGAGAGGGAGAGGGAGAGGGAGAGGGAGAGGGAGAGGGAGAGGGAGAGGGAGAGGGAGAGGGAGAGGGAGAGGGAGAGGGAGAGGGAGAGGGAGAGGGAGAGGGAGAGGGAGAGGGAGAGGGAGAGGGAGAGGGAGAGGGAGAGGGAGGGAGAGGGAGAGGGAGAGGGAGAGGGAGAGGGAGAGGGAGAGGGAGAGGGAGAGGGAGAGGGAGAGGGAGAGGGAGAGGGAGAGGGAGAGGGAGAGGGAGAGGGAGAGGGAGAGGGAGAGGGAGAGGGAGAGGGAGAGGGAGGTCAACAGATTGTCTCTCTAGTTGGGGGAGGAGTTATGTATGACCAAGCTATCTAACCTGTGTGAGCTTTATCTTGCAAAAGTAGAGTGATAGACATTAGGCCCATGGCCTAAACACTTCATCGTCTTAGATTTATTATCGTCCCCCCCCATTAAAACTGTCCAACACAACTCATTATTAATTTTTTCCTTTCATTCTCTCTCTAATTCTATCTCTCTCTGATTCCTAGCTATAATACACAGATCGCGCACGTTTGTTCAAAATTAGAGAAAGATGGGAATAGCGGGGCAACAGAGATGCTGAGGCGACTTTTCTTTTTTTTACTGAAGCTGAACTGGTGTTTTACATTTAACACTTTATAGCTGTTCTTCATTCTGCTTTAGTTTCATTTTGCACTTTTTCTCTGTATCTCTGAGCCTCCTTTAAGCAAAAGTGAACAATTCCAATGAGCTTTATCGAATGTCATTTATTTTTTTATTTTTTTTTGTTACCATTTCATAATTACAATTGACACCGATAACAACAGCTTGAAAGTATCCACCATCTCCGTTTCTCTTTTTCCCTCATCATTCTCCTTTCACATGACGTGATGATACCCTTCCCCTGGTTTTTTTCCTACCAGGAACCCTGCCGAGCGCCCTCTTTCCCATGATCCTTGATTGTAGCCTGATACGAAATTTACCGCGTTCCCGGTAACAAAAACATATCAGAGTTTAAAAAACTATTAATTTCAGATGTCTGTCCACAAAAGCCTCGAGGAGATAGCAATAGATCGGTTTGCTGATCTTATAATAGCCAAAAGAATACCTACATTTGATACACCGCTCCCGATTTCCATTTCAAATGGTGTAGTTCGAAGTTTGAATTGGAAATGTCGTCTAAACTCTTCCCTATCATTACTTGATACGAAGAGATTTACTATTACCGAGGTATCCTTCACATTGAAATTTTTAAAAAAATGAAAAAAATTACGGTATGCCGCAATATGTTATACTCTCATCATCTGCGCTCTTTCTCTTTATCGTACTAACTCTCTTTTTCGGTCTACTGTTTTCTCTGTCGCACCATGACAGCTCTCGAAGCGCTGTGTGAAGAAACGATTGACAAAATTCCAAAAACAAAAGTGCCCGATTTAGTATAGGTATCCAGGAACGGTGGCAAAACATTTGCGGCAATCGTGAGAAAACCGACTAGACTAGACTCCGCCTATACTTGTGAAGTCACGTTTGCAGGCAAACAATTTGCCACCGTTCATGGATACGGCCTGAGGACGTAACCAACAAATTCATTTCATTGATATTAGTTATAGTAGTGTACAATTGGACAAGAGAGCCATCACTACAAGACTTTATTAAGCACGTAGTGGGAGTGATTGGGACAAGGGAATGATCTTCTTATATATACAGGTGGCGCCTTAGCATAATCTGCAGACATCTCTGCAGACCAATCGATCATTCCATTAGTCATCCTAGTAATGTTCCTATAATATATTGAGCGGTGGGTATGTAGGATAAGTACAAGGATAGTGCATACTCAACTATATTATATCTATGATTTATATCTATGATATTCAAAATGATAAATATAAATAATTGCCCACAGAAAATAACATGTCCTGTCTTTTCTCTGACCGCACTCTTCTCACACTTGGGCACAATCTCTCACTTTCCCTTTTAAGATGGGGAGACCCGCTAATGTTCACGCAAATCTCCCACATCTCTCTTGTGTGACTGTCATGTTATATGCGAGAAATTAGCACAGCCGTCTCATCTATCCCATAGCGCAGTGGTAAACGTTCGGATTCGTTTGTCACAAGTTCGAAACCTATTTTTTCCTCAATTAAAAAGTGCTCCTTTCGATGCACGGGCCTGATAGTTCATTGATGTTTCTAGCGTTCAATACGCCGAGTTAATACACAATAAATAGTGTACGGTATGTAGGATAACATTTCCTACCTTTCTGTCTTTATATAAAAAAAATGTCGAGGGACTTTAACTCGTTTCTCTTTTTTTCCGCGATGACGGCTCTCGCAATACTGCTCTTCACTCTATGGCTTATATTTCCGTATATTTGAAATTGTCCTCTCTTTGCAAACTCTCTTGTTGCGCTTGATGCGTCCATAACCGAAACCATAACCGTACCCATAACCGAGTCGTTAACTGAGAACTGGAGCAAGGATGTCATTTAGTTTTTTTTATCGTTTATCTATTTAAGTTCGTAGTACAAATTACAGGCAGAGATTAGACTCACCGAATCAGACTACGATTCAATATCAACCATTCTCCAACATCGACTCAAGAAATTGATCTTATATGGAAAGTTGAGAGGTAGCGATATTTTTTTAGCAGAATTTTTTTTCCATTTAGTTTAAATTTATTTATTTTAAATTAAATTCATTTATTTATATTAATAATTTAAAAAATAATTAAAAGGTACACATATATGAGAGCATGTCTGAGGGAATTGACATTCTGACCGGGGGAGGTGACATAGCGAAAAATAAATTTTTCTGTTTGATGTGGAATAAAATAGTACACTACCAGGCGACCTCAGCCGTGCATATGAGAAAGTTTGATTTTGTGTCTGAAGGTTACTGTAAGAAAAAATGTACGGTAGGTCGAAAAAATTATTTCGGTTCGCAAGCATCCGATCGACTCGGGAGTGATACCGATCGATTCCTTGTGCGAATACAAGCAACTTTTGCTTCCATCACTTTTTAATCAGGACTTCGATGAATTGAGTTATTATGAAAATAAACTTTTGAACGTTAATTACTATATGACGGTTCTCTAGAATGAACAAATTAAATTTGCTTAAATCGTTCTACATTTAATAACTAACCTTATATTAAAATATGAAGACAAACAAACCTGTCAACGATAGTACACGAAAGCAAAATACGACAGCGACTCATAAAAAACTCATTTCACGATAGTCTTTTATGGTGTATTTGTCATACTGTATGCGCATCTTCTTCACGGCTCTATACCCGGCTTCCATGATAAGTGATTTACTTTGTTTTTGAACAATTTTTTACTTAAAAATTAAAGGACACGATGGGGAAAAGATTTTAAAAATAAAATGAATCGAGCAAGAATCGAGCTATTAATGGGGTCGGGTATAGAGCCGTGAATGAGACGGTGTGATACTGCACCATAAGATTATCGTAAAATGATTTTTTTTGAGTTTCAGTTGTTATTTACTATCATGTTCAAATTTCCCATTTTTTTGCGATTGGAGTACAAATTGCTTGTATTCGAACGAGGAATCGATTTGTACTATACATGGGCGCCGTCATGGGGGTGCCCCAGTAAAATTTGGACCTTTCGAAAATTGCGTGGAATACCCCCTGTAAAAAAATGACGTATAGGTCAAATTTCTCAGAAAAATGTGAAGGCCCAATGTAAAATTAACCATTTTTCGTTTGGATGCCTCCTGTGGAATCAAGTTCTATGCACCCCGCCTATGTATGATTTGTACCGCTCTTTTTAAGAATTATTAACCTTATATTAAAATATGAAGACAAAAAATAATGGGAATTTGAACACGATAGAAAAATACGAAATGAAAACTTACTTCACGATAGTCTTATGGTGCAGTATCACACGGTCTCATTCACGGCTCTACCCGACCCCATTAATAGCTTTATTCTTGCTCGATTCATTTTGTTTTTAACATCTTTTTCCCCATCGTGCCCTTTAATTTTAAGTGAAAAATTGTTCGAAAACAAAGTAAATCACTTATCATGGAAGCCGAGTATAGAGCCGTGAAGAAGATGCGCATACAGTATGACAAATACACCTTAAAAGATTATCGTGAAATGAGTTTTTTATGAGTCGCTGTCGTATTTTGCTTTCGTGTACTATCGTTGACAGGTTTGTTTGTCTTCATATTTTAATATAAGGTTAGTTATTAAATGTAGAACGATTTAAGCAAATATAATTTGTTCATTCTAGAGAACCGTCGTATAGTAATTAACGTTCAAAAGTTTATTTTCATAATAACTCAATTCTTCGAAGTCCTGATTAAAAAGTTATGGAAGCAAAAGTTGCTTGTATTCGCACAAGGAATCGATCGGTACCACTCCCGTATCGATCGGATGCTTGGGAACCAAAATAATTTTTTCGACCTACCGAACATTTTCGCTTACAGCAACGTTCAGACACAAAATCAAAATTTCTCATATGCACGGCTGAGGTCGCCTGGTAGTGTACTATTTTATTCCACATCAAAGAGAAAAATTTATTTTTCGCTATGTCACCTCATATGTGAGTTCCCTCAGACAGGCTCTCATATGTAGGTGCATACAAGGATAACGAGTGGCCCTACCAGGAAGAAATTGCTAACGAATTATCGAGCGCGAACTTCGTTGGTATGTCTATCTATTTTTCAATAAATTCTGTTCCACGATTAGTTATTCGATGAGGATCAAGTGCAGCTGCTCATATTCTTTAAAAATGCATTAAATAGCTGAGGCCGTATCATCATCGTTGGTAGACCGTTTACCGGCAAACGTAACGTCACAAGCGTAGGGGGAGGATCTCTGGCATACGCCTCCGCCAACGGTTGTGACGTCACGTTTGCCGGTAAACGGTTTGCCAACGTTCATGGATACCTAAACTGATCAGAGGTCGACGAACGAAGAATTTTTTTATGATAGAAGATCCCCTTGTATGGGATCTCAGCAACTTGATTAAACTGGCCGTGGAAAACGACAGATCACATCTCCCTGAAAACTAATACAATTTTTCTATAAACTAGTAGGGCGCGATTTAGCTAACAATAAGCGGACAAAGTTTTCTTTTGTGGCATATTTCTAACCCACTGATGAGGGAGAGGGATGATCCAAACAGTGCAAATTCGCTGTAAGGAGTCATATAGGACAGTGTATTTGAAAATTTTTGCAATTTTTACTCGGAAGCACATTTTGGACATGTTTTGTCATTTTGAAAGACACAAAGACAGATTTTGCATGTTTACTAAAGGACTGCAGTCTTTTTGATAGGAAACGCCATAGACAAAGTATGTTGAGCAAAAATAAACCCATGTTTGCAATTTTATTCCCATTCAAGTAGAAAATGGCAATAGGGTTCAAAACATGTCAAAACATATGATTTAAATCAATTTAATGCAATTCTTGCACACAGTGATTCTGCACAGTTCATGTTCTGCAAGCATTCGCCATTTTTCATTTTGCCCAGTTGATGCTGTGCAAGAACTCGCCATTTTTTCATTCTCCCCAGTTGATGCTGTGCAAGAACTCGCCATTTTTCATTTTGCCCAGTTGATGCTGTGCAAGAACTCGCCATTTTTCATTTTGCCCAGTTGATGCTGTGCAAGAACTCGCCATTTTTCATTTTGCCCAGTTGATGCTGTGCAAGAACTCGCCATTTTTCATTTTGCCCAGTTGATGCTGTGCAAGAACTCGCCATTTTTCATTTTGCCCAGTTGATGCTGTGCAAGAACTCGCCATTTTTCATTTTGCCCAGTTGATGCTGTGCAAGAACTCGCCATTTTTTCATTCTCCCCAGTTGATGCTGTGCAAGAACTCGCCATTTTTCATTTTGCCCAGTTGATGCTGTGCAAGAACTCGCCATTTTTTCATTCTCCCCAGTTGATGCTGTGCAAGAACTCGCCATTTTTCATTTTGCCCAGTTGATGCTGTGCAAGAACTCGCCATTTTTCATTTTGCCCAGTTGATGCTGTGCAAGAACTCGCCATTTTTTCATTCTCCCCAGTTGATGCTGTGCAAGAACTCGCCATTTTTCATTTTGCCCAGTTGATGCTGTGCAAGAACTCGCCATTTTTCATTTTGCCCAGTTGATGCTGTGCAAGAACTCGCCATTTTTCATTTTGCCCAGTTGATGCTGTGCAAGAACTCGCCATTTTTCATTTTGCCCAGTTGATGCTGTGCAAGAACTCGCCATTTTTCATTTTGCCCAGTTGATGCTGTGCAAGAACTCGCCATTTTTCATTTTGCCCAGTTGATGCTGTGCAAGAACTCGCCATTTTTCATTTTGCCCAGTTGATGCTGTGCAAGAACTCGCCATTTTTCATTTTGCCCAGTTGATGCTGTGCAAGAACTCGCCATTTTTCATTTTGCTCAGTTGATGCTGTGCAAGAACTCGCCATTTTTCATTTTGCCCAGTTGATGCTGTGCAAGAACTCGCCATTTTTCATTTTGCCCAGTTGATGCTGTGCAAGAACTCGTCATTTTTCATTTTGCCCAGTTGATGCTGTGCAAGAACTCGCCATTTTTCATTTTGCCCAGTTGATGCTGTGCAAGAACTCGCCATTTTTCATTTTGCCCAGTTGATGCTGTGCAAGAACTCGCCATTTTTTCATTCTCCCCAGTTGATGCTGTGCAAGAACTCGCCATTTTTCATTTTGCCCAGTTGATGCTGTGCAAGAACTCGCCATTTTTCATTTTGCACAGTTGATGCTGTGCAAGAACTCGCCATTTTTCATTTTGCCCAGTTGATGCTGTGCAAGAACTCGCCATTTTTTCATTCTCCCCAGTTGATGCTGTGCAAGAACTCGCCATTTTTCATTTTGCCCAGTTGATGCTGTGCAAGAACTCGCCATTTTTTCATTCTCCCCAGTTGATGCTGTGCAAGAACTCGCCATTTTTCATTTTGCCCAGTTGATGCTGTGCAAGAACTCGCCATTTTTCATTTTGCCCAGTTGATGCTGTGCAAGAACTCGCCATTTTTCATTTTGCCCAGTTGATGCTGTGCAAGAACTCGCCATTTTTCATTTTGCCCAGTTGATGCTGTGCAAGAACTCGCCATTTTTCATTTTGCCCAGTTGATGCTGTGCAAGAACTCGCCATTTTTCATTTTGCCCAGTTCATGCTCTGCAAGAAATCGCCATTTTTTCATTTTGCCCAGTTGATGCTGTGCAAGAACTCGCCATTTTTCATTTTGCCCAGTTGATGCTGTGCAAGAACTCGCCATTTTTCATTTTGCCCAGTTCATGCTCTGCAAGAAATCGCCATTTTTCATTTTGCCCAGTTCATGCTCTGCAAGAACTCGCCATTTTTCATTTTGCCCAGTTGATGCTGTGCAAGAACTGAGCAAAATGAAGGACACTCGCCCCTTCGAATTATGAACTGAACAAGAACTGGGCGAAATGAAGGGGCGAGTGTCCTTCATTGTGCCCAGTTCTTGCACAACATGAACTAGGCAGAATGAAAAAATGGCGAGTTATTGCACTACATGAACTGGGCATGATGGTGTCACCGTTGTCTCTCGGCATGCAACAGCCGATAAAATCGGTGTGAGGTTTTCCTCGAATAACTCGAAGATGGGTTGTCACCAAGTTATTCAGCGTAGATAACAAAAAATAGATAGTAAGCAATTTTTATTGAAATCAAGTGGCTAGGCCTTCAACCACACCCACTGACAGAATTTCATCGAAATCGGTGACAAAAATATAACTAAAGAAATGATACGCGAGAAATTAAATATCACTGAGGACTTCCACGATCACCACGTTTTGATCCAGATGCCGCGTTAGCGGTGCGAGAGGATTTTATCCGTGTAGCAGTGGGTTTCGTTCGAGTTGCATCTGGTTTCTTTCACATCGTTTCGGGTTTCGTTCGGGTTGCAGGAGCCGGGTGCATAACCTGTTGAAGCTTTCTAGTGGGGCTTCGCTGTGGATTGACATGGATCGAGATCAGGCGAAGATGCAGCGTCATCTGAGTCATCATCATCATCCGTATTATCAGAATCAGATGACGGTGCAGCGGCAACAGGGGGCGACCGAGTGGGGCGGCCTGGGCAATGACGGGAGCGGTGTTCATGGGGAGGTCGGGGGGGGGGGGGGGGGGGGGGGGGGGGGGATAACGCGGGAAATGTGAGTCGCCCGAGGATCAACCAATTTTCTTGGGACCTATCTATTTTCTACGGACCTATCTATTTTCATTGGAACAATCTATGTTGATGGGACCAATCGGTTTTCTACGGACCAATCTTTTTTCATGGGACCAATCTATTCGGTTGGGACCAATTAAACAGAACCGAATCCACATTCTTCATGATAATAGCTTTCCACAAATCTCCTAGTTTCCTTTTATAATCGATATATTTATTTACACATTTCGGTTCATTCAGACGCGTCCTTTATTCCTGAATCGTTGAGTGAATGTTATACACTTAATCAACTTGAACTAATCGGATTCGAGGATATTCCAAAGAGCTTACTTTCTAATGTATGTATTTTTTTCTTTCTATTATAATATATGTATTTGATATTTTTATATCAAAATTCTAAATTTTTATATCAAACTTTATCGGCTGGTGACAACACCACTATTCAGCCGATAAAGTTGTATGAAATGAAATGAATGAAATGAAATATCAAATTGAAGTTTGTTTAGATTGATTTATTTACAACAATGGACACTCTTGTTATACCACGTACAGCGAATTTAACCGAGGAAATGCTCTATGAAATACTTAAGGTTTGCAGTTTGCGATCTGTCTTGAATCGGCGTTTTTGGAGAGTAATGATGATTTCTCACACCTATAATAACTTTGGCTGGGTTTTTATTTTAAATCAAGAGAGCAAAAAGAACAAAATTAAAGAAAAAAAAGAAAAGTGAGACTGAAAAAAAGCGAAAAAAAAAACAAAGCAAACGAAGACAAAGGATCTTGGGTCTTGCGTTGCGTTGACAGCATAATTTCTATGGATTCATATGAGCGAAGGGCACTTCTTCGGTTTCTGGCCACCCCCCCCCCCCCAGAAAAAACCTCCCGCAAAGCAAGTTATGATTTATTTTTTATGGAGGTGGATTTAAAAAATCGCGAGGTCTCCACACAACAAATTCCGATGGGTTCGTTAACTCATCTATCAATCATCAAATCAGCGACCTGTGTAGTGTAGTGGATAAGGTGTCTGCATTCACTTTTGGCTGTCATGGGTTCGATCCCCCTTGCGGCACTTTTCTTTTGCTGATTTTGTAGTTGTTAAGATCAAACGTTCAAGCTTGTTTGTCGGTATAGATCACTATCGATTTGCTTTATTCCCTCTTTGATCCTTGCTGGCGCTCTCTTCCATGCCGTGACTTTTCTGTTTCCTTCAATATCCCAGCTATAGTCGAAAAACTCTGAAAAAGGGCCATCTTTGGAGCTCCATAGCGAGCTCAAAAAAATTTGCATACCACGATTGTTTGCCTAGTATTCTAACATATCGAGAGGTACTCAAAAATGTTATTATCTCAAAAAATTTTTTTTGCTGTACCGGAGCGTGTCCGACTCTTACGCAAACGGGCTCATAAGAAAATGACACTGGGAAAGAACGGAAGTCGCTCAATAGCTAGATCTTGTCCCGCCTCTAGATTGTCTCTCCGCTGCCTCTCACCTAACAAGGCTGACCTTCGCCGCGCTCTATTTGATATATAAAAGAGATCGGCATAGTTTCTAAATCACGCAAAACAAGAAAGTCTCTTCTGCAAATAAAACAAGTGATTTTTATACGTTCAATATATATTTTTCGATTCTTAGTAAATAGTAAACAGCAATATACTTTATCAAGATTAACTAAGCAGAACAACGATGGAAATAATAAAACAATAATAGACACATTGGGCACAAAAATGTCCCTCGGCGCAAATGTACCGGCGCATTTGGTTCCGGCACAAATGTACCCGGCGCATTTGGTTCCGGCGCAAATGTACCCGGCGCATTTGGTTTCGGCACAAATGTACCCGGCGCATTTGGTTCCGGCACAAATATACCCGGCGCATTTGGGTCCGGCACAAATGTACCCGGCGCATTTGGTTTCGGCGCAAATGTCTCTCGGCGCAAATGTCCCTCGGCGCTTTTGGTTCCGGCGCAAATGTAATTCGGCGCAATTGGGAACGCTTATGTCCATTACCTTCGTGTGGCGCAAATGCCTTTCGCTAACATGGTCTCGACCACCCCCCCCCATTTCGATCGAATGGAGAGGTCGCCCCCCACTGGGAGACGATGTCCATTGGGTCGAAATGTTCCCCGAGCTCTCCTCAAAATGGGAAAGCAGAAGAAACCGAAGAAGTGCCCACAAATCAACTCATTAATTACGATTAGATAATTTCGAAAATTTCAAATTTTACAGGGACTTCCTCAACTTCTTCAGCTCGACGTCTCTTCTTGTCCTCTACTTTCTAACATTTCTTGCCTCACTCATTCCAAGCAGTTGTTGAAACTTCGACTTTACGAGCTTAAATTGAGCATGAATTTGGACGGCTTAACAGACACTTTATCCAGTCTAAAGCATCTTAGAGAACTTGATATTGGAAAGGCCACAAACTATGGGTATGCTCATGTTTTAGGGCACTAATAATAAGTCTGACGAGAACCGATATATAACATATGAGAGACAAGCGCTAATGACTAGAAAAATATGGTTTTCATCCGACCTAGTGCTGTTTGCTGAATAGGTGTCCAGTGTATACATTCGAAATGCAAAAGAACTGATTGTGCTTTCAGAATCAATTTAACCTCAATAATTTGTGAGAGAATGCTCAAGGAAAAAGCTTCGCCATGGCCTAAACTCGCATGCATCGACATTTCTGATGTAGATATGTACAAGAGTTCGATTGGTATTGAGCATATGAAGCTCATTATGGAAAGACTCGACAAGCTGCAGACAGTGTGTCTGATAGGTTACTGAGGTTATAGTTTTTTTCTCCAATCTGCCTTTTAGGAACGCAGCTCGAACGCGATGATGTTTTGATATATCCTTGGATAAAGGAGAGTGTTCAGATCTGTAACTGTTGGAGTGCATCAACATGCTTGAATGCCCTCAATTATTGCATTAAACAATACAAAAACGATGCTGAAATCCGCGAAGCAATATACAGTCTAATTGGGGTGATATATTTTATAATATAGTAATAATAGTAATAATAATAATAGTAATAATAATAATAGTAATAATAATAATAGTAATAATAATAATAGTAATAATAATAATAGTAATAATAATAATAATAATAATAATAATAATAATAATAATAATAATAATAATAATAATAATAATAATAATAATAATAATAATAATAATAATAATAATAATAATAATAATAATAATAATAATAATAATAATAATAATAATAACAATAATAATAATAATAATAATAATAATAATAATAATAATAATAATAATAATAATAATAATAATAATAATAATAATAATAATAATAATAATAATAATAATAATAATAATAATAATAATAATAATAATAATAATAATAATAATAATAATAATAATAATAATAATAATAATAATAATAATAATAATAATAATAATAATAATAACAATAATAATAATAACAATAATAATAATAATAATAATAATAATAATAATAATAATAATAATAATAATAATAATAATAATAATAATAATAATAATAATAATAATAATAATAATAATAATAATAATAATAATAATAATAATAATAATAATAATAATAATAATAATAATAATAATAATAACAATAATAATAATAATAATAATGATAATAATAATAATAATAATAATAATAATAATAATAATAATAATAATAATAATAATAATAATAATAATAATAATAATAATAATAATAATAATAATAATAATAATAATAATAATAATAATAATAGTAATAATAATAATAATAATAATAATAATAATAATAATAATAATAATAATAATAATAATAATAATAATAATAATAATAATAATTATAATAATAATTATAATAATAATAATAATTATAATAATAATTATAATAATAATTACAGACTGATGAAGGTGAATTTATTGATCCATCGAAAGTTAATGCCTGCGTTGAAGCATGCCTGGATGTAATGAGGCAACCACGTAATCATACTGTCTTAAACCATGTCATCTATTTCATTACACTGCTGAATTCGTAAGCTCCTACTCTCGTACTTCAAAATTGAAAGTCTACTCAAGAGGCCGTTTGCGTAAGAGTCGGGGAAATCTGAAGGAGGGTTGGAAAATTTTTAAAAAAATATAAGAGGGTTGGCACAGGCCAAAAATTTTGATACCCTCAAAACTTGTGTATTATAGAATTAAAACTGTCCGAACAATACAAATTCCGCTCTTTGCCGCGCAATACTGTAACTCCGCCCACTTATTCGCGCGACATTTCATTTTCGCTGATTTTATCGATTTTTATGGCGTTTTCCGAACAAATGCTGTATATTCCAAACGATTGGTACGGAATTGTGGTCTACTAAAAGTTTAGAGGTGAGACGAGTAAAATGACACAAGAATCCCATCGCTTGCATATATTTCAAACTTTCTCAAGTTTGAAATGTTTTCATATATGTAGCTTATTGTGAAGTGCTAATGATGTGAATAATATTCAGCCAATGCTCATTGGCTGATCTCTCCTTTCAACCTTTTTTTCGAAAATTTTCATTCTGATTTCGTGCGAAAAATCAGAATTATGTTTGAATCAGTTTCCAACTTGCTTTCTGTAACATTCTGACTTAGTACTTTGCAATGTACATAATCAATATGAAAATCGTTTATTTTCGAAAATTCGTTTTTTTTTGCCATGACCATGAAAATCGATTTTTCAAAAGTGAGCCGAATACCGGGATTTCAGTTCTACTATGTTTACTCATCATGAAACTTCGCATTGTCATTGTCATTTGCTCATTGTCGCAGCATTTGAGTCGAAAAACTGCAATGTTTTAGAAATTTTCCGAAAAAGTAGGCACTCAAATTGAATTTTTTAAATTTTCGAAAATGAACGATTTTCATATTGATTATGTAAATTGGAAAGTACTAATTGTAAGATAGAATGTTACAGAAAGCAAGTTGGAAACTGATTCAAACACAATTCTGATTTTTCGCACGCATTCAGAACGAAAATTTTCAAAAAATGATTGAAAGGACGGATAAAACATTTCAAACTTGAGAAATTTTGAAATTTTCGGACCATAACCCCCGGGTCGTGAAAATCGGAATTTTCAAATTGATCCAAGTGATGGGCTTCTTGTGTCATTTTACTCGTCTCACCTCTAATCTTTGAGTAGACCACAATTCGGCACCAATCGTTTGGAAAATACAACATTTGTTCGGGACAACCATCGATGACGAAAGTTTAAGAGAAAAATTCGACAAAATGGTGGATCGAGGAGAACCCAGCTTTAAGTTAAATCAATGCAGAATTGCTTAGGCTACAATACCTGGTCGGAAATTTTGGGCACTCAATAAAACAAGATTTGTCCGAAAAAAAACCAAAATTTTGAGTCAAAAAAGTGGTTTAGGAATCAACGCACATTCGATGCTGATTGTGAATTAGCAAGCACTGTGCAGTGCACCCTAGACGCATCGCAAATGGTATTTAGACTTCATCTCAACAATTTTTAACATTATTATATTTATTTGATTCAGAAATTTCCTCCACTAATAAGGGAGGGGTACTTAGCCACGTGCGACAAAATCTAACAAAAACTGCATGGTTGGAAAGAGGATCAAATTCTAAGACTTTTTGGTCTTTTCATTTTTAAAGTCTGGGCTTCCTAAGGTCTGAAAATCGATGTTGAAAATCAATATGGAAACGGCATTTGCACGGGAGCTGAAACGGCACAGATACCTCATCCCCTCTACGCCTCCCTTCAAACATCACCAAGTGGCGCAGTCGGGAAGAGGCTCTGCTATAAATTTTTCGTTTGCTCGCTTACTATGGTTCGATTCCTTTCATGGCAAAACTTTTTTGCTCGTTTTATTTTCGATCAAGCTGTATTAATATCCTCTTTATTTACAATTTAACAACAAATTTAACAGTTAATGCTTAACAACGGTGCATTTTTGGCCAGAAACTAGTAAAACAGAAGCTGACCCTGCAGCGTGGACAGATGGTGCAACCCGGCTCGCTGCAGGGACACGGTGTAGTGACGTTTGGACCGAACATGACAGTCATGGGAGAATCCCAGGGAGGTGGACGGGTGTCAATGAAGCCTCCCTTGAAGAATCCGTAAGCGATGTACGACTTGAAGTCGTCGCTGCCCAGGCACCAATGCACTTGAAGCGCAAACTTCAGCAGGTTCTGATTACATCGGTCACGACGACTCCAAACGTTGAAGCGACGAAAGAAGAGACCAATTGGCCAGAAACTGGGATGAGATCATCCATTTGGAAGGATAAACAAACTGACTATCACTTTTTGAGACGGTTCTCCAAGATGGGAAGCGGTTGTAGATCAATAATACTACATAAAATATCGAACAAACACAATAGAAATATAGTTTGATCGAAAATAAAACGAGCAAAAAAGTTTTGCCATGAAAGGAATCGAACCATAGTAAGCGAGCAAACGAAAAATTTATAGCAGAGCCTCTTCCCGACTGCGCCACTTGGTGATGTTTGAAGGGAGGCGTAGAGGGGATGAGGTATCTGTGCCGTTTCAGCTCCCGTGCAAATGCCGTTTCCATATTGATTTTCAACATCGATTTTCAGACCTTAGGAAGCCCAGACTTTAAAAATGAAAAGACCAAAAAGTCTTAGAATTTGATCCTCTTTCCAACCATGCACTTTTTGTTAGATTTTGTCGCACGTGGCTAAGTACCCCTCCCTTATTAGGGAACAGGCCTCTTAAAAAAACGAAAATGTTGAAATTAGCGTGAGGAACAATGGGAAAGTGAAAAAACGCGCCCAAGAACACTTGTCCATGTGGAGAAGTTAGTCCCTTGTTGGAATGTGATATGTCTGTCCAAGATGCGAAACATTTGAATAGATGGATTATATTAAGAGGCCGATTCCCTCAAATTTCGATTTGCATCACATATCGATACTTCGGCCAAGCTCCAGCCTGGAAATCAATCGCGCGTTCTTTAAACTAAAGTATTATAGTTCGTCAATTCGTGGTGGGACAAAATTTCACTTTCGAACATTTTCGGAATTTCAATCAATATATTTATGGGAAACTCTCCCTTTAAACTCCTTCCGTACGCAGTTTTTGAGTGATTCGCGCGAAGCACCGTCAAAATGAAAAAAAGTGAAACATTTGTGGCAAATTGTGACAACAAATTGGCAAAACAAGATTTTTTGAAATCATTTTTAGCGGTCTTGATGAGGTATTATCACTTTAAAGTGGGGGTGTGTTTTCCTAAGACCGTAATGTTACAAGTGAAAAAATTAACAGTCAACGCTGCTGAGCAAAATTGGTATACTGTAGTATACTGTAGAATCTTTATGTAAGTGTGCTAGCATCATGATATACAGTATCGTCGTAAAGTGATGAGACGCTTTTTCATTTTTTTATAACTTTTGATCCAGGAAAGCAATCAGGCTGATCTTTTGAACCAATGTACAGAATTTACCAGGGAATATTAGCGTGATGTGTTGGTGTAATTAAATTAGTTCATTATTGCGTAGTGGTGACGAAATCGCAGTACACTTTTTTGAAAATTTCCAATTTTTTAGGGAAAAGCCCTGTTCTTCTGAAACATTGTGAGAGTGGAGACATCTACTAGGGCTGCACAGGAAAACAATCCGGAATGGATCCGTCTCCGATTTCGATCCTTAGCTTTGTTGCAAATTTGACCCCCAAAATTTATAACTCAGCTTCTAGATGTGTTAACGACCCGTTCTAAGCGCCAAAATGATGCTAGTGGTATGCGATGATTATTCCCAGATTATGGTAGTCATAGCTCTCATTCGCCCTCAGGGCATGAAAAACAAATTTTTTTGGAAGGGCTGATTTTGAGACCCTACCGTTCAGAGGGCAGGTGTTCTAAAATTCTCGTTCCTGTGCAAGCAGCTTTGCAATCTATCATATATTTATTTCCCTTATTTTGGTTTAGTTCCGATTCCTTTCAGACCCGAGGCAAAAGATAAGCTGAGGTCGACTCGGTGCGCTCTCTCGCGCTTTCTCTCTCACTGCTCTCGTTCCTGGGCCTCTATTGATGAAATCTCGTATTTTCAATGCTCCAATGTATATTAGAGATGCTCACAAAAGTTTTTACACTGTTGCTAAACTTTGATCTTTGATCTTTGTATTTTGATCTTTATTCGCTGAAACCGAGTAGACCTCAACTTAACCTTTGCTGCTGGTCTGAAATGAATCGGAATTAATCCAAAATAAGGGAAATAAACATATGATACATTGCAAAGCTGCTTGCACAGGAACCAGAATTTTAGAACACCTGCCCTCTGAACGGTAGGGTCTCAAAATCAGCCCTTCCAAAAATTTTTGTTTTTCATGCCCTGAGGGCGAATGAGAGCTATGACTATCAGAATCTGGGAATAATCATCGCATACCACTAGCATCATTTTGGCGCTTAGGACGGGTCGTTAGCGCATCTAGAAGCTGAGTTATAAATTTTGGGGGTCAAATTTGCAACAAAGCTAAGGTTCGAAATCGGAGTCGGATCCATTCCGGATATTTTTCCTGTGCATCCCTAGTAGATGTCTCCACTCTCACAATGTTTCAGAAGAACAGGGCTTTTCACTAAAAATTGGAAATTTTCAAAAAGTGTACTGCGATTGCGTCATCACTACGCAATAATGAACTAATTTAATTACACCAACACATCACGCTAATATTTCCTGATAAATTCTGTACATCTTTTAAAAAGATCAGCCTGATTGCTTTCCTGGATCAAAAGTTATAAAAAAATGAAAAAGCGTCTCATCACTTTACGCCGATACTGTATTCGCATTTTTATGGATTTATATATCATTACTCCTTTTCACGGCTTTAAAAGTGGAGTCCCTCGAATATTTTCGTTAACAAATTGTGAAGACAGAGAAGCGGCTAAAGTCACTCTACCTACCGTAGTCTATTTATTGTGTGCTGATTCATCTTATTGATCGCTATAAACACCAATGAACCATCAGTCCAGTGCAGATAAAATTTTTTTAATTGAGGAAAAAATAGTTTTCCAACCTGCGACAAAGTGCTAACGAGTCCGAACGTTTGCCACTGCGTTACGGGATAGTTAAAGAAGGGGGCCCACGAGTTTTTTCGTGACTAAACTGGCCAGGCAGAACTATAGATCACATCTCCTTGAATACAAAAACAATATTCTCTAAAATTTTTGGTGCCCGAGAATTACGTAATCCGAGCTTAAAGTTCATTGATCCCCCAGGGAAAGGCGCGAGTTTTTGAATTTGAAGGATAAATATAGAGAAAATTGCAAACGGGGGTCGAACCCGCGTTGCGCGGTTACAAGCGCTGACTACTAACTAATGAGCCACCCGCTCTACGCGCTTAGCCTGTCAAATGTAATAGAGAACAGACTGCCACTTCCTATGTGCCATTATCCACGTTATTCGTGTCAATAACGCAGCCCAAATCTCGTGGGTCCCCTTCTTTAACATGGTTTCGCTAACTTATTTCATATCACTTTTCATTCGCAAATGATAGATGTGAGTTATTCGCAAGAACATTCACGGGTCTTCATCTTTAATCATATTCCACACTGGTCTACGGTAGGAAATCCTATACAACTTTTTTTCGGGGTGGACAATTCGGCAACGCCCTTTCCGGCAACGAGTTATAAATCGATTGGGAGATGATGTATGGAATCAAAAATTGTACCATTGTTGTGAGTATTGGTGTACGGTAGGCTACCGTAACCGTCGGGAATCGCGAACTGATTTTGTTTTTCAGTCGACCCATGACCATGGTTGAAAATGGCCGATGTCGAAAAATTCATGATGGCAGGAGATCAAATACTAGTTGCCATATCAATAGTGAGCCAATATCATTCGTCACTTCCCCCGTTCTTCTCTTCGTTGGTCGGTTGGTCGTGATGCTGAGGCGCCGCTCAAGAAAAAAGACAAATAGCAAAAATGAAAAAGATGTCATGCCGAAATCCCTTACTATTAGTTCTCCCCTCAAATATTTAGGCTTTCGAAAAAGTGCGCCAAATTTTTCTCTTACTCATTTTGCCGAATATTTCGGAATTCGGAATTTTCGGCAGACCGCTCTATCTCTCAACGTGTGCGCGAAATTTATTTCGGAATGCCGAAAAATATTTCGGCATGTGCCGAAATTGACGAAAGAATACCGCCCCTGTTGCCGAATCGATTGCCCCCGCTCTTTCACTTTATTTTCTAGCGCTGGTTTGAAATGATCTATAATTGGGTTGTCCGATCGGAAAACGAAACGCACTCGAAACTCACGTATCTCTTTCCGGAACGACGTGACTTTTGATACGGAATCCATTCGGAAAAGTAACTGTTTGCCTCTCATTCCGGAATTAATGCAAATTAATTCCCTTGTTCCTAATTGTAAGAGCGGAGGGAAAGGGGGAGAAAGGGAGGGGATGAGTGTGAAACATACAACATGTATTTAAAATATCAGAATTGGCGAGCGAACATCGACAATACACCGATCAGTTTTGTCCGTAAATCGAACAATGATATTTATACGGAAAGGATACGGAAAGATATCAATTCACTCTCAATCTGGAAAAATCTTATTTCCCTTTCGCCTGGATTTTATGCAAATCTTCCCCTCGAAACGAAAATTTCGATTTCCGTTTTCGTTTCTTTAACCCTAATCTATAATCGTGCAGGAACAAGCAGCTCAGTCTGCTGGAGAGTACCAAACCGTTGTACTTATGCTTCGAGCGTTGTCTGAACATTGCTGAAGGCCACGGAATAACAAGTATACTGGAAATGGTTACTGATTAAATTAATTCTGATTATCTCATGGCTTTCCATCAATATATCATATCTTTAAACAGAGCTGCGCACTGCTAGAAACCAATCTTCGGGAACGCTTCTCATTTGATATCGATCGATTATGTTCCATTGCCTTGAATCATACACTAGAGAATTACAAATTCAGCATGTAAGTCACTTTATGCCAATAGTACCATTCCGCAGGTATATGCGTGTAATTTCCCCTATGATTTACTAATTATATATGAGGCCGCTTGCGTAAGACTCGACCAAAATATGTGAAATCTGGCACACTCAAAAAAATCAAAATTTGGGGATCGGCGTTCTCAAAGGTGCTGTTTACGATGGTTATGTTCATTTTGCACCTAGATCCACCGTTCAGGCCAGACGATGTCGCGTTGAAATCGCATTTATAGAATTTTCTCGTCACCCGATCGCGCTAGAATTTGTAGATTATGCCCCTAAGGGCAGAATTTGATGGCAATCACGCCTGTCCAATTCATTTTTCATGAAAAAATAAGTTATTTTTAAAATAATCAGAAATTTTAAAAATTGGAATTTCTCTCAAAGTCAAAAGTTTTTACCGAGATCCATAGATCGGACCTGAATGGCTTCATCTTTCCATAGAAAAAAAAAGTTCAACCAATTTGACTACCTTATTTTCGAGAATATCAACTTTTAGTGCAGTCTTTTTGCCGTTGGAGTGGACGCAACGGGCGAGAGAGTGTGGCGATACGAGAGAGCAGAAAGGCAGGTGAGGCGACCAACATGGGAAAGAAGGGGGTGGACCGGATTTTGTCTCTCTGCTCTCTTACACTACCACACTCTCTCGCCTCTTGCATCCGCTTCAACGGCAAAATGACTGCACTTAAATTTGATATGCTCGAAAATAAGGTAGTCAAATTGGCTTAAATTTTTTCAATGGTAACATAAAGCAATTCCGGTCCGCTCTATATATCTCGCAAAAAACACTCTTGACTTTGAGAGAAATTCCAATTTTAAAAACTTTTTCAGGAAAAAAAATGAATTGGACAGGCGTGATTGTCATCGAATTCAGCCCTTGGAGGCATAATCTACAATTTTTAGCACGATTGGGTGGCGAGAAAATTCTAAAACTGCGATTTCGGAACTTCTCCGGTTTCTGGCCATGAGAGAGTATGGGCAAGGAGGAGGCAAACTCTCATTTCATCATTCTATTAATCACGATGCGGTTAGTTTTACCACAACCGAGAAGAGGGTCGGTTACTACGCGAAATGATGATGCGAGAGGAGAGAGGAGGGGGGTGGCCAGAAACCGAAGAAGTGCCGCGATTTCAACGCAACTTCGCCTGGCCTCAACTGTGACTCTAGGTGCAAAAAGTACATGACCATCGTCAAGAGAACCCTTCAGAACCCCGATCCCCTAATTTTTTTAATGTGCCGACACTTAGTTGAGTCATACGCTAACGGCTTCATATGTATATTTGATGAAATATATAAAGAAATATCAAGAAGGGGAAGTTAGAATATATAGAATATCTGGGCAAGTTTGCTCTCTGCGTAATCGCTTGCAATGCATGTGGCTGAATGGCTTATCAGGCATCTTTCCTAAGAATTGACCAAAATCCACTGATTTTCTACACACTTTTGAATTGACCCCCTCTTTTCTCCACAGTTTTCGATACCCCTTGGGTCATCCCAGATCCAGAGTAGCAAGGATGGTAGATCAAGCGTCTCTCTAAGAGCTCACATCAAAGTTCGTCGTTGAGGCTCCTTCCGATGCGATTATTACGGCTCACAGTAGAGATATGAAAAAGTTTCCAACAGATGAAATACAGTTCAGCAGAATCCCGCCCTTGACATAGGATCCAGGGGTGTGCGGCAACCACTTTTTTCGGCAATCGGCAATTGCCGGCAAGCGGAAAATAAAAAATTCGGCAATTGCCGGCAATTTCGGCAACTTTGGCAATTTTGAACTTAACTATTTAAAATGAGCCAAAAATAATTTTTTTGAAGTACTTAGTAAAAAACGTTACCAAACGAAACCAATGACAATAAAAAATTGCAACAACGAATGAAATATCAATATTTTTCGTAGATTATACTTAGAGTTGATTGATATTTGGAAAGATTCTTTCTGTATTTGTTGAGAAAGATTCCCTCCGTCCCGAATAGTCTTTCAGCTTTCGCAGATCCGGATAGGCAAATTAGATACCTCGTGAGATAAGAAGGTGTTATGTCTTCGTAACATTACTAGTCTAATGAGAGAATGGATAAATCTCCGTGTCTGGTGTAGTGGCCAGAAAACTTTTGACTTCCTGGAGAAAACACAAATTCTAACGAAATGTCATTCTCAAAACGACATGATTATTCGTTTTCGCATACTGTATACATCACATTTCTAAGATATTGCACACAAAAATTGTGCTTATCTGACATTTTTTCAATGATTTTTTGATTGAATTTTATTTCGGCAATTTTTAATAATTGGTTGCCGTTGCCGGCAATCAATTTCGGCAATCAAAAGTCGGCAATTTCGGCAATTCCGGCAACCGGCAACTCAGTTGCCGCACACCCCTGATAGGATCCCCGGGAGTCCCCTCTGTCCCCTCGATTTTTTTACGCTGTGAATAAGGAATATCAGCTCTTCAAATTGTTTGCATTCTTTTACTCCAGGTTTGACCGAATTTATCACGGAAAGATTGGAATTTTGTAAATTACGTAGCCCGAGAAAAAATATCGAAAATTTTAATTACTTTCATTTTTTGACAAATGCCGCGCGAAAATTTTGAAGAACTCGTGCGCGCTCAGCAAATTCTATCGCAAAGTGACTTCGTTCCAGCATTTCTTTTCCTTACCACAGTTGAGTTGACAAGCTTTTAAAAAATCTAAACTTTCCTTGATAAATTCGGTCAATTCTGGAGCAAAACAATGCAGACTATTTGAAGAGCTCATATTCCTAATTCACAGCGTAAAAAATCAAGGGGACATAGGGGACACCTCGGGACACCTGGGGATCCCATGTTAAGGGGATTCGGCTGTACTGTATGTATTTTCTCGAGTACTTTCAGATAAAAATGTGAAAATGCAACTTTTTAATTTTTCGTTCCCTAATTGTAAGGATTCATCGCGTTCCATAGTCCTGGGAAAGATTTTTTTAAAGGCGCAATCGATAGAGCTCACTCACAGTTTTCATTTAAGCTCTTGAAAGACGATTTTCAACGGGGATTCGATTGAACTACGTCCAAAAAACCGCATTTGAATGCTGGTAGATCACTAATGAAAGCTTTGATCTACTCGAAATTGTTGGCTCCTTGACATGATTGTCGTGTAACATACAGGAGAATGGGATGAGGGTAATTCTCGTTCGCTTATGTTCGTTTTGCTCTAGCTGCAGCCAAACCAGCGAAATGAGTCTCTTCTGATGGTTCCTGGTATTGATTGGCCGAGGAATACAGAAGAAGATGTACAGTGCAGCAGAATCCCCCAGTGAAAATGGGCGCCCCGGGTGACCCGGGGAGCCCCCTCGATTTTTTACGCTTTGAATGATGAATATCAGCCTTTCAAATTGTTTGCGTTGTTTTTCTATCCTTCTTTCCTCAAGTATCTTGTCCAATATTACCCTCTTTCAATCATCTAGCTATGTCGAGAGTATTCAGTTATCCATTGTTTCTGCTTTTTTAAACCTGTATTGTTTCATGCTGAGCATGTCGATAAATATATATAGTTGTTTTACTTCAGATTTGATTTTTTTATCAAGGAAAGATTGGAATTTTTTAAATGCTTGTCAACTGAATTGTGCTAAGAAAAAGAAATGCTTTAAAGATTTCACTTTGCGATAGAATTTGTCGAGCGTGCGCAAGTTATGCTAAATTTTCGCGCAGCATTTGCCAAAAATTAATAAAAATTATAATTTTCAATATTTTTTCTCAGGTTACGTAATTTATAAAATTCCAAACTTTCCTTGATAAATTCAATTAAATCTGGAGTAAAACAACGCAAACAATTTGAAAGGCTGATATTCATCATTCAAAGCGTAAAAAATTGCATGGGCTCCCCGGGTCACCCGGGGCGCCCATTTTCACTGGGGGATTCTGCTGTACTGTATATTAGTTATAGCTATTTAGCTCTCTGGCTAAGTGATCGATGTTCCTCGAAGAATTCCAGCGCGAGTTTACGTTGGACTGAATCTATCCCATTCGACGTAGCCATCTTGGATGATCATATACTTGTCCGAATTGGGAGATTCGGGGGGGGGGTGACATTGACACATCGCACTTGATCTGACCCACCGAACCGGATTACGGTGGATTACGATAGTTTACAATAACTCATAATCATACCCCGCACATAGTGACCATTAAGACATTTTTTTAGTGAAATCTGACCCACCGAACTTGATCTGACCCACCTAACCGGGATACGGTAGATTACTGTAGTTTGCAATAGCTCATAATGATATCGCACACGTAGTGGACATTAGGGTGGTGGGAACGAATCACGGGCGAATCGTATAAGGGAGAGAGGTCGGCCATACAACGACTCATAGCGGGCAACCGTTCCCAGTGGCATTTATGACCTCTCACCCTCGGACGAATCGGAATTTTTCGGACCGATTTCGGGCCGGGGCGATTTTCTCAGCTGGTAATGGTCGGATTGAAAAACTGAAAGCAGATTTGGAATCAGCAAAGAGAAAGCATCTAGAATATGCCTTAATAAAAGTGAAAAGTCAAATTTAAAGTGAAGTTTTAATAGGTGGAATTACGGCTAAAATGCACCATTTTCGCATGTTTTGGAAGGATTTTTTCGAGAATCCGTGAACTATATGAGGAAAGAAGTGCATAATTCAAACAAGCACTTCATGGGCTATCGAAAGAAGGGTCGTTTGTATACAATATGTGATTTTTTATTTTTTTCAAATTTCACGATTTTCATTATTCTGAAATATTTGGTACATTGTTATTGTTCATCATTATCTGTCTGTAATTGTATTTACCTAATGATACAATATGTCATTACGATTGTAAATGAGCTACTCTTGTATCATGTGCGCACATTGTAAATTAGCGGTGTCCTTTATTGTCGGCGTCCTCTTATCCCTTTGACACCTGTCGGTATTTATGACTGTGAACACGGATATGGTCCAATCAACATATAAATATGAGCTATCAGTCATTCATTCATTCATTCATTCATTCATTCATTCATTAACTATCATCATGCCTTCGTCTATCTGGGACCACTTCATTGCTGACAAGGAGAACCAGAGTTCAACTTGCAAGTACTGCAACCTCACGTATCCCACCAAGAAAGGGTGCACTTCCAATCTGTGGAGACATGCCAGGAGCAAGCATCCCGTGGAGATCATTGATTCGGACAAGGAGTTTGATGAGCTCTGCGAGAAGATCGTTCGTTTTGTCGCATCGCAGAACCTCTCGTTCCGGACAGTCGAGAACCCTTCCTTCCGGGCTTTTTTCGGTGAGGGGGCTCGCTTACCCACCCGCTGGCAGCTAACTTACAAGGTCATGCCGTCCATGGTGGCTGACCTTCAGAAGTTTATTAAGGAGGTTCGTGCTTGTTAATTCATTTTTACCAATATCTGTTGAACCATATCGGTTGATTTTCATCGCTAACCATTCCATTTCTAGAAACTGCATGGAAAGAGAGTGACCCTTTGTATCGACCAATGGACAAGCAAAGGAGGAAGAATTACTCTCAGCTGCTTCAACATCCACTACGCAAATGAGCAGGGACAATTAAGAAGGTTAGAAACGATTTTCTTTTTTTAAATAGAAATTATGCAAATAATATATGATTTCAGTCTGGTTCTCGCAGTTCCTCCTCTTCACGGTAGACACACTGCAGATAATCTGCGAGAACAGATTGAAGAAGTAATCGCCAAATTCGACTTGGATGTCGCCTCTGTCGTCACCGATTCCGCCTCCAATATCAGAAAGGCTCTCAAGGATCTCGGCCTCTTCAAGTAAATATATTTTCCATTTTTTATATGTGAAAGGTTGATCTTATCCCTTTCAGTCCTCGTTGCGCCGCTCATCAGCTTCATCTGGCAGTAACCGGAGCTATGTCCAAGTGGTCTCACTCTGGAGAGCTCAACAAGCTGAAGGAGTTCGCAAGAACTCTCAACAAGAGCTCCTCATTCAGAGAAGAGTATTTCAAGTGAGTTTATCAAGTTAATTTCATTTCACTTTCCTCACATTGCAGAGCTTGCAAAGATCTCGGTCTGAAGCAAGTAGGAGTCCCACAAAGCGTTGACACCCGCTGGGGATCTCTCTTCAGCACTATCAAACAATCACTGCAGCAATGGGAAGCAATCAATACTACTCTTGCACATAATGTAACACTTATTTCCCCTCAACATTTTCGTTATATTCAAATTTAGGGCAAGGAGGAACTGTCGGACGAAACTCGTTTGATGCTCGCAAAGATGTCCGCTCTTCTTCAACCATTCGACATGTACACTCATCAAGTTTGTTTATTCGTCCCATTTTTTTGTTTCAAAAATTTTGTCGAAATTTTACTTTTCAAAAAAAAATGATAAAAATTAATAAACTATATTTCAGATGTCGTCTGAAGATTGTCCCCTAACAGAAGTTGCCTTCATCTTTTCTCAAATCATCTATGATATCAAGTTGTTCATCGAGAAAGAAAACGGTACTATCAAAGTACTACTTGGCGAATCCTGAGATGGACAACCTTCTCTTCTTTGAACCACGTGCCATTCGATACTTTGAAAAAAAGGAATGGAGGTTGGTAAACCTACTATTTATAAAACCTTCCATATTCTAACCATTATCAAATTTGAGAGAGATCGGAAGCTCTCTCTTCGCATCGACTCCTATTTCTTCTCCTCCTCCTTCTCCTGAAGAGAAGTCTACATTCGTGTTCGCCGAGAAGAAAGCTCGGATCTCCTCCTCCACACCGATCACAGTCGAGATTGAAGGATACATCAAGTACTGCGAACAAAATGCAAAGCTCACTGAGAGACCACTCGCATTTTGGAACTCCCCCAGGGCTGCTGTCTTTCCAACCATAAAGGCTAAGGCACTCGACAACCTCTCAATTCCTGCTACTTCTGTGTCTGCCGAGCGTGTATTCAGCGCAGCTGGTAAGATTTATCTCATTCTTCATTAACTTGCAAATATTTATGAGTAACGTCATTTCAGGCCTTCTGGATAAGCAGCGCCTTCGTAACCAGATGTCAGCTGAGATGATGGAGACATGTCTTCTCCTTCGTCTGAACTACATTGGAGATAGGGCTCGTGAAATCTCCTTCAAAGCCCCCGAAACCCTCGTTCCTACCATCCAATCCACCATCCCAAATGATGACGAAACCTATGGTTACATGTCCGATGAGAGTGACTTTGAAGAAGAATGTTCGGAGGATGAATTGGAAGATGAAATCGATTTTTCTCTGCGCTCTCGGGCGTAATAAATCATACTAATATATAATCCCTCCGATGTTTCATTGTATTGGCCCGTTGTATCGCTTTTCCCGCTTTTTTATTTGTATTCCCGATGTCAAAATAATAATACTGCTAATAATAATAAATGAATTTTCAACTTACACTAGCCTTTCCGCACGAATTAGTCATTTTACTATGAAAAAAAACGAAATTTCAAAAATTCATAATTAGCTTGTTTCTACTATGGCCTAAAAGATCTCGAAAACCGAAATCCAATGATATTTTAATCATATCAGTACGATTACTAAGAGACCAGAAAATCGGTCCGGTCCGAAATCGGCCCGAAATTCTCAATCTCATTCCAACTCATTGTCTCGTTGATCACTCACCCGTGCGAGAGAGAGGCTGTATAGAGTCTCTCTTCGGACAACCGAGATAGAAGGGCCAGGGGGAAAATCATCCGTGATTCGTTCCCACCACCCTAGTGGACATTCCGACAGTTTGTAGTGAAATCTGACCCACCGAACTTGATCTGACCCACCGAACTGAGTTACGGTAGATTACGGTAGTGTTGCTGATGCTGATCACAATGATACCCATCCCAAGTTTCTATGACCCCTACGAACCGAGTTATGTCCCGTTGCCGAAATGTCTGTTGCTGAAATGCCGTTGCTGAAATGTCGGCTGCCGAAATGTCGGTTGCTGAAATGCCCCCCCCTCCCGGAGATTCTCTCATATCTACAGTACTCATCGGTCAATCTGCACAAGGAACCATCGGAGTGGACTCCTTTCGGTGGGGTGGCTGCAGCGAGAGCAACACGAACATAAGTGTGCCATTCGACGTCAGAATGGTCCTCAGCCCTTTCTCCCGTATACCGTCAAAACGAAAAAATTGAAACATTTGTTAAAATTTTTGAAAAATTTTGTTCACAAGATTTTGAATATTTTGAATCATGATATCTAATTGAATCGAATCATGATATCTAAACTTTTTTTCGTTTTGACGGTGTTACAGGACAATCCTGTCAAGGAGCCGACAATTTCGAGTTCATCAAAGCTCTCATTAGTGATCTACCAGCATTCAAATGCAGTTTCTTGGACGTAGTTCAGTCAAATCCCCATGAAAATCGTCTCCCAAGAGCTTAAATGAAAGCTGTGAACGAGCTCTATCCATTGAGCCTTTAAAAAATCTTTCCCGGGACCATGGAACGCGATCAATTCCTTAGGGGAAATTTAAAAAGTTGTACTTTCACATGTTTATCTGAAAGTACTCGAGAAAATACACCTCTCTGTTGGAAACTTTTTCATAGCTCTGCGAACCGTGAAAATCGCATCGGAAGGAGCCTCAACTTTGACGTGAGCTCCTGGAGAGGCGCTTGATCTACCATCCTCGCTACTCTGGATCTGGGATGTCCTACCCAAAGGGCATCGAATACTGTGGACAAAAGAGGAGTTCAACTCAAGAGTGTGTAGTAGAATCGGTCAATTCTTATGAAAGATGCCTGTTATTCACCTTCTCCTACTATCTTTACATCTCGCAAGCGAAGGGCGAAAACAAAAGTCAGATTGGCATATTTGAGGCTCTCCAATTCCCGGACTCCGGGGTATCGCGGAAGACTCTTCGGGACAGTGGCAAAAAATACTTTCTCTTAATTTCAAGACTATAATCATGATTGTGTTCAGCTTACATTCCATCATGTATAAAGTTGGACACATCGCCAGAAGCAAACCCAAAGCCTTATCGTATCTCACTGATGAAAGACTTATGACGTTGTTATTCAATGAAACACGTGAGACCTTCGATCAACGGACATCTTGTGCTTTTTTCCATCTGCTGTGTAATTTTCTGTTTTTATTCATTCATTTTTTTTGTATATCCATCGGTTTAAATATGAATAATGAAGGGGAAATGCAATATTCTACCGTTGCTTGACGAGATTTCGATAGGGGAGTGCCAGCTTAAATTGAATATTTAATAGTAATGAATAGAATAAATTGAATAATAAATAGTAAGAACGCGTTATAACACGCTATCTTAGAAAATCGACATTTGTGCGGTATCGATGAACAATGAATTTTTCTGTTTTATGTGTGATAATTACAGGCTACATGAGTAAAGTACATTGGTACTTGGAAATTCTTTCTAATTGAAAATTCGCTTCAGGTGGTGACCACACAACGGTTTGGCGACGTTCCCTAAAAAATATATTTCGAATCCAATCGATGCGGGAGTGGGCTCAATCTAATTCTAAGAAACTATTGTCTAGGTGAGTTTTTTTTTATTAAAGATCAACGAACGCTGGAATCGGGAATTTTCGAAACAAATTTCACATTTAATTAATTTTCGCTATTTCACTATAACATGCCTACAACTTTTTATTTGCTCAATCGCTTCTAAATATCATAACACATCTTCAGTTTGAAAATCATAATTTAAAAGAATATGAATTAGGTGAACAAATCGTTTTTTATAACGAAAATCGTAATTATGGTGTGCAGGGCTGGGCGTCAAATGAAAATTTGACGGATTCGTCAAAACGTCAATTTGACGGTTAGAAAATCCGTCAAATACCGTCAAATTCGTCAAATTCGTCAAAATATTGTAAATGCCTCTTGCTCAATTCAAAATCATCTTTTACCAAGGGTTTTCAACTGAGAGCAACAAAAAAAGCACAACAACATAACATAAACATCGATTCGTAGTTAATTACTCAATATCATAAATTTGGATGTTCTTATTACATGACGAAAAGCGATTGTGTTCATTACTGAACACATTTACAGTACTTCATTTATCGTGAAAAACAAAGAGATGGTAGTTGAAAATATATAATTTTAAATTACAAATTTATATTGATTATTCTCGCCCATTTCAGCTTTTATTATCGATTTAATTTTTGACGGATTTGACGGATAAAATTTGACGGCTTTCGTCAAAAAATAATTTGACGGATGGATACCGTCAATCCGTCAAATCCGTCAAATCGTCAAACGTCAATCCCAGCCCTGATGGTGTGCACCTAACAGTAATCCCTAATCGGTAAATTTGGAGATTTGGTAGTTTTAAACGTATTTCACCGCTGTTCTTGACATGACTGAGGTATACAACTACTTCGGAGCGCACCTGCACGGTAAAGTGCTGGCCAATATTCTATGATATTTGGTTTTTCAGCAATAACTTTCTTCGCAGTCAACCGTTTCTCTTTATTTTTTTAGTATGTTTTATAGATGGTAAAATGGAATTATTATAGATCATACTATGGTATAGTGATCCAATTTTTATCGATATTGGATCACAAACAACGAAGTAGTGATCAATTTACGAAAAATGTCAATTTTCATCGACATCAGCACCTGGGAACAGGTGCACTCCGAAGATGAGGAGTAGTCGTATACCTCAGTCATGTCAATAGCAGCGGTGAAATATGTTTAAAACTACCAAATTTCCAAATTGACCGATTAGGGATTACTGTAGGTGCACAATAAATACGATTTTCGTTATAAAAAACGATTTGTTCACCTAATTCATATTCAAAAAAAAATTATGATTTTCAAACTGAACATGTGTTATGATATTTAGAAGCGATTGAGCAAATAAAAAGTTATAGGCTTGTTATGGTGAAATAGTGAAAAATAGTAAAATGTGAATTTTTTATTGAAAATTCCCGATTCCAGCGTTCGTTGATCTTTGATAAAAAAACTCACCTAGACAATAGTTTCTTAGAATTAGCTAAGGATTCGATTGAGCCCACTCCCGCATCGATTGGATTCGAAATAATTTTTTTAAGGAACGTCGCCAAACCGTTGTGTGGTCACCCCCTGAAGCGAATTTTCAATTGGAAGCAATTTCCAAGTACCAGTGTACTTCACTCATGGAGCCTGTAATTATCATACATAAAACAGAAAAAATTCATTTTTCATCGATACCAAAAAATATTCCAGTTATTGAATTCTCTCAGATAGTGCTTTTTATAATGTGTTTGATAATATTTGCAAGATAAGTGTATGTTGTGAGGGAAAATTTGTATGTTTATATTTCTCCTCATTTTTCATACTTTTTTTATTCTTGCGAAAGGTGCTTGCATTACAATAATACTAACAAGTGAGTCGAACTCGCGTGGCGCAGGTGCAAGCGTTGACTACGAACGATTGAGTTGCACTATTTATTAGAGAACAAAATGCCCCACATCGTTGTTCAAACGTTCCTGATAATAGTGCAAACTAGATCTTCTGGTTCCCGCTCTTTGATTACCTCGAATATTTTGGCGAACAAATTGTGAAGACGGAAAGGTAACAGAAGAGACACTTCTTGGTTTCTGGCAAAGACCCATCCCCTCATTTCGATCTTTTCGATCGAATGGAGGGGACGCCATAAACCGAAGAAGAGCCACAAAAGATATTGAAAATTGGAAAAAAAACTGCAATAGGTTTCGAACCCACCTCGTTCAGGGAGTCAGTCATGCCAACTCAAGGGTCCCCTTCTTTAAACCAAACTGTATCTTTTAGAAAAGAATCTTGCTATATATATATTCCGGTGTGTTGTAGATTTATCGGTTGAATCGTCATCCCATTTTGTTCGGAACAAGGGCCTTGAACTTCTGCTAAGAATAGTTCAAGATGAGTCGATCTCCCACCCATGTGAAGAACTGGTGAATAATTTTTTATTATATAAATAGTAAAGAAGTAACATTCCTCAAGCAATTTTATTATCATTATTGCTTCTCCTAACACTTCTGTATTTGCTGTAGACCTTGTCACATGTCAAACAAAAAAGGGACGCTCGAGTTAAACTGGCTAGGTCTAAATAGAAAAAAGTTTTTCTAAAACTGTATACAACAAAAAAAACTGTCCTACGTTCTTCATGATAATAGCGCTAAATCTCCCCTACTTTAAGTACGCATTTAAATTATTCTTTTTCCACTTATATAAAAAAAATATTTCGCCCGAATTTTCAGATTCTATTGACAGTTTACAAAATCGTGATAATGCCAGAGAACCGAGAAGCCCTTGTCAACATCATTTGTTCCGATTTTTTCGTGTAAGTAGGAAGATTTAACAGTAATAAAAACATAATATAATATAAATCTTTAGAAAGATATGCACGAGAAGTCAAATGATAACTCGCCAAAAGCAATATCTCGTCCTAGGCATTCTGTCCTTTTTGGTTGCATCCCCGCTACATTTTGATCTACTGCCATCCCGACAGAGGATTGGTCTTCTTTTGGTCAGTCATCTTTGATCTTTGATCTTTCTTGCAAATTTGAAAAAGAAACATTGAAAAGTTTCAGGAAAAACATGTGGATGACTGGCCCAGTGAAGAATTTCGCATAGGCCCGCACTGCTCCAGCAGAGTTTATCGGTATTTTATTTATTTAATTTGTTTATCCATCAGTTTTTCTAAAAACATGAACAATAAATGGAGAAAAAAAAGCAATATATGTGTGCAATATAGCTCTGCATCTGATTTGGGTTGTTGAGTCAAAGATTTTAGTCAAACAATAAACGCTCAAAGAAAAAGGGTAAAATGAAACTACAGCCGACATAACAACAGCTGTAAAGTGTTAAATATAACACAAAAAGCGTTAATAGTAAGGGGTCTTGTACACAGTTCTTGTTCTCTGTATATTACAGCTGGGGTGGTCGTGTTTTAAAGATGTTGGCCCGCGAATGTTCAGATAAATCACTGCACCCCTCTTATGCGAATTCAAAGTGATATGCGAAGAGTTAGCGCAGCCTCTCATCCATCCCATAGTGCAGTGGTAAACGTTCAGACTCGTTACCCGTTTGACGCAAGTTCGAAACCTATTGCCGAATTTCCTCAATTTTCAAAAAGCGCGCCCTTCCCTGAAACCGGGCCTGATGGTTCATTCATGTTTCTAGCGATCAATAGACTAAATCAGCACAAAATAAATAGTGTAATGTACGTAGAATAACTTTTGCTACCTGTCTTCACAGTTTGTTCACAAAAATATTCGAGGGACACCACCTTTAACACTTTTTCTCAGTGTGAAGAGTTCGTCATTGTTAGGAAAGGAAATAAAAACCAAACTATATTAATTGTTAATGCATTTATTACTATATTTATTTACTATTTAGACCTGTGTAGTATATTGCAATTAGCAGATTTAATAATGATTAATTAATTAATAATCTATTGCAGTACATTCATTCCATTCTTTGATCTCCTATTTAACACTAACTATCCCGGAGTTCAAATGTTCGCCCTCTACTCATTAACAATCGCTTCTCTTTCTACGTTCCACTATTGTGATTACATAAAGTTAGTTCTCTTCTTATTATTCTACTGTCTCTTGCAGTCATCCCCTAGAGGTTTGGCTAGCCAAACCCCAAGCTAATTTGAAGCTCTCCGCTCTGGCAACATTCTCTCGTAAACAAAGAAATCGAGAGAGCATTGCCCGATCGGAGAGTTTCAAATGAGTTTGGTGTGTGCCTTTTATCTTTTTTTTCTTTTTTGCAGTATTTTATATGCGGAAGGAGTGGAAGAAGTGATCGAACGCTTCGAGGCTCTCGAATCCAACAGATTGCTGAAGAATGAGAAAATGAAAGAATTGTATTCTCGTCTGTCTCAAATACTCAAAGAGAAGAAGGAGAATGGATCAAAAAATTAATAAGTCAATAATAGCCATGCGCGATCTCCAGTTTTTCCATAGTGCAATGCATTTGTTGTTAAATATGATGTTTTTAAATCTGACCCTTCTCACCTATATTGTACTATGCAGCGATGCTTAGGGGAACACCCCGAGATAATTTGTAACGCTTTCTCGTCTACGAAATCGATAAATTAAATTTTGGAAAATTCGATAATTACCAAAGCATATGATATATCTCGGTTTTTCAGCTTGTATCCAACCGAAACTCTTGGTGTTATGGTTAAGGCGCTCGTATTTCATTTTACAGGTTCGGAGACTGCTATTAGCAATGTTGTTTTGTTGTTTTTCCACGTAAAAAGTTCAGTTCTAGTAGTGCTTCATCGTTCTACAGTGTAGATCATTATTGATCGGTTGTTCCCCCACGATCTCTTGCTCCCGTGCTTTTGAATCAACATTTAAGGCGTTTTAGCTTTTGGTTTGACATGCTACCACTCATTATACTACCAATTTTTTTCGAAGTGGGGCCAACAATTTGGCCGTTGGCCATACATTTGCTGTAAAGTTGAGCCAATAATTGACTAACCGACTAATCCAATATTGACTAATCGGTGTATGAGTGGTATTCGACAACACTCTCGTCTAGACAAACAAATAGGTTAAGGCGCCCGAGCTACTTTGACTCTCCACTCTAGCCACGCTTTCTCGCTGACAAATAAAGCGAGAGAGTGTTCCCTGAGCGGACAGTTTCAAACGCGCCTTTAAATTCCAGCATGAAAATACTGAACGCAGGGAATATATAATAACCGAAAATAATGAACTTCGTGAAGGATATTAGACGCTGTAGATGCAAAAAAGCTATTAGCTTGAAAATGGTCTTCTAGAGACTTGATCGGACGTTAATGGAACTGGGCTTAGGTAAACATTGAGAGAGGGTGATGAAAATGCAATATAAATATAGTTCACTTCCCCCTTTGGATTGTCCCTACATATATTTATGTGCGTGAAAAAAATAATGAGAGTAGTGTCTAGAGGTGACGAAACGAAACGGATAGCGGAATTTCGGTTGAGATAATTTGATTATCTCCCCCCAGCTATCTGAGAGTATTCAACAACTGGGATATTTTTTGGTATCGATGAAAAATAGATTTTTCTGTTTTATGTATGATAATTACAGGCTCGAATTTTCAAAAAAAATATTTTACATTAAATTAATTCTCACTATTTTCCCATAGGCCAGGTAGATTTTTATTTGCTCAATATCTTCTACATATTATATTACAACTTCAGTTTAAAATTCATAATTAAAAAAAAATACATTTTATATGAACTAATCATTTTTATAACGAAAATCGTAATTATGGTGTGCTCCTACAGTAATCCCTAATCAGTTAATTTGGTTTTTTCGCAAGTTTTAAGCATATTTTCTGCGCTTTACAATGTTAGATGTATATGATTATTCTGCACCATCGGAGTGCAACTGCACGGTATATGTGATGATCATATTACTGATCGTACTTGTACAGTAAATCTTATTCACTTTCGTATCCAAGCCAGCTTGCGAGTTAGTTACCATACTCATGCCATTCCGTACTCTTTCTTATCGGTTATATAGACTGATCAGAGAATAAGAGAGAGCACGTAAATTACAGTACACGTACAGTGCAAGTACGATCAGTAATGTGATCATAACATATACCGTGCAGCTGCAATCCGAAGGTGCAGAATAGCCATATATCTCTAACATTACAAAGAAAAGCGCTGAAAATATGCATAAAACTAGCGAAAAAACCAGATTAACTGATTTGGGATTACTGTAGGAGCACACCATAATCACGATTTTCGTTATAAAAATGATTAGTTCATATAAAATGTATTTTTAAAAAATTATGAATTTTAATCTGAAGGTGTAATATAACATGTAGAAGATATTAAGCAAATAAAAAATCTACCTGGCCTATGCACCTACTCCCGAATCGATTGGATTCGAAATAAACCTTTTAGGAAAAGGCGCCAAATCGTTGTGTGGTCACCCCCTGAAGCGAATTTTCCATTGGAAGGAATTTCCAAGTACCAGTGAACTACACTCATGGAGCCTGTAATTATCATACATAAAACAAAAAAATCTATATTTCATCGATACCGCACCTATGTGGATTTTCTCAGATAGCGTGTTATATAGAAAATTCGCTTCAGGGGGTGACCACACAACGATTTGGCGCCTTTTCCTAAAAGGTTTATTTCGAATCCAATCGATTCGGGAGTGGGTGCCATCGACTCCTTGGCGAATTCAAAGAAACTATTGTCAAGGAGAGTTTTTTGATCAACGGTCAACGAAGGCTGGAATTTGGGAATTTTCGAAAAAATTTTACATTAAATTAATTTTCACTATTTTCCCACAGCCCAGGTAGATTTTTTATTTGCTCAATATTTTCTACATATTATATTACACCTTCAGTTTAAAATTCATATTTTTTTTAAAAAATACATATTTTGTGAACGAATCCGTTTTGTAACGACAATCTGAATTGTCGTGTGCCCCGACGACGTTTCCTAATTCGTCAATTTGGTTTTTCGCTTGTTTTAAACATATTTTGCCGCTGTTCTCGTCATGACTGAGCTATACAACTACTCCTCGTCTTCGGAGTGCGCCTGCACGGTCTATGTGCAGATCACGTTGTTGATCGTACTTCTCATGTAAGTTTTACTCATTTATTCGTGTACGAGCTAGCTTACGGAGTAGTTACCATACTCACGCCGTTCCATGCTCTTTCATGTCGGTTTTATAGACTGATCAGAGAATAAGAGAGCACGTAAATTATTTTATTTAAACGAGAAAATACGGATATTAGATGAGATTTTCAATAATTTCTTTGCTGCCTTCTCCTTCTTTTCCTTATCATCTGCTGCTTCTGAAACATACATCTCATGAATATCTACATCGAGGTACTGGCTCTGTTCTACTTTACGGGTCCCATGGAAGTTTACGGGTCCCAAGAAATTTGACCGGTCCCATGAAAGTTCACCGGTCCCAAGAAAGTTTGCGTGTATGAAGAAAGTTTAACGGTCCCATGAGTATTTGCTTCTGGTCAATGTAACTTTTGATTTTTTTTTGTATTTTGAATGCTTTTTATTATTTCTTCGTGCTATTTTATTTATTGTATTGCGATAGTAACAAATTAATTATTAATCAGAGTTTATCGTACAAAACTAACAGTTATGTATTTTAATATCACGAATTATAAAGGGGAGCTTAGTGTTTTGGTTTACGTCTGGGTGGGGCTGCTTTAGCTGCTTGTCTGTCATTGGTAGACTTCGCTCTTGTTCCGCTACGAGTTTGGGAGGTGAAGTACCACGATGTAGATATTCATGAGATGTATGTTTCAGAAGCAGCAGATGATAAGGAAAAGAAGGAGAAGGCAGCAAAGAAATTATTGAAAATCTCATCTAATATCCGTATTTTCTCGTTTAAATAAAATAATTTACATGCTCTCTTATTCTCTGATCAGTCTATAAAACCGACATGAAAGAACATGGAACGGCGTGAGTATGGTAACTACTCCGTAAGCTAGCTAGTACACGAATAAGTGAGTAAAATTTACATGAGAAGTACGATCAACAACGTGATCTGCACATAGACCGTGCAAGCGCACTCCGAAGACGAGGAGTAGTTGTATAGCTCAGTCATGACGAGAACAGCGGCAAAATATGTTTAAAACAAGCGAAAAACCAAATTGACGAATTAGGAAACGTCGTCGGGGCACACGACAATTCAGATTGTCGTTACAAAACGGATTCGTTCACAAAATATGTATTTTTTAAAAAAATATGAATTTTAAACTGAAGGTGTAATATAATATGTAGAAGATATTGAGCAAATAAAAAATCTACCTGGGCCATGGGAAAATAGTGAGAATTAATTTAATGTAAATTTTTTTCGAAAATTCCCAAATTCCAGCCTTCGTTGACCGTTGATCAAAAAACTCTCCTTGACAATATTTTCTTAGAATTCGCCAAGGAGTCGATTGCACCCACTCCCGAATCGATTGGGTTCGAAATAAACTTTTTAGGAAAAGGCGCCAAATCGTTGTGTGGTCACCTCCTGAAGCGAATTTTCAATTGAAAGAAATTTCCAAGTACCAGTGAACTACACTCATGGTGCCTGTAATTATCATACATAAAACAGAAAAATCCATTTTTCGTCGATACCAAAAAAAATTCAGTTGTTGAATTCTCTCAGATAGTGTTTTGTAACACATATCGTACATGTAAAAACATTGTATCATGAACGGCGTGAATGGATCTGGACGGATCAGGCCGATCAAGCGAATTGTGAGTGATTTTCGTTATTTTGCATTCATTTTCGTTATTTCTCTTTCTTTTCAATGTTTTTCTCTCGTTCGAATTTACTATATTGACAGAAATCAGGCCAAAATATTGCTATTTAGGAAAACCACATTGTTCACGACGAATAAATTGCTCCAATGAACCAAAGTTGACCTATTTATTCAGCGTATAATCGGAACAATTCATTCATCGCGAAAATTATGATTTGTGTTAAATGGCAATATTTTGGTCTGATTTCTTTTAATATAGTAAATTCGAACGAGAGAAAAACAATGAAAAGAAAGAGAAATAACGAAAATGAAAGCAAGGTAACGAAAATCGCTCCTAATTTGCTTGATCGCCCTGATCCGTTCAGATCCATTCACACCGTTCATGATACAATGAATTTTACATGTACGATAGTATATTATTTGTTGGAAATTTTGTTGGATTATTGTTTTTCTTTTTGCCTTTCAGAGCAATGTTATATTTCCAAGTTATCGATATGATTTTGTATGGCATTGTTTATATTTATTACGTTATTTCGCCATATAAATATGGTGATTCATCCTTTTCAAAAATAGTACAAACGGAACAAAATATCTCCCACGAGTGTGGTAGATCAAAATACAAACCTCCTAAACGATAGAAAAAAAGTGAAGATGGGCAGTACGGTTGAAAAACACTCAAACTAAATATTGTGATCGATTTGCTCGATTTTATTTTCCCCGCAAAAATTCCCTCAAAATCACATTTGAACGAACCGGAACGAACTGGACCGGAATCGGAACGGGCGAGAATCACTGTCTCGTCGGCTGGAGGCGATTAGCATATCTCGAGGTTCGGCTGGGGGGAGATAATCAAATTATCTCAACCGAAATTCCGCTATCCGTTTCGTTTCGTCACCTCTAGACACTACTCTCATTATTTTTTTCACGCACATAAATATATGTAGGGACAATCCAAAGGGGGAAGTGAACTATATTTATATTGCATTTTCATCACCCTCTCTCAATGTTTACCTAAGCCCAGTTCCATTAACGTCCGATTAAGTCTCTAGAAGACCATTTTCAAGCTAATAGCTTTTTTGCATCTACAGCGTCTAATATCCTTCACGAAGTTCATTATTTTCGGTTATTATATATTCCCTGCGTTCAGTATTTTCATGCTGGAATTTAAAAGCGCGTTTGAAACTGTCCGCTCAGGGAACACTCTCTCGCTTTATTTGTTAGCGAGAAAGCGTGGCTAGAGTGGAGAGTCAAAGTAGCTCGGGCGCCTTAACCTATTTGTTTGTCTAGACGAGAGTGTTGTCGAATACCACTCATACACCGATTAGTCAATATTGGATTAGTCGGTTAGTCAATTATTGGCTCAACTTTACGGCAAATGTATGGCCAACGACCAAATTGTTGGCCCCACTTCGAAAAAAATTGGTAGTGTAATGAGTGACATGTCAAACCAAAAGCTAAAACGCCTTAAATGTTGATTCAAAAGCACGGGAGCAAGAGATCGTGGGGGAACAACCGATCAATAATGATCTACACTGTAGAACGATGAAGCACTACTAGAACTGAACTTTTTACGTGGAAAAACAACAAAACAACATTGCTAATAGCAGTCTCCGAACCTGTAAAATGAAATACGAGCGCCTTAACCATAACACCAAGAGTTTCGGTTGGATACAAGCTGAAAAACCGAGATATCATATGCTTTGGTAATTATCGAATTTTCCAAAATTTAATTTATCGATTTCGTAGACGAGAAAGCGTTACAAATTATCTCGGGGTGTTCCCGTAAGCATCGCTGCACAGTACAATATAGGTGAGAAGGGTCAGATTTAAAAACAATCATATTTAACAACAAATGCATTGCACTATGGTATAACTGGAGATCGCGCATGGCTATTATTGACTTATTAATTTGTTGATCCATTCTCCTTCTTCTCTTTGAGTATTTGAGATAGACGAGAATACAATTCTTTCATTTTCTCATTCTTCAGCAATCTGTTGGATTCGAGAGCCTCGAAGCGTTCCATCACTTCTTCCACTCCTTCCGCATATAAAATACTGCAAAAAAGAAAAAAAAAAGATAAAAGGCACACACCAAACTCATTTGAAACTCTCCGATCGGGCAATGCTCTCTCGATTTCGTTGTTTACGAGAGTGTGTTGTCAGAGCGGAGAGTTTCAAATTAGCTTGGGGTTTGGCTTGCCAAACCTCTAGGGGATGACTGCAAGAGACAGTAGAATAATAAGAAGAGAACTAACTTTATGTAATCACAATCGATGATAGTGGAAAGAGAAGCGATTGTTAATGAGTAGAGGGCGAACATTTGGACTCCGGGATAGTTAGTGTTAAATAGGAGATCAAAGAATGGAATGAATGTACTGCAACAGATTATTAATTAATCAGGAGTAAAGCTGCTAATTGCAATATACTACACAGGTCAAAACAGTAAATAAATATAGTAATAAATGCAATAACAATTAATATATTTTGATCTTTATTTCCTTTCCTAAAAATGACGGACTCTTCATTGTTCATGTTTTTTTTAACTGATAACAAATAAAATAAATAAATAAAATACCGATAGACTCTTCTGGGGCAGTGGGGGCCTATGCGAAGTTCTTCAACGAGCCAGTCATCCACATGTTTTTCCTGAAAGTTTTCAATGTTTTTCAAATGTACTCGAAAGATCAATGATCAAAGACCAAAGATGACTGACCAAAAGAATACCAATCATCTGTCGGGATGGCAGTAGATCGGAATGTAGCGGGGATGCAACCAAAAAAGACAGAATGCCTAGGACGAGATATTGTTCTTGACGAGTTATGCTCGGACAAATCGTGCACATCTTTCTAAAGATTTATATTATATTATATGTGTATTATTATTAATAATATTTCTATTTATCTTTTCTATGTGTTTGGAAAAGGTGAAAAATGAGAAGCAGAAAAGAGAACATGAAGGTAGTTTTGATTTGATCTTGTGAGATGACTTTTTGAAAATATTTTTGTTAATTCTTCCTTAGGTCCACTTACACGAAAAAATCGGAAGAAATGATGTTGACAAGGGTTTCTCGGTTCTCTGGCATCATCACAATTTTGTAAACAGTCAATAGAATCTGAAAATTTGAGTGAAAATATTTTTTTTAATATCTAAAATTAGAAAAAGTGGAAAAAGAATAATTTAAATGCGTCTTTGAAGAAAGAGATTTAGGATACGCTACACAGAGAGCAAACTTGCCCAAATATGGGTAATAGATTTGCCAAGCTACTTTTGTACACGATTTGCCCACATTCGGGCAAATGCTAGCCCAAAAACCATCAATTTACCTATATACAGGCTAGCATTTGCCAGCATACGGACAAATCGCTCGCCAACTAACGTTACTCGGGCAAATTTAATCTCTGTGTATTATCGGGAAGAACGTGGGAGCAAAGATGTGGCATTCTGTTCTCTAATAAGTTCAACAGGCTAAAAGCGCAGCCCGTGGTGTATTGTCCGTATAAAATGTACTTGCATACGAAAATGGCAAACTGTATGTAAATTCCGAAACAATGGGCTCCTGCACTCTCTCGCCTAACTCTCGATTACCTCTCTACTTCCAGACACCTTACCCCTTCTGACCTTCGAAGCGCTGATTTGATATTTTTAAATTAAAAAAAGAGATCGTTCTAGTTTGTACTATGCAAAGCAGGAAATAATCATTGCGGGCGCTCTATTACAAATAAAACAATTTATTTTTATACGCTCAATAGCTCAGTTTTTAGTAGTCAGCGGTTGTCACCACGGGTTCGATTCCCGTTTGTAATTTTTTTTTTAAATTTATTTTTCAAATTGAAATTATCATGCCTTCCCTGGGCTGTCTACAGTTTTAGAGAAACTTCTTCTCAATTCAGACCTAGCCAGTTTAACTCGAGCGTCCCTTTATTATTTGACATGCCCGTGACAGGTGTGACGGCAAATACAGAAGTGTTAGGAGAAGCAATAATGATATTAGAAGGGCTCGGGGAATGTTACTTCTTTACTATTTATATAATAATAAATTACTCACCAGCTCATCCCATCTGTGGGAGATCGACTCATCGTGAACCATTCTTAACAGAAGTTCAAGGCCCTTGTTCCGAACGAAATGGGAAGACGATTCAATCGACAAATCTATAATACACACACCGGAATATAAATATAGCAAGATTCTTTTCTAAAAAGTACAGTTTGGTTTAAAGAAGAAGACCCTTGAGTTGACATGACTGTCTCCCTCAACGAAACGGGTTCGAAACCTATTGCAAAATTTTTTTAACTTTTCAATATCTTTTTTTGGCATTTCGGTTTCTGGCGTCCCCCTCGATCGAAAAGATCGAAATGGGGACGGGGGGGGGGGATAGGAGAGTGAGTGGATGGGTCTTGGCCAGGAACGAAGAAGTGTCTCTTCTGTTACCTTTCCGTCTTCAAAGTTTGTTCGCCAAAATATTCGAGAGACTTTACGTTCAAAGAAGGGGAACAAGAAGATCTAGATTTCACTATTATCAGGAACGTTTGAACAACGATGTGGGGCATTTTGTTCTAGAGTTAAAGGTGGTGTCCGAGCAATATTTTTGTGAAGAAACTGTAAAGACAGAAAGATAGCAAAAGTTATTCTACACACAATACATAAATTATTTTATGCTAATTCAGCTTATTGATCGCAAGAATCATGAATGAATCATGCTTGATGTACAGGCAAAGGCGCGAAATTTTGAAAATAGGAAAGTTCTGCAATAGGTTTCGAACCCGCGACGTTACGCTTACTAGTGAGCACTTTTACCACTGCGCTACGGGATTGATGAATGGTCGTGCTAGTTTCTTGCATATCACTTGTCACTTGCATAATAGATATGCTATGCTTTTGCATAGACATTCGCAGGCCTCAACTCAATGGTTCGTAGTCAGCGCTTGCACCGGCGCCACTCGGGTTCGACTCACTTGTTAGTATTATTGTAATGCAAGCACCTTTCTCAAGAATAAAAAAGTATGAAAAATAAGGAGAAATATAAACAATTTTCCCTCACAACTTTATAACGCGTTCTTACTATTATATCAATATTCAATTTAAGCTGCCACTCCCCTATCGAAATCTCGTAAAGCAATGGTCGCTATCACTAGAATATTGCATTTCCCCTTCATTATTCATATTTAAACTGATGGGTATACAAAAAATAAATAAATGAATAAATAAAAAACAGAAAATTACACAGCAGTTCGAAAAAAGCACAAGATGTCCGTTGATCGAAGGTCTCACGTGTTTCATTGAACACCAAGGTCATAAGTCTTTCATCAGTGAGGTACGATACGGCCTTGGGTTTGCTTCTGGCGATGTGTCGAACTTTACACATGATGGAATGTAAGCTGAGCACAATCATAATTATAGTCTTTGAAATGAAGAGAAAGTATTTTTTGTCACTGTTCCGAAGAGTAGTCCGCGATACCCCGGAGTCCGGGGCTCGGAGCGCCCCGCATTTACCAAACTGATTTTTGTTTGGTAATAACAGGCATCTTTCCTAAGAATTGACCGATTCTACTACACACTTTTGAGTTGAACTCCTCTTTTCTCCACAGTATTCGATGCCCTTTGGGTAGGACATCCCAGATCCAGAAAATGATTGTGAAAATGCAACTTTTTAATTTTTCGTTCCCTAGGGAATTGATCGCGTTCCATAGTCCCGGGAAAGAATTTTTAAAGGCTCAATCGATAGAGCCCGTTCGCAGCTTTCATTTAAGCTATTGAGAGACGATTTCATGGGGATTTGAATGAACAACGTCCAAAATAATGCATTTGAATGCTTGTAGATCACTAATGAAAGCTTTGATGTACTCGAAATTGTCGGCTCCTTGACAGGATTGTCCTGTAACACCGTCAAAACGAAAAAAAGTGAAACATTTTTCAAAAATTTTGAAAAATTTTGACAAAAGTTCATAAGATTCCCTTGAGCTTTTTTTGAGCATTTTTTGAGCATTTTTGAGCAGTTTGAGCATTTTTCACGATTTTGTTGATGTATTATCTAAGGTTTTTCATTGTGGATGTGTTTGCCCAATGCAGTTATGCACGACAAAAGTGAAAAAAATTAATCGGGAACGTTCCATAGCAGAATTGGTATACTGTAGCATACTGTAGAATCTTGCTGTAAAACTGCTTCCATCGAACTTTTTTCGTCTAATAATGGTTATATAGCATTACCTGACTTCCTATAACGAATTTGCACTGTTTGGATCTTGGCAAAGATCAGGCTGCAAAAGTGGTATACTGTAGAAAATCCTACCGTATACCAGTTTCACAAAACAGCGTTCACAGTGATTTATTTCAAAATTATTCTTCGCAGGTAAATTAGGCTAGCTCAGAGATGCTCAAATACCTTATTATCTAATAAAAAAAACTAGCAACCCCATTTAGATATCATGATTCAAAATTTTCAAAATCTTGTGAACTTTTGTCAAAATTTTTCAAAAATTTTAACAAATGTTTCACTTTTTTCGTTTTGACGGTATACGGGAGAAAGGGCTGAGGACCATTCTGACGTCGAATGGCTCACCTATGTTCGTGTTGCTCTCGCTGCGGCCACCCCACCGAAAGTAATCTATTCAGATGGTTACTTGTGCGGATTGTCCAATGAGTACTGTAGATATGAGAGAATCTCCCAGTTTGGACCAGTAAATGATCATCCAAGATGGCTACGTCGAATGGGATAGATACAGTCCAACGAAAACTCGCTCTGGAATTCTTCGAGGAACATCGATCACTTAGCCAGAGAGCCAAATAGCTACAACTAATATATATATCTTCAGTATTCATCGGTCAATCAATACCAAGAACCATCAGAAGGGACTCCTTTCGCTGGTTTGGCTGCAGCGAGAGCAAAACGAACATGAGCGAGCGAGAATTACCCTCAGCCCATTCTCCCGTATGTTACAGGACAATAGGGTTGCAGGAACGAGGGCGAAAAATTCATGCCCCATGTCAATCGCTTCCCTTCTCTCTCGGCAATTCGCTTGAGACGCGCCCTCTCTCCCCTTCCCTTCGAAGAATTCGACACACCTGGCAGACGGAACGAATAGTTCGGGACAGACCGAATTATTCGCACTCTCTCACTCTCTCGATTCCTATCTCGTCCCTCCCTCCTCTCCCTCCGATGGGAAAGGGGTGCGAATTATTCGAATTCGAATTCGAACCGGCAACCCTACAGGACAATCCTGTCAAGGAGCCGACAATTTAGAGTAGATCAAAGCTTTCAGTAGTGCTCTACCAGCATTCAAATGCAGTTTTTTGGACGTAGTTCAGTCAAATCCCCATGAAAATAGTCTCTCAAGAGCTTAAATGAAAACTGTGAGTGAGCTTTATCGCTTGCGCCTTTAAAAAATCTTTCCCGGGACTATGGAACGCGATCAATTCCATAGGGAACGAAAAATTAAAAAAGTTGCATTTTCACATTTTTATCTGAAAGTACTCGAGAAAATACATATTTCATCTGATGAAAACTTTTTCATAGCTCTACTGTGAGCTGTAATAATCGCATCGGAAGGAGCCTAAACGACGAAATTTGACGTGAGCTCCTGGAAAGACGCTTGATCTACCATCCTTGCTACTCTGGATCTGGTATGTCCAACACAAGGGGCATCGATGTGGAGAAAGGAGGGGGTCAACTCAAAAGTGTGTAAAAAATCAGTGGATTTTGGTCTATTCTTAGGAAAGATACCTGATAAGTCATTCAGCCACATGCATTGCAAGAGAATAGAGCGATTACAAAGAGAGCAAACTTGTCCAAATATGGGCAACAGATATTCTAACTTTCCCTTCTTGGTATTTATTTATTTATTTCATCAAATATACATATGAGGCCGTTTGCGTATGACTCGACTAAGTGTCGGCACATTCAAAAAAAATCAAAATTTGGGATCGGGGTTCTGAAGGATTCTCTTGACGATAGTCATGTTCTTTTTGCACCTAGAGCCACAGTAGAGGCCAGACGAGGTTGCGTTGAAATTGCAGTTTTTGAATTTTCTCGTCGCCCAATCGTGCTAAAAATTGTAGATGTCATCTAATTCTGCCCCCAAGGGCAGAATTCGCTGACAATAACGCCTGTCCAATTCATTTTTCATGAAAAAGATTCAGAAATTTTTAAAATTGAAATTTATCTCAATCTGAAGGTGTTTTTTTGCGAGATACATATATAGATCGGACCGGAATTGCTTCATGTTTCCATAGAAAAAATTTCAGCCAATTTGACTACCTCATTTTCGAGAATATCAAATATTAGTGCAGTCATTTTGCCGTTGACGAGGTTGCAAGAGGCGAGAGAGTGTGGTGATTTAAGATAGCAGAGACAAAATCCGGTTCACGCCCTTCATTTTCTTGTTGGTCGCCTCACCTGCCTTTCTGCTCTCTCGTATCGCCACACTCTCTCGCCCGTTGCATCCACTCCAACGGCAATTAGACTGCACTAAAAGTTGATATTCTCGAAAATAAGGTAGTCAAATTGGTTGAACTTTTTTTCTATGGAAAGATGAAGCCCTTCAGGTCCGATCTATGGATCTCGGTAAAAACTTTTGACTTCGAGAGAAATTCAATTTTTTGAAATTTCTGAAACTTTTTTCATGAAAAATGAATTGGACAGGCGTGATTGCCATCAAATTATGCCCGTAGGGGCATAATCTACACATTTTAGCGCGATCGGGTGACGAGAAAATTCTAAAAAAATGCGATTTCAACGCGACGTCGTCTGGCATCATCGGTGGCTCTCTCTATAGGTGCAAAATGAACATGGGGAATTACACGCATATAGGAAGACCCTGCGGAATGGTAATATTGGCATAAAGTGACTTACATTCTGAATTTTTTATTCTCTAGTGTATGATTCAAGACAATGGAACATAATCGTTCGATATCAAATGAGCATCGTTCCCGAAAATTGATTGTTAGCAGTGAACAATTCTGTTTAAAGATATGATATATTAATGGAAAGCCGTGGAACAATTATCATTAATTGAAAGAATAAGAATTAATTTAATCAGTAACCATTTCCAGTATACTTGTTATTCCGTGGCCTTCAGCAATGTTCAGACAACGCTCGAAGCATAAGTAGAACGGTTTGGTACTCCGCAGCAGACTGAGATGCTTGTTTCTGCACGATTATAGATTACGGTTAAAGAAACGAAAACATAAATCGAAATTTTCGTTTCGAGGGAAAGATTTTCATAAATTCCGGAACGAGCGAGAGGAAAATGAGACTTTTCCGGAATGAGAGTGAATTGATATCTTTCTGTATCCTTTCCGTATAAATATCATTGTTTGGTTCACGGACAAAACTGATCGGTGTATTTTCGAAGTTCGCTCGCCAAATCTGATATTTAAAGGTGGAGACCCGCGAATGATCATGTAAAACTCTTATACATCTCGCTTATGCAAGTGTCTAGTGATATGCAATAAGATAGGGCTAGCATGATTCATTCATTATTCAATTAGCTGAATTAGCACAAAATAAATAGTGTACGGTATGTATTATAGAATAACTTTTGCTATCATTATGTCTTCACAGTTTGCTCACGAAAATATTGAGGGGAGTCCACCTTTAAAATATGTTTCACACAAATCCCCTCCCTTTCTCCCCCTTTCCCTCCGCTCTTACAATTAGGAACAAGTGAATTAATTTGCATTAATTCCGGAATGAGAGGCAAACAGTTACTTTTCCGAATGGATTCCGTATCAAAAGTCAGGTCGTACCGGAAAGAGAGTGAAAATACGTGAGTTTCGAGTGCGTTTCGTTTTCCGAACGGACATCCCTATTATAGATCATTAAAGTGACACTATTTTGAAACACTCCGCTCTGGCCACACACTCTCGCTTTCTTTGTCTTCGAGAAGTGGCGAATAAAATTACCTCTGGGTGTTTTATGCAAATATATGTACTAAAAATATTATCAGACCTTACTTTATCTTAAAATGTGTACACAAAACAGTCTGCCCTTGGCGAGATTGTGGCCAGAGTTAAGCGTTTAAATAATTGAGCTAGTTACAATTAAATTAAGCATTTGCATTTCAAGCCTTCCAACCATACCAGCGCAAGAAAATAAAGAGGGGGCAATCGATTCGGCAACAGATCATAAATCCGGATATTAAATTGGTTGAGAGATGGCCCATGGCAAAAAAGCTGTACTGTGGTATAGGATTTTCTACCGCATACCAGTGTGATTAAAGATGATTATAGATAAAGAATATGATTAAAGATAAAGACCCGCGAATGTTCTTGCATTAATTTGTTCACTTGTATCCTGCATTAATGTCTTAGGAAAACACACCCCCACGTTAGTGATAATACCTCATCAAGACCGCGAGTCACTCAAAAACTGAGTACGGAAGGAGTTTAAAGGGAGAGTTTCACAAAAATATATTGATTCAAATTCCGAAATTGTTCGAGTGAAATTTTGTTCCACCACGAATTGGCGAACTATAATACTGTAGTTTAAAGAATGCACGATTGATTTCCACGCTGGAGATAGCATCGATATATGATGCAAATCGCATATATATGCAATGTATGCAAATCGAAATTTGATTTACATAGGGAATATCTGTGCTGGCTCTTAATATAACCCATCTATGCAAATGCGTCGAATCTTGGACAGACATATCACTTTCCAGCAAGAGACTAACTTCTCTACATGGACAAGTATTCTCACGTTCCTGAAGGGCTCGAATACCAGATCGTACCATAATACCATTTTTTAAACTATTTATTTTTGTCTGTCCACAAGATCCTCGAGGAGATTTGAGAAAATTTAAAAAATGGATCTTGAATTTTTAAAGGGTCAAAAAATTCATAAAATTAAAGAAATCGAAATCAAAAAATCCCGGCCCTGAACAGCGTTGAGAATTGGCCGCTTACTTGAAGTTGATTTAAATTGGGCTTTAAGTGAGTGACGTATTTTAAAGATGGAGACCCAATAGTTTTTTTCGCCACGAGACTGTTCGGGTGGAATGATAGAGATTTATCACACGAACCGAACGACATTTTTCATATGACTTGATGATATGTTTGAAGCTTGTTATGCGCATTAAAAGCAGAACTTTTAAGGCATGTAGAGAGTGTCCGATTTTCATGCTTGACTCTCTCACTTTCCCATTGTTCCTCACGCTAATTTCCATGCAAAATTAACATTCTCGTTTTTAAACGTTGCGGGAGTCAGTCATGCCAACTCAAGGGTCTCATTCTTTAAAGGGAGAGTGACCTCTCTCAATGGCCTCTTCATTCTCCTCTGGTATTTTGCCACTTAAAGTCTACTTAAACTTTCCCACTTTAAGTAGACTTTAAGTAAACTTAAAGTGGGACGTAAGTCTACTTAAAGTGGTGTGGTATACTGTAATGCATTTCGTCAAATGTTTTTTCACTTAAAGTCTACTTTAAGTCTGTGACGTAGTTTAAGTAGACTTTAAGTGGCAAAATACCAGAGTCTGTTCTCTAACAACGAGTGAGCACAGTCCGTTGAAGAGACCGGTGACAAAGGTGTAAGCCCCGTTAAGTAGACTTTCAATTTTGAAGTACGTGAGTAGGAGCTTACGAATTAAACATTGTAATGAAAAAGATGGCTTGGTTTAAGACAGTATGATTACGTGGTTGCCTCATTACATCCAGGCATGCTTCAAAGCAGGCATTAACTTTCGATGGGTCAATAAATTCACCGTCACTAGTCTGTAATATTATTATTATTATTATTATTAGTATTATTTTATTATTATTATTATTATTATTATTATTATTATTATAATTACTATTATTATTATTATTATAATTATGATAATAATAATAATAATAATAATTATTATTATTATTATTATTATTATTATTATTATTATTATTATTATTATTATTATTATTGTTATTATAATTATTATTATTATTATTGTTATAATTATTATTATTATTATTATAATTATAATTATTATTATTATAATTATTATTATTATTATTATTATTATTATTATTATTATTATTATTATTAAAATATATCACTACAATTAGATTGTATATTGCTTCGCGGATTTCATCATCGGGTTTGTATTGTTTAATGCAAGAATTGAGGGCATTCAAGCAGGTTGATGTACTCCAATAGTTACAGATCTGAACACTCTCCTTTATCCAAGGATATATTAAAACATTATCGCATTCGAGCTGCGTCCCTAAAAGGCAGATTGTGGAAAAAACTATAACCTCACTAACCTATCAGACAAACTGTCTGCAGCTTGTCGTGTCTTTCCATAATGAGCTTCATATGCTCAATACCAATCGAACTCCTGCGATACTTACAAACATCAGAAATGTCGATGCATGCGAGTTTAGGCCATGGCGAATCCTTTTCCTTGAGCATTCTCTCACAGATTATTGAGGTTAAATTGATTCTGAAAACACAATCATTTCTTTTGTAATTCGAATGTCTACACTGGACACTTATTCTGCAAACAGTACTGGGACGGATTAAAACCCTTATTTTTTCTATTCATTAGCGCTTGCTATTCATCGGTTCTCATCTGACTTATAACCTTTTAGTGCCCTAAGGGCACTAGGCCGGATGAGAACCGTCGGATGAGAACCGACTGGATGAGAACCGGAAGCGACCGTATGAGAACTGAGCGTATGAGAACCGACTGGATGAGAACCGACTGGATGAGAACCCACCGGATGAGAACTGATCGCATGAGTACCGACTCGATGAGAACCGACTGGATGAGAACAGACCGGACGAGAACCGACTGGATGATAACCGGAAGCGAGCGTATGAGAATTGAGCGTATGAGAACCGACTGGATGAGAACCGACTGGATGAGAACCCACCGGATGAGAACTGAGCGTATGAGAACCGACTGGATGAGAACCGACCGGATGAGAACCGACTGGATGAGAACCCACCGGATGAAGGGTTGGCCCGATATTTCAAAATGGGTCGGATAAGAACTTAGTGGCCATTTTATGACAAATTTTGCGTTCTCATTCGGTCGGTTCTCATACGCTCAGTTCTCATCCGGTCGGTTCTCATCCAGTCGGTTCTCATACGCTCAGTTCTCATCCGGTCGGTTCTCATACGCTCAGTTCTCATCCAGTAGGTTCTCATCCGGTAGGTTATCATCCAGTCGGTTCTCATACGCTCAGTTCTCATCCAGTCGGCTCTCATACGCTCAGTTCTCATACGGTCGCTTCCGGTTATTATCCAGTCGGTTCTCATCCGGCATAGTGCCGCCCTAAAACATGAGCATACCCATAGTTTGCGGCCTTTCCAATATCAAGTTCTCTAAGATGCTTTAGACTGGATAAAGTGTCTGTTAAGTCTTCCAAATTCATGCTCAATTTAAGCTCGTAAATTCGAAGTTTCAACAACTGCTTGGAATGAGTGAGACAAGATATGTTAGAAAGTAGAGGACAAGAAGATATGTACAAATTTTGCGCTGATCACGAGTATGTCAGTCCGATATTTCAAAATGGGTCGGATGAGAACTTAGTGGCCATTTTATGACAAATTTTGCGTTCTCATTCGGTCGGTTCTCATACGCTCAGTTCTCATCCGGTCGGTTCTCATCCAGTCGGTTCTCATCCAGTCGGTTCTCATCGAGTTGGTACTCATACGATCAGTTCTCATCCGGTGGGTTCTCATCCAGTCGGTTCTCATCCAGTCGGTTCTCATCCAGTTGGTTCTCATACGCTCAGTTCTCATACGGTCGCTTCCGGTTATTATCCAGTCGGTTCTCATCCGGCGTACTGCCGCCATAAAAAAATGAGCATACCCATCGTTTGCGGCCTTTCCAATATCAAGTTCTCTAAGATGCTTTAGACTGGATAAAGTGTCTGTTAAGTCTTCCAAATTCATGCTCAATTTAAGCTCGTAAAGTCGAAGTTTCAACAACTGCTTGGAATGAGTGAGACAAGATATGTTAGAAAGTAGAGGACAAGAAGATATGTCGAGCTGAAGAAGTAGAGGAAGTGCCTGTAAATTTGAAATTTTCGAAATTATCTAATCGTAATTAATGAGTTGATTTGTGTGCACTTCTTCGGTTTCTGGCCAAACCCCCCCCCCCCCTCAGACAACCTAGCCCCCGTCCAGTGGACTTCGTCCTCACTGTGAGGACGAAGTCCACTTTTCCATTCGATCGAGACCATGTTAGCGAAAGACATTTGCGCCATCCGAAGGTAATGGACATTTGCGCCTGTTCCCAATTGCGCCGAATTACATTTGCGCCGGAACCAAAAGCGCCGAGGGACATTTGCGCCGAATATGCCTATTATTGTTTTATTATTTCCATCGTTCTTCTGCTTAGCTAATCGTGATAAAGTATATTACTGTTTACTGTTTACTAAGAATCGATAAATGTATATCATTAGTATTTTCAAACACTGCTTCATCAATGCAACAAAAAAATATTCAACAATTCAACAGCAAAAACAATAATAAATAGAACATGTGAATATTTTCAAGAAGAAAACGATGCTATTCGTTTTTTTTCTACAATATCATATCGGGTAGACATAGAACAGACGAGGAGTCAATCAAGCCCAAGAAATCAAGAAAGTAAAATTTTGACCAACTCGAGGCATTCGTGGAAGGAAGTACAGAAAATGGACCAAGTAGACGCCTAGACTCTGGTATTTCCAAACTAGTAGTTTACTTACGTTACGTCACAGACTAGCAGTTTACTACTAGTGAAAGAACATTTTACGAAATGCATTACCGTATTATACACCACTTCTAGTAAACTTACGTTTAACTAAACTAGCCGTAGACTTGCAAGTCTACGGCTAGTGGGAAATATAAGTAAACTACTAGTTTGAAAATACCAGAGGAGAGAACACTAGATGGCATCTAGAGTTATCTCTAGACGTCTCGATGAATAGGCAGATCAAGTTGAATGAATAATACGGAATGAGATGGATAAGGGATATATGTATTAGGTTGATTCATAAGTCTTGTCGCATTTGGGAGGGGTATGTTTGGGCTATCATTGCTCAGTCGTACGATATCAATTGCCCCGTCCGTTATGATAGTAAATAAGTCACTACTACTACTCTTTGATTGTAGTGTGCCTACATCGAATCTAGTGTCTAAAATGCCTCTTCTGTTCATTCTCATTTTAGTGCACATTCGATACGTCATGTTGTCTTTCTTTCTATGAGAGCTCAAACCACCCGATGTCCACTCCCGTATGGCGGTAGTATACAACACTAAGACCCCTAGTATACGCACTGTGCAACGTTGCTTCAAACGCTTCGAGAAGGAGGGGCGACGTCGAAGAAGAGGTCGGGTCTCGAGCTAGACTCGGACGTGCTGGAGCAGTACGTCCGCATGTACCCCTATGCTACCATCCCTGGTATGTCAACGAGTTTTGGGGTTTGCTAACCCACCATAATGTCGGACAAGCAGAAGGACAGCCGTACGGACCAGTGTCTGAATCTAATTTCGTACGCTCGTACAATGGCTTGGATCGACGGGTTCATCACTAAAGATGAATGATGGTACCTTTAGGACAATGTAGTCTGCAGGGCTCAGTAGGTCGATTGAGATGAACAGCCTAATCCCATCGCCAAACCCGAACTTCACAAGAAGAAGGTCAAGATGTCTGTTTGGTGGAGCAGAGGCGGTTTGGCGCATTGGGAGCTTCTCCAGCTGTGGTCAACTATTATGGCCGAGGTATACTCTCGCCAACTACTGACCCTGAAGTCCAAGGTCCCATCCGTTCCCTGGCTGAACGAGCGGATTCACTTCTAGCACGACAACGCCCGACCACGTTTGGGAATGACGACCGAAAAGTCCTGTTGAACTATGCCTAGCACATCGTACCCCACCCGCCCGACTTGGCTCCTTGCGATTACTGCTTGTTTTCCGATATACAGCGCCCTCTCCGAGGAGTACACTTCAACAATCTGCGGGAGGTCGAAATCGGGCTGACTATCTTCATCGCCTCCAAGTAGCCGTCCTTCTGGGAGCACTGAATCCACAAGCTACCCGAACTTTGGAGGAAGTGTGCGGACGCAAACAGTGCTTACTTTGGTTGATTAGCTTTTGTCGAAATAAAGTTATTTTAATTTGTTCAAAGGGCCAAAATGCGACAAGACTTATGAATCAATCTAATATATACGGAAAGGATGGGAAATCTATGATCACGGATAAACGGGGATACTATGAAATGATTTGAATATCTTATTCGTAATGTGGTGTTTCATTTTCAAAATGTGTACACGCAGTAACCCCCGGGGGGGGGGGGGGGCGCCCGTTTCGACAACGGATCATAAATCGATTGGGAGATGGCCTATGGCAATAAAAGTTGTATCATTGTTGAGTGTACGGTATTGTGCTACCGTAACCGTTAGGAATCACGAACTGATTTTTTTTTCAGTTGACCCATGTTCATGGTTGAGAATGACCGAGGTCGAAAAATTCATGACGGCCCGAGACCAAATACTAGTTGTCATTATATCAATAGAGAGCCAACTTTTATCTTTCTAGGTACCGTAACCCGAACTATCGTAATCTAGCTAACGTACCCTACAATATTATAGCGAAATTCACGGCAAATCCCGGTTCGATTACGTTAGATCGGGTTAAGGTATCCAGAAAGATAAAAAGATGTCTCACTATTGATATAATGTCAATTAGTATTCTGACTCGGGGCATCATGAATTTTTCGACTTCAGTCATTTTCAACCATGAACCAACCCCTGGTCATGGGTTGAATTTTAAAAAAATCAGTTCGCAATTCCAAACGGTTACGATAGCACAATACCGTACACTCCTACTGATAACAATGATACAACTTTATTGGGGGGGGGGGTGGACAGAAACCGAAGAAGTTCCGATTTGTGTTACAAGCCAAGGAAATCTTCTCTCATATGAATCCATAGCAAATATACTGTCAACGCAAGACGCAAGTTCCTTTTTCTTCGTTTGCTTCGTTTTTTTTTTCGCTTTTTTCAGTCTCACTTTTCTTTTTTTCTTTAATTTTGTTATTTTTTGCTCTCTTGATTTAAAATAAAATCCCAGCCAAAGGTATCATAGGTGTGAGAAATCATCATTATCTCCTAAAACTCGCCGATTCAAGATCGCAAATTGCAAACCTTTAGTATTTCATAGAGCATTTCCTCGATTAAATACGCTGTACGTGGTATAACAAGAGTGACCATTGTTGTAAATAAATCAATCTAAACAAATTTCAATTTGATATTTCATTTCATTCATTTCATTTCATACAACTTTATCGGCTGACAAGGGAATCCTTTCAGCTCGCGGAAACCAATCCAGACGAAAATTTGCACAGGCATTGTTGAAGACGATTGAAAAAGAAATGTGAAGTCGAAAAATGCAGCAGGGCAATACCCGAGCCGCAGCATCTATCCAAACTTTTTCAAACTTACCGCGCATTCGCCGCATTCTGAAGCAATGAGAGAGACCCTATTGGTGGCACAGTTTCTTCGTACAATCGCGTTGATGTTATCTTTTCGGAATCTTTTTGTCTTTAATGCACGAGCCACTTTCCACTCCGTTCACCAATCAAGTTGATACCTTTCTTCAGAGATAGGGACGATGAATTCAGATTGTTGGCGGCGAATGCGCGCCAAGTTTGACCAAGTTTGGAAAGATGCTGCGGCTCGGATATTGCCCTGCTTCATTTTTCGACTTCACATATCATTTTCTATCGTCTTCAACAATGCCTGTGCCAATTTTCATCTGGATTGGTTTCCGCGAGGTGAAAGGATTCCCTTGTGAATAGTGGTGTTGTGGCCAGCCGATAAAGTTTGATATAAAAATTTTTAGAATTTTGATAAAATTTTTAGAATTTTGATATATAAAAAAATCAAATACCTACATTAGAAAGAAAAAAATACATACATTAGTAATAAAGCTTATTGGTATATCCTCGAATCCAATCAGTTCAAGATGATTAAGTGTATAACATTCACTCAACGATTCAGGAATATATAACGCGTCTGAATGAACCGATAAATGTATAAATGAATAAATCGATTATAAAAGGAAACTAGGAGATTTGTGGAAAGCTATTATCATGAAGAACGTGGATTCGGCTCTGTTCTGTTTAATTGGTCCCACCGAATAGATTGGTCCCATGAAAATAGACTGGTCCGTGGAAAATGGATTGATCTGTAGAAAATAGATTGGTCCGATCAACATAGATTGTCCCCATGAAAATAGATTGGTCTGTAGAAAAACGATAGATCCTAAAAAAATTGATTGGTCCTCGGGCGACTCACGTTTCCCGCGTTACCCCCCCCCCCCCCCCCCCCCCACGAACACCGCTTCCGTCATTGGCCAGGCAGCCCCAGTCGGTCGCCCCTGTTGCCGCTGCACCGTAATCTGATTCTGATAATACGGATGATGATGATGACTCAGATGACAACGCTGCATCTTCGCCTGCTCTTCATGCCAATCCACAGCGAAGCCCCACTGGAAAGCTTCAACAGGTTATGCACCCGGCTACTGCAACCCGAACGAAACCCACTGACACCCGTACGAAACCCGAAACAACCTGAAATAAACCCGATGCAACTCGAACGAAACCCACTGCTACACGGATAAAATCCCCTCGCACCGCAAACGTGGCAGCTGGATAAAAACGTGGTGATCGTGGAAGTCTTCACTGATATTTAGTTACATACAGTGCAAAAGTATACCAATAGTACATTTTTCAAAGTAACTTTGCTTGCATGCAACCAATCAGCGTGATTTATTATGCGTTGTGCGCACAGGATTTACCATCGTAGTGTGTATGAAAAAGAGTGACCTTTTTCAGAAATCAGAAAAATTTCACGAATTTTCCGATTTCGGCCATTTTCACATTTTAAACTATTATTTTTGCTTATTTTTTTGCATTGAGCTGAAAAATTGATATATGTTTTCAGGAGAGAGGTCGACCAAAGGATTCTAAGAAACTCATTGTCAGTCGATCGTATCGATAAACCGTTGCTTGAAGCCGGGCTATGGGCATGAAGTTGGTCGACCTGGCTGAGAAGTACAAGAAGGACGTAGGAACGATCTCTTGCTCAGCGAATCGTCCAATTGAGACAAAAAGCTTTGGAAGGCCTCCACCGACGTGTTAGAAGATCGGCAGATTCATCACAAAGATCAGCAAGGCTAACCCCCGAAAATCCGGGGTCAGGGAAGGAGCGCAAACATTACTTCGGGACGTTTTCCTCTTGGAATTCTCAGTCGTGAGGCATGTTAGAGCGCCCATACGACTTCATCAACTTCGCTTGTTCCTCTATGAATTCTTCCCTCCTCATAATAGACTCAGCCCTATGCAGCGGGCCGACATGACGCGCATGAAATGCTCCCCACATCATCATGGAACCTGCCCCATGTTTCATAGTGGGAACTTGGTAGGGTTGCAGGAACGGGGACGAATTCTACGCTCCCAATTGCCATAACTTCCCTTCTCTCTAGCAATCGCCCGTGAGAGACACTCTCTCTCTTCCTAAATTCGTAGTTTCGCCTATCACTGCGAGAGAGTGCGTAGTCCCCGCACCTTTGCGGGGACTACGCACTCTTTCTCGCCTCTCACTGACCCTATCCCTACTCTCTCTTCGCTCTACCCGGCTCGCCCCCGTTGAGGCACGTTTGAAGACATATCCAACTCCCCTCTCATCTGAGAACTTAACACTCAACAGCCAAGTTTTAGCTCACATCGACCCGGTTCTGTTTCTTTTTTGGAAGAGTCGATATGATCAAAACAAACAAAATTACATTCGTTCTACGGTTTCAGATGGAAATCGAAACAATTACCGTTGAAATAAGTGTTGGTGTGGACATTTGAATTTCTCTCAATCATCATAGGAATCAGATTTCCCCCTGAATATTTATTAAGTTGAGTTCCTGTCATTCCATTTTTTTCATTTCAATGATTCAATGTAAGGACATTGTTAACCTTTCATGGTCCGCTCTTCCACTCTCGTCGCTCTTCTGGTTGTGAGATTATCTATGACAGATCAATAAAAATTCGCATATCATAAATATACGATGTCCCGGTGTCCGAGACTGTTACATTGTTTTCATTTCATTTCACGGTCTTGATGCAGTATTTATTATCTAAGTGTCTTAGTGTGGATTTGTTTGCCCAATGCACTTATGTATAATAATAAAAAGTGAAAAAAAGTAACAGCTAGCGCAGCGGAGCAAAATAGGTGAGCTATAGCATAAATATTTTAGCTATAAAAATTCAGAAAAATGTCTCAAAAAATATTTCAAACAATACTTTTTTGTTCAAAATGATACTTAACAATTTAAACACATTATTTGTATCCCCGCGATCTGTGTAAGTTCAATGAATGGTGTCATGTAATGAGATACATCCATAATAAGGTGAACTCATGATGTTAGCACATTTACAAAAACATTCTACAGTACGCTACAGTATACCAATATACAGTATACAAGTATAACTTAATAAATATTCAGGGGGAAATCTGATTCCTATGATGATTGAGAGAAATTCAAATGTCCACACCAACACTTATTTCAACGGTAATTGTTTCGATTTCCATCTGAAACCGTAGAACGAATGTAATTTTGTTTGTTTTGATCATATCGACTCTTCCAAAAAAGAATCAGAACCGGGTCGATGTGAGCTAAAACTTGGCTGTTGAGTGTTAAGTTCTCAGATGAGAGGGGAGTTGGATATGTCTTCAAACGTGCCTCAACGGGGGCGAGCCGGGTAGAGCGAAGAGAGAGTAGGGATAGGGTCAGTGAGAGGCGAAAAAGAGTGCGTAGTCCCCGCAAAGGTGCGGGAACTACGCACCCTCCGGCTGTCTCTAATCTCTCGTGCGGGAAATGCCGAGAGAGGGGCAAGAGATGGGAAGAGGGCGCGGTAAATTCGACTACGCCTACGCAACGGCAACCCTAGAACTTGGTAACTTTCATCGAATCTTGGTACCATGGTCGGACGTTTCTGATGTTATGAACGGACGGAAATATCAATGCGATGCACTCTATAGGGCCAAGATTCGATGAAAAGTGATAAGTTCGCACTATGAAGCAAGGGCGTGGTTCTGTGATAAAGTGGGGAGCATTTCATGCGGGCCATGTCGGCCCGCTGCATAGGGCTGAGGCCATTATAAGGAAGGAAGGGTTCACGATGGTCCAGGCGAAGGTGATGCAGCCGCATGGGCGCTCTAATATGGGGACTAAGCATTTCAAGAGAAAAATGACCCGAAGCAATCTTTGCGCGCGTTCGCGGACCCCGGATTTTCGGGTGTTAACCTTGCTGAACCTTGTAATGAATCTGCAGATCTTCCAACTCGTCGGGGGAGGCCTTCCAGAGATTTTTGTCCGAACTGGACGATTCGCAGAGCAGGAGATCATCCCTACGTCCGTCTTGTACTGCTCAGCCAGGTAGACCAATTTCATGCCCATGGCCCGGCGTCTAGCAATGGTGTGTCGATCCGATCGACTGAGTTTCTTTGAGTTCTTTGGTCGACCTATCTCCTGAAAAGATAAAACAATTTTTCAGCATAATGCAAACAAGTAAAAAAATTTAAAAAACAATCAAAAATAATAGTTCAAAATGTGAAAATCGCCAAAATCAGAAAATTCATGAATTTTTCTGATTTCTGAAAAAAACGTCGCTCTATTTCTTGCACAATACGATGGTAAGACATGTGCGAACAACATATCAAAAAATTACGCTGATTGGTTGCATGCAAGCAAAGTTACATTGAAAAATGTAATTTTTGGTATACTTTTGCACGGTACTGTATATCAGGGCTGTGCATTTTCCGTTTTCCGATTTTCCGATTTTTCTGTGCATTTTCCGTTTTCCGATTTTCCGATGAGAAAAATCGTCGAAAAAAAAATTCCGAATCGTTTTTGTCTATAATTTCGGTATACGTGAGACCATCCACTCGAAAAAAAATTCCCCATATATTGTGCGTATAAAATGTACTTGCATAAGAAAATGACACTGCGCGCTAAAGAACGGAAGGCTAGATCTCGCCCCACTGAAATACTCATTTTATTCTAAATTCTTTCTTCAAAAAGTGAATTTTCACCATTGCCTTATCATTAATATGAGGTTCCGATGCTTGGATATGAGCTTTTGTTCTTGATTTGCTGTTGATTGTGGCTGTTGTGATTTTCTGGAGCTCGATAAAGCAAAAAATCGAGAAAAAAACATGAAAATTAGAGTATTAAAACGAAAAATTAGATTTTTCCGAAATTTTCCGAATTTTCCGTATTTTCCGAGAAACAAGTTCGGAAAAATTTAGTTTTCCGAAATTTTTTTAAAAACTTTTTTCCGCACAGCCCTGCCGTATATCATTCAGTCCCGCAGAATCGCCGCTTTAACAGGCGTCACGCCGCGTCACGCGACGTGACGCCTTGATCGCCATGCAGTTTTGTGCTCAACTGTAAGTGTTTTAGGTGTCTCAAATACGTTTTTGATAAGCTATTCGGTCATATGCATATAATGCACATGAGAAAAGAATAGAAAAATATTTTAAAATTAATGAAAATCAATTTTAAAAATACGGCACGGCAATTCAGTGGTGTGGTGTAATACCGAAATTCTCAATTATCGATTGGGAAAATGGAGAATTACGGTATAACACCTCACCACTGAATTGCCGTGCCGTATTTTTAAAATTGATTTTCATTAATTTTAAAATATTTTTCTATTCTTTTCTCATGTCCATTTGAGACACCTAAAACACTTACAGTTATGGCTCGTTAAAAAATAGTGAAAAACCGGCGACTTTCCACCCGTTAAAAAAGTACCCGGAAAGTCGAAAATGGATTCGCGCGCGCGCAAAGAGGTGCGGGAATTCAAATTAAGAGTTTCCGTCATCAATTTGTAGCAGTTAAAAAGGAAATTCAACTCGAAAAGTCGGAATTTGAATTCCCGCACCTCTTTGTGCGCTGGCGAATTCAAATTCCGTCTTTCCATTTTCGACTTTCCGGGTACATTTTTAACGGGTGGAAAGTCGCAGATTTCGGTTTTCCACTATTTTTTAACGAGCCATAAAGCACAAAACTGCATGGCGATCAAAGGGGTCACGTCGCGTGACGCGGCGTGACGCCTGCTAAGGCTGCGATTCTGCGGGACTGTATTCACGAAAAATTAAAATCCTTAAAGATGGAGGCTCGCGAATGAATATTCAAATGCATAGCATATCTATTATGCAAGGGACAAGTGATATGCAAGAAATTAGCACGACCATTCATCAATCCATTCATCATGAGAAAAAATAATTATATTAAAGTATAAAGAATGGACAATTCAGTGCACGATTACTTGCTTCGAAAAAAGCATCCAGTTTCATGAAGCTGTTGGTTCCAATCAATTTTCATGGAACCTATCTATTTTCTACGGACCTATCTATTTTTTGGGACCAATCTATTTACATCGTACAGCGAGCTGGCAGGTGTCATATTTATTTTTCTAATGCGTATTCTAATGCGTTCCAAAAATGTTGTTCATGACCCGTTCGCTGCTAGGTCGTCTTCAGGGGCGAAAAACGTGAAAAACACATTTTTTTACCAAAAGGTGACATGTTCCCGAAATTGTCTATTGAAACCTTCCGTATTATTGCAGAAAAAGGTTTTCAGATCACGTGCAAATTCGTTATGTTGTTCATTTACCGTATCTATGTAAAATCAGAAAATTCATGAATTTTTCTGATTTCTGAAAAAAACGTCGCTCTATTTCTTGCACAATACGATGGTAAGACATGTGCGAACAACATATCAAAAAATTACGCTGATTGGTTACATGCAAGCAAAGTTACATTGAAAAATGTAATTTTTGGTATACTTTTGCACGGTACTGTATATCAGGGCTGTGCATTTTCCGTTTTCCGATTTTCCGATTTTTCTGTGCATTTTCCGTTTTCCGATTTTCCGATGAGAAAAATCGTCGGAAAAATTTCCGAATTTTTAAAAAAAATTCCGAATCGTTTTTGTCTATAATTTCGGTATACGTGAGACCATCCACTCGAAAAAAAATTCCCCATATATTGTGCGTATAAAATGTACTTGCATAAGAAAATGACACAGCGCGCTAAAGAACGGAAGGCTAGATCTTGCCCCACTGAAATACTCATTTTATTCTAAATTCTTTCTTCAAAAAGTGAATTTTCACCATTGCCTTATCATTAATATGAGGTTCCGATGCTTGGATATGAGCTTTTGTTCTTGATTTGCTGTTGATTGTGGCTGTTGTGATTTTCTGGAGCTCGATAAAGCAAAAAATCGAGAAAAAAACATGAAAATTAGAGTATTAAAACGAAAAATTAGATTTTTCCGAAATTTTCCGAATTTTCCGTATTTTCCGAGAAACAATATTTATTTTTCTAATGCGTATTCTAATGCGTTCCAAAAATGTTGTTCATGACCCGTTCGCTGCTAGGTCGTCTTCAGGGGCGAAAAACGTGAAAAACACATTTTTTTACCAAAAGGTGACATGTTCCCGAAATTGTCTATTGAAACCTTCCGTATTATTGCAGAAAAAGGTTTTCAGATCACGTGCAAATTCGTTATGTTGTTCATTTACCGTATCTATGTACTAATTTTTTTTGATCGTATCTGCGTTCAAAATGGTCCAATCGACTATTAAAAAAAGGAAAATGATGCTCTCGGAAAAGCGAATAAAAAGTTTTTCCATGATCGAATAGCTATGACAACCCATTTTCTAGTTATTCGAGGAAAACGTCACACCGATTTTATCGGCTGTTTCATGTCGAGAGACACGATAGTTCAGCCTCTGTAATAGTGGGGCAACAGTCAGGGAAAGGAATAATCCCATTTTCCAAGTCTGGCATAAGTTTTAGAAAAAAGATGAGATATAAAGAGGGCGAGGCGGATGCCAGGCGAGTTTGCGGGATGATACTTTCATTAGTCACCACGGCGCATCTCAAACAGGTTTAGTCGCGCGACGGAGAGTGCGTCAGAGAGAATCATTGGATGCCATCTCGTTGCATAAGAGTGTTGAGAGATATGTGAATGAACATTAGTGGGTTTCATATATTTTTTCACAAAGTACCTTTGGGACAATTTCTTGTAATTTAGACGCGAAATTTTTTTATGAGTTTTTTTACGATTTTTTTACGAGAAAATAAGTCGTAAAATTGCGTTTTACAAAAATTCTACGAAAATGATTTTACGCACAGCCCTGAGACATACCAACGAAGTTCGCGCTCGATAATTCGTCAGCAATATGTTCCTGGAAGGCCCATTCGTTATCCTTGTATGCACCTATATGTGTACCTTTTAATTATTTTTTTAAATTATGAATATAAATAAATGAATTTAATTTAAAATAAATAAATTTAAACTAAATGAAAAAATTTAAATTCTGCTAAAAAACGATCGCTACCTCTCAACTTTCCATATAAGATCAATTTCTTCAGTCGATGTTGGAGAATGGTTGATATTGAATCGTAGTCTGATTCGGTGAGTCTAATCTCTGCCTGAAATTTGTGCTACGAACTTAAATAGATAAACGTAAACTAAATGACATCATTGATCCAGTCCTCAGTTAACGACTCGGTTATCGGTTCGGTTATGGACGCATCAAGCGCAACAAGAGAGCTTGCAAAGAGAGGACAATTTAAAATATATGGAAATATAAGCAGCAATGTGAGAACGGTCGAAAAAAAGAAACGAGTTAAGTCTCAGCCCATTATCCCGTATGCTACAGGACAATCCTTTCAAGGAGCCCTCAATGGCGAGTAGATCAAAGCGTCTATTAGTGATCTACCAGCATTTAAATGCAGTTTTTTGGACGTAATTCAGCCAAATCCCCTTGAAAATGGTTGAAAATCGCATCGGAAAGATCCTCAACGACGAAATTTGACGCACTTGATCTACCATCCTTACTACTCTGGATCTGGGATATCCTACCCAAGGGGCATCGAAAACTGTGGAGAAAAGAGGGGGTCAACTCAAAAGTGTGCAGTAGAATCGGTCAATTCTTAGGCGAGATGCGTGTTATTATAGAATTAAAACTGTCCGAACAATACAAATTCCGCTCTTTGCCGCGCAATACTCTGACTCCGCCCACTTCTTCGCACGACATTCCATTTTCGCTTAGTTTATTGAATTTTATGGCGCTTACTCGTCATTTCATTGGGCTTTCAGCAAAAATAAAATTATATGCATTTAAAAAACGATCGGAAAAACTCCCGAAAATTTAGTGAAAATTTTGGAGTACGTTTTTCTCAATGGTGGTGAACTTTACTAACTCGGCATTTGCGTGGTATAAGAAAAAACTTTTGTAATTCTATAATATAAGATGGACAATGAGAAAATGATAGAGCCAAGTATGCAAATCGGATAAGCACTCTCTACGTGCCTTGAAAGTTGTACTTTCAATGCTATCAGTGAGCTTTAAACATATCGGGAATCAATATAAGATAAGTCATTCGGTTTGTGTCATGAATCTTTATCACTCTATCCGAACAGTCTTATTGCGAAAAAAACTCGAAGGTCCCCATCTTTAAAGGGAAGGTGAGAGATTACGCCCAAGTGTGAGAAGAGAGCAGTCAGAGAAAAGACAGGACATGTTATTTTCTGTGGGCAATTATTTTATTTATCACCAGACGAGAACTCCGCTAACGCGGAGCTCAATGTTCTACAAGTTTCTCGGACATTCTGGAAGAGAGAGAGAGAAGAGAGAGAGATAGCGCGCGCGACATGTTTTAACATGAAAGTTGTAGGGCGCGGCGGAGAGAGAGAAAGAGAGAAAGAATAGGGGGCGTGGCCGGTAACAAACATCGTGACGTTCTGTTTTATTTATAGCGTATGATTTTGAATATCATAGATATAAATCATAGATATAATATCAATGAAATGAATTTGTTGGTGGTTACGTCCTCAGGCCGTATCCATGAACGGTGGGAAATTGTTTGCCTGCAAACGTGACGTCACAAGTCTAGTCGGACTCTAGTCTAGTCGGTTTTCTCACGTTTGCCGCAAATGTTTTGCCACCGTTCCTGGATACCTATACTAAATCGGGCACTTTTTTTTTGTAATTTTCTCAATCATTTCATGTCTGACACAGCGCTTCGAGAGCTGTCATGGTGCGACAGAGAAAACAGTAGACCGAAAAAGAGAGTTAGAAGGATAAAGAGAAAGAGCGCAGACGATGAGAGTATAACATATTGCGGCATACCGTAATTTTTCAACTTTTTAAAAATTTCAATGTGAAGGATACCTCGGTAATAGTAAATCTCTTTGTATCAAGTAATGATAGGGAAGAGTTTAGACGACATTTCCAATTCAAACTTCGAACTACACCATTTGAAATGGAAATCGGGAGCGGTGTGTCAAATGTAGGCATTCTTTTGGCTATTATAAGATCAGCAAACCGATCTATTGCTATCTCCTCGAGGCTTTTGTGGACAGACATCTGAAATTAATAGTTTTTTTTTAACTCTGATATTTTTTTTCATACCAGGAACGCGGTAAATTTCGTATCAGGCTAAAATCAAGGATCATGGGAAAGAGGGCGCTCGGCAGAAAAAAAAAACAAGGGGAAGGGCTCTGGTATTTCCAAACTAGTAGTTTACTTATGTTACGTCACAGACTAGTAGTTTACTGCTAGTTTACTACAAGTGAAAGAACATTTGACGAAATGCATCACCGTATTATACACCACTTCTAGTAAACTTACGTTTAACTAGCCGTAGATTTGCAAGTCTACGGCTAGTGGGAAATATAAGTAAACTACTAGTTTGAAAATACCAGATCACGTCATGTGAAAGGAGAGTGATGAGGGAAAAAGAGAAACGGAGATTGTGGATACTTTCAAGCTGTTCTTATCGGTGTCAATTGCAATTATGAAATAGTAACAAAAAAAATAAAAAAATAAATGACATTTGATAAAGCTCATTCGAATTGTTCACTTTTGCATAAAGGAGGCTGAGAGACACAGAGAAAAAGTGCAAAATGAAACTAAAGCAGAATGAAGAACAGCTATAAAGTGTTAAATGTAAAACACCATGGGTTAGTTCAGCTTCTGTAAAAAAAGAAAAGTCGCCTCAGCATCTCTGTTGCCCCGCTATTCCCATCCTTCTCTAATTTTGAACAAACGTGTGCGCTCTGTGTATTACAGTTAGGAATCAGAGAGATATAGAATTAGAGAGAGAATGAAAGGAAAAAATTAATAATGCGTTGTGTTGGACAGTTTTAATGGGGGGGGGGGCGATAATAAATCTAAGACGATGCAGTGTTTAGGCCATGGACCTAATGTCTATCACTCTACTTTTGCAAGATAAAGCTCACACAGGTTAGATAGCTTGGTCATACATAACTCCTCCCACAACTAGAGAGACAATCTGTTGACCTCCCTCTCCCTCTCCCTCTCCCTCTCCCTCTCCCTCTCCCTCTCCCTCTCCCTCTCCCTCTCCCTCTCCCTCCTCTCCCTCTCCCTCTCCCTCTCCCTCTCCCTCTCCCTCTCCCTCTCCCTCTCCCTCTCCCTCTCCCTCTCCCTCTCCCTCTCCCTCTCCCTCTCCCTCTCCCTCTCCCTCTCCCTCTCCCTCTCCCTCTCCCTCTCCCTCTCCCTCTCCCTCTCCCTCTCCCTCTCCCTCTCCCTCTCCCTCTCCCTCTCCCTCTCCCTCTCCCTCTCCCTCTCCCTCTCCCTCTCCCTCTCCCTCTCCCTCTCCCTCTCCCTCTCCCTCTCCCTCTCCCTCTCCCTCTCCCTCTCCCTCTCCCTCTCCCTCTCCCTCTCCCTCTCCCTCTCCCTCTCCCTCTCCCTCTCCCTCTCCCTCTCCCTCTCCCTCTCCCTCTCCCTCTCCCTCTCCCTCTCCCTCTCCCTCTCCCTCTCCCTCTCCCTCTCCCTCTCCCTCTCCCTCTCCCTCTCCCTCTCCCTCTCCCTCTCCCTCTCCCTCTCCCTCTCCCTCTCCCTCTCCCTCTCCCTCTCCCTCTCCCTCTCCCTCTCCCTCTCCCTCTCCCTCTCCCTCTCCCTCTCCCTCTCCCTCTCCCTCTCCCTCTCCCTCTCCCTCTCCCTCTCCCTCTCCCTCTCCCTCTCCCTCTCCCTCTCCCTCTCCCTCTCCCTCTCCCTCTCCCTCTCCCTCTCCCTCTCCCTCTCCCTCTCCCTCTCCCTCTCCCTCTCCCTCTCCCTCTCCCTCTCCCTCTCCCTCTCCCTCTCCCTCTCCCTCTCCCTCTCCCTCTCCCTCTCCCTCTCCCTCTCCCTCTCCCTCTCCCTCTCCCTCTCCCTCTCCCTCTCCCTCTCCCTCTCCCTCTCCCTCTCCCTCTCCCTCTCCCTCTCCCTCTCCCTCTCCCTCTCCCTCTCCCTCTCCCTCTCCCTCCCCCTCTCCCTCCCCCTCTCCCTCCCCCTCTCCCTCCCCCTCTCCCTCCCCCTCTCCCTCCCCCTCTCCCTCCCCCTCTCCCCTCCCCCCCTCTCCCTCCCCCTCTCCCTCTCCCCTCTCCCTCCCCCTCTCCCTCCCCTCTCCCTCCCCCTCTCCCTCCCCCTCTCCCTCCCCCTCTCCCTCCCCCTCTCCCATACAGAGAGATAGAGGGAGAGAGATCTTGCACAGGTCACAGAGATGCACTGTTAGGTCATATGTATTGTCCCTCTCCCATACATTATTACCAAAACTACTCTCTCGCTCTATCTTTCTCCCTCTATATATATTTATCGCTCTTTCTACAAAGGTCCCAAGTATAAAAATACGGTACTTACTTTAACCTTTTTGGTTACGTTTAATTAAACTATTATAGCTTAATATAATACTTCACAAAACAAAAAAATATATAAATGTAAACATAACAAAACTTATCTAATTTAAACTAATTTTTTTTCTTTTTTTATTATTTCTTTGCTTAAAAAACCTACTACAAACACCATGCGTCGAGGTAAAATAAAGTCAGGATCTAATAAAAATAATTTTGTCTGCTTCCCTTCCTCACTCACGTGAACGAATAGTTTCATTCTTCATCCATAACTTCATGGCCCTACCCTCTCTATCCTTTGGATTCTCCATTTCTAAATACTTTTTCACATATTATCTTGTACTAGCTCATTATATTTATTATTGTTTTATACATAGTTATCATTTAATAAGCATATCGTAATTAAAAATAATTTTTGAAAGAAATCGCAGTAACCACGGAGAGTGAGAGCGGCAACCCAGTGGCAGAGGTCACCGGAGCAAATACTATTGCACCAAATGAGTTCATTGTGCACGCATCATTTTCTTATATCATCTAGATGGTGCACGCACATTAACAGCTTATGACTCTATGTTTAAAGAATTGGACCCTCGAGTTCTTTCGTCACTAAACTGGACAGGCATAATTATAGAGCAAATCTCCGTGAATACAAAAACTATTTTTCGGAAATTTTAGGTGGTTAAGATCTAGTGCCGTATGGAAAAGTATACATAGAACAGCTAAAGAAATCATAAGCAGATTACTGTAACGGATTACGGTAGATTAACGATTCATACTGCAAGATTACGGTACCTTAATGATGAATTCATAGAATTAGTAGCCGATCGCACAAAAGTCGATAGCCGCATACTGTAATCAGTCAAATGCATTGACTATTCAAAATCCATTATCGCAATGGAGAGACAATTGACAATGAGGGGCAGGTGGATTCGCGTTTCGCGCCCATCACAATATCAGAGATTTATTTTTAACGCAATGCAAGTGAAGATGCAAGAGAGGTTTTTTAAATTTATTTATCTATTATTATTTACCGTGTTTTCTTGTAAAACGCATAAATTTATTATTATTAAGAACTTTTTTTTAAATAATAATTTATAATAAAAAAACCGTATCCTGTGATGGGTTCAGTCTGACAACAAAAACAATAAATGTAATTGCACTACGACTTGACGTTTCATATACAGACACAACTAGATACATTATAACCAAACATCAATACTTTATCACATTTAATCGAAATTTGTAACCAGCAAAGACAATATCGGCAACAAAAGGTAACATGATATTCTTGGTTTATTCAAATCGGATTAAAATTTAAGATGTACACAAAAATACCAGAAAGAGCATTTGCATCACCGAAAATATTTTAAAAATCATTTCAATTAATGGAAATTCAATTTATCGAAACAAGAAAAGCAAACAACGACAAAGGCAATACATCTAGAACCATATTTCGAAAGCAGAAATAGTAAATTAAGAGACCGGCTCGGTAAGACTCGAGCATTTCGACCCCTCGCCGGACATTCGCGAGAACTTTCGATCTGGGGCTCAATACTTTCATCATAGACACATACCGGGGGGAGACCGATGAAAGTTATAGTGAAAACGCCCTTAGGCTCAAACCCGGCTCACATATGTTGCATTAACTAAAATTTAAAAAAAAAAACATAACTTTTCAATCGCGATTGCTAGGACTTTTATTTCTTTTTATTGGTGAATAACATGTCATGCACTCTTACAAACACAGCTGAACAGTAATATCATATCGTTCTGGATAAGTTTTTTCGTGTCTGATTTTAAGATTTTTCCTCTTCTATCCTCATTGAAGAGAGACGGCAAGCACTGACATAGTACATATTGTAGCCCTGACAATTATGTACATGATGGTCACATTCCCGTAGAAATCCAAGTTACTAAAATTTTGAAAATTACAGCTGAATGTGAGATATGTGTAATTTGCAAAAATCGAAAATTAAATTTCTTGTAAATCGCAAGAGTAAGAGGTAGCTTTATTATGTCATTATACTCGTAGTAATGCGAGTGCACAGGAAAAATATACAAGTAGACTCGGACTACATTTTTAAAAAATTTAGAAAAAATCATTATTTTATTTTTATTTTTTCAACCCCCACATTCAGTCGACCGTCAAGGCAAGTTGATTCATAGGGTGAATGGTGGCTGTTGCATGTGCGTTTGCAGAAACGACTGCTACGTTAAGAATCGTCGTTTCGCAGATCTCGAATTTATTTTTTTAGTTATCAAACTTGAATATTTATATGTTTCTTTCATATAAATCGGTTGGAAGGTAGCGTACTGCATCCAAAGCTGTACCATTTTTATCAGTAGGAGTATACGGTATTGAACTACCGTAATCGCCAGGAATCGACCCATGATTCTCAACCATGACCCCGAGTTCATGGTTGAGAATGGCTGAGGTCGAAAAATTCATGATGATCCCAGACCAAATACTATGTGGCATTATATCAACAGTGGACCAACTTTTATTTTTATGGATACCATATCTCGAATTACCGTAATCTAGCTACCGTATCCTATAATAATGTGGTGAAATTCTCGGAAAATTCAGGTGCGTGCATTACTAGTACGGTAATTCGAGTTATGGTATCCATAAAAAATAAAAGTTGGCCCACTGTTGATATAATGCCAAATAGTATTTGGTCTGGGATCATCATGAATTTTTCGACCTCAGCCATTCTCAACCATGAACCCCGGGTCATGGTTGAGAATCATGGGTCTACTGAAAAAAATTAGTTCGCGATTCCTGGTGATTTCTTTGGATGCAGTACGCTACCTTCCAACCGATTTATATGAAAGAAACATATAAATATTCAAGTTTGATAACTAAAAAAATAAATTCGAGATCTGCGAAACGACGATTCTTCACGTAGCAGTCGTTTCTGCAAACGCACATGCAACAGCCACCATTCGCCCTATGAATCAACTTGCCTTGACGGTCGACTGAATGTGGGGGTTGAAAAAATAAAAATAAAATAATGATTTTTCTAAATTTTTAAAAAATGTAGTCCGAGTCTACTTGTATATTTTTTCTGTGCACTCGCATTACTACGAGTATAATGACATAATAAAGCTACCTCTTACTCTTGCGATTTACAAGAAATTTAATTTTCGATTTTTGCAAATTACACATATCTCACATTCAGCTGTAATTTTCAAAATTTTAGTAACTTGGATTTCTACGGGAATGTGACCATCATGTACATAATTGTCAGGGCTACAATATGTACTATGTCAGTGCTTGCCGTCTCTCTTCAATGACGATAGAAGAGGAAAAATCTTAAAATCAGACACGAAAAAACTTATCCAGAACGATATGATATTACTGTTCAGCTGTGTTTGTAAGAGTGCATGACATGTTATTCACCAATAAAAAGAAATAAAAGTCCTAGCTATCGCGATTGAAAATTTCTGATTTTTTAAAAATTTTTACTTAATGCAACATATGTGAGCCGGGTTTGAGCCTAAGGGCGTTTTCACTATAACTTTCATCGGTCTCCCCCCGGTATGTGTCTATGATGAAAGTATTGAGCCCCAGATCGAAAGTCCTCGCGAATGTCCGGACCATGCTCGAGTCTTACCGAGCCGGTCTCTTAAGCTACTGTAGGTTTGATCAATCGATACAAAAAATCGATTGATCAGGGTGGATACTAATCGATAATCTCCCATCATACAGTATTCTTGGCTCGATGGTTGGCTACGCATGCGGTGGAGCAGAATCGATTGGCACCGTACTCAAAGGGCGTCCCGGTTACGGTAGCCGCGCACTGCAAGAAATGTATTCGATAAATCAATACGTACTGGCCCCCCGCTAGGTTTTGCCCATCTATCTTAGATCATGCTTGATCTTTGAATTTACTTAGTCTACATATGCACTCCCCTCCCTCTTCTCCCTCCCCAATTCCTACCACCCACTTTCCCCATTCACTTATTCACCTTTAAGCTTCGCTGCACAGTACAATGTAGGTGAGAAGGGTCAGATTTAAAGGGAGAGTAAAAAAAAGTTTGAAAAAAACAAAGTTCGGAAATTCTATTTTGAATTCACGCCTTAATGAATTTTTGGAGTCGGCGCTTCCCAGCACGGGAACTCTGCCACAACATACGATAATACTCTGAAAAGTGATCGATAACACAAGATTGATTCCATTCTGTGTAAATCTAAAGGGATAGGAAGAGAGGCAGTGAGGCTAGGGAAGTGGTTCCTTGATGTCCCATATGGATCAATCAATGCGCATAAGGTAGATCAAATCAAGTTGTTTATCTGCTATCTCTTCATCCACTCGGTCAGTGTCACGCATAGCGTAGAGGTAAGTGCTCACTTGTCGCTTCCGTGCAGGTTCAGTTCCTCACCGAACCACTAAATTTTGCCCATTATTTCTTATATCTGTGGCAGAGTTATCTCGTTGGGGAACAACGGCGGGAATTCAAACACGGAAACGCAGAGGGGTTACTGTCCCTTTAAAAACAATCATATATAACTGCAAATGCATTGCACTGTGGAATAACTGGAGATCGCGGATGGCTGATAATTAATTTAATTTATTCATATCAAGTAATGCTGGCTGATATTGGCTTATTAATTTCTTAATCCATTCTCCTTCTTCTCTTTGAGTATTTCAGAAAGTCGAGAATACAATTCTTTCATTTGCTCATTCTTCAGTAATCTGTTGGATTCGAGAGCCTCGAAGCGTTCCATCACTTCTTCGACTCCTTCCGAATATAAAATACTGCAAAAGATAAAAAGATTAAGCACACACCAAGCTCATTTGAAACTCTCCGATCGGGCAATGCTCTCTCGATTTCTTTGTTTACGAGAGAGTGTTGCCACAGTATTCTGGTCCAAGCCATTTTTCTTCCAAAGCAAGACAAAGGAGAGACCATTGTATTCGAGAGAGTTTGTATGTTGAGCGGTCGTTCTTGCTTTGAAAGTCATGAGAACGCTGTGGTGCCAGATCGGAGAGTTTCAAATTTGCTTGGGGGTTGGCTTTCCAAATCTTGTGGGGATGACTGCACTAAAATAAGACGAAGAGAACTAACTTTATGTAATCACAATCGTCGAACGTGGAAAGAGAAGCGATTGTTAATGAGTAGAGGGCGAACATTTGAACTCCGGGATAGTTAGTGTTAAATAGGAGATCAAAGAATGGAATGAATGTACTGCAATTGATTATTAATTAATCATGATTAAAGCTGCAATATATATTGTATACAGTACAGCCTGGTCGTGTTCTGTACACGTGTTTTGCTGCGGGGCGTTTTTGGCCGTATAATTTTTTCCCTTGAGTATGAATATTTTATTCGATTCTAAAAGTCTTAATGTTGAGTTTCCATGAAAAAAAGTTCTTTTAATGACTAAAGAAAGTGAAACAAATTTTTTATTAATAAGAAACATTTTTTACGACGATCGATCGATATGCAAATAATACGTTATAATTAAGACACCGGCTCAATAAGATTCAAGGGTTGAGCCAATGACCCCGGACATCGACCTCACCGATTTGGCCCAAATTTTTTTGATGGATACCCCCCTGGGCCCCCATCACAAAATGGGTATTCATTTGGGCTGGTTCCTTGAAACACAGATGTGGCGGGTTTTCGAAATTTGAAAACTCGATTTTCACCAGAAAAAAATGGAGCGACCTAGGACCAATGTTAGTGTCGATTAATTATAAGTATAAATAGACAACAAAAACTGGCTATACGACGGTCCGGAGATCCGATCGCAAACTGATTTTTTAACCTCCTCAAAACATTCTAAAATTAATAAAAATTTTAAAACAAAAAAGTGCAGTCCAATTTTTGCCTTATCTTATAGAGCAAGAAATTCCGCGTCGAATAAGGGAAAAAAATCAAAAATCGAAGGACCCGTCTTTTGAGATAAATGAACTTGAAGATGACCCGAAAATATTTTTGTTTTCAAACCCCCTCATGTTTGTACTCATATATTGAAGAGCTGGTCGAGTAGAACAACTTTCATGTTGAACGTTTTGTCTGAAACTCATGTACAAGAGAAATACATGAATTAAGATTTATTGGATCCAAATCTTTATTATCGCTTATATCTTGAGAACAAACGACTTTCACAGAATACGACCAACATAAAAAATGATGTACTTGACGAGTACTTTAAAATGAGTATAAACATGGCAAGGTTTCGACAACTGTTTTTTCAATACTAATTTTCAGGCCATTTTTTTCAGCATGGGGGTCTACAATTTTTTTTCGTGAATAAATAAAGTAAGTATGGATTTTTGCGTTCTACAATATAGGCGTAATCGCTTTGTACACAAAAAATATTTTACTTTCGTTTTACTGAAAATTGTGTGAACAACCGTGCGAATAAATAAAACTCATGTATTTCTCTTGCACATGAGTTTCAGACAAAACCTCCAACATGAAAGTTGTTCTACTCGATGAGCTCTTCAATATGAGTACAAAGATGAGGGGGTTTGAAAACAAAAATATTTTCGGGTCATCTTCAGGTTCATTTATCTCAAAAGACGGGTCCTTCGATTTTTGATTTTTTTCCCTTATTCGACGCGGAATTTTTTGCTCTATAAGATAAGGCAAAAAATGGACTGCACTTTTTTGTTTTAAAAATATTTTATTTTCGTTTCACTCAAAATTAGCAGAAAAAACGTGTGTAACTCTCTTGTACATGAGTTTCAGACAAAACGTTCAACATGAAAGTTGTTCTACTCGACGAGCTCTTCAATATGAGTACAAACATGAGGGGGTTTGAAAACAAAAATATTTTCGGGTCATCTTCAGGTTCATTTATCTCAAAAGACGGGTCCTTCGATTTTTGATTTTTTTCCCTAATTCGACGCGGAATTTTTTGCTCTATAAGATAAGGCAAAAATTGGACTGCACTTTTTTGTTTTAAAATTTTAATTAATTTTAGAATGTTTTGAGGAGGTAAAAAAATCAGTTTGCGATCGGATCTCCGGACCGTCGTATAGCCAGTTTTTGTTGTCTATTTATACTTATAATTAATCGACACTAACATTGGTCCTAGGTCGCTCCATTTTTTTCTGGTGAAAATCGAGTTTTCAAATTTCGAAAACCCGCCACATCTGTGTTTCAAGGAATCAGCCCAAATGAATACCTATTCTGTGATGGGGGCCCATGGGGGTATCCATAAAAAAAATTTGGGCCAAATCGGTGAGGTCGATGTCCGGCACTTCCTGGAATCTTACTGAGCCGATGTCTTAATACTCATCATTGTTATTGTTTTTTTTCTCCTTAATAAACATTTTGTATCTTTTTCTATAGTTATTAAAAGAAATTTTTGTCGTGAAACTCATGACTAATTGTAAGACCTTGAGATTCGAAAGATATTCATACGCAAGGGAAATAAATGGTGCGTCCAAATGCGCCCGCAGCGGAATGCAGCTGAACACGTCTAGAAAACACGATCCGACTGTACTGTACTACACAGGTGAAAATAGTAAATTAATATTGTAATAAATGCATTAAAAAATCATATTGTGATCTTTATTTCTTTTCCGAACAATGACGGACTCTTCACACTGAGAAAAAGTGTTAAAATACGACCACTCCAGCTGCAATATACAGAGTACAAGACATGTGGTGTTCTATATTTAACGCTTTTTGTGTTATTTTAACACACTCAGAGAAAAAACCCTAAGGGTTGTAAACCCTAACCCATTTTTTTAGGGTTTGAATCCCTTATACGTAAGGGTTTGAAACCTACTCGAGTCGAGGCGATGCGTCTCCACCCCTTCCCCTTGTATGGTCTATGAGTTCTGCGCGACATGAACATGTCCGGGTAGCGCAGTAGGTAAGGGGCTTGGCTAGCACGCGGTAAGATGCGCCCCTCGCGTGTTTGATCCCACTCGGAGCAACAACTTTGGAACAGCGTATTTTCGAGATCACTTAGGTTTTTCAAACCCTAGCATGTAAGGGTTTGAAAGCCCTACAGGCAAGGGCATTGAAACCCTTACCCGTACAGCGCATGGTCACAACTAGGGTTTTAAACCCTTGCATTTAAGGTTTTTTTCTCTGAGTGCACTTTACAGCTGTAGTTTCATTTTACACTTTTTTCTTTGAGCGTTTATTTTTTGACTAATTTGATTTAACAACCGAAATCGCTTAAATAGACGGAACTAAATCACTCCCATATTGCTTTTTCCATTCATTGTTCATGTTTAAAAAAACTGTTAGACAACAAATAAAATAAATAAATAAAATACCGATAGACTCTGCTATAGGAGTGTGTACCAATGCTAATTTCTTCAACGGGCCAGCCATCCACATGTTTTTCCTGAAAGTTTACAATGTTTTTCAAATGCAGATCAAAGATCAAAGATGACTCACCAAAAAAAGACCAATCATGTGACGGGATTTCAGGGCATCGGAATGTAGCGGGGATGCAATCATAAAGGACAAAATGCCCACGATGAGAAATTGCTTTTTACGAGTTTTGATCGGACTTCTCATGTACGAATTACTAAAGAAAAACTGTTTTTTAAGTAATTTGCAGTTAACCTCTTCTTTAATGTTTCAATCAGTACATTTAATAAGATTTTTTTCTTTTTTACGCTGTTTAGTGAATTTAAAAATTTTATTACAAAAGTTGTGAGATGACTTTTTGAAAATATTTTTGTTAAATCTTCGTTGGGTCGACTTACACGAAAAAATCGGAACAAACGATGCTGACAAGGGCTTCACGGTTCTGCGGCATTATCACAATTTTGTAAACTGTCAATAGAGTCTGAAAATTCGTGCGAATTTTTTTAAATATTGACAATTGGAAAAAGAATATTTTAAACGCGTCTTTGAAGAAGGGGAGCCAGGAGATTTACGGCGCGCTATTATCATGAAGAACGTGGGACCAACGACGTGGCATTCTGTTCTCTAATAGATTCGAGAGGCTAAAAGCGTAGCCCGTGTACATATTGTCCATTTGCGAGTCGAACAAGGCTTGGCACAGACCAAAAATTTAGATTCCCTCAAAACTTGTGCATAGGGGTTATCGACCACGCTGATGAAGATGGGCATAGTCATTTTGGCCCCAGTGGTCCCGCAACGCCCGGGTGGGATTACGGTAAAATCACCTTTTTAAGCCGTTCTCGGTCCATGGTTGATCTAGATGGATGAAAATTGGGCGCCTGGTGCAGAATTCAATGGTAATGACGGCTGTCTACTTCATTTGTTTTGAAATTTTTACAAAAAGCTCGTATAGTGCAACTTTTGATGGAGACGTTTGCGCCCCTGACGAGTACCACCGTTCGAACCGTGACGAGAGGATTCCAACTATGTATTTCGAGCTCATATCTCCGTTGTACGGCTAATATTGTCTCAATATAGTGATCACGAGGAGTTGTTTACGCCGCACGCTCCCTCACACTCTCTCATTTCCACACGCTATCTCGCCACTCAGACATGTTAAACATGTTTCGGAGGGTGATTGCTTTCAGATGCAGATCACTATATCGAAGCAATATTGGCCTTCCAACGGAGATATGCGCTCAAAATACATAGTTGGAATCCTCTCGTCACTCTGGTTCGAACGGTGGTACTCGTCAGGGGCGCAAACATCTCCATCAAAAGTTGCACTATACGAGCTTTTTGTAAAAATTTCAAAACAAATGAAGTAGACAGCCGTCGTTGCCATTGAATTCTGCACCAGGCGCCCAATTTTCATCCATCTAGCTCAACCATGGACCGATAACGGCTTGAAAAGGTGATTTTACCGTAATCCCACCCGGGCGTTGCGGACCACTGGGGCCAAAATGACTATGCCCATCTTCATCAGCGTGGTCGATAACCCCTATGCACAAGTTTTGAGGGTATCGAAATTTTTGGTCTGTGCGATGCCCCCTCCAGATTTGCCCTACTCTTACGCAAACGGCCTCATATAAAATGTACTTGCATAAGAAAATGAAAGCTGTATATAAATACCGAGAGAACGGGCTCCTGCACTCTCTCCCCTAACTCTCAAGGCTGTTTGGAAATTTTTTTTTGGAAAATCGGAAAATCGGATATTTCCGAACTTTTTTACAAGTTTACCTTGAATTACACAATATAACTAAATAACAGTAGCATTATTGAATTATTAATTACGTTTTGGTAGGTGTTAATTTCGAGAATGATCAACTGCTGAAAATTTTCATGGTCGAGAGAGATTGAGTGAAAGAATGTTCTTATTGTTATCAAAACTGATCATCATCTACCATCACAGGTACAAGAGATGAGCAATGATATTCAGGAGAAAGGCGATAAAAGAGAAAGCGCAGATGATTTCGTCAGATCATTAGGTCAAGGGTTATGAATCTGGCTGGGATGAGCTGCTAGCAATTATAATTGATGGTTATTCCGCCTACAGTATGCTTTGGACACTATACCAGCATAACTACGGTTTAATAGTACTGAAAAAAAGAGTTTATTACGTTTTCTGGATATTTTTAAGGCATATTTTCTTGAGAAAATATTTTTCAATGTCACGACGAATTTTTCGAAAACATTAGGAAAATCGGAAAATTCGGATAGGAAATAGGATAGGAAATCCCAGCCCTGCTCTCGACTGCCTTCTCCACTTCCTCACAGCTAACCCGTCTGATTTTCGCCGCGCCGATATGATATTTAAAAGAGATCGGCATAGTTTCTGAACTATGCAAAACAGTAAATATTGAGCGTATAAAGAAAAGCTTGTTTTATTTGTAGAAGAGACTATTTGTTGTTTTGCATGGTTCAGAAAATATGCCGATCTCTTTTATATCAAATAGCGCGCAGCGAATGTCAGCGGTTTAGGTGAGAGGCAACGGAGAGACAATCGAGAGTTGGGCGAGAACTAGCCTTTGAGCGACTTCCGTTCCTTAGAGCCCGTTTTTCATTTGTTATGCAAGTACATTTATGCAAGTACTTGTATAAGTAAAAAAAGTAATTTTTATACGCTCAATATCTCGTTGGCCAGTAGTCAGAGCTTGTAACCGCGGGTTCGATTCCAGTTTGCAATTTTTTATACACTAATCATTCAATTTCGAAATTTCATGACTTCCCAGGACTTTTCCTTTGTGTTTTTTTCTCTATTTAGAGGTCAGTTGAACTCGAGCGACCCCTTCTTTAACTACAACAATGAATTACTCACGATTCCATCCCACGGGTGGGAGATCGACTCTTCTTGAAACATTTTGAAAAGAAGTTCAAGGCCCTTGTTCCGAACATGTTGACAAGACGATTCAACCGATAAATCTACAACAGACTCTCATGAAGTTAAATATAACACATTTTTTTCCAAAAAAATAGATAAAAATTACAAAACAAGTTCTCCCTAGTTTTATTCTTGTTTAGGCATGTCCTACCAACCAGAGATGGTATTAACGATTAACGAATTAACGAAAATCGTTAATTTTAACGATATTTTTCGTTAGATTTTAACGATTAACGAATTAACGAAAATAAGTTAATTTTCGTTAATTTTTTCGTTAATGAAAATGAGCATTTGGATGCTGGAGAAGCGTATTTTTCTTACAAATTAGCACTCCTATTCTAGGCAAAATCTATTTTTTGTCTAAATTCTTTTTTTCTTCAGTTTTTAAAGCTGTATTTGTTTAAAAACAATTGATATATCGATTTATGGGACATCGCTGTTCATGTTGTTCTAATAAATAAACAAGTTTGGAAAAAAATTTCATATTTTAAGCATTAACGAAAGTTAACGAAATTAACGAAAATTAACGACTTATTTTTCGTTAATTTAACGACTTAACGAATTAACGGAAATTTTTATTAACGAACATCTCTGCTACCAACCCTAAACCCTCATTATGCTATCATGCTGGGGCTTCCTGCATCGGGTCGGTATCCCGGGTACCCAACTTTGAACTCAAATAGCTCGGTTCAGGTGCATTTCTGAGAAAAACTGCAACGATTGTAACCTCTGCTATTTTCCCGAGCTCTATCGATCTAAACAAACCAGAGTTCTTGAAAGTGCTTTCGAACAGCGTTATACTCTAGGCCAACTAACTCAAAACCTGCCGATTCACCGCGGCAAAGCCTGAAATATGTTATGTAACTTTTCGAAGGCTACAAAATGAGAGGTTAACGAAAAAATACGTCCATGCAGACGTGTGGTTCATCCCCTTGGAAGTTTCCTGATCATTTTAAGTCATTTTACTTCATCCCATTTCATTCCATTCTGCACCGGTCTCGAGCTCGCTGTGCGGAATGAAACACATACATTTTTGCCCCACTCACAATCTCTCGTTTCTCACACTCTCTCACCGGAGAGGGAAAGAAATAGAGGGAAGAGAAAGGTGCGCGTGGCAGAGTGGAATGAAGTGAAAAGGAATGGGTTGAAAAGGCCTTCAAATGCTAAGGGCATTTTCGAGGGGATGAACCACACGTCTCCATCGACGTATTTTTCGTTAACCTCTTATTTTGTAGCCCTCAAAAAGTTACATAACATATTTCAGGCTCACAAGGGGATGCTGGGGACTCGCCATGCAGTTATGGCTAGTGACATCCTTGACGAGAACCGGCATGGCATGAAATTCTGACTGGATATCCGTCGAGTCTACTTGCTACGAGCTTCTGGTATTCGAGAAAATCGATGACGAAAATCGCGTACAAATCGCGTCTACTTTTGAATTTTCGCGGCTTGTACACAGCTATCAACTCGGCTGATCATATCAACCCGACTCTAAAGCCCTATCTCAGCGATACTTGTGGTGTACTGGATAAGGCGCTCGCTTGGAATTTTGTAGGTTCATGGTTCGATGCCTGCTCTGTTCCATTTTCTTTTGCTATTTTTTCAAGTTCAAAGGATCAAGTTTGAAAAATTTTTTTTTGGAAAGTTGATATAACAAGAAATCGTTTATGACATTCACATTTATGGTACTGGACAACAAAGTGATTAAAGCAATAAGGATGGTCACAAATTCTCACCCTGGAAAGTTTGAGACTCCCGTAGAAGTGTGCTTCCCTGTAAATATTCTCACGACCAGGTGCCACATTCTTCAGTGCTCATCTTGTACCTTCATTGTCTGCCCCCATTGTGACCATCCTTATTGCTTTAATCACTTTGTTGTCCAGTACCATAGATGTGAATGTCATAAACGATTTCTTGTTATATCAACTTTCCAAAAAAAAATTTTTCAAACTTGATCCTTTGAACTTGAAAAAATAGCAAAAGAAAATGGAACAGAGCAGGCATCGAACCATGAACCTACAAAATTTAAGGCGAGCGCCTTATCCAGTACACCACAAGTGTCGCTGAGATAGGGTTTAGAGTCGGATTGATATGATCAGCAGAGTTGATAGATGTGTAAAAGCCGCGAAAATTCAAAAATAGACGCGTTTTGTATGCGATTTTCGTCATCGACTTTCTCGAATACCAGAAGCTCGTGGCAAGTAGACTCGACGGATATCCAGTCGGAATTTCATGCCGGTTCTCGTCAAGGATGTCACTAGCAATAACTGCATGGCGGGTCCCCAGCATTCCCTTGTCAGCTGCGACGAATCGTTTTTGAGCTATTTGGCCCATATTGTACAATTACTTTTCTCAAGAATAAAAAAAGTAAGGAGAAATAAGGAAAAATATAAAATACTAAATTTCATGCTAAATTTGCCCCTCAAAACATTACAACTCATTGTCAATCTCGTATTCGCCCTTATTATCAATATTCAATTTAAGGTGCCGAACCGAATTCGGATAAAACGATAGATCGACATCACCATAATATTGCTGTCTCCCTTGATTATTCATATTTTAAGTGATGTATAAACAAAAAATAGATAAATAAATGAATAAAAACAAAATTACACAGCAGCTCGAAGAAGGCACAAGATGTATTGTGATCGTAGCTCTCACGTGTTTCATTGAATATCAAGGTCATAAGTCTTTCATCAGTGAGGTACAATAATGCTGTGGGTACGCTTCTGATGACGTGTCCAGCTTCATACACGATGGAATGCAAGCTGAACACAATCATGATTAGAGTCTTGAAATAAAGAGAAAGTATTTTTTGTGTCACTGTTCCAAAGAGTCTTCCTTTTGCCGCGAGACCTCCGGGGATGGAGCACACCGCATTTGCCAACCTGACTTTTGTTTTGGCCGGTCGCTTGCGAGATGTGAAGATAGTAGGACAGGGTGAATAAGCCATTCAGCCACAAGCATTGTAAGAGAATAGAGCGATTTCGCAGAGAGTAAGCTTGCCCAAATATGGGCAACAGATGTTCCAACTTTCCCTTCTTGACATTTCTTTATTTATTTCATCAAATATACATATATAATTAGTAAATCATAGGGAAAATTAGACTCTGCGGAATGATAATATAGGCATAAAGTGACTTACGTGCTGAATTTTTCATGCTCTAGTGAATAATTCAAGACAATGGAACAGAATCGATCGATATCAAATGAGCAGCGTTCCCGAAGATTGGTTGTCATCAGTGTGCAACTCTGTTTAAAGATATGATATATTGATGGAAAACCATACGACAATTATCATTAATTAAATTATAAAATATCAGTAACCAATTCCAGTATACTTGCGGTTCCGTGGCCTTCAGCAATGTTCAGGGCGCGCTCAAAGCATAAGTAGAACGGTTTGATGCTCTCCAGCAGACTGAGCTTCTTCTTCCTGTACAATCATAGATCATTAACGTGACACTATTTTGAAACTCTCCGTTCTGGCCACACTCTCTCGCTTTCTCGGTCTACGAGATTTTTATCTCACTTTATCTTAAAATGCATACTGAAAACAGTCTGCCCTTGGAGAGATTGTGGCGTGGGGGCAATCGATTTCGCAAAGGATCATAAATCCGGATCATAAATAGGTTGGGAGGTGGCCCATGGGAAAAAAATTGTACCATTCTCCTCTGCAGGTGTGTACGGTATTAGGCTACCGTAACCCTCACTAGGGAATGTTCTTTTATGGCAGAAACTATGGGGAGTGAACTACGTAGCGATAATCAGCATGGTCGACTTAGTAAGAATCAACTTTCAAACGCTGCGAATGATCGATTTTGTAAATTCGAACCTGTCTCATATCCGCCTTACAATAGGGGGCAGAAGAGCATAAGGGATAAGCGGATAGCGGAAAGGTAGAGTCTCAGGAACTTTCCTGTTTTTTTTTGGCCCGGGGTAATTAGCATAAGTTTTGCATTCGTAGAACTGCTACCCTGCGAGGGAGGGCAGGCAGTCCAATGGGGGCCAGCGCTCCCCGCCCTCTCCTCCAAATGGGAGAGATCTGGACTGAAACGAAAAAGAAGGAACGACGGCTTTTATAGATATTTGTAATAAAATTAAATTTGATTAAGATCTGAATTTTTCCGTGGTAAGAGCGCGTGGTCATTACTTTTTGCACATGAGTTCGATTCTCCCGAGAATATTTTATGCCAGCGTAATAATTTAACAATGAACATCGCTGTTTCAATGGAATTTAAGCCCAAAATTTCTATTTCTTTCAGTTTTTGCTACTTTTTTTCTCCGTATTTTGTTTCTAATTAATATATTTATTTCAAGAATTTTATCCACTCTGTCCCACTGTTCTAACTGTTTCTTTGTCGAGTCTCATCGCTGTTGACATGTATCAACACAGTAATAATTAATTTGTTGGACTTCTATGTTAATATTTTCTATGAATTCCATGAAGCTGTTACCATTATTTCATTTTATATAGATTCACAACAAGGAAAAGATAGCAGAACACGGCGAAAAAAAGTAGCAAACACAGAGGGAAATAGAAATTGGACTTATTTCATTGAAACAGCAATGTTCATTGTTGAATTATTACGCTGACATAAAATATACTCGGGGAATCGAATTGCGTGCAAAAAAAGTAATGACCACGCGCTCTTACCATTATATCACAGCTCGGTTGGAAATTAGACTCTACCCCCATCGCTATGTAGTTCACTCCCCGTTTCTGTCATCAAAGAAACCATTCCCTAGTCAGGAATCACGAACTGATTTTGTTCAGTTGAGCCATGACCCGGGGTCAGGGCCGGGATTTTTTGAAAATAATTTCAATAATTTTTTGATGCAAATACAAAAAATGGTTTGCCAGAAATAATTCTCTTTTTTTTCATTTTGACGATCCTTTTTCGTTTTTCTTATTTTTTCGAGAAAAGTTCAAAATTTTTTTTGATCTTGAATTTTTTGAAATGATAAAAAAAATTTTAAAAATTAAAATCAAAATATCCCAGCCCTGCCCGGCGTTCATGGTTGAGAATTGTGTGCACGTGAACTTTTTAAAGTGGGCTTCAAGTCAGTGGGTAGGCTTTCAATTTTGTAATACCAGAGTAGGAGCTTACGAATTCAACCATATAATGAAATGCATGGCTTGTCCTAAGACAAAATGATTATGTGGTTGCCTCATTACATCCAGGCATGCTTCAACGAAGACATTCGCTTTTGATGGGTCAATGGTTTCACTTTTATTAGTCTGTAATATTATTATTATTATTATTATTGTTATTATTATTATTATTATTATTATTATTATTATTATTATTATTATTATTATCATTATTACTATTATTATTAGTATTATTATTATTATTATTATTATTATTATTATTATTATTATTATTATTGTTTGAAATATATTACCCCCGTCAGACGACGTATTGCTTCGCTAATTTCATCATCGTGTTTGTATTGTTTAACGCAAGAATTGAGGGTATTCAAGGAGGTTGACGGACTCCAATAATTACAGATCTGAATACTCTCCTTTATCCAAGGATATAACAAAAGATCGTGGTCTTCGAGCTGCGTCCCTAAAATACAGATTATAAATAAATTATGCATAAAATAAAATAAAATAAATTTATTAATTAATTAATTAAATTGAATTAAATTATAGAAAATACATGGACTAAAAAATGATATGCAAACGCTCGAAACAAAAGAAAATCAAAGTTTGAGTCAGAGTCCGATCCAGAGTCACTAACCTATCAGGCACACTGTCTGCAGCTTGTCGTGTCTTTCCATAATGAGCTTCATATGCTCAATACCAATCGAACTCTTGTACATATCTACATCAGAAATGTCGATGCATGCGAGTTTAGGCCATGGCGAAGCTTTTTCCTTGAGCATACTCTCACAAATTATTGAGGTTAAATTGATTCTGAAAGCACAATCATCTCTTTTGCATTTCTAATGTCAACACTGGACACACTGGGTCGGATGAAAACCCTTATTGTTCTATTCATTACAAATTAATTTTATGCAAAAATCGAGCTATTTTTTATTTTGCTCTTTTTCTTTAAGGAGAAGTTCTATGAAGTCAAGCTGCGAGGCATGCGTAGCATAGACACTCCTTGTCATGGAACCGTGAAGTCCCTGTTCCATCGCTTCCATTGTAGAGACTACACTGTCGTTCAATGTTTCCAATTTGGGCCTTACATTGTGTTAGATTTTGAAAAGCAGCACGACGAAGCGGAATTGAATCCCCATCGCACTAGTGAGATTTTGTCAACCATGGTCGGTGTTCATCTCTCAACTATAGCGAAAGGAGTTGCGGATGTCAAAAGGGTACAAAGTTGAAAATGAATGATCCATGCCGTTTTTACTCAATAGACCAAATGGATTTTAGGGTGGGTATGACTATCTTTCTTTTTACCTCCCGTCGCAACCAGGCATGACCCAATCAAACGATCACCAGAGATGATATGGGCCCTCTGTGATAACAGCAGTGAAGAGTCTTTGTTGATTGATAAGACCGAACGGACATGAAACATTCCGAAACGTGATTTTCAGCTCAAAAATTGAGGAGTGAAATTGCGCTCGATAGCTAAATGGGTGAAACTGCACTTGCAACTTATTACCGATATATGTACTATTAGGTTGAGTCATAATTCTTGTCGCATTTTTGGCCCCTTAAACAAATTAAAATAACTTTATCTCGGCAAAAGCAAATCAATCAAAGTAAGCGCCTTCTGCCTCGACCCACTTCCTCCAAAGTTCGGGTAGCTTGTGGATGCAGTGCTCCCAGTAGGCTAGGAGGCAAAGTTAGGCAGCCATATTTCGACCTCCCGCTGATTATTGAAGTGTCCTCCTCCGAGAGTGCGCTGCATATCGGAAAAAAAGCAGAAATCGCTAGAAGACAAGTCGGGCAGGTGAGGGACGACGTGCCAGTCAAAGTCCAACAGGGCATTTTTGGTCGTCCTTGCCACATGGGGTTGGGCGTCGTCGTGCAGGAAGTGAATCCGGTCGCGTAGCCAGGGAACAGAGAGGACCCTGGACTTAAGGGTATGTAGTTAGCGAAAGTATACCGCGGGCGTAATAGTCGACCCCTGTGGGAACAGCTCCCAATACACCACATCGCTTCTGCCCAATCACACAGACAGCATGATCTTCTTCTGGTGATGTTCGGGTTTGGCGATGGAATTGGGCTGCTCATCTCGATCGACCCACTGAGCCCGGAGGGCTAAGTTGTCGTAAAGGATCCATTTTTCATCTCCAGTGATGATCCCGTCGATCCAAGTCGTTATACGAGCGTACGAAATTAAAATCCGGCACTGGTCAACACTGTTGTCCTACTGCTTGTCCGACAGTAGGTGGGGTAACCATCGACCCAATTCGGGACCTTGCCAAGATCCTGTAGGCAATCAACGATGGTGTGTTGGCTTACCCCACGACTAGTCGCCATATCACGGATGGTAGCATAGGGGTCCGCGTGGACGTGCTGCTCCAGCATGTCCAAGTCCAGCTCACGGTGCCGTCCGGACCTGCCCTCGTCTTCGACGTCGTACTCCCTTCTTCGGACCGTTTGAACCAACGTTTCACCGTGTATGTACTAGGGGGATACGTCCGCCATACGGGTTTGGACATCGGCTCATTTGAGCTCGGATAGAAAGAAGAACAACATGACGTGTCGTATGTGCACAAAACTGGGAACGAAAGGAAGAGGCATTACAGCTACTAGACTCGATGTGGGAACAATTCACTAGTACCCTCAACGGGTAGTAGTAGTGACTCATTTACTGCCAGAACGGAGGGGGTAATTGATAACGTACGACTGAGCAGTAATCAGGGATGGGATTTTACGTTTTCGGATTTTACGGATTTTACGGATTTTACGGTATTGGCCGTAAAATATTTATTTTACGGATTCCGTAAAATAAAAATCCGTAAAATCCGTAAAATATTTTAAAGAAAGAAATCCTTCAAAATAAGTGAAAATTGAACAAAAAAATTTTTTTGATCGCAAAAACTTATACAACAGTTCTATGAGTAGTGTAACTACGTTTTTATTGAAAATAGTCGACTCACGAAAATTTCTGAATTCTCAAGTGTAATACGAACATCCAGTGATATAGTTTCGATTAATTATTAATTGCGTAGGTCCACTTTTTTTTTCATTTATTTTGGCGTACTGTTTCATTGTTGTCAATCTTTGGGTTGATAAATAATGTTATGATGCAGAAACGTCAAACTACAGCCGTGTTTTAAAGATTTTACGGATTTTACGGTTTTTACGGAATTTTACGGATTTTGAATCCGTAAATTTTACGTTTTTACGGATCCGTAAAATTTTCATTTTACGCCCATCCCTGGCAGTAATAGCACAAACATACCCCTCCAAAATGCGACAAGACTTATGACTCAACCTAATATTACCGCCACCTCTTATATTCTCTGACTAAAGAGATTTCGTGCTTAATGGAGTAGCGAAAAAAATGCCAAAAACCACTTCCAGGACTAGCTTGATTTACTGCATCGAGATATATGGATTTATGCTAAACTTGCCGTGCATGGCTGGGCTGTCCTACCCCACCCTGCTTATACTGCAGACTATGCCTTGCATTACGAACACCTCGTTTCCGCCATTCATCGAGGTTTTAAAGTAGGCCAATGACTAAAGAGGGTTGATGTCAAGAGGGTATTCACCGGTTTCTTTTTCTGTCAGTTCCGACAATTCCGGATACTTCGGATCCATATGCTGTTGGCAAGATACCACCGATGTGCAAGCATGATATTTTAGATCGCTGGCTACATTCATTTCTAAGAACAAAGAAATCGAATAATGTTACGAAAGAGTCAGTTACTTAAGATACAACCTAATATGTTATTTATCGGTGCTCATCTGATTTATTACTAGTGCCCTAAAACATGAGCATACCCATAGTTTGTGGCCTTTCCAATATCAAGCTCTCTAAGATTCTTTAGACTGGATAAAGTGTCTGTTAAGCGTTCCAAATTCATGCTTAATTTAAGCTCGTAAAGTCCAAGCTTCAACAATTGCTTGACTTGAGTGAGACAAGATATGTTACGAAGTAGAGGACACGAAGAGACGTCGAGCTGAAGAAGTTGAGGAAGTCCCTGTAAAATATGAAATTTTCGAAATTATCTTATCGTAATGAATGAGTTGATTTGTGCCACAAGCCAAGGAATTTCTCTCCCATATGAATCCATAGAAATTATACTGTCAACGAAGTCGCATTGTATTCGTTTGCTTCCTTTTTTTCGCTTTTTTCAGTCTCACTTTTCTTTTTTTTCTTTTTTTCTAATTCTTTAATTTTGTTCTTTTTTGCTCTCTTGACTTCAAATAAAATCCCAGCTCAAGTTGGTGTGAGAAATCATCATTATCCCCAAAAACTCGCCGATCCAAGACAGATCGTAAACAACAAACCTTTAGTATATCATAAAGCATTTGCACGGTTAAATTCGCTGTACGCGGTATAACAAGAGTGTCCAATGTTGTAAATAAATCAATCTAAACAAATTTCAATTTGATATTCCATTTCATTACAAACAACTTTATCGGCTGAATAGTGGTGTTGTCACCAACCGATAAAGTATGATATAAAAATTTAGAATTTTGATATTAGGTTGTAACATAGGTTCCTTTGAATTTTGAGGTGAACATTCAAATAAAATTTTTTTTGTTTATCGACGATACTGAGGATATATCTGCTGTTCCAGCCGATGGTTACCTGCTATGATCAAGCTACACCATGGGCTCACTGCTTTTCGTAGGACTTAGGTTATTGTGTAAACTGTGACGCCAACCACGTTTCGACATCTTCTTTGCTCTTAAACTTTTCATTTACTAAAGTAAGTGGAGGCCTTAACTAAAGGCGCAACCGGAGAGAGTAAGGCCAGGAGAGTAAGGATGCCAGAAAAATTTGACTGTCTCTGTATATCGGATTTTACTTGGTCAGTGCGAGCGGAGCCGAGACATCAAAAAAACATTTGAAACCGCTGGCTTCAAATCTTGTTGTTGCTTGCAATAGAGGCCCCCGATAACATCGGTGACTTCAAATGTACGCATGCAACGCAATGGTCCCTTTCACACTTCTTTCAACCTAGGATATATCCATTTTCTGATGTTTTCAAGTTTAGTGATCGATTCTAGCTTCTCTCCTTTTCAAATTCACGGCCTAGTGTGCACACTGTTATTGCGAATGATCCATCTCTTCAATCAAGATACCAGATTGTCAACTCAGGCGCTTGTTCTTTTAAGAAAAATAAAAGAGGTAAGGTTCCCAATCTTCGTATTCACAACTTTTTGAGTTTTTCAAGCTTACTTAATTCAAGCGAAATAGTGGGTGTTGATGATCCAAGTGAGGCTGACATTCAAGGAGGGGTATCAAATTAATCGCTCTCATTTTAAGGTGGACTCCCGCGAATATTTTCGTGAACAAACTGTAAAGACAGAAAGGTCGCAAAAGTAATTCTACATACAGTACACAATTTATTTAACGCTAATTCTGCTTATTGATTGTTAGAAACATGAATGAATCATGCTTGCAATCGCAGGCAAAGGCGCGCTTTTTGAAAATAGGAAAGTTCGGCAATAGGATTCGAACCAACAACCATGCGCTCTCTAGACAGAAGTGTTACCACTGCGCTAAGGGACAGAAGTGTTACCACTGCGCTTGACGAGCGGTGACTCACTCTTCTTGCATATCACTTTACACTTGCATAGGCGAGATACAAAATATTTGAATGAGCATTCGCGGATCTTCACCTTTAAGACCAAAAGCGCAACTCAAAAGACGAGACCATACCGCCGTGACTATTCCTCTTTTTCATAATATAATTTATGATTTTAAATCTATATCAGCAATTGGTCATCGTATGGTTGAAGGGAACATATGTGGGGTACAGCTAACCTAGTTGATGATTGGTTTTGGTTAAATCCACTGGAGAGAGAGCCGTTAACAAATTGGACTTTATAACCTGATTTTCAATTTATGCGAAAGGCGAGGTATACTAATCACTAAATGGAAGTCTCAATCGATGATTCTGTGGGTTATGTAGAGGGGGGGGGGCACTAGTTAGTGACATGCACCAGTGCAGAGAGCTCCGTTCAAAACGAAGCGAGAAACAACAGTGTAAACACATCATACTCAAATTCAAAGGAACTTATGTTACAACCTAGCATAGATCAAATACACACATTAAAAAGAAAAAAAAATACATACATAAGAAAGAAAGCTTTTTGGTATATCCTCGAATCCAATTAGTTCAAGCTGATTCAGTGTATAACATTCACTCAACGATTCAGGAATAAAAGACGCGTCTGAATGAACCAAAAAATGTATAAATAAATAAATCAAAAATAAATAAATAAAAAAAGATTATTATTATTAAACAAAGGGAACTAGGAGATTTGTGGAACTCTATTCTCATGAAGAACGTGGATTCTGTCACTAGGAAAATTTTTTTTGTCTCCGATTTCGATGAAAGTCGGTCAGTGTGTTGAAGATCTAGCCATCTGAGTTGGATAAAAATTGTGTTAATGATTAGTATGCCTCGCCCATTTTCGAGTTATTCGAGGAAAACCTCACACCGATTTTATCTGCTGTTTCATGCCGAAAGCGGTTTTGTTCATTACTGAACACATTCAGTATTTCATTTATCGTGAGAAATAAAGGGATGGTAGTCGAAAAATATATACTTTAAAAATTACATATTATTGTTGATTATTCTCGCCCATTTCAGCTTTAATTTCTTTAATTTCAGCTTTAATTTAACTTCAGTTTCACTTTCAGTCGCTTTAATTTTTGACGGATAAAATTTGACGGTTTCCGTCAAAAATCCATTTGACGGATGGATACCGTCAATCCGTCAAAACGTCAAACGTCAAATCCCAGCCCTGCTGTGGAGCAATGGAATGGTGGAGGAGGACGAGAAGGAGATTGGAGAAGAGTCCCACTAATGCTCTTTGATTCCCTACGTCTGTCTGTAAGTCTGTCTGTCTGTGTGCCCGTCACACTTTCCAAATTTTCCCTATAATACACTTCAGGATCGTTCAATCTCCTCATATCTTTTGGCATATCGATCTACCCAATAGAAAAACAAATATATCCAAAACCATTTATCCTTATTCTTATTCTTATTCTTATTCTTATTCTTATTCTTATTCTTATTCTTATTCTTATTCTTATTCTTATTCTTATTCTTTATTCCATCGTAGTATATGTGACACTAAAACGAAGATGGATAGATAGATATAAGGGGTTGATGGATGTCCGTCGCTTCGGTAGCGATATATTTAGTAAAATCTCATGGCTATGCGGTAAAATTCCCGACATTAAAATCAACAACTTCTCAAATTTCGTAGGTTCAAATCCTTTCATGTCCATTCTCTTTTGACTCATTGACAAGGCTGTATCAGTAAATTGCCCTTTGATCTTAGTCAAATGTTATACTTCTTACGTTCTACCCCATCTCTCTTGCGCTTTATCCTTTTGGTATCCTATCACTTCAAAAGATTGTAATTCACTTGAGACAGTACAAAGATTATTCACTCGTATCGTCTACTATCGATGTTTCAATATTTCCTCTTATTCATCTCTTCCTTCCTATCCTGATCGATTGAGCGCACTCTCTCTATGAAACCACTTTTATTAAAATGAAATGGGAGTAATCACTGATCTTCTCCTTGCGAGAAAGATCCTGTACAATCAATCTATCATACAAAGAGAACAAATGTTTTATTTCGAATTATCTCGTTCTCGTACATATTCTTTTGGATAAGGTGTTCTTGGATCATGAAAAAATTTTCGTTCGTCGTCTTCTGATCAGTATAGGTATCCATGAACGTTGGCAAACCGTTTTCCGTCAAACGTGACGTCACAACCGTAGGCGGAGGCGTATGCCAGAGATCCTCCCCTTACGCTTGTACGTCACGTTTGCTGGTAAACGGTTTACCACTCCGCAATTTTAGGGTGGCCAATAATTTGGTCGAAGTGGGGCCAATAATTTGGTGGTTCGTAAAAGTTGACTCTAAAATTTGGCTACCAGACAAGCCCCACTTTTAAAGTTCTCGTAAAATTTTAGAGTAAAATAACAGCCCCACTTCGAACCAAATTATTGGCTCAACCACCAAATTATTGACCCAACTTAAAAGTGGGGCTTGTCTTTTAGCCAAATTTTGGGCACCCAAAAAAAAATGAGCCGCTGCACTTGATCCTCTTCGAATAACTAATCGTGAAATAGAATTTATTGAAAAATATTTAGACATACCAACGAAGTTCGCGCTCAATATTTCGTCAATTTCTTCCTCGAAAGGCCTCACGTTATCCTTGAATGCACCTATATGTGTGACTTTTAATTATCATTTATTCAATGAAACGGGTGTCTGATCAAAAACTATTGTTTTAAAGTTTTAACTTTTTAGGAACTTTGTAGGGGTGGTAGATAGATATTTCATCCGTCAAAGATTTTTTTATAATAAATAAATATAAATAAATCAATTTAATTAAAATAAACAAATTTAAACTAAATGAAAAAAAATTCTGCTAAAAAACGATCGCTACCTCTCAACTTTCCATATAAGATCAATTTCTTGAGTCGATGTTGGAGAATGGTTGATATTGAATCGTAGTCTGATTCGGTGAGTCTAATCTCTGCCTGTAATTTGTACTACGGACTTAAATGGATAAACGTAAACTAAATGACATCCTTGCTCCAGTCCTCAGTTAACGACTCGGTTATGGGTTCGGTTATGGTTTCGGTTATGGGCGCGTCAAGCGCAACAAGAGAGCTTGCAAAGAGAGGACAATTTAAATTCCCTCGACATTTTTTTCTATAAAGACAGAAAGGTAGGAAATGTAATCCTACATACCGTACACTATTTATTTATACTGCGTATTGACTCGGCGTATTGAACGCTAGAAACATCTATGAACTATCAGGCCCGTGCATCGAAAGGAGCACTTTTTAATTGAGGAAAAAATAGGTTTCGAACTTGCGACAAACGAATCCGAACGTTTACCACTGCGCTATGGGATAGATGAGATGGCTGTGCTAATTTCTCGCATATCACATGACATTCACACAAGAGAGATGTGAGAGATTTACATGAACATTAGCGGGACTCCACCTTAAAAGGGAAAGTGAGAGATTACGCCCAAGTGTGAGAAGAGTGCGGTCAGAGAAAAGACAGGACATGTTATTTTCTGTGGACAATTATTTCTATTTATAATTTTGAATATCATAGATATAAATCATAGATATAATATCAATGAAATGAATTTGTTGGTGGTTACGTCCTCAGGCCGTATCCATGAACGGTGGGAAATTGTTTGCCTGCAAACGTGACGTCACAAGTCTAGTCGGAGTCTAGTCTAGTCGGTTTTTCTCACGTTTGCCGCAAATGTTTTGCCACCGTTCCTGGATACCTATACTAAATCGGGCACTTTTGTTTTTAGAATTTTGTCAATCGTTTCATCACACAGCGCTTCGAGAGCTGTCATGGTGCGACAGAGAAAACAGTAGACCGAAAAAGAGAGTTAGAAGGATAAAGAGAAAGAACGCAGACGATGAGAGTATATAATATATTGCGGCATACCGAAATTTTTTTCAATTCTTAAAAATTTCAATGTGAAGGATACCTCGGTAATAGTAAATCTCTTCGTATCAAGTAATGATAGGGAAGAGTTGAGACGACATTTCCAATTCAAACTTCGAACTACACCATTTGAAATGGAAATCGGGAGCGGTGTATCAAATGTAGGCATTCTTTTGGCTATTATAAGATCAGCAAACCGATCTATTGCTATCTCCTCAAGGCTTTTGTGGACAGACATCTGAAATTAATAGTTTTTTTTTTAAACTCTGATATTTTTTTCATACCAGGAACGCGGTAAATTTCGTATCAGGCTACAATCAAGGATCATGGGAAAGAGGGCGCTCGGCAGGGTTCCTGGTAGGAAAAAAACAAGGGCAAGGGCTCTGGTATTTCCAAACTAGTAGTTTACTTATGTTACGTCACAGACTAGTAGTTTACTGCTAGTTTACTACAAGTGAAAGAACATTTGACGAAATGCATTACCGTATTATACACCACTTCTAGTAAACTTACGTTTAACTAGCCGTAGATTTGCAAGTCTACGGCTAGTGGGAAATATAAGTAAACTACTAGTTTGAAAATACCAGATCACGTCATGTGAAAGGAGAGTGATGAGGGAAAAAGAGAAACGGAGATTGTGGATACTTTCAAGCTGTTCTTATCGGTGTCAATTGCAATTATGAAATAGTAACAAAAAAAAATAAAAAAATAAATGACATTTGATAAAGCTCATTCGAATTGTTCACTTTTGCATAAAGGAGGCTGAGAGACACAGAGAAAAAGTGCAAAATGAAACTAAAGCAGAATGAAGAACAGCTATAAAGTGTTAAATGTAAAACACCATGGGTTAGTTCAGCTTCTGTAAAAAAAGAAAAGTCGCCTCAGCATCTCTGTTGCCCCGCTATTCCCATCTTTCTCTAATTTTGAACAAACGTGTGCGCTCTGTGTATTACAGTTAGGAATCAGAGAGATATAGAATTAGAGAGAGAATGAAAGGAAAAAATTAATAATGAGTTGTGTTGGACAGTTTTAATGGGGGGGGGCGATAATAAATCTAAGACGATGCAGTGTTTAGGCCATGGACCTAATGTCTATCACTCTACTTTTGCAAGATAAAGCTCACACAGGTTAGATAGCTTGGTAATACATAACTCCTCCCCCAACTAGAGAGACAATCTGTTGACCTCCCTCTCCCTCTCCCTCTCCCTCTCCCTCTCCCTCTCCCTCTCCCTCTCCCTCTCCCTCTCCCTCTCGGATTTTCAAGCATATCTTGAAAACGGTCAACTTTCATGACTTCTACTGTTAGGTCATTTTTATAGAGCTCGTTGAGATCTATCGATTGGTATACCATAATTACGAATTTGCATGACAATGAGAAGAGGTGATATAAGAAATGCATTTTTGAACGAAAATAACGCAAAGTCCGGGTCCACTCTGAGGATCGATATGGCTTGT